>JAPXFY010000016.1:40629965-40732465 GCA_030674185.1 Monoplex corrugatus
GCCTGTGAAACATGAAGCTATCTATCACCTAGTGATTGCTGCTTTAACCTTGTCGGTGTGACGTAGACTACTGTTGTGGCCGATGGCTGTACATTGATCTCACATGACACCTGGTGCGTAACAACTCGCATTTGGTTGTCTTCATGACTCGTGATCAGGATATCTACTGCTGGATCACTTTCCCCTGATACTTCCAGCACTTCTCTCTTATCTTCTTGAAGAGCACAGGAGACCACCAGCACAGAGGTCTAGAAGGCCACGTGCACCATCATCGAAATACACCTTTGCTGACTGCTCTGTTTTCTGTATGTCTAAACGACTCCGGATTAACAGAACATAGCATGAAAGCTGATGATGGGTCACGGTGTCCAGAGTCGTCTTCCACAGGCCACTCAGCGGGCCGATAACTGTAACCTAGAGAAAGAATTTGGGTAATCAGACATATCAGGACCAGAAGTGGGGTCATACTGTCAGAAATACATGTAAAAAGGCTACCATCAGAAACGTTGATACACAAGCAGAAAAGTTTTTTGTTTTTTTGTTTGTTGTTGTTGTTTTTTTGAACGATGATCTTTAATGAAAATCTTCAGTATGTTGATTTAATGAATGCATTCTGTTGCTTTTAAAGGGCTTGTCCTTGTGTTTCATTTTCATACTAACTCGTGGCTCAATCTATGCGATATATCGGATAAACTGGACCACTATAAACAGAAACGAAAAGTCGATTTGCTCCAAATTGATTGATAAAGATCGTTCTGTTATCCCACATAAAAATCTAGTCTTTCTGATACCTAACATTTTTCATACCTAATGCCCAGTGAAGAAAATGATCAAACTTCTAAAGAGGGACAACTGATTCTGATTTCTCCTGAGTGATATTTCTCAGAATCTTCATTTTGTTTCATCGTCTGTACAATTCTGTTAATAGAAATAAAGATCACAGAAGACATAATCTCTTAGTTGGAACTGACTGTAAATGTTATACAACGTGCCACTGATATGTACTAACTAATCGGAGAAAACACACACACACACACACACACACACACACACACACACACACACATACGCACGCGCGCGCGCGCACACACACACACACACACACACACACACATAAATAATCAGTTGTCCCAATTAAGTGTCCAGCAAAATGACCAGTCCATAACAGAAAGATACTGACATGGTAATTACTACATGACATGAAAATACAGTTATGGTAATATTTTTGAAGGTACACTCTTTTTATTCCATTACTCATAACCATACATTAAAAAAATGAATCAAACGACTGCCAGCGTTGAAGGATACACGAACCAGAAACACGAAAATAGAATGAAAACGTGTATTTGACACTGTAGACACAAAACAAACGTGTATTTGACACTGTAGACACAAAACAAACGTGTATTTGACACTGTAGACACAAAACAAACGTGTATTTGATACTGAAGACACAAAACAAACGTGTATTTGATACAGTAGACACAAAACAAACGTGTATTTGATACTGTAGACACAACACAAACGTGTATTTGATACAGTAGACACAAAACAAACGTGTATTTGATACTGTAGACACAACACAAACGTGTATTTGATACTGTAGACACAAAACAAACATGTATTTGATACTGTAGACACAAAACAAACATGTATTTGATACAGTAGACACAAAACAAACGTGTATTTGATACTGTAGACACAACACAAACGTGTATTTGATACTGTAGACACAAAACAAACGTGTATTTGATACTGTAGACACAAAACAAACGTGTATTTGATACTGTAGACACAACACAAACGTGTATTTGATACAGTAGACACAACACAAACGTGTATTTGATACAGTAGACACAAAACAAACGTGTATTTGATACTGAAGACACAAAACAAAACGTGTATTTGACACTGTAGACACAAAACAAACGTGTATTTGATACTGTAGACACAAAACAAACGTGTATTTGACACTGTAGACACAAAACAAACGTGTATTTGATACAGTAGACACAAAACAAACGTGTATTTGACACTGTAGACACAAAACAAACGTGTATTTGATACTGTACACACAAAACAAACGTGTATTTGATACTGTAGACACAAAACACACGTGTATTTGACACTGTAGACACAAAACAAACGTGTATTTGATACTGTAGACACAAAACAAACGTGTATTTGACACTGTAGACACAACACAAACGTGTATTTGACACTGTAGACACAAAACAAACGTGTATTTGATACTGTAGACACAAAACAAACGTGTATTTGATACTGTAGACACAAAACAAACGTGTATTTGATACTGTAGACACAACACAAACGTGTATTTGATACTGTAGACACAAAACAAACGTGTATTTGATACTGTAGACACAAAACAAACGTGTATTTGACACTGTAGACACAAAACACACGTGTATTTGATACTGTAGACACAAAACAAACGTGTATTTGATACTGTAGACACAACACAAACGTGTATTTGACACTGGAGACACAAAACAAACGTGTATTTGATACTGTAGACACAAAACACACGTGTATTTGATACTGTAGACACAAAACAAACGTGTATTTGACACTGTAGACACAAAACAAACGTGTATTTGACACTGTAGACACAACACAAACGTGTATTTGATACAGTAGATACAAAACAAACGTGTATTTGATACTGTAGACACAAAACAAACGTGTATTTGATACTGTAGACACAAAACAAACGTGTATTTGATACTGTAGACACAAAACAAACGTGTATTTGATACAGTAGACACAAAACAAACGTGTATTTGACACTGTAGACACAAAACAAACGTGTATTTGACACTGTAGACACAAAACAAACGTGTATTTGACACTGTAGACACAAAACAAACGTGTATTTGACACTGTAGACACAAAACACACGTGTATTTGATACAGTAGACACAAAACACACGTGTATTTGATACTGAAGACACAAAACAAACGTGTATTTGATACTGTAGACACAAAACAAACGTGTATTTGATACTGTAGACACAAAACAAACGTGTATTTGACACTGTAGACACAAAACACATGTGTATTTGATACTGAAGACACAAAACAAACGTGTATTTGATACTGTAGACACAAAACAAACGTGTATTTGATACTGTAGACACAAAACAAACGTGTATTTGACACTGTAGACACAAAACAAACGTGTATTTGATACAGTAGACACAAAACACACGTGTATTTGATACTGTAGACACAACACAAACGTGTATTTGATACTGTAGACACAAAACACACGTGTATTTATACTGTAGACACAACACAAACGTGTATTTGATACAGTAGACACAAAACACACGTGTATTTGATACAGTAGACACAAAACACACGTGTATTTGATACTGTAGACACAAAACAAACGTGTATTTGATACTGTAGACACAAAACAAACGTGTATTTGATACTGTAGACACAAAACAAGACAGGCGCAAATTTTCGTTATCTGGCCTTTGTCAAGCGTACACAAAAGGCAACAAACAATAAATACATACACAAAACTAACGGGTTAAAAAACAATAACAACTAAACTGCCCTGATGTTCCGTTGAACAGGAGAAAAAGACTGATATGAAATGATAAAGTCTTTATGAATTGTGGTCACTGGGAAGTATGGGAGACAAAAGCCATGTCTTGGGTGAAGTGAAATGAATTTTACAACGAAGAAGCGGTTGTGCCATATTATTGGTGTTTTATCCTGAGGAGGGTTTAAGGCCAAAGTGTTGGAACTGAATAAACTATATAATGCACTTGTTCAATGTTCTTTCTTGAGTGGGTGGGCGTAGCTTTCATAATGATAAAGTTTTTTACGATTTTATTTTTGTCATTTTTTTCCTGCTTTGTAAAACATCAGAGAAGACTTCCGTTGTTTGTTTGTTTGTTTCCTCTAAGCTATGTCAAATTTTCCTTTGTCTTTTGTGCACAGTTGACAACAGCCAGTTGGACGAAAACTTGTCCCTGTCTTGTGTATTAAATATCGGCCTACTTTCTCATACAGTCATCTTTTAGACTTTTAAGTCAAAAGGAAATGGAGGGAAAAAGGAAAAAGAAAAAAATTGGGAGGGGGGGTCAAGGACAAACAACTCATTGTTCCTAGTATAAAGACATCGCTATTGTGAAATAATACACATTTTGTTCCTTTTCTTTCTTTCTTTCTTTCTAAGTGTGTGTGCATGTTTGTATAGGTCGGTTGATATGTTTGTTGATGTTTAGATAAATAAATCTATTTGTATACTTTAGCATTTCAAAATATATACGCGAAATGTGTATTCTTGCAGAAAATTCTCACCACTAATTCCGGAAAACATAAAATCGATTCCCGAGACGTTTCAGAAAAGTAAACGGCACCATCCCCACTTAGACTACTTAGATTCTAAACCAAAAGTTTAAATTGATTAAACCAAGAACCTGTATATTGTACAGTTATGTAAATTTGCATAACATAAAGCAGATCTACTACTCCAGGCGTATCAATAATAAAAGCAGATCTATCAATATGAAATTCGTACAAACAGAAAACACCAAAATCGCTCTTGCACCTTTTCCTGCCAGCTTATATTTTGTCGTCTGAGTTTAGTTTTCTGTTTCAAGTTCAAGGACGCTGACATATAGGCCTACTTGCCTAACATCTTGTCATTTTCAAAATCTATAAATCCAACTTTAATTCACGTGTTAAAACAGTAAGTGGCTATTGTTAAATATTAAATACATTATCATTTTGATCATGAATATCGAGACCAACGATTTAGATCTAACTGTACGACAAACTGTGTCAGAATAATCAATTGTGTCAGAATAATCAACGTGTTGATTGTGGAACTAAACAACAAAAACACAACAACAGCAAAACTGTTACACAGATCGAGGTTAACAAGATCTAAACAGCGGCATAACAGTAGGCCTACGTCTTTTTACTACAGTGATACTACAATCCTACAGCTGCCCTACGTGTGGATGAGCCTTCCTGGTCCGGATTGGCCTCACTAGCCACCTCCTGACCCATAATCGCCAATCCCCCAGTCAAAATTGAAGTCGTGGTCTTCTTCGACAACTAAGGACGAACAACAACAGACAAAACTACAGTGTAATGTGAATTCAATGAACGATGACGATACACACATTCATTCGTTTTGTTTTCTTTAACTTATTTGTTTTTGTTGTTGTGTTGTCGTTGTTGTTGTGCTGCTGCTGCCGTTGTTGTTTTCGTGCTGTTTTTTTCTCATACATTCATTGTTCGTTTGTGAATGCATAATCTAAGAATAAAGTCATGCTTATTCAAAGTTCATTTGACTGATTGTATTCTCAAGTTTTTCTTTTTCTTTTCGTAATAGTTTTCGGCTGATATTTGAAAAAAATAGGAAAAATGAACACACACACACACACACACAACACACACACACACACACACACACACCACACACACACACACACACACACACTCAAACACATCACACACACACACACACACACACACACACACACACACACACACACACACACACACACACAAAGAGAGAGAGAGACACACACACACACACAGACACAACACAGACAGACAGACAGAAGACGGGAGAGAAAGAAACACAGAGAGACAGACAGGCAGACAGAGAGACAGACAGACAGACAGAGAGGAGGAGGGGAAGAAGAAGAAGACAAGAAAGACAGTAAAATGAAAATCTGCAATACTATTGATACTTCTTGCGAATATGTTTGATCACATAACCCTAGCTGTAATCCTTTATATTAATCTAAATTAATGAAAAATGAAATTAAATGGAAGAAACAGAGATATATGAAGTACTTTATCATAATTGCTTCCTCATCAGCTTGTTGGTAGTGGTGATTTCTTGTTATCATCATTTAACTAGATTGTTGTTGTCCATTTCATTTTCTCTTCTTCTTCTCCTTCTTCCTCTTCTACTTGTTGTTGTTGATGTTGCTGCTGTTGCTGATGCTATTATAACAGTTGGTGTACCTTTCTGTTGTATTTTGTTCTAATTGTTTTGCCTCTTTTCCTGTCTTTTCCTCTATTTGTCTGTGGCAACAATTCACGCATCAACAGCGCATTCTCCAACTAGATTTATCCCACTTAGATCAATCCGTTTTCAGAAAGGTACAGTCATACGTAGGGGGGGGGGGGGAGGGGCTTGGTTTACAAGACAGTGGTTACGATAAGGTAAAGGCACATATTGTCCCACAACCTTAAAGTTATACGGGAGTGAAGTGGTAGAGGTCTCAACTTCTCTTCAGGGCCAGCATTATGAGGGTGGAGCCCATCTTTCATTTTCTACTACTTTTCCTTCCCGAAGTTTCGAGAAATTCAGGTACCCCTTCCCAGCTGGGTAGATTTGAGGTCCCATACGGTTTTGCTTCAGCGAGATTCGAACCCGTACAGCAAACCTATGATGCAGTCAGACTGGAAAGCGAGTGATCTAGCGCTATTCCAACAGGACCTCATAGTACCGGTACTCGGTTCTAAAGGCCAGGCTTAAGCATGACTGAATGTAGTTGGCATGTGGTGTTATTGGAGTTATTTCAAAAGGGATTCACAGTGCTCGGACAACTCTTATGCGCTCCACCCAAAATCTGCCCATAATTATCTGACACATTTCCTTAGCCTGCACAAAAGCCCTATGCGCTGGCAAGGTCTTGAAACGGGGAAACGGGAAAGGGGACCTATTAAACACAAAGCTGACACCACCAGAACCATGGAAACAGTAATTAACTAAGATGGGGCACCGAACAGACCAGATTTTATAGTTGCGGGCTGGAATTGAACTCGAGAGTCTATGGCTCTGCCAACAAGCCCACGTAAAAAAATAGTCACATGGGTGTGTGACCTGCAGGCTGATGTCAGCTGGAACACACCACCTGAACGTGGATAACTGATATGAAATCTCATCATAATTATCAGTTTCTCCTGCTCAACGAAATAACAGGAAAGTTTGGTGTTTGTCCACTGATTTTTGTATTAGTTTGTCTTTTACTTGATATTTGTTGTTTTACGTTTGCACGTGACAAAGGCTAGTTGGTCAAAACTTTTGAGTCTGTCCTGTCTTGTTGTGTGTATGTGAGTGTGTATGTGTGTGTGCGTGCGCGCGCGCGCGCGCGCGCGTGTGTGTGTGTGTCGCACGCACGCAGGTCTTTGTATGTGTGAGTATGTGGTAAGACAATAGTAATTAAGCCGAAGTTGTATGCTGGACTTGCTTAATTCAGTAACCAAGCATTCACACTCTACTTTCATGTTTTTGACTTTAATTCAACTTTGGCAGGAGTCGAAGAGAGGATTGGAAACAGAATGTATTTTAGCCGGTTGAAGAATGGTAAGGTTTTATTTTTTATACTGCGACAGTCAGCCAACCTGTATGCTTCCTATATTCTGGACAGTTGTCCATGAATTTGTCAGAAACCACTCATCATCATCATCATCAGGTGCCCTGCCGCATGGCGTTGGCGAGCATGGACTTCCATCTGTCTCTATCTCTCGTTGCCCCTAGCATCTCCCTCACCCTCCTCGTCCCCAGCCACTCTGCAAGTCCGTCCAGCATTTTCTCCCTGGGTCTGCCCGGTGCTCTCTTTCCCTCCAGCTTTCCCGTTGTGACCAGGTGATCCAAATCCCCTTTCCTCATAGAATGGCCCACAAATGTTGCCTGTCTTTTCCTAATCTTCCTTATGAGTGATCTACTTGTGTCTGCCTCCATCAAGACTGTCTCGTTTGTTTTCTTTGCTGTCCATGGAACTCTCAACATTCTTCTTAGAAACCACATCTCGGCTGCCTCAATCTTGTTCTGGCTTTGTTTGTTGACTGTCCATGCCTCGCATCCGTACAACAGTATTGGTTCTATTTAACATTCAAGAACTCTCTTCCTGATGTTCATTGACAGGCATTTGTTGGTAAGAATGCTTGTCATCTTCTTGAATGCTGTTTTGGCTTGGCCGATTCTGCCGGCTATTTCTGATGTGCATCTGCCGTCTGATGAAATGATCGTTCCCAGGTATTTGAATTTATCAACCTGTGTCAAGGTTGTGCCATTTGCTGTTATTTTGCATGAGAGGATTTCATGTTTTTTACTGATCACCATGACTTCAGTCTTCCTGTTGTTTAGTTCCAACCCCTTACCTTTGCTTTCTATTTCTAGTATATTCACAAGGTTTTGTAGGTCTCTTTCATTTTCTGCAATTAGCACGGTGTCATATGCGCATCGAATGTTGTTTATCATTTTCCCTCCAACCTTTAATCCAGGGTTTTCTTCTAGGTTTCTCATGATGTTTTCGCTGTAAAGTGAAAACAGATCTGGTGACAAAACACAACCCTGTCTGACTCTTCTTTTGATATTTTGGAAAGAGCTTACATTGTTTTCTATTCTCATTGCAGCTGTTTGTTCCCAGTACATATTTCTGATTATTCGTAGATCTTTTCCATCAACATTGAGTCTCTCCAGTTGGCTGATCAGTTCATCATGTCTTACCCGATCGAAAGCCTTGGTGTAGTCAACAAAGCATAAATACAAATCCTTATTCATCTCATTTGACCTCTCTATGATAGTTCTTAGGATGTATATGGCATTAATAGTTCCTTTCCCTTCTACAAATTCACACTGTTTTTCTGCTATTTCTCTTTTGATTCTATTCCTTGTCCTCATCATGATTATTCTTAGTAGGAGTTTTGTTACATGACTTATCAAACTGATTGTGTGATGGAGTTCGCATTCTAGCCCCTGTCTGCTTTGGAAGTGCAATGAAAATTGATTTTGACATATCTTTGGGGATTTTTCCAGTGTCGTAAATTTCATTTAGGAGGACTGTTATTTTTTCTATGCCAAATTCCTCCAGGGCTTCAATCATCTCTGTAGTAATGTTCTCTGGTCCTGGGGCTTTTCCCGTTTTAATCTTTTTCAGTGCCGCTCTAACGTCGTCTTTCATTATGGGTGGTCCTTCAAAGTTCTTTTTTATAATGTGTTCTTCGTTTCTGTCATCCTCAAAAAGGTCTTTAATGTACTCTCCCCATCTGTCTAATATTTTGTCTTTTTCCATGATAAGCGTGCTATCTTTCGATTTCAAGCAACCAGTTGATGTGCATGTATTTTTTCTGTGGACAATTTCTTCAATTCGTCTGTACATACCCTGAGGATCCGTTTTGTATCGGTCTTCCATTTCTTTGCACTTTGTTTTCAGCCAAGCTTCCTTAACTTCATTACACCTATTCCTGATCTCCTTGTTTATCTTCCTGTAGATCTCCTCATTTCTCTTTGCCTTCCTCCTTTCCTCCATCAAGCCCAAAATTTCATTAGTCATCTAGTTCTTTTTTGCTTTTCTATCTGCCTTAGGGATTTCCTCACAAGCTTCATTTATCGAATTCCTCAACTTTGTCCATTGTTCCTCACTGTCAGAAACCACTATCAGCACAAAATCCCGCAGTAGTCAAGACAAGTCAGTGCTAGTAAAACAAGTGTGATACCGGGAAGTGTTTTTGTTGTTTGTGCAATGAGGATGGGGTGAACTGAGTCAGTTTTCCACAGTTGGAGATATAGCCTACTGACTGAAAAAAAAACTTCATTCTATAGCACACACACCACAACACACACACACAACACACACACACACACACACACACACAACACTACACCACCACTTAGCACTACGTGCATGTATACACAAACACACACGTATACACATTACTGCACATATGTGCATGCAGGCACACACACACACACATACATACACACACACAGAGGTAAACTTCTTAGTTCCGATTACATTTATTTTCCAATATCAACAAAATCAATGAGTAAGTTTTGGCCTTGTGTTCCCTAACCAAGAGTCACATAACAGGCAATAAACCAAATTTTCATGTGCAGCTCGCACTTGGTGCATGTTAATGACCTCACAGCAACTACAGAGCTGCCTCTGGCAAATTCATGTGGATAAATTCACTCTGATAGGTAAACCAAATAGGCCTACATGAGACAGAGAGAAAGATAGAGAGAGAGAGAGAAGAGGGGGTGGGGGAGAGAGACAGAGAGAGAGACAGACAGAGAGAGACAGAGAGAAGAGAGAGAGAGAGACAGAGAGAGAGAGCAGGAAAAAATATGGGTAGTGCAGTATTAAACCCTGTGGTTTCCTTGGGAAGAGCAACCCACATCACACACAAAATATTTCTGTTGCCACAAGAAGAATAAATCTACTCCAATGTAATCTAATCCAAAGCAGCAACAATTATCAAACAAACAAGCAATAGGCTACATCAATTAAGCAACATTTCATACAAACACAATTCTGAAAAAAGAATCATCATTCCAACTGCTAACCAATGTATCAATATTCATCATGCTGCAGATCCAAGAACACTGGAATCATCCATAGACAACAGCTTTACAAGAGTAAAAACCATACCCCCATTTTAACAATACCACAAATTGTTCTGGGTAAGTTACATTGTTGTGTAAAATAAGTCAGCTGTTCTGATAGTATAAATCATTCATGTATTTTGATTATGAAGTAAACACATTTTTGTAAAATGCTTGTTTTCTTAACAGCACAGTTATGTACAATTGCTCCACAATTTATCAAAAATAAAATGATGAAATATCACCCTTGCTATTCACCCGTTTGATTTCTGTTGCAACTTTACAAATACGTGAATGATGCACACAAGCCCGCATACACTGAAAACAAAACTGTTCAAGGTTAACCTTTTCATCCCCTAACCTTAGCCATAACAGTCCACCAGTTTCCTACAGCAGGTAGACAGGGTGAGGGAGTGAAAAGGTTAACAATAATGATAAAAGTATAGGGGGTTAAAATGAGATGTGATTTGATTGTTCACCAAAAGGTACAGTATAAGAATGCGTTTATAGAAAAAGGCAAATTGAAAAGATTAGGAACAGTGACAGGAGTTCAAGTCAACAGAGGCATACGAGTAGGTTCGGAATGGAAATTTATTACGTATTCAAGCAGGCATTATGGAATGGGATTTATTACACTACTCAAAAGCTGATGTTATGGAACAGAAATCATTACAATATTCAGAAGCACATGTTGCGCGTTGGTGAATGGAAATCATTACGCTACTTAAAAGATGCAAATGTTGGTGATTGGAAATTATTATAATACCCAGAAGCAGATGTAATGGAATGTTAATCATTACAAGACTCATGCAGATAAAATAGAATGGAAGTTAATGCAATACTCGAGCAGATTTTACTAAAAGGACTTTGTTAAATGTGTTATCAAACCGATGATATAGAAGAAAATTATTAAAATATTCAAGCAGATCTTTGGTCACAGCCAGTACTGGTGCTTTAACGATAGCACTGGAGTTACTTCATTGATGGTTTTGCAGAATCAGGAGGGCGGGCTAGTTATAACAGAATTAGCAGAAAGAAAACAGCAAGTACTACTGTACAGAAGATGAAAGCAACATACCCAGAAGCAAGAAATCTTATGTATATTTGCAAAGGTTGCATATCAACTGTTACATAATCATAAGTATGTATACGTTAATGTAGCATTTTACAATTATATTTACATGTATTTGGAACTATTGTGTATGAAACATAAGTATGTGTTTACATTTTTTTTATCATTCTTTTGTAATTCATCCATGTATCGTAACAACAATGTAATGCGTTCTTTCATGTCACTGTAAGTGTAAGAAGCTCAGTGTAAAATGAAAAGCTTATCAAAATAAGCGAGCTATGATGTTTTCCTGTAATTTTTCATTGCATGACTTCCCACATATGTCCGCCTTTGACTGAAGCTGTTGTTGCAATGACACAGACTGACACGTTCTCTCTCAGGAAGCTGTTAAGACATCTCAACACTGAAATGAAAGAAAAGTTGACCAAAAACATAATACAGAAGATTAGTAGGGAGGGGGTGGGTTGGGAAAGAATGCTACACATAAATAAATGTTAAGATGCAGGCAGATGCACTAAGGTAGACACACACACACACACATGCTAATCCCACAGCAAGATATGCTGTGCATCTCAATTACTTCAGAATGGTGAGATAACACACCACATTCATCTCAGATAGATATGGCATAAAAATTCACATAAAAAAGGAATGTAAAGACTACTGACAGTGATCTAGAACTCAAACAGGACATACTCGGCCACAGCAACAAAAGTACGGGCTAAATAATTGAAAAAAGATGAGACACTTCATGTAAAACAGCAAGGACTAAAATAAAAACAGGACTATATTAGACTAGTAAAGACTCTGAGGTACACAGACAAGAAATACACAGACAAGAAATAACTGTCAATCACGCGAAGGAACCAAGAGAAACATTTCCAAAAGCAAACAAAAACATTCAACTAGGATAAAGAAAGCAATGTTCAAGTTACTCTCAATTAACATCAACTAGGAAAATATCCTTTTAACAATGTACAAACAAGTTTTCAAGCTTAAAAAATGTGTTCCATCCATCCATCTCTCTCTCTCTCTGAGCAGCGGAGTGTTAGCTGCCCACACTGCCTTGGATAAATTGCATTGCTATTCATCACGCTTCTCCAAGACGTATGTTTCTGGACTATTCAGGACAGTCCATTCTTTCATACTTTCCAGATAGCTAGCTTCCGATCTTCCATGTCTTCTCTACAATCCCCCATTCTTCTTTGGATGTCTTTCATAAGGGAAATCTATGATCCTCGAATGACATCTCTTTTTTAAGGAAATGTACCTATGTAGGCCTACTATCTAAAATAAATGAAACCATCATGATACTCAAAACTTATGTACTCCAACATTAACTGTTTCTTCAGCCTCAGTAGGCAACCTCAGTGAATTACAGACTTTTGAAGAACAATATTATTTTCATGGTGAATAAATTGGATATTGATTTGATGGCCCAAGTTTTCAGCTATGCTGGAAAACCCACCTGATCCTACAAAGCAGCGGTTTTGGTATTTTCCCATATATGACTTCTACAACACAGAAAATAAATCTCTCTCTCTTAAGACTGCTACTTGGTGCCACTATCAATTTTCTGCCTTTTCAGATGTAAGGAGTAAGCTTCTCTTGCATCCAGAAATGGAGTTACTGTCCCAAATGATTTGGGGTTTTTGTTGTTTTTTTTTTTTTGCATCCTCTCCAGAAACATTTGTTTCTAAACCAAAGTCTTTTCTTGCCTGTAGAAATGGGGTTTCTGAGCTGAGTAGTCTTTTCTTGCCTGTAGAAATGGGGTTTCTGAGCTGAGTAGTTTTTTCTTGCCTGTAGAAATGGGGTTTCTAAGCTGAGTAGTCTTTTCTTGCCTGTAGAAATGGGGTTTCTAAGCTGAGTAGTCTTTTCTTGCCTCCAGAAATGAGGTTTCTACACCAAGTAGCCTTTTCTTACCTCTAGAAAGGGTTATAAGCTGAGTAGTATTTTCCTGCAACTAGAAATGTGGTTGTTACCCCAAACAGCCTTTTCTTACCTCTAGAAAGGGTTATAAGCTGAGTAGTATTTTCCTGCAACTAGAAATGTGGTTACCCCAAACAGTCTTTTCTTACCTCTAGAAAGGGTTATAAGCTGAGTAGTATTTTCCTGCAACAAGAAATGTGGTTGTTACCTCAAACAGTCTTTTCTTACCTCTAGAAAGGGTTATAAGCTGAGTAGTATTTTCCTGCAACAAGAAATGTGGTTACCCCAAACAGTCTTTTCTTACCTCTAGAAAGGGTTATAAGCTGAGTAGTATTTTCCTGCAACTAGAAATGTGGTTACCCCAAACAGTCTTTTCTTACCTCTAGAAAGGGTTATAAGCTGAGTAGTATTTTCCTGCAACTAGAAATGTGGTTACCCCAAACAGTCTTTTCTTACCTCTAGAAAGGGTTATAAGCTGAGTAGTATTTTCCTGCAACTAGAAATGTGGTAACCCCAAACAGTCTTTTCTTACCTCTAGAAAGGGTTATAAGCTGAGTAGTATTTTCCTGCAACTAGAAATGTGGTTACCCCAAACAGTCTTTTCTTACCTCTAGAAAGGGTTATAAGCTGAGTAGTATTTTCCTGCAACTAGAAATGTGGTTACCGCAAACAGTCTTTTCTTACCTCTAGAAAGGGTTATAAGCTGAGTAGTATTTTCCTGCAACTAGAAATGTGGTTACCCCAAACAGTCTTTTCTTACCTCTAGAAAGGGTTATAAGCTGAGTAGTATTTTCCTGCAACTAGAAATGTGGTAACCCCAAACAGTCTTTTCTTACCTCTAGAAAGGGTTATAAGCTGAGTAGTATTTTCCTGCAACTAGAAATGTGGTAACCCCAAACAGTCTTTTCTTACCTCTAGAAAGGGTTATAAGCTGAGTAGTATTTTCCTGCAACTAGAAATGTGGTTACCCCAAACAGTCTTTTCTTACCTCTAGAAAGGGTTATAAGCTGAGTAGTATTTTCCTGCAACTAGAAATGTGGTTGTTACCCCAAACAGTCTTTTCTTACCTCTAGAAAGGGTTATAAGCTGAGTAGTATTTTCCTGCAACTAGAAATGTGGTTACCCCAAACAGTCTTTTCTTACCTCTAGAAAGGGTTATAAGCTGAGTAGTATTTTCCTGCAACTAGAAATGTGGTTGTTACCCCAAACAGTCTTTTCTTACCTCTAGAAAGGGTTATAAGCTGAGTAGTATTTTCCTGCAACTAGAAATGTGGTTACCCCAAACAGTCTTTTCTTACCTCTAGAAAGGGTTATAAGCTGAGTAGTATTTTCCTGCAACTAGAAATGTGGTTACCCCAAACAGTCTTTTCTTACCTCTAGAAAGGGTTATAAGCTGAGTAGTATTTTCCTGCAACTAGAAATGTGGTTACCCCAAACAGTCTTTTCTTACCTCTAGGTATAAGGGTGTATTAAAGATCCACGTTTTCTTACCTCTAGAAAGGGTTATAAGCTGAGTAGTATTTTCCTGCAACTAGAAATGTGGTTGTTACCCCAAACAGTCTTTTCTTACCTCTAGAAAGGGTTATAAGCTGAGTAGTATTTTCCTGCAACTAGAAATGTGGTTGTTACCCCAAACAGTCTTTTCTTACCTCTAGAAAGGGTTATAAGCTGAGTAGTATTTTCCTGCAACTAGAAATGTGGTTGTTACCCCAAACAGTCTTTTCTTACCTCTAGAAATGGGGTTTCTATCTCGAGTAGGCTTCTTCTCTTGTGTCCAGAAATAGGGGTTACTATCACAAATAGTCTTCTTCTCCATCCAGACCTGAAGTTTTTATCCCGAGTCCTCTTTTGCAAATATGGCTCTCTTGCACATGATGAAGGCTTTGAGAGAGGACGGTCAATTTGTGCCACCGCTAACTAACCAGTGTTCTTTTAAGGTGAGACATTTTCAAAGGCATTACAGGAAACAATCCATTTTCAATGGCATTACAGGAAACAATCTTCTTATCTATAGGAAAGGATACCGCTTTCAGCATACATTCTACGAAAATGGAACTATTTACAGTGCAGGAAAAATAATTCTCAATCTAATGGGTGAGGTCCGATGAGAGCTCAAACACTTATAATCATAGAAAACGCATATCAATCACATGTTTCTGTATTCATGGGCGAGGTACCAATGAGTGCACACATTTACAAATCATAGAAAATGCATATCACTCACATGTTTCTGTGTTTAGTGAACAAAGCAAAGCACACACAAGGAACAAACTTGAAAAAAAGATGAAAAAAAAATGTCACACCATCCTAACATTTTACCAAAAACATAAAAACTATTAGAAAAAATCCAGATTTCATATGTCATTCGTACATTGTGATCTTGAAGAAGCTTCAACTGAAACAAAATTTGATGTTCATAGAATACAATGCAGGCCTCAGCATCTGTTGCACTTTTCACAGAACAGCAGGCAGCTTTCTGTGATCCATGACTTTATGCCCAATTCTGAAATGGTACACTGACACAACACAATGAAAACTGCTTGTAAGTAGAGTCAAAAGTTCCTGAAATCTCTTCCTTGAAAAGTGCTAATTTCAAGCACTTTTTTCCTAGCCCATGTGACTTTTGACGCTGGTGCTTTATTTTTCAACCTTATAGTAGTCCACGCCTTTGACCAAAATTTGGTAAAGATCTATCCATAAACAGATGAGAAAATCTAGGTAACACATTTTTCTCACAGGCACAGACACAGACACGCATCTCTCTCCAGAAAATAACTCCCCCCCCCCCCCCCCCCCCCACCCCCCTCCGTTTTTTAAAGGAGACAAAAAACAGAAAAAGAACGCAAGAAAATGGGAGAAAAGAAGCACACAAAACCGAAAGAACATTTTCTACTGCAATGTTGATAGAGTAAAACAAAGAAAGGTTTGATGCAAAGCTCTGTAGCAGTTATAGCAAAACATCAAAAATACTATGTGATACAACAAACATGTTCAACACTCAAAAATTTCAAAACAGAATGAAATAATATGAAATTCTACATCACCATACAATGCAAACCAAAATATATTCTTCACAAAATTTAAAACAAAAAATTCCAGAGGAATGGCTTTATTTCAACAATGGCAGCAGAGGCAACAACTATGATGATGACAACAATAACAAAATATTGACCAAGACAACAACAATGAGAATAACAACAAATCATCTTAACAATAAAAGGAACATGACTGACCAAAGAAATGAAAGACATCTGGATACATAAATGAATTTCGGCTACATCTGGATGCAACATAAAAGTAAGTCTCTTGAGTTGTCAGTAATGCTCCATTAAGGAGTAATCTTGGTGTATTCCTTGAAGAATCCCTGTCCACGGAAGCTCATATGAACTACCTAAAAAAATTCTTGTTCTCTAACTGCACAGAATACGCAAAATCTGTCCATGTTTTTTTCTGCTGCCGTCACTAACAAGCTGTGTGTGTCTTTCACTCTATCTGGATAAGACTACTAGGAAATCTACTCTGAAAGGAAAAACAAGAGCTATTATTAATCAGACCTGTTTCATTAATCATTTGTTAAAAGGCACCGATTTCATTAATCATTTGTTAAAAGGCAGGAAAAGGCACCAGTTTCATTGATCATTTTTGAAAAGGGACCAGTTCTATTAATCATTTGTTAAAAGGCACCAGTTTCATAAATCATTTGTTAAAAGGCACCAGTTTCATAAATCATTTGTTAAAAGGCACCAGTTTCATTAATCCTTAAATTACAAGAATATTTCCCTGAGATTTGTGCAACTCTTCGAAATAATGAATGCATCTGATAATCAAAGACTGCATCAGTGATGACAATGCTTTTTAAGACAAGGTTCTAAGCAACAACCTTAGAAGAATGGATTGTAACCCTGATCCAGTGTGTGATGATATACTGCAACACAAGAAAATGATGTTCTCACACTAGGTGTGTCCATACTGAACAAAACGTGGCCATAGACAAACAACACGACCACGTCCATTCATTCATTGCCAATATCAGTGGTGTATCAAAACACTAGTCACAAGCAATATGATCAAACATGTTCAGTAAAAACAAATAACAAACAAGAAGAAAAAGTGGCAACCAATATCATTATCATCCTTCCTCTTCTTCAAGTCTCATAATCAGTGAGATTACTGGGACACAGGAACAGACATGTTGCTTGAACTGTGTCTGTGAGGTGCAATAAAAAGCAGTTCATGCTTACTGGGGTTGGTCTAGTCTTTGATGTTCGTGACCTATCTCTCCCTTGTCAATCTCAGCAACAAAGAAAAAAAAAAGCAACAAGCAGTTTGTTGTACATGCTTGGATTGGTCCAGTCTTTGATATTCACGACCCATCTCTTCCACACAAGCAGTTTGTTGGTCCAGTCTTTGATATTCATGATCCATATCTTCCGCGGTTGATCTCAGCAATGAAAAAAAATGTAACAAGTAGTTTGTTGGTCCAGTCTTTGATATTCACCACCCATCTCTTCTTCTGTGGACCTAAGCGACAGCTTCCTTCATGCCCATGAAGAATGGTCTTACATAGTATGTCATGGAAAGTAACGTGACCAAACCATACAAGCCTGTCTTGTTTCACAGTTGTCAGAAGTGGTTCCAATGGGCCTGCTGAGGTTTTGACACTTGTTCTGCACATTCTCACTGGTCTTATGTTGGAGGTTACGTTGGAGGTTCCGCTGGAGGTTAATGACAAAAAAACCTAAGTATTGATAAACACCATGATCAAGTATGTTCAGCATCTGCCAAGGTCAATGATGAACAAAAACAACACTAAACAAATTACATGATTATGCACAGTCAGTTACTACTGATGTCTATATTGTTAAATGAAAAACTGTAAACAACACATACATAGAGATTCAGTCACAGCTAGTGTCAATGACTCTAAAACACACACACACACACACACACACACACACACACAAACACACACACACACACACACACACACACACACACACACACACACACACACAACAAATCACATACATTAATGTCACTTACAGTGAAAAGACATTTTAAATCAAAGAACGAACAAACACAAGCACACTGATAAAAGGTGAAAGCAAGAAGAGCTCCATTTTGTTAAAAGCCTGAAATATTTAAAAACAACCAGAAACAAAAAAACACTGGAGGAAACACAGACATGTGACCCAATACACTGCAGCAGACAAAATCCTTCTGAGCACACCAAAGATCCTCTGTAAACAGGCCTGTAGAAAATAAATCTGCTAAACCATAATTGCAGTAAAATAAAGCATTTCCATTCCAGAGTCTGTTAAAAAGTACTGGGATGGTGGTACATACTGAAATGGGCAAAACAGTATCAGTATAATGCAGTCAAAGTGAAACATACAGGGGGATATATACTGAAATGGGCACTCTGATGCCCTATGCTGCCCTTGTGGCAAGATAACCACAACAACAACACAGTTCTCTCACTGTCACCAATATTGAGGTAAGGAATGATGTGCGCTTTACTTTCATGAGTCCCCGGCGTTAACCAAGGAATGTAACCATCCATACTTAACACACTTTACACCCAATCTGTGACCACTCCACTATCCTCTTACACACACACACACACACATTAATGATACTACTGTGGAAAAGTAAGTTGTTTTATAAAGTAATTCTATAAATCCGTTTAATATATCTGCAATGTGATCACCAACATTCCCAAGGACCCCATATCATTTCTGGTCCTCTCCTCTAGGAATGATCATACTTTTATCTTGTATTATCTTTTACCCCCACCACCAAAACACACACACAAGCATATGACAAGACAGCCATGGCACATGGGCATACAGAATGCATCTGAAATTTAGCATTAGCGGATTTGATAGCTCCTAATTTTTGTGAAAATCTGTAACAATTGAAGGAATGATCTCTAAGCACTGATGACA
The DNA here is from genome assembly GCA_030674185.1 of Monoplex corrugatus. NCBI lineage: Eukaryota > Metazoa > Mollusca > Gastropoda > Littorinimorpha > Ranellidae > Monoplex > Monoplex corrugatus. The sequence continues at coordinate 40,649,314 of JAPXFY010000016.1, forward strand.
GAAAGAAAGGAATGAATGACTGACTTCAACTGTTGTTTAAGCATCTTCAGATTATAACATTTTCCCCCAATGACTATCAGACATGCATACAAAAGTGATAAGATATTTCTAAACCTTGTCTAATACGTGTTTAACAAATTGTATATTTACTGTTTAACAAATTACATCATTTCTAAGGTACTATAATATTTTATGAAAATTAGATAATTCTGATGTTCAGACAATGTTCAATACAAATGACTGCAAAGCTGACTTGACGCCTCTATATAAACAATGAGACTTTTCCAAAACTAGCACATATTTCAAACAAAACTGACAATATAGTATTCTTGAAAATAAAGAACAAACTCATTACAGATCTAAGGTTTCTTAGAATCAACAGATTCCTGTAAAATGTGGTCTTTTGCTTTCAGACAAACACAGACAATATCAAGGCTGACTGGCTGTGTAGACAGGATTGCATGAACAAACACATAAACAAAGGAACCATCCTGTGCCAGGCCAGCAATGTATTACTTCAGATTTACCTCAGCAGCATCAGTAACAAAAAAGACAAGAGCGATAAACACATCCAGTCAATCAGAAACACACACACACACACCACACACCACACACACACACACACGCACACACACACATACATACATACACACACACTATAACAACTGTGTATAACACACACACATACATACATACATACACACACACAATAACACCTGTGTATAACGCACACACATACATACATACACACCAATAACACCTGTGTATAACGCACACACATACATACATACACACACACAATAACACCTGTGTATAACGCACACACATACATACATACACACACAATAATACCTGTGTATAACGCACACACATACATACAAGGGTGCAACTTAGAAAAAGTAAAAAAACTGAAAGGGGTCCAGGAACCGGCAGCACCCCGTATGGGGGGTCTGGGGGGCTACGCTGAAGCTTTTTAAAAAAAAAAGGATTTTCCGTTTCTGACTCTTGAAAAAATGGAATCCATTGTCAAACGGAAAAAGTTGCACCCATGTACATACATACACACACACACACGCTCTAACACCTGCTTATAACAAACATGGAGGGATGGTGGGAGCACGATCACCTTTTCACTGAGTATTTGTGCTAAAGATGCCATAACATCAAACATCACAATGCAGAGTACACAGAAATCACATTATCAGACAACAACCACACATCGAAATTGCTGACCCATCTTTCACAAATCTGTGTTTCATCCTCCAGTAAACAAACAAACAAAACATGAAAAACAAGTAATGCTTCATCCATTAAGCATTTGTTCATCCTTCATCAATGCTTATGGCATCACCCATAAGTTCAAAAAATAGTCGCATACAGTAAGCAGACGCGATACTCTTGTTCCTTCTCCCCTCTAACTCCATAGTTACAGTTCTACAATTCTAATGATACAGGTACAGTAATATTTAAAATTCAACACTAAAACTTTACTGATACAAATGACAAGACTGCTGATAAAACCAATCTGATAAGAAAAATACAGACTGAATAAAAAGTACATGATTATATATATGTTTGATTGCATAGTTTTGACTTGTTACTGGCTTATATCACATCAGACATTTACACTGCATAGCAATATGTACCAAGTGAGTCCACAGTGACCATTTTCAGTCTGAATAGTCTCAGCACATCAAAACCATCCATAAATGATCAGTTTAACAGTGAACAAGCTCACTAGGCATCAAGCAGACACAACTGATTAACTTCAAACAGTATAATCTCAGTATGTAAAATGTGTCCATAACCTGGTAAGAATGAGCAACCTCAACATTCAACTGTTCAAATCTCTACAGAGTGTGCAGCCTCAACACATTTAACATGTCTAACATTTATAAAGCTTCAACACACTGAACATTAAACTTTAACACTTGTAAAACATGTCTAACATTTATGCAACCTGAACACATAAAACAAGTCTAACACTTATGCAGCATCAACACTTTTTTTTTTATAAAAAAATGTCTAATATTTATGCAACATCAACACAAAATATATCTAACATTTATGCAGCCTGAACACACAAAAATATTCTAACACTTACACAATGTCAACCATAAAACGTCTATCAAGTGACAACAGAAAAACAGCTTCCAAAACTGCCCACTCAAATATCCTCAGGCCTAGCACCAGAAGGGGGTGTAGGGGTGTAGCGTTTCAAATTGAATCGTCCAATCTGCAACTGCTCCTTACTCCCTTCTTCACGCAGGCATTCCAAATCACCCTTCTTCTGTGTATCAGGACATGCATTCAGGTCTGAATGTCGCCTGGGCTGCAAGTGTCGGCCTGAGTATGTGGCGTTGTTGCTGGGAGGGTGAAGGGACAGGTTAAGACTGGCCGAGGTGAGTCCACTGAAACTGTTGGAGCGATGGATGGGCAGCTTGGGGCGGTTGGGTTTGGCTATCATGCTGCTTGGCTGGATCACGTAGCTGTGGGGAGACAGGACAGGTAAGTGCTCTGTGTATGTGTGTTGTGTGTGTGTGTGTGTGTGTGTGTGTGTGTGTGTGTGTGTGTGTGTGTGTGTGTGTGTGTGTGTGTGTGTGTGTGGTGTGTGTGTGTGTGTGTGTGTGTGTGTGTGTGTGTGTGTGTGTGTGTGTGGTGAGTGAAACAGGAGTGAGGTGGTGTGTGGTGTGTGTGTGTGTGTGTGGTGTTTTGTGTGTGTGTGTGTGTGTGTGTGTGTGTGTGTGTGTGTGTGTGTGTGTGTGTGTGTGTGTGTGTGTGTGTGTGTGTGTTGTGTGTGTCTGTGTGTCCACGCGTTGTGTGTGTGTGTGTGTGTAAGTGTCTGTGTGTGCACGTGTACACATGTGTGTGCATGCTTGCATGTGTGTGCATGTGTGTGTTCATGCATGCCTGTGTGCATGCTTGTTTATATGCATGCATGTGTGTGTGCATGTGTGTGTGTGTGTGTGTGTGTGTGTGTGTGTGTGTGTGTGTGTGTGTGTGTGTGTGTGTGTGTGGTGAGATGAGTATGGGATATGTGTGTGTGTTTGTGAGTGTATATGGGATGTGGGTGTGCGATGGGTGCTGCCATATGCAGCAGTGTATCTATATGTGTGTGCATGTGTGTGTGTATGTGTGTGTGTGATATATATATATATATATAACATATATATATATATATATATTATATTTATATATATACATTATACAGATAGATACATAGATAGATAGATACATAGATAGATAGATACATAGACAGATACATATATGCAGCATGTATCATATATGTGTGTGCATTATGTGTGTTATGTATGTGTGTATATGTGTGTATGTAGATAGTATAATATATAATATAATATATATTTTTATATATTATTATATATATATATATATATATATATATATATATATATATATATTTATATATACATTATACAGATAGATAGATAGATAATAAATAGATAGATAGATAGATAGATAGATAGATAGATAGATAGATAGATAGATACGAGGGTACTTTCCAGTAGAATGAGACCACCAAACTTATACATCAAAGACTCACCGGCAAAAAAAAATTATGCATTTCATCTGTTCAAAGTATTCACCTCCTGCTGCCACACACTTCTGCATTCGCTCGATCCACTGTAGAAATGCTGCTCTGTAGGCTTCTTTGGGTATATGTGACAGACACTGGAAAACTGCCCTTCCCAAGGCAGCTCGGTTCTTGAAACTTCTTCCTGCCAGTGATTTTTTCAGATGTGGAAACAGGTAAAAGTCACAGGGTGCAAGGTCTCGGGAGTAAGCAAGGTGTGGCAAAGTATGGATGTTCTCGGTTGCAAGGTATTCTCGAACGAGCCTTGACTTAAGAGCAGGTGCGTTATCATGAAGAATCTTGATTCCTCTCATGCCTGCGGTTGGTCGGGAAGTTGCATAAAACTTCTTGATGTCAGACAGTACTGAGTCTCTGTAGAACTTTCCGGTGATGGTCTCTCCTTGTTTGCATGGTTTCTGTAGCACGATCCCCTTTGTGTTGAAAAAGATGGTGTATAACACTTTCTTTTGCGAACGTTGACGACAACGATTTGAGGAGGAATCCCACCTTTAGGAATCCAGACCTTGTTCTGTGACTTTCTCCGAGGTTCATACATGTACACTCAGGTTTTGTCACCTGTCACAATTTCATCCAGCCACTTAGGGTCGCAGTTCTTGTAAATTTTCAGCATATCTTGGCAGAAACGTAACCTACCCCCCTTATTTTCTGGCGTCAAAATATGAGGGATCCATCTTGATGACATCTTCCTGTAGCTGAGCTGATTTCTTAGGATCCTCGATGCAGTTGACAATGAATGAACATGTTTCATGGCTGACTCTTGAATCAGCAACAACCATTGCCTTCACACTAGCTACTGACTTTTCATTGCACTTTTTGCTTTTTTCGCATTTTCCCCCTATTGTCTTCAGTGCTGGCCTGGCCACTTGCAAAATGTTTTACCCATCTGAACACAGTTGCTTTCGAAGGAGCAGAAGTTTGTCCCAAAGCTCTCATGTCTGCAAGTATTTTGGATGCATTCTTTCCAAGGCACATACCTTGATGTAGCTGCGATAATCCCCTGTTGAAAACGCCATTTTCTTTGCCATTTTTCAAATCAGTGTCTGACAGGGCCTTGACATACACTGTCAGAACCGTAAGACGGATCAAAGATGAATACGAAATTTGGCACATAATTGCATCATAGACTGACGTTTTCTGTGACATAATTTTCCATTTTCTGTAAATGCGTTTTCAAGCTATACAGACATGGTCTCATTCTATTGGAAATACCCTCATAGGTATGATTATATAAAGTATGTAATAATATAAATATATATATATAGATAGATATAGATAGTATAAGATAGATAGATAGATAGATATCTATAGATATATATGTGTGTGTGTGTGTGTGTGTGTGTAACTGTGTGTGTGTGTGTAACTCTGTGAGTGTGTGTAACTGTGTGTGTGTGAGACTGTGTGTTTGTATGCCAATGAGAATATGTGTGTGTGCATGAGAATGAAGACTAAAAGACTGTAAACATAAACATGTACAAATCGTATGTGCACAGTCCTAAGTGCATGTCTGTCAACGCAAATGTGCATATCTAAATGCAAGTGCCTGTTTTGAATATGTGAGAGTGAGACTGTATATATACATTTATTGGCGATCATGGAAGTATGCCTGTGAAAGTGCATGTATGTGTATGTGAGTTTGTGTGCTTATGTACATATGTATGCACACTATGAGGCATGACAGACCAGAGATCAAGAAGGGATAGGGTGGTTATGAAGAAGAAGACACTGTTCAGCGCTTTTATTATGCAAGACGGGGACAACCAGAAATACCTGGTGACACACAGTCGAAGAAAACCTCAAGGCTCTGACACACACTTTGGGTACCATACAGAGGCTGGCCCATTTCTGGGTACCATACAGAGGCTGGCCCATTTCTGACATACAGAGGTAGCCATTCTGGACATCGAGGCTGGCCCATTTCTGGGTACCATACAGAGGCTGGCCCATTTCTGGGTATCATACAGAGGCTGGCCCATTTCTGGGTACCATACAAAGACTGGCCCATTTTGGGGAACCAACAGAGGCTGGCCCATTTTGGGGGTAGCATATAGAGGCTGGCCATTTTAGGGTAGCATACAGAGGCTGGCCCATTTTTGGGTACCATACACAAGCTGGCCCATTTGGGGTACCATACACAGGCTGGCCCACAACAGACAGGGATGGAGGATATCCATGCTGTCCCTGCACGCCAATGGCACACTGGGCAGTCAGTAAATAGCTGCTTATATATTTGACTGACTGTTACACTGCTACTGATTGTGTTACACTGGTATTGGTTGTGTTACATTACTACTGTTACACTGTTACTGATTGTGTTACACAGGTATTGTTACATTACTACTGACTGTTACACTGCTACTGATTATTTACACTGGTATTGATTGTGTTATATTACTACTGACTGTTACACTGCTACTGACTGTGTTACACTGGTATTGATTGTGTTCCATTACTACTGACTGTTACACTGGTACTGATTGTGTTACACTGATAGTGATTGTGTTACATTACTACTGACTGTTACACTGCTACTGATTGTGTTACTGTACTGATGTGTTACTGTATGATGTTACACTACTACTGACTGTTACACTGCTACTGATTGTGTTACACTGTTATTGTGTTACATTGCTACTGACTGTTACACTGCTACTGATTGTGTTACATTACTACTGACTGTAACATTGCAACTGATTGTTTTACACTGATACCTGAGTTACACTGGTATCTGATTGTGTTATACGTTATCTGACTGTGTTACACTGGTACTTGATTCTGTTACACTGATATTGTGTTACACTAGTACTGACTGTGTTACACTGGTACTGATTGTATTACACAGGATACTGATTGTGTTTCACTGGTACTGATTGTATGACACTGGTACTGACTGCGTTACACTGGTATTGACTGTGTTTCACCGATACTAATTGTGTTATACTGATACGTGATTGTGTAACAGTAGTATCTGACTGCGTAACGCTAGTAATGAATGCATAACAGCAATGAAACAAAAGCTACTCCACAAGCTGTTCAAGTCTTGATCAAGACAAAGAGAAGCAGGTTTACATATTTTTTGTTTCATTGTTGCTCAAGTTGGAGAAAATGTTAAAACAAAGTTTGCATGGCCACTCACATGATGTCTCCCATTTTGAGTCTGCGTTTTGGGGAAGGATTGGCGATTACGAAAGAGATGGTGTTGGGGACCTTTTTCATTTCAGCTGCCACAGAAAATACAATCTGAATCAGAAGAACTGACAGAGATGAAATAAACAAATTAGAGATATATAAAAAGACATGCAAATTGTGACTGACTGGCATTTGTCAAGCATACAGATAACACAACAAATATTAAGTTTATGGTAAAAAAAGCAAACAACAACAATGTAACATATAACTGCTAAATAAAACCCGATTCAGTACGCAAACAAAAACCAGTGATGTGACTTTACCTTCTACCTTTAACCTTTACTCCATCCCTTGTCTTTGTAACTTAAAAGTTACTCAAGGTGACATTACCACATCAGAATATCCCACAGTCACAGACAATGCGGATGCCATGCCATGGAAAAGGATCCAAAACAACACAGCAAATGCCATTTACTCTGCATACAAACACTGTACATTGGCGAGATTCTGAGGTTCTATCTCACTCAGATTCTATGTACTTTTTACTATCCTTGCATCTTTGAAATAAATAAAATAGACTGTATTGTTTGAGGTTCTATCTCACTCATTGATTCCACACACTATTAACTATCCTGCATCCTTGAACTGATCAAATTAGGCTATTAACTATACTGTCACACACTACATCTCTCTAGCCATCTTCTTCCTCTGTGTTGGTAGGCTGCGCAAAAACACTTGCACAAACCAGTCAGATTTTATGGGGATATTTACTCCATCATGTAGGTAGTCATATATATACACACACACACATATACATATATATACAATTACAGCCATGATATGGCTCTGAGCAGCTACCTGGCTCTAAACAGTACAATAACAATTTTTTCAACTTCCGCGGTACCCGAAATTTTTCTTTTTTTTTTTTTTTTTGGGGGGGGGGGGTTGATTGTTGCGACTCCACACTTGGATCACCACTTTCTACCATTCCATTCCCGTGATGTGTTCAGAGTTCTACAACTCATCTTGTTCTGCTTGGTGTTAGACATGGTCAAGTCGCCCCTTTGCCTCGTTTTCTCCCCTGGCTGTCTGTCTTGCGAGGAGTTCCAATGGTGGCTGAGGCATTGTATCATCAGGTGGGTCGTTGGTGCCTGGCACATTCGTGATCACCTCCAGGTGTACACCTATTCCCCATCTCTCTGTGCTACTTCTGGTGCTGGTTATCTGTGATTCCTCTGCAAGAATGTTGCACTAGCAATCCCCTCTCCTTCTTGGTGTCTCATGATATAACTTGCACGACATTCCCTTGTCTTTTTGGCAGTCACATACATCTTCCCTAATGGTCCAGTTTGGGGCCGTGCCTTTTTGTCCGCGGTGGTTTCACCCTCTGCTTGGCCCCTCCTCACGCTTTTTTCCTCCTATCCTCCCCCTCGCGATTTGCGTGTGCTGTTGCACGACATTGGAGTCTTGGTCGATGTTGGCTTGCCACCTTGGTGACTGGTGGGTGTGCGTTTGGTTTGATTCTTAGTTGGGATTTGACACATTGGGAATGTCATTCTACTGTTGTTGTTGGTACCATCATTTATCATTTACTAGGTATTATTTATTATTATTATTATTGGTGGTGGTGGTGGTGTGTGGTATTGATGTTATCATAGGTATTATCATCGTCTTCATTGTTGTAGTTATTACTATCATTTATATTATTAATAGTATTATTCTTTGTATTACCATCATCATTAATGGATGGGCTTGTGGGGTGACTGGGGATATAGGGGGTGGGCGATGTGCTTGTGGTGACGGGGGACATGGGATGGATTCGCGTAGGGTCTGGTCACCAGCGCCATATGGTGGGTCACATGATGGCGATGATGAGGATGATGGCGATGACGATGATAGTGATGGAAATGTTGGTGATGGTGATGGTAATGGTGATGGTGATGGCAGCGATGATGGTGAGGATAATGGTGTTGATGATTGCTGTCGTTGTCACTATTAATGTTCTTGTTTTTACTGTTGCTGTGGTTGCTGTTGTTGTCATTGTCATCTTTGTCAGTGCTGTATTTGTCGTTGTTGTCAATGTGGTGATGATGAAGGTGATTAACATTACTGTTGTTCTCTTTGCTACAATTATTAGTGTCATGTATAAAGGCACATCTATGTTACCATTTAGAATAATAAAGTGTAAGTTTGTTTACCTCGTAGATATTCGAATTTAAAGTAGTGTAGTAGGGTGTGTGCGTGTGTATGTGTGTGTACGTATGTGTGTGTGTTTCAATTTTGTACGTGCGTGCGTGTGTGCGGATGTGCATATAAATGAGTGTTTGTGTTTGTTTAATGTTGTATATGCATGCGTCCGCGTGCGTGTGGTTGTGTTCATATAAGTGGAGCATGCTGAGGTGGAGGGATGAAGATTTGGTATTCAACGTTAAGATTAGGGTGGAGGAGGGAGGAATGGACAAATATCTTGTGTTGTTGAAAAGAAAAAGGATTGGATTACTCTGTGAACAGTTTTCATTCAAAAATGTTTGATGTGTGTGTTCATTCCTGAATAAACAGTCCCCTGAGGAAGGCTACTGGCCGAAGTACTGGACTCAACATTCTAGTTTGTTGTCTTGTTTCTTTGGTTTATCTACAATATATATATACAATGGCACTTACTCTCAACCTGCATACCTGACCTGTGGTGTTCCACAAGGATCTGTCCTTGGCACTGTTCTTTTCACTCTTTACACCTCCCCCCTGTCCACCATCATCAACTCCCACTCTATAAAACACCACTTCTATGTTGATGACACCCAACTTCAAGACAGTGACTCACCTGACAATATACAGCGCCTCCTGACTCGCACCACTGAGTGTTACTCGGACATCAAAAATTGGATGACATACAACAAACTTCAGCTAAATGATGACAAGACAGAAGCTATCCTCATTGGCACCCGTCAGAAACTTTCTCAGCTGCCTCCTCTTTCTCTCCCATTATGTAACACATCAGTCCCAATTTCTGATTCAGCTAAAAACCTTGGTGTCTGCATTGACTCTACCCTCTCCATGAACAACTTTGTTTCTCAAACTGCCAGATCTTGCTACTATCACCTCCATCGTATAAGCCTGATCAGGAAGTATCTCTCTGTCGAAACAACTGCAAAACTCATTCTCTCCTTCATAATGTCTCGCATTGACTATTGCAATTCACTCCTGTCCGGTCTTCCTGCCTCCACCACTCACATCCTACAGTGCATTCAAAACAATGCTGCATGCCTTGTACTCAAAAAGAAAAAAGCTGACCACATATCTCCTCTCCTGGCACAACTTCACTGGCTCCCTGTATCAAAGCGCATACAGTACAAACTAGACACCATGTGCTACAAAAGCCTCAATAACGCAGCCCCTGATTACCTGTCAAGCCTACTTGAGATCTATGTACCCTCCGCTCTGCCTCCGATCCTCTGACTTTTCGCTTTCCACGCACTAAGCTCAATACCTATGGTCCACGAGACTTCTCTGTTTCTGGTCCGCTCTCCTGGAACAAACTTCCTCTCTCAGTCCGTCAGCAATCTACTTTTGTCTCCTTCAAGTCCGCTCTCAAAACTCACCTTTTCTCCTCTGCATAAAATCCTAACCTCACTCAATCCCCTCTGCAGCCTGTCTCCACTCGGAGGGGAATCACATTGCAATATATAATTGTATATAATATGCTCTCTATAATTTTCCATTGTTTTTATTCTTTCTCCCCATTTATAGCCGTGTGTGTGTGTGTGTGTGTGTGTGTGTGTGTGTGTGTGTGTGTGTGTGTGTGTGTGTGTGTGTGTGTGTGTATGTGTGTGTGTGTATGTGTGTGTGTGTGTGTGTGTGTGTGTGTGTGTGTGTGTGTGTGTGTGTGTGTTTGTGTGTGTGTGTGTGCGTGGGTGCATGGGTGCGTGTGTGCGTGCGTGTGTGTGCGTGCATGTGTGTGTGTTTCAGCGCTTAGATTTGATTTTATCAAGATTTTGCGCTATATAAATATTGTAATTATTATTATTATTATATATACATACATACATATGTATATATATATACATTATGTATATATGTACATATGTGTGTGTGTATATAAGTATATATATATATATATATATATATATATATATATATATATATATATATATATATATATATTTTATATCATCATCATCATCATCATCATTCTCCTGCCCGTGATGGGCGTAGAGGAGAGATGAGAGACACTCTTGAAGCCAGCCATCGCCAACCGGTCCTGTCCTCCGCCTGTCGCATCAGCGTGGGGCCATCCAACCTGGTCCATTCTTTGATGTTGTCCATCCAGCATTTGGCTTGTCGTCCCCTTCGTCTGCCGCCTCCCAGTGTACCCTGGAGGACCGTTTTGGGCAGTGAGTTGTGGCGTGTGACATGCCCGAACCACGACAGCTTCCTGTTCTTGACTGTTGCCAGGAGGGGTTCTTGTGGGCCTGCGAGTGTTGTTATTTGGCTCCACACAAAGTCGTTTGTCTTCCGATCTTGCCAAGAGATCCCGAGCAAGCGCCTGAAGCATTTAGTTTCAAACGTCTGGATTCTCTTGGTGGTCTCTGCTGTCATGGTCCAGCTCTCGCATCCATACAGCAGGATGGGGAGCACCAGGGACTTGTACAGCTTCATCTTCGATGGAAAGCCGATCTCTCTGCTCTTCCAGATCTTGTTTAGCTTTACCATTGTTGCTGTTGCGATCGCTAGTCTGGTCTTGATTTCTGTTGTAGAGCGACCGTCTTTGGTGAGAGTGGCGCCAAGGTATTTGAAAGCGTCCACTTCTTCAAGCTGTTGCCCGTTCATGTAGATTTCAGCATGGGTGTTGGTTGTGCTGTTGACCAGGACTTTGCTTTTTTCTGTGCTCACTTCCATTCCGTGTGCACCTGCAGTTTCTTCCAGTCTCATGGTCAGGTCTTGTAGTTCTTCGTTGCTGCCTCCCATCAGGTCGATGTCATCTGCGAACCTCAGGTTGTTGATGGTTCTTCCTCCGATGGAGACAGTGGAGTGGAAGTCATGGAGGGCTTCACGCATGATGTTCTCCAGGAAGAGATTGAACAGCACGGGAGAGAGTAGGCAGCCTTGACGGACTCCAACTGTGGTCTTGAAGTAGTCCCCTATCTGGTTGTTGAGGAGAACTGCGCTGCTGGCAGTGTTATACAGCGCCTGGATGGTTTGGATGAGACCTTCCTCTATGCCAAACTTTCTTAGCACCTGCCACAAACCCTTATGCCACAAACCCTTATGCCACACAGATAGATATAGATATATATATATACAGATAGATATAGATATATACATACATACACACATGAAGGGGTTTCAAGCACCAGCAGGTCTGGACACATACTGATTTGGGAGATGGGGAAAAAATCTCCACCCTTTACCTATCAGGAGTTTTGCCCAGGCAGGGCCAAACTCAAGATCTTTCCACTGGAAATATGACATTCTAACCAACTTGGTTATCACCCTTGTCTACTTACAGTAATCATCGACCATGGACAGACTGCGTAGACGGTTCTGTACCAAGCCCTTGACATCCAACATCTCCGATTTTCTGAATGCCTGGAAGGGGCTGGTGGATAGGGTTGATACCAGGGGCTGTGGACACACACTTCAATGATAATAATGCCAAAATAATGATCCGTGATGACAATATGGATATATGGTGCTTACCAATCACCATTAGAAACAGAGGCATTTATCATACATGTAAAAAAAAATCAGAAACAAAACAACAAAGGCAATTAACTGATTAACTCACTCGGTACGACGGAACGCTATAGCGGTCGTGAGGAAAGGCATGGTTCTGTACGACGGAACGCTATAGCGGTTTCGATAATTAAATTTTTTTAGATGCTCCCCTTTAGATCCTGCACGCCTACCATAGCCACACTGGTCACTGCAAACATGTCAAGGGTCAAAAGGAAAGTTACTTCGTGAGATTCTGCAGCCATACATTCGTCGGGAAACGATTGACTTCGGTACCCTACACGAATGGCTAATCTGCATTCGTGTCGAAAATGGCGTCGCAGGCGAGTATGAGTTTTCGAACAAAGTAAATCGCAATGGCGGCGTTTTACTGCTGCTGAAGTGATTGAAGTGCTTCAGACTGAAGGACTGGACATCGAGGAGTATGATGAAGATAATGATGAAAGTGTATCAAGTGATAGAAGCTGCCAGCAAGGAGGAACTGACAGTGACCCAGTTTCAGACGACAGTAAAGTGGGAGAGGGTGGTGGGCGTACACGTCACGAGAGGCGAGCGGTCAGCGGGTCAAGCACAGTGAAACGCATGTCTGATGGAGGTTTCATTCACTTTCCCATGCATGACTGGCACGAAGATTTTAGTTTTTTCTCCCACTTTGCCTCTGTTCTCTGGCTCTTGTGGCCTGCATGTCCCAGTTCAGTGCCACGCCCCCTTTGATTTCTTGAATCAGTTTGTGACAGAAGACTTTCTAAATTCCATTGTCATAACAGAGGGCATAAGAAAACTTAGTGGCAAGCAGAATGAGCACTTCTCCTGACCTTCTCACCTTTGACTGTGTGATCATGGAGCTGATCAGAGTGTGTGACTGTACAGTGATCCTGACCACAAAATTTGGGGTATTTTCAACATGGCACATGACGAAGAAATATTCAAGGAAGAACTTCAATATTTTGGCATGAACTAACCCAGCATGTAAATATTCAGATCTGAAAGTTTCATTTTGTTCCTTTATGTTTTGTATTTTTTGTGATTTTTTTCCTAACCCTTCAAAATAGGCCGTCCCTGGGGAAACGCAAGGGGAAAAACTCTCCGTACCAAGTGAGTTAAGCAGCTCATGATGAGTGCATAATATACATGTATGGTGAATACACATTAGCATATGTGTTCGGGGAGGGGGGGGGGGGGTGAAAAGGTTTATCTTTTTTGTTGACTGCAGTAAAGCCACATATACAGATACACAGATTCTGAATTGTTGCAGATCTATTTAACACACATATTTTAAAAATCGAATATATGTATTCGTAAGTTTGGGTTTGCTATGGGAAAATTTCAGTGTGTGTGTGTGTGTGTGTGTGTGTGTGTGTGTGTGTGTGTGTGTGTGTGTGTGTGTGTGTGTGTGGTGTGTGTGTATGTGTGTGTGTGTGTGTGTGTGTGTGTGTGTGTGTGTGGTGTATGGTGTGTGTGTGTGTGGTGTGTGTGTGTGTGTGTGTGTTGTGTGTGTGTGTTTTGTGTGTGTGTGTGTGTGTGTGTGTGTGTGTGTGTGTGTGTGTGTGTGTGTGTGTGTGTGTGTCTGTGTGTGTGTGTCTGTGTGTGTGTGTGTGTGTGTGTGTGTGTGTGTGTGTGTGTGTGTGTGTGTGCGCGCGTACGTGCGAATGTGTGCATGTGCATGTGCGTGTGTGTGTGTGCGTATGCACACGTGCGTGTATGTGTGTGAGTGTATTTTCAGCTTAAGTTTTATCTTACTTCAGTTGTTAGACTGAATAATTTTGCACTTTCACAGTTTTTAACATGTTTCTCAAATTTCATTCAAGATGTGTTTGATTATTTCCACACTGAATATAAATGTTTTTTTCATACATCAGTACAACTTTTATGTTAACCTGACAATAAAGAAATGTAAGAGAGTGTGTGTGTGTGTGTGTATGTATGTATGTATGTGTGTACGTATGTATGTATGTATGTATGTATGTATGTATGTGCGTGGTGTATGTGTGCGTGTGTGTGCATGTACAACTTTTACATTAACCTGACCATAAATAACAAATTGCGTTTGATTAAAAAGAAAATATTTAATGTAAAAATGAAAAAAACAACAACCAGGCACAAATTTTCAGCCAACTGGCCTTTGTCAAGCGTACACAAAAGACAACAAAGAATCAACAGACAACACTCAGCACAAAAAATAAAGAAAGACAGCAAAGAATCAATACACAACACTCAGCACAAAAAACAAAGAAAGACAGCAAAGAATCAATACACAACACTCAGCACAAAAAACAAAGAATGACGACAAAGAATCAATCCACAACACTCAGCACAAAAAACAAAGAATGACGACAAAGAATCAATCCACAACACTCAGCACAAAAAACAAAGAAAGAAACAAACAAACAAAAGCAGACAATTTCCCAAACAAGGTATTCAGTAGGACAAAATGGCAGATGAAAGATGTGTGCTTCTGGTTTTTATCTGCTTGAATGCTGGCAGTCAGTCTGATTCAGATTTCATCTGTAGGAATGTTTGCAATGTGCCAAAGTGAATTTTCTATAGTTAACAGAGTAAAGTTCTTCTTCCTGACCACAAGCTTCTTCCTGACCACAATCTTCTTCCTGACCGCAAACAGCAGTCGTGACATCAGTACCCACCCCTCTTCTCTTCAAAATATAAAGGCATTTTTTCCAAAATCATACGTCTACCATTTTATGACTTATGGTCTAAAGGTATGCAACCTAAGGCCAAATGGGCAGCACATAAGTAAAAGAAACCAATGGCAGCAAATGAGTTTTCTGTGTAAAAATTCTACGGGAAAATCCACTTCCATGAACAAACAAAAATACATATATCAGTACATATATATAAAAAGTTTATATGTATACATATCCAGCTGGGACAGGCTACCACCAATTCGGTAGTGGGGCGACCATCCCCAACCCAGCGGGTCCACAGGTGGCGGATAGTGGGACGGCCTCCAGATATGGAGGTTAGCTGCGAAAGCAGCCCCGGACCAACTGGCGGTGTTCCTACCAGGGCGGGGTGGGTCAACAGGCGGCACTGTTGTCCTTATAAAATGCCTCATGTGCCCAAGGACGGGAACATCATGCGAGTAAGGGGCGCATCATAACCCCTAGCCCGGGGTGGGATCCCCGTCATCAAACCCCCCTGTGCTCCCAGGGCAGGGCGTACGGACCAGGAGCTAAGGGCGGGGTAACCCCGACGAAAAACCTCAAGTGCTGAAGACGGAGATGCCAGGCCAGACGGCGCACTTCAACGGACCATGACATCACGCACACACAGCCATATGAGACGACGTACATATCCAGCACCACAACACTTTTTCTTAGAAAACATTTATATCATATACACACATATATACACATATATGATGTAATATAATACACATACAAAGAACAGGATTGAAAAAAAAAGAAGCAGAGACACTGTACAGTGGCAATACACTCTCCCCAGTCAGCATTTCAAATTTCATGCAGGAAATCCAGACTTAACGAAGTAACATTACCAGAGATAAATACACATTGTCCTCTTGGTGTTTGTATGTTTCACTCTTTGCAAAGCAATGTCTGATTGTCTTACCTTGTGAGATTTTAACCTCCTGCCCTTTTTGTCCTCTGCCTGCGTGCCACTGTCCCCTGTGTAGAGCTCTGTATGGTAGAGAGCAAAGGGGATCTCTCCTGACGAGAAACATAGGCGCCGGTACATGTCCCCAAACGTCGGGTAGTCTTTAGTCATGCTCTTGGTTACACGGATCTGTTATCATGTATACATACATTAAACAGTTTAACATATATGAGCTGAAACAAATGCGGATTGGTTATTCATACATTTCCCTTCATTATCAATATTACTGTGATTCCAGGTAAAATACAGGCTACGCAGGGCCTCAGGACCTGGCCAGCTCATGGGTTTATGGGCAGGCTTAAGGCTTACACCATGATCACCATACACATGGCACCTGTGATGTTAGTGCATACAGAATTTGTTCCAAGTGCAGAGACTTCGTCTTGAGAAAATGAAACTGAAGCTGTTTTTGTCATCATCCTTCAATTCCACTACTAGTGTGGTCATTGGACTGATTAGTAAGATACAGCGGCACACAGGATCCTCCATTTCTATCTCTGGCTGTACAGCAGAAAGCAATCCAAGCATGGTGGGATGGTTTCAGTCTCCGAAATTTGCTACTCAGCTCTTCATGTGTCGACGTTTGTGACGGCCTCTTTTCAAGGCACCCTACAGATGGTTTTAGGCAATGTGTGGTGTCATCATCGCCAGAGTCTGCTCCAATGGACCCATAAGATAATGATTGTTTTTTTATAATTATGCTCTCATTCATAAGGAAGATTAGGAAAAGATAGGCAACATTTATAAACCAATTTATGAGGAAAGGGGAATTAGAGCACCTGGTCACAACAGGAAAGCTGGAGGGAAAGAGAGCACCAGGTAGATCCAGGCGAAAATATTGGACGTACTTGCAGGGTGGCTGAGGACAAAGAGGGTGGAAGAAGTACTTGCGGCAACAAGGGATAGATACATATGGAAGGTCATGATCCCCAACGCCATGCAGCAGGGCACTTGATGATGATGATGATGCACTCATTGATCTTGAAATATTTCCCCGCCCGTTCCTCCTTCTTTTGCACTGGTCCTTTATCACTACCCAGTGATGTTCATTGTTTTCAACATACACTCGTTGATCTTGAAATATTTTCCCTCCTGTTTCTTCTTTCTTTTGCATTGATCTTGTATCACTATCCAATGATGTTCACTTCAGACTCTCCAACACAGCTCCAAACAGCAGACACTGAGATCACCTTGAGAACAGGGCACGAAGGACCACACAATCTGTGATGATTGTTTCATAGTGCTATTATGATGATGAGAATGTGTACAACAGTCATTAAACTATGGGGTCTATTTCAGACTGAGACTGCGTGACAGGGCAATACTCTACACTCCCTTTCAACATTGGGGGCTTCTGACTGCTAAGTGTCAAGACTATAGTAAGGGGAAAGGTACTGACAGCTATGCAAGCTGGTGGCAGGGCGGGCTGCCCGAAAGAGAGATGAAGACCAGAGTGGGGCAAGAGAGGGGTCTTCCATTCTCTCTTGGTCCAGAGGCTGGGCCCAACCTGGTTGGTGCGCGTTGTGTGGCTATGTCCCGGGATTTGTCATCTCCCCACCTTACCATTCGGTTTATAAACAAGGTAATTGATGATTGGGTCTGAAAGGGTCATGCAATGCATGGACAGCGCCCCTTTGCTTGAAGAAAAGACTGTCGACTGGCGTCGGGAGCTTGGGACATGAGTGTCCCGGGAGTGGTGAGACATCGGTGCTCCGGTTCCCAACCGCACCCTCATGATGTTTCTTGTTAACTGGCATCAGACAGGCCCGGGAGATACAGACAGCTGCAAAGTTGGTCAGGAAATCTAGGCAACATCCTCAATTAACACATCCATGAAGTGGAACCAAGGCATGCTTAACTCTGGGTAGAAGCCAGATGGCACTGAAAAAAAACTTAATAACTGTTTGTGGTCTTCATATTCAAGGTAGGTTATACAACACAGTTCCTTCACGCACTTGTTTTCAATGCTTGAATTCTCTTTTCAGCAAGCAGTGTAAACATTTTGCATACATGTCAGGATGAAGACTGCAAATGATTTGTACAGTATGTGCTTTGATGGTGAAGCTGACGATGATGCTTCTACAGATCCTATTCAGTGTGACCATTGCTGCTGGTCCTCTTGTGATCCTGGTACCGACGATAGAATCTTGTTTAGTAGTGGTGTTTTATATACCTGACATTTTGGAACAGTGCACTGCATCCTGATGCAGCCTTACCTATTGACATACAAGCCCCTGACAATGCTTGTCATCACTGTTCTGCTGTGTATAATAAACTACTTCATGTAACATTTCCAATGGTTCCATATGATAAAAGAGAAAAGCAAAAAATGTTAATGACAACAAAACACACACACCACACATTCATGCACGCACGCACACATGTACGCAAGCACACACATACACACACTCTCTCACTCACACACGCACTCTCAACACACACACACACACACACACACACACACACCACACACTCTCTCTCTCTCTCAACACACACACACACATGGCTGTACACAAAAAAACACACACATAGATACATCTGTCTGTACACACATACACACTTTCTCTCTCTCTCTCTCTCTCTCTCCTCTCTCTCTCTCTCAACACACACAAACACACACACATGGCTGTACACAAAAAAAACACACATAGATACATCTGTCTGTACACACCATACACACACAACACACACTTTCTTTTCTCTCTCTCTCTCAACACCACAAACACATGGCTGTACACAAAAAAACACACATAGATACATCTGTCTGTACACACATACATACACAAAACACACACAAACTCACACTAGACAGGTGGCCTGATCCCTCCTCAGCATCAATACCCAACAGCAGACGTACAAAGGTGATGAGATAACCTTTGACAAATGTCTGAAATATACACAAATACTCTTTTCTTACAGCTGTTTAGCAGATATTTGATTTTATCTCCTCGAGAACAGAAAGAATTTTCTTTTGGGATTGTTTAGTTATTGTTGTTTAAAGCCCAGCCAACTGCGTAGAGCCATATCAGGGTTATAATCGTTTCAAAACATACAAAACGTCAACAGGAAAAAAAAAAGAAAGAAAATTAATTACATATATTGATGCATTTGCGCCCATAATCTGAAGACATGCCCCTGGTGTTGACCGCTCCATCCAATTTATTGTACAGGGGATTTAAAAAACAAACCTGAATACAAATTAAAACATACTTAAAGACACCAAAACATGTACAAAAACGGGCATTAATTACCTAAAATCGCTTCTGCATGTCTCACCTCCCAGGAGCCAAAAATGCACTTAATACATGTACCCAATTAACAATCCTATGGAAAAGTATGTATGACTTTATTGAACACAGACTGATGAATGGAGCGGCAAGCAGAACATGATAGGAAGAAATTACAGAAGGCGAGCGGCAAGGCAGAACATGATAGGAAGAAATTACAGAAGGCAAAGGAACAAGGCAGAAACAAAGAGAGTGACATACAGATGAATGGAGCAGCAAGGCAGAACATGATAGGAACAAATTACAGAAGGCAAATGAACAAGGCAGAAACAAAGAGAGTGACAGAAAAGATGACATTTCTAGCACAGAACTTCCAGAAGGTGGGGATACTATTAATACTGAAAGAGCCCCGGCATCCTCACAGGAGAATTTTTTGGGATGGGGGATTAGAATTTGGACCTTGTTAAAGAGTGATTCAACATGACTGGAAAGTCTGTTTACTCACTTCACCAAAATTTCTCAGCATGCGTTGGCTCCAAATTATATTAGAAAGGTCTTGAAATGAGCAGTGATGAACACAGATAACAGAATCTCCTCATGCACAACAACTTAAATTCCTCATGGAAAATCTGTTATGATAAGACAATTCATAAACACGTACACTACACTACACTACACAACACTACACTACACTACACTACAACACAATGCAACGCAACATAATACAATGCATACAAATACAATGAAACACAACACAATACAACAGAATGAATGTAAATAAGCATGCATTGTAACACGCAGAAGAGTTAAGTTGTTAACAAAAATACCTTTTGGTCCTTCTTTATACATTCACAAAAAAATCTGTTTTAACTGGATAAAAACACATTTCAGTCATTCTGTATAAATAAAAAAATTCCAGTCTAAAAATCCAATCTAATCAGACAAACACATTTAAGTCATGCTTTGTAGACAAAAAAATCCATTTTAACTCGATAAAACACATTTCAGTTACTCTTCATTGTACCTCTCTACAAAGAAGAACACAGACCTCAAGGCAACCATTTTTCAAGGAAAAACAAAGGCAAAAGGGAAGAAAGGCAGACCTCCAATCTCATACATCAAAAACATAACAAACAACACTGGCCTAAATATTCAAGAAGCTGTCCACAAAAGTCAAAATATAGCTGTTTGGAAGAGAATAGTGGTGTCAAAGAGTGCAGCAGCCAACATTGAACCCCATGACACCAACAAGTGAGAGCTCCCCACACGTGTCTTACCTGATAGAGCAGAGTGTCCAACATGCTGGCACTGAACACCTGTCCAGCAGCAAACGGCAAGCGGAAGATGTGGCTCAGGTTGGAGTTCAAAGTGGCCTTCAGTTTCTGAAAACAATCAAACAAAATCTTTGGAGTTAGATCTCTTGACTGCAAAGAGCACACAAGCACATATGTACACACTTTTCAAGAATGTAAAGAAATTTTGTTTTGTTTTAGCATCAACAGTAGATAATTAACTGATGCCTGCTACAACAAGGTACCAAGTACATACATACCATGGCAGTATACACACCAACAAATATTGAACCTTTTTGCGATGCACTGGTGACCGGAAGCTGGTGCCAAAAAAGTTCCCTCCTGATGCACTGTACCCCTGGTGCCGGTACAGCATCTGTTCTCTTAGACGCACCGGCTACATAGTGCCGGTCAAGTTCTGGCAACGTTTACTGTAAAGAATATCAGGAACAACTATCAGCACTGTTTAGCAGAAGGTTTTAGCTAAGGGACAGAGTCTGTTTAGCTGGCGTTGCTTTACCCTTGATGCTCTGACTGATAACGACACAAAGTGACCCTCTGACCACGAAATTCAAATGCCATGTGTTAGGTCAGCACTCTCTCTCTTGTAGCAGTACAGGTACAAACAGGTACAACAATTTCATCTCCCATCCCTACTGTTACTGTTGGAAATAGGAGATAACATTTTTGTTCCTGTCAGAGATAGGAGATGAAAAATGTATCAGATGAGAGCTGGGAAGTTTTAATACTGTTGGAAAAAGGACATGACATTTTTATACCTGGTGAAGGCAATAGATGGATTTTTCTTTTTAACTCTTTGAAGACGTAATATAGTTGCCTTGCACAACCACTGTGGACGCGATCAACGGAACCTGCCACAACCCTTGGTGACGCACGATTTTGGGGGGGTTTAAAAAAATTCTCAAAAATACAGATTTTACAGCACAAGAACATATTTTATATCAAAATAAAATTCAGTTTACGCTCTTTGAGCTGAAGCTACATACAAGGACAATACATCTATTCTACTTAGCTTCCTAAAAGGTGAAATGGGGTAGGGTTTTGGCTCTGGGAAAGAAGTTTTTGATTAACAGTAATCCAACACATAAAGTCAGTGAAACACCCATTCTTGACCAGGTAATCCAGAAATCCAGGTAATCACAAGTCCTTGGTATGACCAGAAGATATAAAAGAACAAACACAGCTTTGTTTTCACACAGGTGAAACAGCAAAGTGATTATGACGATCCTTTGAAGAAGAAGAAGAAGAAGAAGGAGGCCTAAATGTCACCATTTTGGTGCAAGGACGGTCACTCCGGTTGGTTTGGATAAAGGCAAGAAACTGTGACTAATCAGGATAAAATCGATGCAAGGGAAGTAACAAACACTTCAGAAGATACCAAAGAGTGTTCCTATATGTGTAGTTAGTTCCCTTAGACCAGCGACCGGCTTGCATCTATTTTTAAAAACCGCAGCGGAATATCCGCTATCACGTCTCTAATGGTTTGGCCAGCTGCAGCGGAATGTCCGCTGTCATGTCTCTAATGGTTTGGCCAGCTGCAGCGGAATATCCGCTGTTACGTCTCCGAAGAGTTAATCTCTGGGCAATGCTGTTTTTGTACCTTTTGGAGAATGTTTCAGTATCTCTTGGGGATGGATGTTTTTGTATTCTCTTGGAGACAAATACTTTTGTATCTCTTGGAGATGGATGTTTTTGTATTCTCTTGGAGACAAATACTTTTGTATCTCTGGAGATGGATGTTTTTGTATTCTCTTGGAGACAAATACTTTTGTATCTCTTCGGAGATGGATTTTTTGTATTCTCTTGGAGACAAATACTTTTGTATCTCTTGGAGATGGATATTTTGTATCTCTTGGAGAAAATACTTTTGTATCTTTGGAGATGATAAATTTGTATCTCTTGGAGAAAGAACTTTATATCTTGGAAATGATATTTTTTGTCTCTCTTGGAGATGGATATGGTTTTGTATCTCCAGGAGACAGAAGATGGAAATTCTTCAAGATAACAGGGAGAAAAAAAATAAATTGAGTACCTGTTCCAAGTGTGAGATTTTATGCGAGTAGACATCCTGTGCAAAAGTGCATGAACCTCATGTTAGAGGCCTGGCTCAGTTCTGTAATGATGTTGGCATTGGGAAATAATCTGTAACACACACACACATTCATGTTGTACACACAGAGAAAGTTCACTTCATATTGCTTATAGCCCAGCCAACTACTACAGCCATATCAGGGCTAACACCATGTCAAAAACGACAACCCGAACAGTTGAAAACCATGCTCACACAAAGAAAACATCATAAACATTATTATTACTACCATTATCCTGACTATTTTTATTATCAATGTTTAAAGCCCAGCCAAATGCACAGTGCTGATGTAATGTACAAACAAAATCCCCTTAACCTTTTGCCTTCTGAATCCTGTTTACCAGCATCCTGCATGGTCAACCTTGCTAACAAAGCAAAAACTTAACTCTTTGACTCCATCACCCTATCCACCAGCTTCCTACAGGAAGTGAAAGGGTTAAGTTTTTGCAGCTGGTGGATAGGGTGTGAGAGTCAAATGGTTAAACAAAAAAGCTGTTTGTATACATGTGAAAGTAACTGCAAAATACACTGTCATATACAACCATTTACCAAACTGAATTCATACTCTTGTACAAATAAACGTAACACAGAGACACATACATTAATAAACAAAAGCACATACTGAAATATATGGAGCCATCGTATATATACATTGTTTTTCATTTATGAGCAATAAGCATTCTTTTTTTTCCCATGACCATCCCATTTTCTCTGCCAACTTAAAAACTTGGATTTTTTTTTTTTTTTTTTAACAATGCAATGATGATCAGGATGTTGATGAGGATACTAATCATGATGCTATGAAGTTCATCTAGGACGAGACTGCCTGACATGGCTGTACTCTCCTCTTACTATCATAATATATCCTGGCATCAACCAGGCCCAAGAAATACAGACACCTGTAGTGCTGGTCAGAAGATTTGAGCAACACCCTCAATGATGAATCCGAGAAGTGGATGTGACTCCAGTGTGTGGTTTCTGTTTTCCCAATGAGCTTATAGCACGCCAAACTCAGGGTAGGCGGCGGATAGAGCCAAAAAATCACTCAATGATATAGTTTTGAGGGGACTGATGGGGATTCGAACCCACAGCCTTCCAGTCGGTAGTCCGTTGCATTAACCAGTACACCTCAGCAACTGGCTGCACAATGAGTATTCTTTGACATGGACTGTTTGCACTGTGCAAATGGAATTATTGTAGTAATAATGACATATGTTTGCACCATACAAACAGAATCATTATAATTACGACATACCGTTGGCCCTCATCCCATGCCCTACACCACACATCTTACACAAATATACACACCTGAAGATGGTCTGGACAGCGATGATGGTTTCAGAATCCACTAATGTCTCCTCCGCTTTGCTCTTTTTGTCCATATCTTTGGCAGAGGGTTCTCGGTTGACCACCACCAAATGGCTGGCCTTGTTGATTCCTGCTTTCAAGAGATCGTCCAGGCTGACACACACACACACACATATGCATAAACACACATACAGACACACATGCAAACACACACATATGCATACATACACAAAAACACACACACATACATATACATACACATCACCACATATACACATACATACACACAAACACACACACATACATACACATAAATACAAACACACACACACACAACAAAACATACACACACACACACACAACACAAACAATTCACATACAAACACACATGCATACACACACACACATACACATACATACACACATAAACACACACACATACACACACATAAACACACAAACAAACAAACACACACACACACACACACACACACACACACCACACACACACACACACACACACAGGTAAAATTTTCAGCCAACTGGCCTTTGTCAAGCGTATACTAAAGGCAATAAAGAAGAAATGCACAACACTTAGCAAAAAACAAACCAAAAAAAAGTAGACAACTTCCCTGAATAGCATTGAACAGGCAGAAAATGGAAGATCATGACATTAATTACAGTTTATAGGAAACGTTTTTCATTAATCTCTCCCCTTTCCTACCCATTTATTCTGTACTCCATATCCCAAAGAAAATTCAGTGAGATGCCATATCTATTTCTGATTTCACTATATCTCATCAACTCATAATCATCATCATCACGTGCCCTGCTGCATGGTGTTGACCATTATGGCCCTCCATACCAATTCTATCTTCTGTCACTGCAAGTACATCTCCCATCCCATCTGTCTTCATCCACTGTGCAAGTCTGTCTGATATTTTCTCCCTAGGTCTACCTGGTACTCTTTTTCCCTCCAGTTTTCCTGTTGTGACTAGGTGCTCAAATTTTTCTTGCCTCATAAAATGTCCTATAAATGTTGCTTGTCTTTTCCTAATCTTCATTAATGTTCTTTCTGTGTTTGCCTCTTTCAAGACAGTCTCGTTTGTTTTCTTTGCTGTCCATAGAACTCTTAACAAAAAAGAAAAAAAGAAAAAAGAGAACAGAAAAAAGTCTCATGTCTGCAATGAACATATCGAAATCGAAGAGTTTTCACATCTTCTTCCCCACCTCCTCATTTACTCGTCAATCATACCAGTCATTTTTATCACTATCTGTATTGCTTATGAATTCTTTGGTGCTTCCAGAGCCGTAAAAATGTGAATAACAAGTAGGGCCAGCCATGTCAAGGAAAGACTGTCCACATACACAACCAAACAATTATGAAAAAAAAAAGACTGAAAGAAAATGGCCAGATCACAATTTTGCAAGGGAGGGCATTGTACTTGGTTTTTAAGCCAAACAGTCATATCCTTTAACGTATCAATCCTGCTGATGTGAGCAACAAGTCCAGTGCCAGTGGTATACAGTGAGTACTGTTCAGCTTGAAAAACCTCGAACTGGAGCAGTAAAGGGATTAACCTGCTTAGAACGATGAACCATGATCGTGGCTTTACCGTCCAAGCACAATGAGCCACAATCCTGGCTCCATTCTATCTCCCACTGAATACTGTCCAATCTATAAAGCGAACACAAATTGACCAATCAGAAGGCTTCTTTTACGTGGCCTCTGCCTTCTTTCCTTCACAAGGTCACCATTCTGCTGTTCTTCGATTGATGTCTACAAGTTTTTGCACAAAACTGAGTGAGATTGGGACTGACCATGAAGGTTGAGAAGTTGGTACTTGCTTGTTGACAGTGAGTCTGGTGATGATTATGAGGTAAATATGGCTTATTTTTGGTTCTAAATGAACAAGAGAGGTTCGAGCACATGATGAAGGGCATTTTTATCACAATCAGTCCACTGATGGACTGCGGGTCGTCGTTCAGTTTGGTTTGTTTAGATTGTACTTATCGCAGGTACACTTTTAACTGTGTATTGTGCCAGGGAAATGAGGAGATATACAGGAAGATAAACAAAGAAATCAGGAATAGGTGCAATGAAGCTAAGGAAGCTTGGCTGAACACAAAATGCAAAGAAATAAAAGACCGACACAAAATGGATCTTCAGGGTATGTACAGACGAATTGAAGAAATTGTCCACAGGAAAAATACATGCACATCAACTGGTTGCTTAAAATGAAAGATGGCACGCTTATCATGGAAAAAGACAAAATATTGGACAGATGGGGAGAGTACATTAAAGACCTTTTTGAGGATGACAGAAACGAAGAATACATTACAAAAAGAACTTTGAAGGACCACCCATAATGAAAGATGAAGTTAGAACAGCATGGAAAAAGATGAAACCAGGAAAAGCCCCAGGACCAGACAACATTACTACAGAGATGATAGAAGCCCTGGAGGAATTTGGCATAGAAAAAATAAGTCCTCCTAAATGAAATTTACAACACTGGAAAAATCCCCAAAGATATGTCAAAATCAATTTTCATTGCACTTCCAAAGAAGACAGGGGCTATAGAATGCTGAACTCCATCGCACAATCAGTTTGATGAGTCATGTAACAAAAATCCTGTTAAGAATAATCATGATGAGGACAAGGAATAGAATCAAAAGAGAAATAGCAGAAGAACAGTGTGGAATTGTGGAAGGGAAAGGAACTATTAATGCCATATACATCCTAAGAACTATCATAGAGAGGTCAATTGAGATGAATAAGGATTTGTATTTATGCTTTGTTGACTATACTGAGGCTTTCGATTGGGTAAGACATGAAGAATTGATCAACCAACTGGAGAGACTCAATGTTGATGGAAAAGATCTACGAATAATCAGAAATATGTACTGGGAACAAACAGCTGCAATGAGAACAGAAAACAATATAAGCTCTTTCCAAAACATCAAAAGGAGTCAGACAGGGTTGTCTTTTGTCACCAGATCTGTTTTCACTTTACAGTGAAAACATAATGAGAAACCTAGAGAAAGACCCTGGATTAAAGGTTGGAGGGAAAATGATAAACAACATTCGATACGCAGATGACACCATGCTAATTGCAGAAAATGAAAGGGACCTACAAAACCTTGTGAATATACTAGAAATAGAAAGCAAAGGTAAGGGGTTGGAACTAAACAGCAGGAAGACTGAAGTCATGCTGATCAGTAAAAAACATGAAATCCCCTCATGCAAAATAACAAATGGCACAACCCTGACACAGGTTAATAAGTTCAAATACCTGGGAACTGTCATTTCATCAGACGGCAGATGCACATCGGAAATAGCCGGCAGAATCGGCCAAGCCAAAACAGCATTCAAGAAGATGACAAGCATTCTTACCAACAAATGCCTATCAATTAACATCAGGAGGAGAGTTCTTGAATGTACTGTTGTATGGATGTGAGGCTTGGACAGTCAACAAGCAAAACCAGAACAAGATTGAGGCAGCTGAGATGTAGTTTCTAGAAGAAAGTTGAGAGTTCCATGGACAGCAAAGAAAACAAACGAGACAGTCTTGATGGAGGCAGACACAAGTAGATCACTCATAAGGAAGATTAGAAAAAGACAGACAACATTTATAGGCCATTTTATTTAGGAAGGGGGATTTGGCGCACCTGGTCACAACAGGAAAGCTGTAGGGAAAGAGAGCACCAGGTAGACCCAGGAGTTAATGCTAGACGGACTTGCGGAGTGGCTGAAGACGAGAAGGGTGGAGGAGATGCTTGGGGCAACAAGAGATAGAGACAGAAGAAAGTCCACGATCGCCAACATCAT
The DNA here is from genome assembly GCA_030674185.1 of Monoplex corrugatus. Taxonomy (NCBI): domain Eukaryota; kingdom Metazoa; phylum Mollusca; class Gastropoda; order Littorinimorpha; family Ranellidae; genus Monoplex; species Monoplex corrugatus. The sequence goes on from JAPXFY010000016.1 coordinate 40,677,185, forward strand.
GCGGCAGGGCACCGGATGATGATGATGATTGTGCCAAAGGGGGTTAATCATTATCAGGTTCAAAACAATTTAATCATGATCAGGTTCAAAACACAAACAACATTTAATCATGATCTGGTTCAAAACAAACAATTTAATCATGATCAGGTTCAAAACAAACAATTTATAATTCCCAAAATAATCAGATGTTCAAAACAAACAATTTAATCATGATCTGGTTCAAAACAAACAATTTAATCATGATCAGGTTCAAAACAAACAATTTAATCATGATCAGGTTCAAAACAAACAATTTAATCATGATCAGGTTCAAAACAAACAATTTACCAGTTACATTCACATACACAAAAGCTATAAACACATGAGATCTGTTGCACATATTGTGGCCCTGTCAGCTCAGTGGGTCAGAATGCCATGCTGATGATGCAGAGCTCTTGGGTTCAGCCCCCAGGCTGGCCACAGTTAATTTTTTTACATGGGCTGGCTGACTGTTCTGACTGAACTTGAGACATAGTCTTGAGCTCAAGACCACAGGTCTTAGAACACTATCACCCTGACTACATAGTCTTGAGCTCAAGACCACAGGTCTTAGAACACTATCACCCTGACTTGTTAAAATTTTGTTAAAATTAATTTGTTCGCTACCCATCAATCATTATGGAGGTCCCCTTTCAAGAGAATGGAGAAGAGTGGCAGAATGGTTCAGACGTTTGCCTGCCAATAACTAAACTTGAGGTTCCAAGGCTAACTCCCCATAGAGGCCTCAACTTTTCTCCTCAGTTTGACCAGAAAATCAAACTGAACGTCTAGTCCTTCAAAACGGAATGAAAAACGAGTTGAACCCATTTGCCTTCTGGCTGCGCACATTTAAGGTCCCACAGCATGAAGAGCAGAGCATTGCCCGGCTGCCTTGGTATGAAATACTGGAGAGATAGGTTGATTTCCCATGTCCCACCCCCTTGAAGACCAACTAGCTTAGGTTGATTTCCCATGTCCCACCCCCTGAAGACCAACTAGCTTAGGTTGATTTCCCATGTCCCACCCCTTGAAGACCAACTAGCTTAGGTTGATTTCCCATGTCCCACCCCTTGAAGACCAACTAGCTTAGGTTGATTTCCCATGTCCCACCCCTTGAAGACCAACTAGCTTAGGTTGATTTCCCGTGTCCCACCCCCTGAAGACCAACTAGCTTAGGTTGATTTCCCATGTCCCACCCCTTGAAGACCAACTAGCTTAGGTTGATTTCCCATGTCCCACCCCTTGAAGACCAACTAGCTTAGGTTGATTTCCCATGTCCCACCCCTTGAAGACCAACTAGCTTAGGTTGATTTCCCATGTCCCACCCCCTGAAGACCAACTAGCTTAGGTTGATTTCCCATGTCCCACCCCTTGAAGACCAACTAGTCTTCTTGCCTTTCTGAAATCTTGATTTCAAGACCTTGCCAGCACATGCGGTCCTGCAAAGGATCAGGGAATCTGTCAGGTAAGCTGCTGGCAGATTTGGGTGGAGCTCATATGGAATTGTGCAAGTGCAATGAATCCCTCTAGAACAAGGACCAAACTCTAGACTCTGTCCCAGAAACATGATTTTGAAATACACTATGATATCTGTAAGAAAAAACAACTCACTTTCAATACATTCATTATTTTAGTCTCTCTCCAGCTGTCTCAGCTGACACGAGCTGTGGACTCAAGATGCGATGTCTCAAGTCTGACCGCAGCCCACAACATAAAACCTGGCCTGTTGGCTGCATACCTTACTGCTACAATAATTTCTAGTGCTATCAGTGTTTCATAGGTCCCACTCACTCTTAGTCCACTTTAAGACATTGCCAGCGCACAGGACTTTGCTGAGACTAAAAGTCTGCCTGATAACTGCTGTCAAATTTAAGTAGAACGCATACGGAACTGCCCGAGTGTGATAAATCCCTCACAAATTTCATATTCTTATTCTCCACCAATTCTCTCCCTCTAGCACAAGACCAGAAGTCAATCACACTACATGAGGGAAGTGAACACTTGTAGCCAGCAAACTATGGATTTTACCTGGTGATGGAGCCTTGCATCCAGAACACCAGGGGGAACATGGCAATGAAGTCCAGAAACATGGGCTCCGGTCTGCAAAAGGAAAATACAACGTGATAAAATGAAAAGTTTCTTGCTGGAGTTTCGCTGCAAAGGGTTTGGTAGAGACATGTATGGCAAAGTCATGCATCATGTACAGGGTTTGGTGTCGACAAGTTTCAAGCTACATTCCTAAAGTGTGCTAGTTTACAGCTCTGCTGATATCTAATGCTAGAAACCACACAGATTAGAAAATCACTATTATTTCTAAACAACAACAATCATCACCATCATCACTGCAAGTGACAGATGTGATTATCAAGTAGCTGGGATATCAGACTTCGAATCTGAAGGTCTGGGTTCAATCCTGCCTGTTTACCACCTTTATTGTTATTGTTAATGTTGTTTAAAGCCCAGCTGACTATGTAGAGCCATATCAGGACTATAACCGCTTCAAAAAACAAAACTTAAACTGGAAAAAAAAAGAAAAGAAAAGAAAATTACACGCACATATCAACGCATTCGCATACATAATCTAAGGATATGCCCCTAGCATTGACGACTCCGTCCAATTTATCGCACAGGGGATTTAAAAAAGTACCTGAATACAAATTTAAGCATACCTAAGGACACCAAAACATATATAAATACGGGCATTAATGAAATTGCTTCAGCATATCTCACTTCCCAAGAGCCAAAAATACACTTAACACATGTACCCAATTATCAATCCTAAAAATAAGTATGTCACACTTTATCAAACACATGCACATGAATAGATCAACACGAAAGAAAATGATAGGAAAAATGACAGAAAGCAAAGGGAGAAATGACAGAAAGCAAATGAACAAGGCAGAAACAAAGACAGTGACAGAAAAGAAGAAATTTCTAGTACAAAATTTCCAGAAGATGGGGGGGTGGGGGGGGGGGGATACTGTTTATACTGAAAGAGCCCCCGGCATCTCCACGGGGGCCACCTAGTGGATAAAGAATGGAGGTATTTTTGGTCTTCTGGGTAAACCTATGAGCAGACCTGCTAGTGCCTGAACCTCTTTCATGTGTATAAGTAGACAAAACATCAAATATGCCCATTAGAGATCCTGTAAACCATGTTAGTATTAAGCAGCTAACGGAAACACAAAAACATCCAACACGCCTGCTGGAGTACGTAGACCGTGCAGCAACATTATATCTGTGTAGTATGGACACAACATACGCACATGCATTCAAGTAAACATCTAAATCAAAACAAAACAAAACCACACCTACAGCAATAACAACAATAGCTGATCTTGTCTCATATCACAAAATGAACTCAATTCAAGACAACACAAATATCTCCAAGACAAAGCTTGTCACTATCACACACTTGTTTCATCCAATATTATGTCATTATATTTAAAACAACATGAATATCTTCAAGACAAAGCTAGTCACTAACACACATGTCATATTATGTCTATTCAGTGATACAACACATCATTTCTTAACTCTCTTTGTAGATAAAAGGATTATATGCATTAGTGAGCAATCAAGATTTAAAAAAACTGACACCACACAAAGAGAAGGTCACCACAACCAGTTTTCTGATATCAATTCTGGTCCTCCTATGTTTCAATGCACTCGAATTGTGATCTCATCTCAAAACTTTTAACGTTATCATTTCTGTCAAATCTGAACAGTTTTCCAAAACAGCAACTAGATTTCTGTTTGTGTCTGTGCTTTATGTTTGGCAAAATTTCAAGAATATGAAGAGTTCAGACAGAACTGTTATTCTACAGGGTCAACATCAATGTCAGTACCAACCATACCAATAATACCATCAGAAAACCTGAAATGGATCAGATGCCTATTCACAGCAGGGTGGACCAATGGCCATGCACAGTTTCCATAAGCAAGACTTCAAATGATCCAGCCAGAATCGAAGGCTGGAACTCTATCCCCATCAAATGGAAAAATTACATTAATTTTGGGATAATCAGATGGGCATAGTAGTCAAGTGAGTCAACATCACACTTCATCGGTTCAATCTGATACCTCCGCCTAGAGGGTAGAGGGTGGAGATTTTTCCAATCTCCTATGCCAACATGAGTACAGACCTGCCAACTGCTAAAGCCCCTTCATTTTCATATGTGCACAGAATATCAAATATATACATTCAAGATCTTCACGGCTGCCTGGCTGATGGAAACATAAAAACATCTTTTATATGCACACAGAATATCACATATACATATTACAGATCTTCACACCTGCCTGGCTGATGGAAACATAAAAACATCTTTTATATGCACACAGAATACCAAATATACATAATAAAGATCTTCATGGCTGCTTGGCTGATGGAAACATAAAAACCACCCATCATCCACTCCCACTTAAGACGGAGTACGCAGATTGTGCAGCAACATACAAACTGTGTAGTGTGGGCAAAAATGATCTGCATACACTCATCCGATGAAAATAAGAATGTAAAAATGGGGGGAAAAAAGAGCTAAAAGTGGATAATCAAATCAATTCTACTCACGGTGTTTCCATCAGCAAAACGATGGCAAGGAGGCCGTTCATGGAGATGAAGCTGGATCGGAGAGGGACAATGAAGTTGTGTAAGTCAATGGTTGGTCTCTGGGCGGCCATGATGATCAGGTGACGATTCCATCGGTTGTCGTTTGCGGTGCGGAAGTCACAGTGTTCACATTTCTGTGTCAACAGCAGGCATAAAGAATGATAATGACAATCACAATGAAGATGATGACAAGGATGAGGAGAATGTAAACATCAGCTGCAGTCAGCCACACATCATGAGGGGAAAAGGTGGGAGATGACATGATTGACAAGTGAAATCATATTTAGTTGGTTGATATGTTCTCTGTGTGTGTGTGTGTGTGTGTGTGTGTGTGTGTGTGTGTGTGTGTGTGTGTGTGTGTGTGTGTGTGTGGATGTGTGCGTGTTTGTTTGTGTGTGTGTGTGTGTGTGTGGTTTTCTGTGTGTCTGTTATGTATGTATATATATGATAATTTTATGACTGGTCAACATTCATCCATTGTGTGTTGTGGTTATTTTATGACGCTCTGGTCAACATTCATAACCTTTACTGTATGTTGTAATAATTTATGACATTCTGGTCAACATTCACACCATTTATTGTATGTTGTGGTCATTTTATGACACTCTGGTCAACATTCATACCATTTAATGTATTGTTGTGGTCATTTTATGATACTCTGGTCAACATTCATACCATTTAATGTATGTTGTAATTATTTTATGACACTGGTTGACATTCATACCATTTATTGTATATTGTGGTCATTTTATGACACTGGTCAACAATCACACCATTTATTGTATGTTATGGTCATTTATGGTCACTTATGCTGCAAGATATGGAAGACTTGTCAATGGCCTACAGACTGGAAGCTCCAAGAATTTGTCATGTTACATAAGAGTGGAAATGTCAAAGACTGCAACAATTATAGAACAATTGCACTGATCAGTCATGCCAGTAAAATACTGCTGATAATAATTTTAAACAGGTTAAAGCCAAAAGTAGAGGAAGAGCTATCCGACTGTCAGGCAGGCTATAGGAAAAACAGGGGAACAATAGATATGCTGTTTGTACTCCAGATATTGATAGAAAAGATTAGAAACACAGACCAAGAGATGTTCATCGTTTTCATTGACTACAGCAAAGCGTTTGATAGCGTGATTCACCAAAGTCTTTTCCACTTCATGATCAAAATGGGTTTTCCAAGACATCTGGTTTCCCTCATAGCTTCATTATATAATGATCAAAAAGCAACAATCAGATGGAATAATCAAAACTGCAAATTTTTTAACATCACTAAAGGGGTAAGGCAAGGTTGCATCCTGTCTCCACATCTCTTCAGCATATACACTGAACATATCATGAGAGAGGCAGACATAGAAGACATGGGAGTAAATATTGGTGGTAGAAACCTGTCAAATTTACGCTACGCAGATGACACAGGATTACTGGCAGACAACATTACAGGCTCTAGGAGGATCCTGAGCAGGGTAGACCGGGTTGGAAAGGCAGCTGGGCTGGACTTAAATTCAAAGAAGACAAAGGTTATGCATGTTGCAGGCAAATATAACACTAGACAGGACCAGATCATGCTAAACCAAGTCCCTCTAGAAAATGTCAAGGACTTTAAATATTTAGGTTCAGTCAAGACACACGATGAAACATGCTCAAAAGACATAAAGATGAGAATTGGAATGGCCAAGAACAGTATGGTTCAATTGAACAATATTTGGAAAGACCACAGCATAACAGCAGACCTTAAGATAAAACTCTTAAAATGTCTTGTCTGGCCAGTGATGTTATACGGCTGCGAGGCATGGACAATGAAGAAAGAGGATGAAAGACGAGTGGAAGCAGCAGAGCTGTGGTTTTACCGAAGACTGCTGAGGGTCAAATGGACGGATAGGCGCTCAAATGAAAGCATACTGAATGAGTTGGGTACTACACGCAAGCTCCTAGTACTCATACAACGGAGGAAACTGAAATATGTTGGACACGCAATCCGTAATGAGAGAACAGACTTGATGTCCACTGTCCTCCAAGGTAAAGTGGAAGGAAAGAGAAACAGAGGACGGCCACCTGCATCACTTGCTAGAAACATCACAAACATCAGTGGCAAGAAACTCCAGGAGGTGGTCAGACTTAGCCAAGATCGAGAGTGCTGGAGGCAACTTGTGAGGACATCATGTGCAGCGGCCAACACTGTTCCCGGTGACGCCGACAGGTGAGACAGGTGAGATGGTCATTTTATGACACCCTGGTGAACATTCATACAATTTATTTTAGGACTAAGACTGCATGAGAGGGCTGTACTCTATGCTTATTATCACAACATACCCTGGCATCAACCAGGCCCGAGAGATACAGACACTTGCAGTGCTGGTCAGAAGATTTGTATGTTGTGGTACTTCATGACACCCTGGTCAACATTCATACAATTTATTTTATGTTGTGAACACTTTATGACACTCTGGTCAATATTCATATCTACTGTATATTGTGGTCATTTTATGACACTGGTCAACATTCATACCACTTACTGTATGTTGCGGCAAGTCTCACCTCATTCCACTGAAGACAGCAATGAGGGCGTGCAGTCTTCATGACATGACAGAAAGCTCTGTTCGAGCCTGTGTACATGGTGATGGGAGGTCGTCCCGTCTTCATCCTGAAGACACACAACAAACACATGATGATGATGATGATGATGATGATGGATGATGGATGATGGATGATGGATGATGGTGGGCGATGGTGATGATGATGATGCTGATGATGCTATGATGATGGACTCCCTCACTGACCCAATCAATGAGTAGGCCTACTGGTCTTCAGCATCTGGTGTGGATCTTCATAAGGCTAAAAACTAATCCTGGAACCCGTCGCCATGGTGTAGTGGTTATCGCAACAGACTATCGAATAAAAGGTTGTGGGTTTGATTCCCCATCAGTCCCTTCAAAAATCATTGTGGGATTTTTCGGCTCTAACCGGATCCTACCTAGAGTTGGGCATGCTATGGGCTCATTGGGAAGACTGGAACCACACAGTCGAGTCTCATCCACACCTCATACAGCTCACGGATGTGTCATTGACGGTGTTGCTCAAATCTTTTGACCAGCACCTCAGGTGTCTGTATCTCTCGGCCTGGTTGACGCCAGGATATATTATGTTAGTAAGCATAGAGTACAGCCGTGTCACGCAGTCTCAATCCTAGATGGAACTCCACAGCATCATGATTATCATCTTTATCGACATCATCACTGCACTCAGGGAGATTATCTGTGTGCTCACTGGGTTTTTTTTTCTGTCCCATTTTCTACACCACCTTAATGACCACAGAAGTTGGCACAGTTTTTTGGGTTTTTTTAATTTTTATTTTTTACAATGCGATGATGATGAGGAGGATGTCGATGAGGATGATAATCATGATACTATGGAGTTCCATCTAGGACTGAGACTGTGTGACGGGGCTGTACTCTATGCTTACTGTCATAATATATCCTGGCATCAACCAGACCCGAGAGATACAGACACCTGCTGTGCTGGTCAGAAGATTTGAGCAAAACCTCAATGATGCATCCATGAAGTGGATGAGACTTGACTTTGTGGTCCCAGTCTTCCCAATGAGCCCATAGCATGCCCAATTCTGGGTAGGAGCCAATTGGAGCCGAAAAATCCCACAATGATTTTTGAAGGGACTGATTCGAACCCACAACCTTCCAATCAGTAGTTCACTGCGTTAACCACTACACCACGGTGACTGGTTAAAAATACATACATTTAATGAAAACACAAAGTACATTCCAGTGAAGTAACAGTGGCAAAGCAGCCCACAAAGCCCACCCTATGGTTCATGTTGTGTTGTGTTCACAGACATCCATACACATTAACACGTCTCCATGTTATTTTCATTTTATTTTTGTTTAAAGCCCAGCCGACTGTGTAGAGCCATATCAGGGTTAAAGACACAAAAATACACATGCAAAAGTACAGACAACAGATGATGTAAATTTACTGGTCTTGCAGTTCAGGGAAGGAACCTATTTCTAACCCCCTTTCCAACATACACATATAAAAGTACACACAGACAGACATGACCCTAACCCTAACCCCCTTTCCAATATACACATGTAAAAGTACACACAGACAGACATGACCCTAACCCTAACCCCCTTTCCAACATACACATGTAAAAGTACACACAGACAGACATGACCCTAACCCTAACCCCCTTTCCAATATACACATGTAAAAGTACACACAGACAGACATGACCCTAACCCTAACCCCCTTTCCAAATACACATGTAAAAGTACACACAGACAGACATGACCCTAACCCTAACCCCCTTTCTAATACACACATGTAAAAGTACACACAGACAGACATGACCCTAACCCTAACCCCCTTTCCAATATACACATGCAAAAGTACACACAGACAGACATGACCCTAACCCTAACCCCCTTTCTAATACACACATGTAAAAGTACACACAGACAGACAGATGACCCTAACCCTAACCCCCTTTCTAATATACACATGTAAAAGTACACACAGACAGACAAATGATGTGAATTTACTGGTCTTGCAGCTCAGGAAGGAACCTAACCCTAACCCCCTTTCCAACATACACATGCAAAAGCACACACAGACAGACAGATGACTCTAACCCAATTTCTAATATACACATGTAAGAGTACACACACGCACACACACATGAGTGAACTTACTGGTCTTGCAGTTCAGGGAAGCACTGAAGGAGATGCCAGTCTTGTGTCGATGATCGACTTCGTCAATGGGATGCTCCGACTCTTTCCTCAGCTTTCGTAATATTGATCTTCACCTCCTGGTTGTCCAGCACTACCCCCTGTTTTCAACCACTATAACAGCTGAACAACATGCACCATCAACTAAATCTTTCCCACAAAAGTCTACAGGGTTTGCCAACCTCTTTGCCAACAACCAGATTCAACGGAAAGGAAATGCGTTTACGCATGACCTGCGCATTGTGGTAGGGCATACGTGGTGCAGCCTGGGGTGTCTTTACACAATCTCACCAAATTATCATCAATCTAGGGTAAATTCTGACTGAAAATAGAGCAAGCATGTGCCGCATTGCGTGTTAAATATGGTAGTGTATGATGCTAAACTCGTCATCAGGTCTTTCTCAGCTGCAAAGCATCCTCTCTGATGAGTTTAAAGAATAAATACAACAATTAATACATCATATCAATATGCACAGTTAATATACAATATGCTTTAATAATAAATCATTATTCATTCCAACTTGTTTAGTCCCCTATTCCCCTCTCTCTTTCTCTCTCCTTCCCTCCCAGCCTCTCTATTTTACAAGCAAATGCTCAATTATCTTGGTATTCACTTGTTTCCTTATGTATTATAAATGTCTCACATTACTATTTATCGATGTAAATTCTTCTGATGTATTTTAAGTTCCAGGCAGGTATGTAGATTATCAATGGAAACACATGAAAGCAGATTCAGAATGCATATCTAATGAACAAAACAAGACAGGAACAAATTTTCAGTCAGGTGAATTTGTCAAACCTACACAAAAAAAGAAAAAAAATTAGAAATTCTCTAGATTAGGACAAAACTACAACAGAACAGCCAACTTTCCCTGACACTTTGCAGAACTGGATAAAAAAACCTCTGTTATTTTCTCCAGTTCGGCAAGAAGTTGGGGAAGCTGGCTGTTTTAGAATTCTTGCTGCTGTTTTTTCCCCTAAGTTTTGTACATGCATTCTTTGTTGTCTTTTGCCTACAATGACAAAGGCCAGTCTGCTAAAAAATTGTGTCTTGTGCTGTTTTGTCTATTGCCTGTACATACGAAGGGGATATAGGCATTCTGCTTACTCGTACATATGAAGGAGCTATAGGCACCTTTACCCACCATGCATTACTTAAGCACGATGAAATCCAAACCTTGCAATTGAAAGTACATCGTCTAAACACTTGACTAGCACACTCCTCAGTTTCATTTATTACTATCAATTTCTTAGTGATACATTTTCCTGCAATGTATATTGTGTTTGGACACAACCACATTTGAGCAGTGCAGAACAGCTGCTATTCAACAGAAGGGGGACAGATGGAAGCAGATTCCAAGGCCGCCAGTTTCCTTCCTGTGCAGTGCCTGCAGAAGAACATGTGCCTCCAGGGTTGGTTTTGTATCCCACATGAAGATCCACACCAGGTGCTGAAGACCAGTACACCTACTCATTGATCCAATTGTATGGACAAAGGTCAGTTGGCTGAAAATTGTTCACTGTCTTGTTTTGTCTATTAAATAAGTCCTAAGTTTTGAGTGGACAAAGGCCAGTTGGCTGAAAAATTTTCACTGTCTTGTTTTGTCTGTTAAATAAGCCCTAAGTTTTGAGTATTTAGTCTTTGTTGTCTTTCATTTAAAACTGCTAAAGGCCAGTTGGCTGAAAATTTGCGCCTGTCTTTTTTTGTGAATAAATTAGCCCTAAGTTATTTGTATTTTCTCTTTGTTGTCTTTCATTTACAACTGAAAAAAAACAAAAACAGTAGGCCAAATATTTGTACCTATCTCGATTTTTGTGTTAAAATAAGACCAAAGTTTTGTGTGTTTATTTTTTTTGTCTTTTGTTTCACACTGCATCTGTGATATTAGTGCATATGGAATTCATTCCAAGCATGGAGATGTCATCATGAGAAACTGAAACTGTCTTTTTTTATATCAAAGTTTTTTCGTGTCTTTCATTTACAATTAACAATGGCTTTGTTGGCCATAGATAATTCTGTTGGTATTCTTGTTGTTTTTGTCATAGGTCTAGAGAATTTGTTTCTTTGCTGTCTTTTGAGTATGGTACACAAAGTCCAGTTAGCCAATAACTTGTGCATGTTTCTTTAATTAAACATGTATTCTATCTCTGTTTTCATGTGTTTCCGTTTTTGATTTGTTTGAATCTTGGCAGTCACTTTAATTCAAACATTTTGGTGAAAAAAATTCATAAGCAGCCACAAAATGATTATAATTTTTTAGCAAAGCTGGGTTGGGGAGATTAGGATCATTTAAAACATAAGTACAAAAGTGTGACTGGTAAAATTGTGTTTGGATCCATACAATTTGCTGTGAAAATATATATGGATAAAGTCTGTTCACACACACACACACACACACACACACACACACACACACACACACACACACACACACACACACACACACACACACACACACACACACTCACACACACACACACACACACACACACACACACACAACTACACTCTGACCCATACAAATAACAAAAACTGCTAGTTTTCAAACTAGTGCAGCACAATGCACCCTCTCACCTCAGACTGTCCACGATTAAGCAGAGGTTCCATTTCCATACAATCTCCGTCTTCATTATTGTTGGCCGCAGGTTTCTGGCTGTCTGTCTGATCGCGCCACTGTTGAATTATTTGTTGCATGTCACGTATGGTGTGTCGTGCCTGTCCATCCCCTTCCAGGTTCGTCACGGTATCGTAGGCGCTGGCTTCCAGGTCCATATCAGAATCCGTTTCCTTGTAACCATATTTCTGTAGAGCATCAGCTAATTGCCCTGTATGACAGAATCATAAGAAGAGCAAGAAGTCAGTTTAGCATTATACATCCAAACATATCATCCAAACATATCAAACTCATACAATAAGGCACACAAATTTCCTATTTTTGACTGGTATCTGCCCATGATTGAAGTTTGGAGTTTGGTCAGAAGGGAGTCATTGCACTCAGACAATTCCACTCACATCTGACAGCAATTGTCTTGCAAATTCCCTGAGCCTGGACAAAACTCTATGCCCTAGGTCTTAAAATGTGGAGGGTTGGAGAGGGACCTACAAAACATTAAGCTGACACCACCAGAATGATGGAAACATAAAGATGGGCATCGAACAGGCCAGTTTTTAAAGTTGTCAGTTGGGACCAAACTCAAGATAGATTTAGATTCCACGGCTCAACCAAAAGAGTCAGCCAGCCCACAATGGCATCATGGCAAAGTCATGTGTCAGAAGCTTTAATTCTCTGACAACATAGTAACAATCCCTCGCCAACATGAGTGAATCCCCCTGATAAAGTGGGAAAGAACCACTGATAACTGTATTTGCTGATTTTTCAAACATAATTACTAGCTGAAAGCGTGAAAAAATAACTATTAACATACACAGGCACTTTGTTAGCATTCATCATCGCACACACAAATGATACCATATATACAGACAATATTACATATTACATAAATACAGACAACAGCTTCAGGTTTCTGTTATTATCAAAGATAAATGTGGTAACAACTTTGCTTTCAATGCATGTGACTTTCACATCATGATCATATTTTTGTGTGGTTTCCCCCAGCTGGATTATTTCTGGAGTAGAAAACACGGGTAAAAATCAGTAAAGTGTGAATTTGTCAACTCTTGCATTTGCACAGACAAAACAAGTTATGTAGACCTATTTGAGATGTCATTGCAAGATATTAAACATCAGATAGACTGATCACATCACCAATAAACAAGTGCACCACATCATGAAGTAGTACACTGGACCATCTGGAGGTCTTCTGACATCATTTAAGAAAGGAAAGCAGCACACTGGACAATATGAAAAAACCTCCTGATGGTTAAGAAAAGAAAACTACAACAGTATGGCCATGTAACAAGACAAAGATCCCTTGGCTTTGCTACATCAATCCTCTGGGAAACCGTTGAGGAAGATGAATGAGAAGACAGAAAAAGTGATGAAATGACAACCTTGTGGGGTGGGTAGAGAAACCATTTGCAGAGACCCAGGCTTTGTCACATAACCAACAGAGCCGGAGGAATCTGGTGAAGCGTTCGTTACTGCAGCACTTCAATGACTCTTCACAGAGTTAAAAGAGAAGAAGAAAAAGCATACATAGATAATATTAAAAAAAGCGAAGTGTGAATTTGTCATCGGTTGTAAGTGTGTTGTATGTGTTGAAAATACTTTTTCTCCAAAGCTGTTTGTACGCTACAGTCAACTTCCCATGTGAGTGCAACTGTTTTACCTTAACTTGCAAGTTAAGTTTATTTTAAGAATTCTAGCGTTTTAATTTTCTGATGTATTGAGGCAACTTAAAAGTAGTTTCTAAGAAGAATGTTGAGAGTTCCATGGACAGCAAAGAAAACTAACGAGAGAGTCTTGATGGAGGTAGACACAAACTGATCATCAATAAAGAAGATTAGGAAAAGACAAGCAATATTCATAGGATATCTTATGAGGAAAGAGAAATTACAGCACCTGGTCACAACAGGAAAGCTGGAGGGAAAGAGAACACCAGGTAGAGACCTAGGGAGAAAATATTGGATGGACTTGCAGGGTGACTGAGAACAGAGGGTGGGAGATGTATTTGCAGCAACAGGGGTTAGATTTGTATAGAGGGCCATGACCACCAATGCCACACGGCAGGGCATCTGATGATGATGATGATGTATGATTTTTCTTGCTGCAGGTGTCATAAGTCTGAACTTTTCTGTTTTTGCTTGTTGTTGGTTTTTTTGTTTTGTTTTTGTTTTGCTATAATAATTTTTGTTAAATATAAAAACAGTGCTCTTGAAAGTTTTACTCAAGTCTAAAAGTATGTGATTTCAAACGAGTCAAACATCAACAGCTGTAACCACCTCTTACCCAAATGTTCAACCTGACGCGGTGTGCAAGCGATGGCAGCAGGACAGATTTTGGCGTACTCCTCACGCGTGACACTCATGTAGAAGCAGTAGTCCTCTTTCTTCAGAATATAGTGTTTGCCAGGATTCAGCTGCAGCCTGCGCGATGCTTTTCCATCCCCCGCCAGAACAGCCAGCAGGGTGACGCCAAATCTGAACCCGTAGTACAAATTTGTTATATATGTGGTGTGGTGTGGTGTGGTGTGGTGCGGTGTAGTGTAGTGTGGTATGGTGAGATGTGGTGTGATGTGGAATGGTGTGGTGTGGTACTGTGTGGTGTGGTAAGGTGAGATGCGGTGTGGTATGTGGCATGGTGTGGTGTGGTATGGTGTGTTGTGGTGTGGTGTCTCTCTCTCTCCCTCTTTATCTCTCTGTATCTCTCTCGTTCCTCTAGCTGAACCAGTAGTACAGATTTGTTATATATGTGGTGTGGTGTGGTGTGGTGTGGTGTGGGTGTGGTGTGGTGTCTCTCTCTCTCTCCCTCTTTATCTCACTGTCTCTCTCTCTCCTTCCCTCTAGCTGAACCAATAGTACAGATTTGTTATATCTGTGGTGTGGTGTGGTGTGGTGTGGGTGTGGCATGACATGGCGTGGCATGGTGTGGTGTGATGTGGTGTCTCTCTCTCCCTTCTTTATCCCCCTGTCCTCTCTTTTTCCCTCTAGCTCCCTCTCTGTGTCTCTACCTCTTTCTCTCTCTTACCTTCTCTGTCTCCATCTCCCCCCCCCCCCATCTTTCTCTCCTCCCTTATTCTCTCTCTCTCCCTCCCTCCCTCTCTCTCTCCTTTCAATACAACATTAGTTTATCTGACAATAAATGGCTGTTGAATCTCTCATTCCTCTCTCCTCTTGTATGTACTCCCTTTTTGAGGAGCTGTGGCTTACACAAATAAACCCTCTGAATCTGAATCTCTCTCTCTGAATCGGGATTCCTCTCTCTTACTCCCTCCCTCTTTACAAGAGATGTTGCCAAGGACAGTCTATTCCCTTAAAGCCAGAGAAGACCAATGGCATGCACACACAATAATCATGCAACTGAAAACTATTTCCACAATGCACTTAATCATTTTCTTCTGTGCCACTTGTTTACATATGCTTTAGAAACTTGTGTTTAATTCTGAACATTTTTCTTCCTTTCTACTACGTTTACACGAAGGCAACTTACTAGGCAACTCGGGCCCCAGCCAGTTGCCTTGTGATCTATTAATAGCAGGCAACTGGTTTAGTTGCCGTCAGTGTAAACGGTACGGGCAACTACCATACAACAGCTACGCTCCGCCCCCTGTTTGCGTCACTGGCGCTGTGTGTGTGGCCCGCTCGCTGGGCTGCAGTTGAAACGTAGTTGCCAAAAATCATGGCAATTGCCACTGCAACTGCCCACAGTTGCCTCTGAGGTTCCGAGGAGTTGACAACTAATGATACAACTGCTCTTGACTGGTACAGCAACTGGTGGCAATCACGTGGGTTGAAAGTGTCTGAAGGTATAAAAAGCAGGCAGTTGGAGGGAGGCACTTCATTGCATCTTGATTCTTCACCATGGATCCTGCTCTGCCGCTGATGATGCTCAAGGTGCAGCATGAACTCGTCTACTTTCAGCAACGACTCGCTGCAATGGACCTGAGGATGCGCAGGAGATCACTCTGGGTCAGAAACTACCTCACCGAGGAAAGGAGGAGGGAGACTGGCCACTACTACACCCTGCTGGATGTCACCATGAGAGACATTGACCACGCCATGTTCAGGAACTACACAAGGCTGACATTGCCTGTCTTCCTGGAAGTCCTGGACAGCATTCGGCCACGAATCACCAGGCAGGATACCAACATGAGGATGGCCATTGAGCCTGGGCTGAAGCTTGCGGTCACCTTGAGGTATCTGGCCACTGGAGACAGCTACCACTCCTTGTCGTACGCTTTTCGTGTTGGGGTTGCCACCATCTCCCGCTTCCTGGTTGAGGTGTGCCAGGCCATCACAGAGGCCTACAACCTGGAAGCCTTCCCTGATGACTGGACAGAGAACTTTTGGAAAGGCATTGCTGACAAGTTCAACACCCGCTGGAACATGCCCCACACCATGGGTGCTTTGGATGGGAAACATGTGGCCATCAAGAAGCCCCCAAACACAGGCAGTATGTACCACAACTACAAGGGCTTCTTCTCCATCCCTATGCTGGCGCTCGTGGACGCAGACTACAGGTTCCTGTGGGTTGAGCTTGGTGGAGTAGGACACATGTCCGACGCCCAAATCTTCCTGCAGAGTGACCTAAGTAAGGATTTGGAGGACGGTTCCATCAACAGGCCAGTTCCATGTCCGCTCACAGATGATCCTGAGGATACCACCCCTGTTCCCTACTTCATCGTGAGTGATGATGCCTTTGCTCTGAAGGACTACTGCATGAAGCCCTACTCCAGGAACAGCATGCAAAGCTCTGAGCTCATCTTCAACTACAGGCTGTCAAGGGCAAGAAGGGTGGTGGAGAATGCCTTTGGATTGTTGGCCCAACGCTTCAGGGTCTTGCTGCGTACCTGTGAACTCAAGCCAGACAGCGTGAGAGACGTTGTCCAGTGCTGCGTGACACTTCACAACATTCTGCTACAGCGACTACCCCCACCCGCGGACGCAGCCGACACGGAAGATGCAGAGAATGACGTAATCCCAGGCTCTTGGAGGGAGCAAGTCATCTGGACTGACCAGCCTCAGCCACAAGCAGCTCGTGCCACCAATGCTGGGAAGGAGGTCAGGGAGATCCTCACAGACTTCTTTGGCAGTCCTGCAGGGATTGTCCCTTGGCAGTGGGACAAAGCCCATGTCAACCGGCCCACCGCAGCTGCAAGTCCTGACCCTCACCCTGCTCCTGCTTCACCGGGGTATCCTGTGCAGTGATATGCCTTTGGGCATCACCTCCAATCATTGGTCCTTTTCAGGACCTAAAAATTCCCAAGAGATTTGACTTGTCACTCTCTCCCTCTATCTGTCTGTTTCTCAGTCAATGTATCTCTCTGTCTCTCCCTCCCCCCTCTCTCTCTCTCCCAGTCTCTCTCTCTCTCTCTGAGTGTGCATGTGAAAATAATTATGTTAAATAAAACTACCTATCCTTCTGTGACCATTTCCCCCCCTAAAACGCACAGACACTACACACAGCACACTCCACCCCACCCCACCCAATCACACATACAACCCCACACCCAAAACAAACGGACGTTTTTATTTTTTCAATGTAGGTACATGTATACATGTGTAAACTAGAACAGAGAGAGAGAGAGAGAGAGAGAGAGAGAGGCTTGTTAAGTTGTGCTAATGTGTATACATAAAGAAAAAAGTCCAGCAAAAAGATCAATTCCATTCTACATCTATAAACCTTTTTTTTTTAAAAAAACACACTGGCAGTCCTACTAAACTAATCACATTTTTATCAAATAGGCGTGTAAAATACGCCCAAATTGAACGGGTTCCCAGGTCTGTCTGTGTGTGTGTGTGTGTGTGTGGGGGGGGGGGGGGGGGGGGGGGGGTGAGGTGCGGTGTGTGTGTGGATGGGGGAGGGGGTGGGTGGCTCAATCTCTTTTGAACAATTATTGGCCCTGAAAAGGGCCGTATTTTGCATTAGGAGTGCTGCTACTCGAAAGCGATGTCCACGTCATCCAGGTTGAGGGTGCTGTAGGTAGAGGGGCCAGCAGACAGACGGGCCTTCTTGGGGGTGCGCTTCCGTGGGGACTGCCTGACACGAACTGGACTGTCCAGCAGGTACTCCAAGGGGTCAGGCCGCACGGGGATGGCGGGAGGGTTCGAAGGCTGGATGCACGTAGGGGGTGGGGCCATGGCAGCAGCGGCGTCCACATGTTGTTTCACCACCTCCCACACCTCGTCCTCAAGGGCCTTGGTCCTGGCCTGGTCCAGGGGTTCGGCCCGAGCCGCCATGGCATTCCAAAAGTGGGATTTGGTGGTGGGCATACGTGCGACCATGCGGTCCACCTCCCCCTTCAGGTACTCACAGTACTCTGCCATGGCAGTCATATCCGGATGCTTGGAGGCTGGCCTTTGACCCGCAGATGCAGAAGTGGTGGCAGCTTGAGTGGACATGGCTGTAGCTGCAGGCACAGGACAACTTGGGCCAGCCAACTCGGGGTCCAAGCCGGTACTTGAAGCAGAACCTCTTCTCCGCTTTCCTCCACCCATGGTCTTGGGGGAGATCTCATGGATGAAGGGGAGCATAAACCCCATCCTTGTTTCCAGAGATTGTAGTCCTGCAGAGAGGGAGGCACTGGAACCACTCTTGGAGCGTGCCTTCTTGGCCCAAGCAAGCATGGTCCTCATCGACTTGTACCATGCGGCCAAAACTTGCGGCGTCACTCCCAGTATGTCTGCAAGATACTTCCACTCCCGCTTCCTTCTAGGGTAGTCCTTGTAGTCTGGCTCGTTCTTGTCGTATATGTAGGGCCGTTGCTTCAGGAACTCTATGGCCAGGTCCCTCTGCTCTTCAGTCAGGTTGACTCTGACTGCTTTCCTCTTTCCTTTGCCTTTCTGGGGTAGGGTAGGCTCACGCTCTACCAGCTCCTCCACGTCCTCAACCGCAGACAGTGACGCCTCGGATTCAGAAGAATCCATGGTAGCGATGAAAATGGAGAAAAATTCAGTCGTGGACTCCAGTAGCAGCTCAAAATGAATGAGAGTTGTCAGTAAAACTCCCGCCTTTTATACTGTTCCAACGGCGACTGACCAAGTTGCGAAAGCGGTTGGCATGCGAGACAACTGCCTAGGCCACTAGTTGGCAAGCAGTTGTCTATCAGCGCAACCGCACAGCGAGCGAGCGGGACACGCCGTGAAGCGTGCCACGTCTGCCACGCTGGCCTTGGCTTTGGCGCCAATTCGTATAGGTTGCCTCACGAGGCAACAGATACAACTGTGTGTGAACGCTCTGCCAACCGCAGGCAACCGCAAAACAGTTGCCTTGCACCTCGAAGTTTTCGGTTTGATCTATCAACTATTTGGACATGACAACTGCCGAGTCAACTGGAATCGGGAAAATCCAAAAAGGTGACAACTGCAGACAACTGCAGACAACTGCTAGGCCACAACGTGGCAACAAGTTGCCAAACCTGCCAACTGCCGTTGTTGCCTAGTTAGTTGCCTTCGTGTAAACGAAGCATATACAACCTTCATACTAGTAGTAGTACTATTATCTGCTCTTGCTGCATCACTGTAATGACCCAGTAACCCACCACATAATGTGTTTACATATGTGCATGGATATGTATATGTGTATGTATACATATATATGCATATGTATATGGATATGTACATGTATATGTACATGTATATGTATAAGTATATGTACATGTATATGAGTATATCTAAGTGTGTCTATGTTTGCTTTCTTGTGTGTGTGTATCTGAATGACTGCATATGACTAGTATCATTACCACCTATTTCTAATTTTATTTCATTAATTATGTTGACCTATTATTATGCTGGATCGATATACTGGTACATGAATCTGACTATGTTTGTACTACATTAACTCTGTGACTCTGTTCACCAGCAACCTGCATTGCCAACCATGCTGGCAAAACAAAGCTTAAGCCTTTGAGGGTGAGGGAATCAAAGGGTAAAGTTTTTGCAGTTGGTGGACAAGGTGCAGGAGTCAAAGGGTTAATGTACCAACATGGCACCCCCTCCCCTTCCTAATTTTTATTATTCCTTTTTTTCATGCAAAGTGTGAAGAGAATCTTGAACATGAACAGCTCTTGCTGTACAAATAGAATTGTTGTTATCATATTCATAAGGTGCAGACTCAACATCAAACTTCATGTCAAATGTGTCTATTGTTTCTTTTCTTCCCCCTCTTTCTTTCTCTGTCTCTCTGTGTCTCTCTTTCTTTCTCTCTTTGTCACCTCTGATGAGCTTCGGCGGAGGCATGAGGGAAGCTCCATCCCTCATACTGTTTGAAGAAGATACTCTTTCCCAGCTGAATGTGATAGATTTCATTGCCTGAGTGATGACCGTATACTTGCTGCCATTGACTGGGGGCTAAGTCACCTTCCCTGTCACACACAGACATTGGTTTATATACTGTGTTTGTTGAAAAGCACATATCTGAATAGACATTAAATGAAATAATGAATGGACAAGTATATTGTGTCTCTGTTTCTCTCTGTCTGTCACTCACACACACATACAATGTATATATGTATATCAATACATAAATATATACATATACATAAACACATATATATATAGAGATATGTGCATATAAACATTTACCTATCTATATTCTGTCTGTCTGTCTGTCTGTCTCTCCATGTATTATTATATATATACACACATACATACATATACATACATATATATATATACATACATATACATACATACATATATATATATATATATATATATATATATATATATATATATATATATATATATATATATATATATATATATATATAACACACATATGCGCATGTGCGTGTGTGTGTTTATAGCTATAAATAGATATACAATTATATTTCTATCACATACATCATATGTGTATGTGACTTTGTGTGTCTGCATGTGTGTGTGTGTGTTTGTGTGTATACGTGTGTGTGTGCTGTGAGCGTGCGTGCGCTGTGAGCGTGCATGCTTGTGTGTGTGTGTTTAAGAAGACATGAAGAAAAAAAATAGTGTCTTGAGTTTCTGTCTCATATTCCTGATGCTGCTGTGCCTTCTTCAGGAGATTTTTTTCATTACTTTGTGACATAGAGTACACACACAATACTTGAAGTGCTCATAAGCCCTGATCATACGCACTTGTCAGTTGCACCAGAAACATCATGGGATACGGAAACTTGGACAAAAAGTGAAACTTTGTAATACTGGTTAAAGGAAAGGGGGAAGGGGACAAAAGGGGCAGGGCAGGACAAAAAGGGCAGGGCAAAAGGGGCAGGGACAAAAGGGGCAGGGACAAAAGGGGCAGGGGCAGATACTTTAACAGTACACTTTAAAGTTTCAGTCACTAGTAGTTTTATTTGAGGTGTATATGGGTTTGTTTAACCCTTTGACTTCCACACCCTGTCCATTAGCATCCTGCATTTCTAACCATGCTAGCAAAGCAAAAACTTAACCCTTTGATTCCCCTCACCCTACCCACCAGCTTCCTGCAGGAGGCTGGTGGATAGGGTGAAGGTGAGTCAAAGGATTAAGTTTTTGCAGTTAGTGGATAGGGTGTGGAGGGCCAAGTTTTTCTCCCTTCTACTTCATCTTTCTACATGAAATGATCCCTCTCCAAGAGAAATTACTTACAGTTGCTGACAGATAACACATATTAGCTAGTGAATGATACAACATTATAACAATATCATTTGAAAGACTGGCACAAACAGATACTGTATATATCTAAGGTGGGTAGGTGGTGGGGGGACTGACATAAGCTTTTATCACCAACATGATGTTATATCACTTACAAATAATTATATCAGGAGAAAACTAAAAACTAGTGGCCAAACTACGGGATAAAACTGACCTAAGATTATATCACTGACACACCGTTTCATCATGGACAAATGACTATATCCATACATAACTGTGTATCAGCAGGCAAAAAATGAGATATAAACAGAGACAGTATCAGCAGAAAATCTAATGACATACACAAAGACCATATCAGCAAAAAGAATATCACAGGACTGAAAGGGAGAAGAATTCCAAGTAAATTGATATGAAAGCTGAACAAAGCAGAAAAATAAAGTCAGTGACGAATGCTTGTTCTCAGAAATTAAGTGATCTTATTTGTTGCTTTCGTTTTACACCTTACGAAGCCAACACACCAAAAATGTGTTAATTTTTGTTTTGTTGATTAAGTTAGTATTTGTATCGTATTTTCTTAAGCATTGCTAATTTTTAAGAATAGTAGCTGGGGGTTTTTTGTAATCAGAATACATAAAACAAAATATTAGACATCATTTGAACAGTTACCTCTGATTATACATTATGATTATTACTATACACAGAACTATAGTAGTTATGATAACAATAGCAACAACAACAATAATACTAAAAACAATAAAAATAATAATGATAATAATAATAATAATAGTAATCATCATAGTGATGATGATGATGATAATGATGACACTAACAACAACAATATTATAACAATAACAACACTACTATAACAACAACAACAATCATAACAACAATAACAATGATGATGTTTATACAGCAGAAACATTCCATGTCAAAGCATGCCTATCACACTTTACAGTAACAGAACAGTATTAAACTTTCAGTAAAGTAATTACAGACATGTTCAAACAATGAAATGAAAATAAGCATTATAAAAAAAAAGAGCAAAATAATATAAACGAATACACTAACACCATAGAAAGACGGACATAACTTTAACACAAGCACAATTCAACAACACCTGGTCAAGAAGCTTGGGAGGGATAGGGGTCAGTGATGGATGAGTGGTTGGCAGGGAACAGAAAATAGATACCTGTCAACCACCAATGATTTATCTATGACACATCATAATGACAACAACAAGCTACAAACACACCACCACACCAACATTACCATCAAACAACATGCCACACAACAGAACAATCAAACAAACAAGCTACAAGCACATCAACATGACAACACCAAACAACATCACCAACAAACAATAAGCCACAAAACTGTAGAGCCATATCAATGCTATTTCAAAACATACACAACACTTCAACTGGAAAAAAAGAAAGAAAAGAAAATGTACATGCCCCATCCCATTTATCACACAGGGGATTTAAAAAACATACCTGAATACTTATCACACAGGGGATTTAAAAAACATACCTGAATACTTATCACACAAGGGGATTTATAAAAACATACCTGAATACTTATCACACAGGGGATTTAAAAAACATACCTGAATACTTATCACACAAGGGGATTTAAAAAACATACCTGAATACTTATCACACAGGGGATTTAAAAAACATACCTGAATACTTATCACACAGGGGATTTAAAAAAACATACCTGAATACTTATCACACAAGGGGATTTAAAAACATACTGAATACTTATCACACGGATTAAAAACATACCTGAATACAAATTTAAACATAACTGAGGACGCTAAAACAAATATAAAAACAGGCCTAAACTACCTGAAATTGCTCGCCGGAGCCAAAAATGCACTTAATACATGTACCCAACTATTAATCCTGAGAGAAAGTATGTAAAACTTTATCAAACACATACAGGTGAATGGACCAGCAAGGCAGAAAATGATAGGAAGAAATGACAGAAAGCAAAGGAACAAGTCAGGAACAAAGAGAGTGACAGAAAAGAGGAAACAAAAAAAATTTAAGGTGGGGAAGGTGGGGATATCATTTATACTAAAAGAGCCCCTGGTATCCCCTTGGGGGAACACATCTGAACAGACAACATGAAGTTTGGAGATCGCTAAAAAAAGGATTCACTGCACTCAGACACGTCTGTATGTGCCCCATCCAAACCTGTCAGTAATTATTTGACAGACTACCTCAAACTCTATGCACTGACAAGGTCTTGAAATGGGGGAGATGGACCAATGAAACACAACTCTGACACCACCAGAACAATGGAAACATTAAGATGGGCAGCAAACAGGTCAGTTTTCAATGTGCAGACTGAGACTGAACCTGAGATATCAGACCTTGATTCCATGGTTCCATCAAAAGAATCAAGCAAGCCTGCCTAATTTTTAGAATGTGGCAGAGTACAGTCAGACAACAAGCTACACATCATCACCACAACAACACCACATCAACATCACCAGCAAACAAATGCCACGCAACTAACAATCACACAAACTACAGACACCAATAACCTGTACCAAACATCCCAGCAATCTGAAGGAACAAATGAAAAAAATTTGTATCAAAGAAAAAAGTTGACAGCGACTGTTCAAGATCTCAAATAATGTCACGGGAGGAAAAATAACTTTAATAACTCTTTCATTCCATTACGCCTTCTACCAGCATTCTGCAAGAAAATGGTCAACAGGATGGGGAAGTGAAGCAGTGAAAAGATCACACCACCACACAACACACCACACACCCAACACACACCACAAACACACACAAACAACACACACAAAAAACAACACACACACACACACACAACCACACACACCACACACACACACACACACACACCACACACACACACACACACACACACACACACACACACACACACACACACACACACACACACACACACACACCACCAGCGCTATTAATTACAACTGTTCATGCCTCAAATAAGGTAACACACACACACAGACACACACACACACACAGAGCGCCATTAGCTACAACCATTCATGCCTCGAATAAGGTCACCACAACAACACACACACAACACACACACACACACACACACACACACACCACACACACACACACACAACACGTGCACACACAACCATTACACAATTATCCATGCCTAAAATAAAGTAGTAGTAAAACAGTTACAAACAAACAAAAACAAAACAACCCATCAATGCCTATTCAACAGCTGAAATAATGTAGAAGAAGACAAACTTAAAAGAAAAAAAAACACACACCAAAATCTTCCAACGGCAACTGTTCAATAACTTGAATAAGGTTGCATACAAATAGTTTTAAAATGACATACGCATATTCATCAATGGCAGCTGCTCATGACTCGAATAAGGTGGTAGAAAAATAATGCTAAAAAAAAATCACATCAACAAACAAAAAAACACAATCAATGCCAACTGTTCAACAAATCAAATAAGACAGCAACAAGTTTTTTTTTTATATCAAAGAAAAACTCTTTCAATGGTAACTGTTCAACACCTCAACAAGGCAGTCGGAAAGAAAAACCTTTATAAAATCCAACTGAACCTGATGTTCACTATCAGTTGATTTACCTTATACGAAATAATTTCTGCCTCCTGTGAACAACACAAAAAAACATAACGTAAGTCTACAGAGAATTTAAATGTTTACTGTCTTAGTGTTTGCAATCAAAATGCTGGCAACACTCACACACCAGTTTCCTTTTCAATTTTCTCAAGACAATGTATCCTTGCTTAGAATAAATTCTGTATGCACTAATGCTGCAAATGTCCTGTGATGTTAAGAAATCCAAAATAACCATGGCATAACCTGTAAGTCAGCATGTAAACCTTATGTGCTGGTAAGGTCTTGAGGTCCTGCTCCTGCTAACTTTTGGGTTCTACATACTATAATGTGTCTTGTGCCAATCTGTCACTGAAAAAAAATCACATACCCACCACCAGAACATCCATCCTCTCTTACATCTACCTTTACATGAAACACAGACGTACACTATTTCATCCAGCTTGTGTCCACATTCTCTCTCTTTCTTTCTCTCTCTCTCTCTCTCTTTTGCTTCTCTCTCTCTCTCTCTCTGCTCTCTCTCTCACTCTCTCTCTCTGCCTCTCTCTCTCTTTATTTCTTTGACTAATGGTGTAATGATAATATTTATGTTATCTAATGTATAATTTGTTGTAGTATGATGCAGACCCTCTTTAAGCAAGGGCTGGATGTAAAGAAGCATACATATTGCTTATTTCATACCTTTTGTTTTTGTTTTTGTTCTTGTTGCTCCTCTCTCTCTCTCTCTCTCTCTTTTCAAATGTATTTCTTCGTCTGAAAGCGTAATATTAGATTGCCTTATTTCATACCCTCATAAATAAAACTTTGTTCTTGTTTTCTCTCTCTCTCTCTCTCTCTCTCTCTCTCTCTCTCTCTCTCTCTTTCTCTCTCTCTCTCTCTCCTGTCCACACACATACCCCCACACAAACACTCACAGTCCAGTGGAGGTATGCACCAGCAAGGCAACCAGAGTAGACAGTCCTGGATACAGACAGTTGTTGGCCAGCAAAGCATACTTGAATTCGTCTTCACACACACAATGTTCTGAAAAACAGTCAACAACATACATAGATAACTCTGTGGTAAGATGTACACACACAAACACACACACACACACACACACACACACACACACACACACACACACACACACACACCACACACACACACACACACACACACAGTACACACACACTTAAAATCATTCTACACTTTATATGCAAGCTAGGATCGGCACACAGATCTCTTCTCTATTTCTTTCCTCATCTCCTCTCTCTCTGAGCCCAAAGCTGTCCACTATACACAAGCCAACAGAACTTCCTAGAACATCACCAAGAACATTTAAAAACGCGCATATACTAGACTAACCTTAACATGTGAACAGCGTGTATTATATCACCTTACAATTATACAGTAGAACACAAAACATTCTGAATTAAATTATAACACAAAAACAGTGTGAATTTTCCGCAATTCATTCTGATATCTTACAGAACAGCATAATGTACAGTAGGACGTACCGAAGTAACTTTAACACATGAAGAATATGACTCATACCTAGCAAAACACACACACACATGCACATATGCATACATGCACACACACACATGCACACACATGCACGAACACACACACACATGCACATATACACACAACTCACATACAAACACACACACACACACACACACACACACACACACACACACACACACACACACACACACACACACACACACACACACACACACACACACACCACACACACACACACACTAACTGACCAGCAAACTTGACATGCATCTTGTTCGTGGCATTGAAGAGATGGATGTACTGCTTGCAATGGGGGGCATAGTCCTTCACCGCCCATGATCGTAAAACTGTATGCTGATCCTGACATCATTAACACACACAGTGTAAAAGATAATAGTAATCCCATACCCTACTGGAGTCATGGAGTTATTCCAAGAAGGATTCACTGCGCTCAAACAACTCTATATGCGCTCAATCAAAATATGCCAGCAATTATCTGACAGATTTCCTAAGCCTGCACAAAATCCTACAGCAAGGTCTTGAAATGGGGAAAGGGGAGAAGGGACTTATCACACTAAGCTGACACCACCAGAATGATGGAAACATTAAGATGGGCAGTCCTGTGCCTGCACAAAAGCCTATGCACTGGCAAGGTCTTGAAATGGGGAAAGGGGAGAGGGGACCTATCAAACACTAAGCTGACACGGAGAAGGGACCTATCAAACACTAAGCTGACACCACCAGAACGATGGAAATATTAAGATGGGCAACAAACAGGCCAGATTTTGATGTTGTGGGCTGGGATTGAACTCAGGATATCAGAACTTGAGTCCATGGCTGTACCAACTTCCCCAAGCTTCAAGCAGGCAAGCTGGCTCTTGTCTCACAGTTGTAGACTCAAGACTCAAGTTCAATCCATCCCAGCTCTCAACATACAAACTGGCCAGCTGTCCATATTAGTGCTACAAACATTCTGGTTGTGTCAGTGTCTTATACAACCTGTTCCCCTCTACTCCAGTCCAAGACCTTGGTAAAACATAGACAGAGTTATACAAAGGTTCAAGGAGTCTGAAAGAGAGCAGACAGCAGATTGGGTAGGCTGCACACAGAATTGCCAGAGAACAGACAGCAGATTGGGTGGGCTGCACACAGAATTGCCAGAGAACAGACAGCAGATTGGGTGGGCTGCACACAGAATTGCCAGAGAACAGACAGCAGATTGGGTGGGCTGCACACAGAATTGCCAGAGAACAGACAGCAGATTGGGTGGGCTGCACACAGAATTGCCAGAGAACAAACAGCAGATTGGGTGGGCTGCACACAGAATTGCCAGAGAACAGACAGCAGATTGGGTGGGCTGCACACAGAATTGCCAGAGAACAGACAGCAGATTGGGTAGGCTGCACACAGAATTGCCAGAGAAACAGACAGCAGATTGGGTGGGATGCACACAGAATTGCCAGAGAACAGACAGCAGATTGGGTAGGCTGCACACAGAATTGCCAGAGAACAGACAGCAGATTGGGTGGGCTGCACACAGAATTGCCAGAGAACAGACAGCAGATTGGGTGGGCTGCACACAGAATTGCCAGAGAACAGACAGCAGATTGGGTGGGCTGCACACAGAATTGCCAGAGAACAGACAGCAGATTGGGTGGGCTGCACACAGAATTGCCAGAGAACAGACAGCAGACTGGGTGGGCTGCACACAGAATTGCCAGAGAACAGACAGCAGATTGGGTGGGCTGCCCAGAGAACAGACAGCAGACTGGATGGGCTGCACACAGAATTGCCAGAGAACAGACAGCAGATTGGGTGGGCTGCACACAGAATTGCCAGAGAACAGACAGCAGACTGGGTGGGCTGCACACAGAATTGCCAGAGAACAGACAGCAGACTGGGTGGGCTGCACACAGAATTGCCAGAGAACAGACAGCAGACTGGGTGGGCTGCACACAGAATTGCCAGAGAACAAACAGCAGACTGGTGGGCTGCACACAGAATTGCCAGAGAACAGACAGCAGATTGGGTGGGCTGCACACAGAATTGCCAGAGAACAGACAGCAGATTGGGTGGGCTGCACACAGAATTGCCAGAGAACAGACAGCAGATTGGGTGGGCTGCACACAGAATTGCCAGAGAACAGACAGCAGATTGGGTGGGCTGCACACAGAATTGCCAGAGAACAGACAGCAGATTGGGTGGGCTGCACACAGAATTGCCAGAGAACAGACAGCAAATTGGGTGGGCTGCACACAGAATTGCCAGAGAACAGACAGCAGATTGGGTGGGCTGCACACAGAATTGCCAGAGAACAGACAGCAGATTGGGTGGGCTGCACACAGAATTGCCAGAGAACAGACAGCAGATTGGGTGGGCTGCACACAGAATTGCCAGAGAACAGACAGCAGATGGGTGGCTGCACACAGAATTGCCAGAGAACAGACAGCAGACTGGGTGGGCTGCACACAGAATTGCCAGAGAACAGACAGCAGATTGGGTGGGCTGCCCAGAGAACAGACAGCAGATTGGGTGGGCTGCCACAGAATTGCCAGAGAACAGACAGCAGATTGGTGGGCTGCACACAGAATTGCCAGAGAACAGACAGCAGATTGGGTGGGCTGCACACAGAATTGCCAGAGAACAGACAGCAAATTGGGTGGGCTGCCCAGAGAACAGACAGCAGATTGGGTGGGCTGCACACAGAATTGCCAGAGAACAGACAGCAGATTGGGTGGGCTGCACACAGAATTGCCAGAGAACAGACAGCAGATTGGGTGGGCTGCACACAGAATTGCCAGAGAACAGACAGCAGATTGGGTGGGCTGCACACAGAATTGCCAGAGAACAGACAACAGATTGGGTGGGCTGCACACAGAATTGCCAGAGAACAGACAGCAGACTGGGTGGGCTGCACACAGAATTGCCAGAGAACAGACAGCAGATTGGGTGGGCTGCACACAGAATTGCCAGAGAACAGACAGCAGATTGGGTGGGCTGCACACAGAATTGCCAGAGAACAGACAGCAGATTGGGTGGCTGCACACAGAATTGCCAGAGAACAGACAGCAGATTGGGTGGGCTGCACACAGAATTGCCAGAGAACAGACAGCAGATTGGGTGGGCTGCACACAGAATTGCCAGAGAACAGACAGCAGATTGGGTGGGCTGCACACAGAATTGCCAGAGAACAGACAGCAGACTGGGTGGGCTGCACACAGAATTGCCAGAGAACAGACAGCAGATTGGGTGGGCTGCACCACAGAATTGCCAGAGAACAGACAGCAGATTGGGTGGGCTGCACACAGAATTGCCAGAGAACAGACAGCAGACTGGGTGGGCTGCACACAGAATTGCCAGAGAACAGACAGCAGATTGGGTGGGCTGCACACAGAATTGCCAGAGAACAGACAGCAGATTGGGTGGGCTGCCCAGAGAACAGACAGCAGATTGGGTGGGCTGCCCAGAGAACAGACAGCAGATTGGGTGGGCTGCCCAGAGAACAGACAGCAGATTGGGTGGGATGCAAACAGAATTGCTATAGAACAGACAGCAGATTGAAACTCCGGGTGTCTCCTGTTGCAAGCACTACACACATGGCACTTTATATAGTTCTTCCTGCTGCTGGGGATGGGTGGCAGAGGGCAGGAGAAGTGCTCATTCTGCTTGCCACTCAGTTCTCTTGTGCATATCTGTTTGTCTCTGTGACAATAGAATTTAGAAAGTCTTCTGTCACAAACTGATTGAAGAAATCAATGGGGACGTGGCACTCAGCTGGGACATGCAGGCCACAACAGCCAGAGAAAACCGCAAAGTGGGAAAAAAACTAAAATCTTCGTACCAGTCACGCATAAGAAAGTCAATGAAATCTTCATCAGACATGTGACTCACTGTACTTGGCCCGCTGACCGCTCGCCTCTCGTGATGTGTACGCCCACCTCTCTCTCCCACTTCACTCCCGTCTGAAACTGGGTCACTGTCAGTACCTTCTTGCTGGTAGCTTTCATCACTGGAAACACTTTCACCATCATCTTCATCATACTCGTTGGTGTCATATCCTTCAGTCTGAAGCACTTCAATCACTTCAGCAGCAGTAAAACACCACTGTCATGATCTACTTTGCTCCAAAACTCGTACTCGCCT
Source organism: Monoplex corrugatus (assembly GCA_030674185.1). Classification (NCBI taxonomy): domain Eukaryota; kingdom Metazoa; phylum Mollusca; class Gastropoda; order Littorinimorpha; family Ranellidae; genus Monoplex; species Monoplex corrugatus. Next base: position 40,708,067 of record JAPXFY010000016.1, read on the forward strand.
GCAACGCCATTTTCAATACACATGCAGATTAGCGAATCATGTGGGGTGCCGAAGTCAATCGTTTTCCGATGAATCTCACAAAGTAACTTTCCATTTGACCCTTGACACATTTGAATGACCAGTGTAGCTTTGGTTGGCATGCTACATCACGAGGGAAGTGTGGAAAACTTTTTAATTATCAAAACCGCTATCGCGTTCCGTCATCTGAAACTGAGCCTTACTCACGAATGCTATAGTGTTCCGTCGTGCTAAGAGAATTAAAACACACACAACCAACTGACATCAAATAACTGCCAGTAATGACTGAGTGGCATGATTACCAACAACATGGTAACAGATCTCTTACACACACACAATGTGACATCAAATAATAACAGTCAGTACTAAGTGGCATGATTATCAACAATACAGATGGAAATAGGCCTCTTACAACACACACAACCTGGCTGACATCAAATAACAAACATAACAGTCAGTACTGACTGGGTTGAAGGACAGACACCAGAAATGAATACAATCTTTGGCTCTTTTTTCTTCAGCACTTTGTTTTTTCCCAGATGTGTGAACGCAAGTTGTTTTACCCACAGTGTGTAAGCTTTATGTTAATACAAAGTCTGCATACACCTCCTTTGGTGGCATTCACACTGGGAATTTTCATATTTCATTAGACACTGGACACTGACATATATTATCTTAAATGTGTATATTTGATGTTCTGCATACATATACAAAAAAGTTTAGACACTAACAGGTCTGCATTCATGTTAACCTAAGAAACAAGAAAAATTTCCAGCCTATACCCACCAGGTGGGAGGTGCCCAGGCAGGATCGAACTCAGACCTTATGACCGGAATTCAATGTTTGACCCACCGACTATCACATCCATCCTTGTTCTTTGTTTCTTTTGCTGCACAATCTTTCTTTTGCTGTACAATCTTTCTTTTGCTGCACAATCTTTCTTTTGCTGTACAATCTTTTACATACCATTATTGTTGTTAATCCCATGCCAGTCTTCACACACCAACAACTTCAAGATCCCTGTCTCACCTGTTGGCATCACCAAGTTTGGTGTGGGCCGCTGCACACCTAGACACCACCATCTCCCTCCAGACTGCTCTGTCTTGACTTCTGAGGGTAATTTCTTGAATATTTATGCTACTGATGTTGGTTATGTTCTCGATGCATGAGACTGGAGGTCTGCCTTTCTTCTTTTTTGCCACTGTTTTTCCTTGAAAGATGGCTGCCATGAGGTCTGTGTTCTTGCCGCGTGACACATGGCCAATGTATTTTAGTCTTCTCTTGTTGATTCAAAATCCCAAAGCCAGCAATATCAAGCCACCACGGAGCAGACAACGGTACAGGGAAACAACTGCTGCACAACTAAAAAGCTCGGACAATGGTCAGCAAGTATCATTACTTCCCATAGCAACTATGCAGCATTTCTATTTTTACCTGAGCATGGTTGCAACATCAGGTCTGAGAATGCAAAGAGATAGACAACCACAAAACAAACATTTGTTACTCACAGACAAACGATGGTACTGAGGATTATTCTCTGCATCACCAAACACCAAAACTGGCTCTATGATTGGATGTTCAAAGTGTCATATCTGTGGATTACACTGTGCTGTGATACTGATGTCTTTCTTTCTAGGAGTTTGTTATCAACTACATTCAGATCTGCCAATGAATGCCTTGTGAGTTTCTGATAGTTCTTATCTATTACATTTCTAAAAGAGCACAGAAAATCTTTGTAAAACCACACATTTCTATGTTTTTAACAGTTCTTATCTATTACACTTCAAAACAAGCATAGAAAAATCTTTCTAACACCACACATTTCTATGTTCTGTGTTGTTCATACATTTGCCTGTTCTGTGGGGGCGTTTTAAATCAGAAGTCCGCACACAGGCCATTACACAGCTGATTTGGAAATGTCAGTTAAAATGTCATGTGCATGCAGTACAATCAGACACCACAGACACTTACAGCCTTGTCTTTGTCGGTGGTCAGACGAGGGGCCAGGAAGAAACAAGCCTCTGCTTCACGTACTCTGAAACCATCAACATTATCAAACCTTTAACAGGCCTAACATTTCAATCAAGTATCTGACAATGCCACATGGTTGACTTCAATTCTAGGTCAAGAAAACTTTATGTAAGCAGTTTCTATTCCACCCAGCTGTAAATGATCACCAGACCATGGTCAGAAAAATAAAGTACTGAATGAGAGGAGTGGAACCTGCATTCAAAATGTTGAACTGAGAGTAATGAGACCTCTCCCACCACTTCCATACCATGATTAAAATGATGAAAACAGAAATCAAACTGTACATCTAGAAAATGAATTAGCATTGAACAGGTCTGAAAGACAAATGTGTTAATCACTGGAAAATGAAAGCATGTTTAATGTGTCTGAAAGATAGATGTGAAAGATAAAGACTATACACCACCAGCATGGCAACATCAATAAAAAATGTGTTAATCACCAGAAAATGAAGGAATGTTTAATGTGCCAGAAAGTTGAATGTGAAAGATAAAGACATCACCAGCACGGCAACATCAAACTTCACAAGGTCAGTAGCCTAGACTTCAAGAAATATGAACCATGGGAACCATCAACAGATAAACAGTAAATCAAAGGACACTCAACACAACCAAGAACACACACAACCCCCACCCCACCCCCCAGCAACTATTAAAAACTGGCCTATTCACTGCCTACATTCTGGTGGTGCCAGCTTAGTGTTTCATTGGTTCCTTCTTCCTTCCCCATTTCAAGACCTTGCCAGTATATGAGGTTTTACGCAGGCTCAGAGAGTCTGCCAGATAGCTACTGACAGATCTGAGTGGAGCACATATGGATTTCCAAGTGAAAAGAATCCCTCATGAACAAACTCTACACAAACTCACTTCCTAATACAATTTCACACATGGTATAACTTTTACCCGTCAGATTCACAATTTTACATATAAAACCATTTTTACCTTTTGAATTCACAATTTCATATATACAACTACTTCTACCTTCTATAATTACAACAGCTATATTTCCTTTCATACTCAACAATTTCATTAAACATATCTACCGTTTATCTTCACAATTTCACTAACTACATCTACTTTTTATACTCACAATTTCATACATAGCACTTCTTTATCTTTTGTATTCACAATGTCACATCTACCACTAGATCTACCTTTTGTATTCACAATTTTATACATACAACTACATTTATCTTCTTTACTCACAATTTCATATATACATCTTTTTACACTTTATACTCACACTTTCACATATACAACTACATTCACCTTTTATACTCACAATTTCATAAATAGCACTGCTTTTACATTTTGTATTCACAACTACAAAATGAGCAAAATCCTGTTATCTCCAACTATGTAAAATACACAGAATCAACACATTTCTGTCTGCTGATGTCACAAACAAGCTGTGCGAATCTTTCATTCAGACTAGACTACAGTAACTTCCTCTAAAAACTGAACTTTCTGAAGATAATCTATCCAAAGTCCAACAAATCCAAAACAGTGCAGCTTGACTTCTCTACAAAAGAACAAAATGGAGCAATGCAAAGTGCTCTTCTAAAAACTACGCTGGCTACTAGTTAAAGCTAGAATTGAGTATAAAATTACCACACTGCTTTCAGTGTCTGAGTTCGAAGACAATGCCAACATGTATATATCAGAACTCCTCCTGTCATACAAACCTTCCAAGGCTCTAAGGTCTCAAAAAGCTTCTTTTTTAATTTAACTGTATCTTGGTTTTAACTAACAACTTGCAGAAAAAAGTCTTTCTCTGTTTATGGCCCAACAACATGGAACCTCCCAGAATCTTAAAGACACAGCAGTAATCTGCATACTTTCAAAAAATGCCTCAAAATACATCTCTTTTAGCAGTATCTCCAAAAATCATAAATTAATGCTTGTGTGTGACAGCTTGTGTGTGTTTGTGTGTGTGTTTGTGTATGTGTGTCTGATTACATGTGTATGCACAGGATGAGAGTGAGTGTGCAAGCATGTATGTGTGTTTATGTGTGCATGTATAAAAATTTCCATGTGAGTGACTGTCACTGATAAATTGATGAACATATCTGTTGTTATTTTTGATGAACCATGTTTATGTTGCATTCATGTATTGACGTATCACGGCTGTTTCAATAGCTCCATTTTTCGCCTTTTAGTTTGGTCGGCCAGCCTAGCACCAGACGTCAGATATCAAACGTCCTCCCTTGCCCCGTAGCTATGTTTCCGCATTCCTTAGTCTAGTGGCAAGGGAAACAGAGGATTAATACTGCGCTGTACAGTGATTAAGCCATTCTATCATCAACTTTGGCGTTGTGTAGAACGAAATTGTGCACTCTTTGTCAATTCATTTTTTGGAATCCTTATTGTTTATTTATCATTTGACCGAGTGCATCTATAAATTATTCATTTGGTTATATAGTTTGAGTTTGTGCTTCACTTATAGAGTGTAAGTGAGTGTCATCATTTCTCACTGTGGGTGTGTGTGTGTGCGTGTGTGTGTTTTGGTGTATTTCATCTGCCTTTCTATACTGGAATTATTTCATGTGAAACGGGAGACAGTACGTGAGTGAAAATATTTTTAAGTTGTTGTTTTCCTGTTGTTGTCTCTTTTGTTTTTGTTGCTGTTTTGTTTAATTTCTTTTGTCACTTTTGTTTTCGTTGTGGGTTTTTTGTTTGTTTGTTTGTTTGCTTTTTTTGTTTGTTTTTTGTGTATGTGTGTGTGTGTGTGTGTGTGTGTGTGTGGTGTGTGTGTGTGTGTTGTGTTGTGTTGTGTTGTGTTGTGTTGTGTTGTGTTGTGTTGTGTTGTGTTGTGTTGTGTTGTGTTGTGTTGTGTTGTGTTGTGTTGTGTTGTGTTGTGTTTGTGTGTGTGTGTGTGTGTGACTCAGTTTCGTCGTTTTATTTAGATTTTTTTTATACTGAAACTGTTTGTTTTTTTCCTGTTATTCGTTGTTGTTGTTTTTTTGTTGTTGTTGTTAGTGTGTGTATTTGCCGTATTTTAGTAGTTGTGCGTGTGTATCTGTGACGGAAGTGGTAATAAGAACTGGCAAATGGATGTCTGCTGGTTCTGTATTAAAAGACAGTTAGTGTTGTGGCTACATAAACCTGTATAGTCAGCCTCTGCATTGTGTGAAAGAAGGCTGCTGCCTTGTACTGTGAGAGAAATCTGTGCCATATCAAAGTGATGGGATACTTACTAAACAAGCTGATAACGATCCTTGTGGACAACCAAATGCTTATTCAGTAAGTTTGGTGTTGTCCATACACATGCAGCTAACATCTCTGAAAATATGAATGTTGTAAAAGTGCAGGTGCATGAACAATTTGTCATTTAAATTGGATTTTTTATTTAACATTTGGTTTTCTTCTGTCAGTCATCTGATCTTTGCAAGCAAAACAGCTGTTATATCTAATTTTTTTCTGCATGCCTGATATCAGTTTCTACATGAGTCATTCCTGCGTTTGGTTATATTGTTCATATTTCTCTTGGTGAAACTCAGACTTTGTAATTTAATGTTTTTGCAACCTACCCATGTACTGCAACGCTATAAAAAGTTAACTGGCCTTGCTATGAGTCTCGTATCACTGACACCTGCGGTTCCCTTTTGACAGCTCAGCGCGTTGCACTCACACACCGCTCTGTGCATAGCGCTCAACTGGCTAGCTGCCACTTGAGAGTCCACATCTGGTTATCGTTTATCTCTCCCCTCCCATCCCCCTCCCCTCCGCCGCTCCTGCTCTCAAACAAAAAATCTTGCTCGGGAACAGCCGTGGTAACATGTATCCCATATGGTTGTACTGCATTATAATACATGTATATCGGCACAATAATGTTTATGATGCACTGATGTCTTAGTGTAAGTATCCCATTGTTGTACCGCATTACTGTATTAACAACGCAATGTAAAGTGCAACGAGCATTCTCTGACATGTATGGCTGCTCTATATAAATAGAAGCGGCGGTGGCGGCGTTGTCGTCATCGTCATTATTATTATTATCATTATTACTGTTATTATCAACATTCACTATTGTCACATATAATTCCTTCCACCTGCCAGCTACCTGCATCTCTGGAGGTCTATGTCCTTGAGGGCAGATCCGCGGATGTAGATGACCCTCAACATCCACTTGGGATCCTTCAGGATGATCTGAATGTTGCTGTCCAGCTCCTGGGGGCTCAGCAAGATCACGTTGTGTCTCTGCACAAAAGTCACAGACAGAACAACTTTACCCTTTTGTATTCATCACATCACAATCTAGGCCATAATCAGTGTGGCTCCATTCATGTTGTTTACAGTCACACCAATCGGTAAGGGCCAACAACATCAGGGTTGTGGTTGTTGGGGGCGAATTAAGGGACAAGTAACCTGCACAGTCTGTCATCATTACCATCAGTGCCCTGCCGCGTGGCGTTGGCGATCATGGCCATCCACACCAATTTATCCCCTGTCGCTGCAAGGACATCTCCCACCCTCTCTGTCCTCAACCACCCTGCAAATCCGTCCAATATTTTCTCCTTCCCTGGGTGTTCTCTTTCCCTCCAGCTTTCCAGTTGTGACCACTTGCTCCAACTAATTCCCCTTTCCTCATAAAATGTCCTACAAATGTCACTTGTCTTTTCCTAATCTTCTTTATGAATGATCTTCTTGTGTCTGCCTCCTTCAAGATGGTCTTGTTTGTTTTATTTGCTGTCCATGGAACTCGCAACATTCTTCTTAGAAACCATATTTCACCTGCCTCAATTCTGTAGTTCATACTTGGGAATAAAGCTGATGGTGACTGCTTCTCCACATTCTGCCCAAGTTTCCAGACCAACAAGCAGCCCATGTGTGTATCTCCTGGGCCTGGCTGAGACATCAGATTACATTATGAAAGGAAGCAAGAGACTGTAGGAAGCACAGACTGTAACACTGCCACACAGTCTCAATCCAGAATGGAACTCTATAGCAATATCCTTATTCTCCTACATCATCACAGTATCAACCCTTTGACTCCTGCACCTTGTCCACCAGCATCCTGCATTGTCAACCATGCTAGCAAAATGCAAAAATTTAATCCTTTGACTCCCTCACCCTATCCACCATCTTCCTACAGAAAGCTGGTGGATAGGGTGAGGGAGTCAAAAGGGTTAAGTTTTTGCAGCTGGTTGATATGGTACAAGAGTCAAAAGGTTAAGCAGCTTGTCCCAGATTCTGTGGCCACTGAAGTGCTACAGGAAAAAGGGACAGAAAAAAAGGGAAGAAAAAAGAGTAAACAGATCCACATAATTGAATTTCTCTCACCTCCAAATACTCCATATCCTTATTCCATCACCTCTCTCTCTCTCTATCCGTGTCAGTCTCTCTCTCTTTCTGTCACACACACACACACACACACACACACACACACACACACACACACGCATGCATGCAAGCACGCACGCACGCACACACACACACATACACACACACACACACACACAAACACATACACACTAGTACACATGCACACACATACATACATACACATATACACAGACTTCTTACATGCATGCATACATACACATATACACAAAAACAACACACAAAACTGGCCTCACTGTCCCATCTTAACATCATTGTTGTTCTGGTGGAGTCAGTAAAGGATTAGATAGGTCCCCCTTCCCCCACTTTCCTGGATGGTTATACAATACAACAACAATATTTTATATATAAGGTGTGTGTGTGTGTGTGTGTGTGTGTGGTGTGTGTGTGTGTGTGTGTGTGTGTGTGTGTGTGTGTGTGGTGTTTGGGTGGTTATCCCCATTGAGGTGGGTGCTGACATAAAAACTGAACCAACACACACACACACACACAACACACACACACACACACACACACACACACCACACACACACACACACACACACACACACAGATATACCACACATACCTCCAGCTTAGGGATGAGCATAGAATTCATTGAGGAAATCCATGACAGTCTCCAAAGTCAGAGAGGAAGCACACACGATGACATGTTTGTTTCGTTCAGCATCACGTTTAGAGTACACTCCCCCTGTCTTCTGTCGTTCCAGCCAGGTGAGGGCGATCACTTGGACCTGCCACAGGCAGTGATCATCATCATCAATAACAACAAGCATGAAAGAATGGTCACAGAATTTGTGTCGGTCTCTTGCTTGATCAGCTTTCAATTTCTTCACAGGACAATTGTGACCCAGCATATTGTGAATTTCCAACTCGTCTTAACATTTCAAAGTTTATATATTAACGTTCAAAAAACAAAACCAATGTACAAAAAGCAAAATCAATGCATCTATCATGCAAAAAACAAAAAACAATTTTTCCATTACAGGCTTCTTCTTAACAGCTGAACTCTGGATGCCTATTTTTGACAAGGGAAATAATACTCTCATGAAATTTAGAGAAAAAAACAAACAAACAAAAGAACAGAGTTATGAAAAAGACAGATACAAAAACAGAGAGTAAGTGAATGAGAGAAAGACACACACACAGGCAGACAGACAGACAGATGGACAGAGAGAGAAAGAGTAAGTGTGAGAGAAAGAAACAGAGGAGACAGAGAGACACAGAAAGAGAGGACAGACAGTGTGAGAGAGAGGAGGAGAGTAGGGGGGGAAGAGTGGAAGAGAGGACAGACAGATAAACAGACAGGCAGGCAGGCAGGCATGCAGGAAGGCAGGCTGGCAGACACAGACACAGACAGACAGACAGACGAAGCAAGAGTGAGAGAGACAGCGTAAGAGAGTTGAAACCTGAATTTCAAACTACTTTTTTTTTTACTCAATGTGAAATTAAATAACTCCAAGACAGCAACAACACTAAAGCAATGCAGAAGAAAGAGCATACAAAAAAAAAACCGTTAATTAAAAAGAAAAAAGCAAGTGAAACTATACATCATTACAGAAGACACACTAACCTGATGAGGGAAGAGGGCGAAGGCGATGATGATCATCAGCATGATGAAGATCTGACCCAGATATATGTCAGGGGAGATGTCACCATAGCCCACTGTGGAGAAGGTGACGATGACAAAGTAGACAGACTCGAAAAACGTCAATGGGCTTTTCCAGCTGCCTCTCTGAATGTGCTGGATCCCACAGACCCTGAATTAACCGGCAACATTGAAATCTGTTTCCCAACTCCAGCACTTGTTACAGACAAAACAATACACAACACCCTGCCATTAAGTCTTGTTTCCAACTCTATCACTTACAAGAAACAAGACATGACACAACACGAAACCTTCAAGTCTGTTTCCCAACTCTGTTTCCGGCTCTACCACTTACAAAAGACACAACAAGACATGACACAACAATATACCTTCAAGTCTGTTTCCCAACTCTGTTTCCAGCTCTACCACTTCCAAAAGACGAGACAAGACAAGACATGACACATCATTAAACCTTCAAATCTGTTTCCAAACTCTGTTTCCAACTCTACCACATACAAAAGACAAGACAAGACAAGACACAATACCCAATCTTCCAGTCTGTTTCCCAACAAGATATGGAGATATTCAAATTAGTGAGGCTGCATTAGAAAATGTGAACAATGTGCACCTGCACTAAACTAGGATAAAAATGGCAAAACAAAAAAGGTGTGTATAAGTGTGTGTGTGCGTGTGTGTGTGTGTGTGTGTGTGTGTGTGTGTGTGTGTGTGTGTGTGTGTGTGTGTGTGTGTTGTGTGTGTGTGTGGGTGTGGTGGTGTGTGTGGTGTGTGTGGTGGGTGGGTGTGGGTAGGGAGTTGTGCATGTGTGTGTGTGTGTGTGTGTGTGTGTGTGTGTGTGTGTGTGTGTGTGTGTGTGTGTGTGTGTGTGCGCGCGTGTGTGTGTGCGTGCGTGCGTGCCTGTGTGCGTGCCTGTGTGCGTGTGCGCGTCTGTGTGTGTGTGTGTATGTGTGTGTGTGTGTGTGTGTGTGTGTGTGTGTGTGTGTGTGTGTGTGTGTGTGTGTGTGTGTGTGTGTGTGTGTGTGTGTGTGTGTGTGTGTGTGTGTGTGTGTGTGTTTCGTTCTTTAATTTAACGTCTGTTCACTATGAGTGATATTAGACAGGGAAAAAATGGAGGATGAGAGGTGGGCGAGTTGCACTGTGGAGAGAGGGGAGACAGAGTAAAAGACATAAGTAAGTGGGTAAATAGAAAAATGGAACAAGATCTTAACACTAACAATTAACATTAACAATGTGAAGGACAAAAATTTAACGCTAAAATACTAACTTCATAAACTTAAAGCAATACATTAACAGGACTGTGAACCAATGATTCTAAAATTTTAACTGATAAAGACTGATCTGAAGTTACTTCTTTAAAATGAGTTTCAGAATTGATTTCTTGTGTAAATATTTTTGGTAAAAAAGAACGTAGCATTTTGCAGTAAAATAAACAGTGAAACAGTGTGAATTGTTCTCCGCAAATACACTTGATATTTTTACAATATTTTGCTTTCAACGCGTTTAACTGAATATGAAAATGAACAGCAACAATCGATCTCGAATGATATATGGAAGAATACTGCAATTTTTTACATACATTTTGAAATGAAAGTTTTATCATTTGTTGTGTCACAAACTTTCGTTGAAATGTTCATGAAATCGAATCCATGAGGCTGATTCTAACAAGTTGCAAGCTTCTTTTACGGCAGTTTTAATATGTAATTCTAAGTATTATCAGTGTTGTGTGCACCTTGTTTAGCTGCTCTGTCTACTACTTCGTTGCCGTGAAGACCAACTGAGAAGGCACCCAGCATAAACTGATATCTATACCTTTTGTCCTTAAACGATGTATAAGATGATTTGCCTCAGTAATTAAGTCAGGTCTTGTGTCTGTATTAAAAGATTGTAAGGCATATAATACAGATTTTGAATCAACAAAGAGAACTACTTTGAAAAATACATGTTTAAGGTCTACTAAATAATGCAACACTTGTATAATAGCGACTAATTCCGCTGTAAATATAGATATATTTGGTCCAATGAAAAATGACTTTTGTATTTTAAATTTTGGAGCGTAAAACGCTGCTTCAGCAGATTTATTTTCTAAGACTGACCCATCGGTAAAAATATGGAGGTGGGTACGGTATTTTCCATCGACGTGTTCTCTTGCTGTGCATATCGAAATGTTAATGTTTTCATATTTTTTAGCATCTGTATAATCAATATCAAAAGTGGCTTTAAGAAATTCCCATGTAGGGATAGGCGTTGTGGATGGTGTCTCAGCTATTTCATCCAAATTTATGTTAGACTGTTTGACTAAGTCAGATACGTAAGTTGCAACAGTCATTTGTGATGAAATGTTGCTTGCTCGTTTTGGAAAGTCAACATCAGACCTTAGTTTAATTTCCTTGCTCACAAAATTGTCCGTTTGTGAAGTAGTTCTGATTGCAAACTTTGCTGTCGCTAGCTCACGATAGCTGTTCAGAGACAGAATTCCAGCAACTTTGTACGTTTCCAGATTTGAAGCATGGGCTGGTACACCTAGTGCAATTTTAAGACTTTTGCAGTCTAAACTTTGAATCTTCTTTAGTAAATATTTGGGTGCACTGAAGAACACTTCTTGTGCGTAAGATAATTTAGATCTTACAAGTGCTGTTGATAGATGGAGAAGTATGTTTGTATCCATTCCCCAGGGTAATCTGCTTATTATCTTTAGAAAATTTAAGGCTTTTCTTGTTTTTGTTAAAATATAATCAAAATGGGCATTCCAGTTTAATTTCGATGTTATAAAGACTCCCAGAAATTTTACAACCTGTTTGTAATGGATCGCTTCACCATGCAGTCTGAAAGTAGGCAAGTTATTTAAAGTACCACCAGGATTAAAGAGCATCATGTTAGTTTTTTCTGCTGACAACGACAGACCATTTTCTAACATGTAGTTTCCAAGACTATCAAGATCAGATTGATACAATTTCCTGATGTAATTCTGCGCTCTCTGGGGAGTTGTCTTTTTTAAAGTAATATTCATCCAGATGCATATATCATCAGCGTACTGTACCAAAACAACACGATCTGAGAGTACTTTATGAAGATCATATATAAGGATATTAAATAAAATAGGTGCTATCACTGAACCTTGAGGAATTCCCATGTCAAGAATCCTGAAGAAGAATAACTTGTTCCCACTCTTGCCTGAATTGTTCTATTGGCTAGATAGGACTTAATATAATTATACATATTGCCAGATAGACCAATAGATTTCAGCTTGTACAATAAACGTGTATGCCAAACTTGATCATAAGCTTTTTTCACATCAAAAAAAGTTGCTAAAAGACTTTTTCTACGGGCAAATTGTTGTTTTATCTGAGTTGTAAGTTTAACCAGGTGCTCAGTTGTGGATCTCCCTTTTCTGAAACCTGCCTGGTTTACCGGAATAACGTTATTTCTATCACAGTAATGTATAAGTCTGTTTAAGACCAATCTTTCCATTAATTTGCTCGTATGGGACATCAAAGCAATAGGTCTGTAACTGTTTTTATTGTTTTTTGGCTTTCCTGCTTTTATTATGGGTATAACAACAGACTTTTGCCATACCTGTGGTACAGTTCCACTCACCCAGCATTTCTGAAAAATTTTATGTAAGAAAATAATATAATTTTCTGGAAGATGCTTAATCATTTCATTTGAAACTGCATCGACACCTACCGAACTCCTTTTGTTGCGTAGAGACAAGATAGTGTTTCTTAGCTCTTCTAAGGTGATCGGAGAATTAAACCAGCGATCATTCTGAGGTATTGGATCAATGAAGATAGGGTTGTTAGCTGCCATTTCTCTGTAGTGTTTGCTGTTAGGAGACAACCCGTCTACTTTACTATTTTCAGCAAAGAGTTCTACAAAAGTTTCAGCTTTGTCCACGTCAGAAGGAAATTTGTGACATGTATCAATCAAATTGACGGTCAAATGGACGGATAGGCGCTCAAATGAAAGCATACTGAATGAGTTGGGTACTACACGCAAGCTTCTAGTACTCATACAACGGAGGAAACTGAAATATGTTGGACACGCAATCCGTAATGAGAGAACAGACTTGATGTCCACTGTCCTCCAAGGTAAAGTGGAAGGAAAGAGAAACAGAGGACGGCCACCTGCATCACTTGCTAGAAACATCACAAACATCAGTGGCAAGAAACTCCAGGAGGTGGTCAGACTTAGCCAAGATCGAGAGTGCTGGAGGCAACTTGTGAGGACATCATGTGCAGCGGCCAACACTGTTCCCGGTGACGCCGACAGGTGAGACAGGTGAGATCAATCATTATTGGACACGTGGGTAAATTGGCTCCGTTTTTCATTTCATTCATTTTTGTCCAGACTTTATGGAAATCCTTAAAATCTGAAATTTCTTTGGTGCAGTATGATGCCCAATAATCTTTCTTTGCTTCAGCAATGATTTTATTACACTGGATGTTAGCTTTTTTCATTTCCATGTGATTGTCGGGTTTTCTGCTTTTGATGTAGATTTTGAATTTATCTTTTTTATACTGAACTGCTTTCTCACATTCCTCTGTCCACCAAACATTACCCAAACGATTATTGGACTTATAAGTTTTGAGTTTCGGGATGGAGAGGTCCGCAGCAGCTAGAACTGACTCCCGGAACTTAGAAAACATAACGTCTACATTTTCACTTTCATAATGCTTATATTCTTGATTAGCAAGAGCAGTCCGAAACAAGGACCAATCAGCGCGCATGTAATTATATTTTGGTATGATGTCAGGAGTGCTGTCTTTCATCCTGATGTTGTCATAAGTTATTGTTATGATGATAGGTAAGTGATCACTTCCCAAAGTATCTTTGTGAGTGTCCCAGGTACAGCATGGTACTAATTCTGGTGATATTAGTGACAGATCGATGGCTGTTGCCCGGTGTTTGGAAACATCAGGAATTCTAGTGACACTCCCATCATTCAAAAGGTAAAGCGCACTGTCAACTATATTTTCTACTAAACGATTGCTTGTAACAGTACAACAATCTTTTTCCCAAAACGGGGAGTGGGAATTAAAGTCTCAACCTATTAGCCATCTACCGTGCTGCAGATCCAGAATCGTACGCAGCCATTCTGTGTTGTGGTCATTTGGACCTGTTGGCAGGTAAACTGACAAAACGTTCAGGATAAAAGAATTACTGAATTGTACTGTGGCGGCACAAGCGTGTAAGTCTTCAGTTGATGTTAAAACTGGGGAATTAAATATATGATACTGCAACTCTTTAAGTATATATATCGCAGTGGCTACCTTCTTCCCATGATTTCCCAAGTCATATATCGGAGGATAATAATAATTTTGGAAATTGGGAAGTTTGAATGGGATAACATTAAGCGACTGCAAAATTAAAACTTCACACTGATTGGATGAGAGAAAATGTTCCAGGTACGCGGAATTGGTGGAAATAGATCTACAATTCCACTGTAAAAATTTCATTTGTGATTGTTGGCGCAATTTCATTGTTGGCTAGTCTCTTATGTTAAATTATTGGTTATTTGTTTGATAATCACGAAGACTTTGGTTTTCTATGTACGATAAAAATGGCCAGAAAGAAACCATTAATTACTTAGGCTACTATTGAAAGGTAGAACAAAAATGTAAGTAAAACTATGGGGAAAAGTCCTTCTAATAGAGATAAGAGGTGATTAAGAACAGAAACAAATTACAGATAAATGAAACAATGGTATACACGCCGTCAAATGTACGGAGATTATAGTCTGACTGAGTCCTTATAGTCTGACGAATTGTCAGAGATGATGTGGAAAAAGTCCTGTGACAGGAATCGTTGATAACTGTAGATCTATTAAAACATATCATATGGCAGCCACCACGGTTCGCAGTTATCAAAATGGTGGAACCGTCCTAGGGGGAGTCTGGAGGAGTGTAGCCGTGAAGAACGTGATCGTGTTGTTCTCTTAGGGGTCTCCCAAAACAAATCCTGAACGTGTTGTCCAAGGTTCCCCGCTATCAAGCTGCTTCCTCTGGCAGTGGGGTGTATATTGTTGTATAGAAAGTGCTGGTTAGTACGGAGGTTTTCATGGGAAACAAAAGATATGTTTTTTATGTCAACAAGCTCAGCGGACAAGAAAGCATTGAACAAATTCCGCTGAACCTCCGTATGTGCATGTCGTACAGGGGCGATCTTGCTGATGACTATCTTTGATGTTGGGTATGTTTGTGCTACATGTTTTATGCAAGAAGCGAGATGCTGAGTAGTTGCTGCGATGTCTTTGTTATTTAGTTCATGGACACCACAATGAAAAACGATACAGTCAGCAGGATTGTCAAATTTAGATAGTGTCTTGTCTAAAGAGCCTTTTATGTCAGGAATGTTATTCACAGCATACGAGTCTCCTTCAAAACCGTAAGATCGTCCCAGTCGTCTTGAATTGACACCTGTCAACACCGAATCGTGGATAGTCAGAACGTAAGGGAAGGTCGTGATTCTTTTTACATTGTTCTGGTATCTTCTTAGTGTGTGATGTTGAATGTTTCGGCTGTGAAGTGACATCTTTAGCTTTTTTGATGTCATGATGTTGTTCTTTCCCGTCTTTGGTTTTCTTCTCGGTCGCTATTTTCGCTCGCTTTGATTTATTGCTGTTGGTCGTCCTGCCTGCGTGTTGGTTTCTGTTTGAGAACGTCTGCGTACATGGGATTTGTGTCATGGAGATCTGTCTGTGTCTGACTATGGCTGGTTATCTTCGTGGTGGCGGTTGCTGTCGACCGGGCCGAGATCTGCGCAAGCACAGTCCTTTCTAGAGAATTAACTTGCTTGCGCAGATCCAGTACGATGTTTTTGAGTTCGTCAATCGTACTCACCAGTTCCGCAGAGCTGAGTACAGGTGTGGTGTGTGTTGTTCCACTCTGCGTACCAGTGAGAACTGCGGTCGAAGCGCCATTTGTACGGACAGTCTCAGCCTTTTCGGTCTCATCTCCCTCGTCGCTGGTCGTTTGCATCTCCCTATCGGCCATTCTCACTGATGTATCTTCTTGCTTCTGCTGAGCAAGGCGGCTTCTTCTTGTCCTAGTCATTTTGGACTGATCCATGATGTCTTTGACTGCCGGAATTTTACCAGTTAGCAATCTCCACCATCTTGAATCCGTTTGTGTGTGTGTGTGTGTGTGTGTGTGTGTGTGTGTGTGTGTGTGCGCGCGCGGTTGTGTGCGCGTGTATAGATGTGTGCAAGTTTCTGTTCTGCTAGGGCATAAAATGTAAGACATTTCTGCATACACTTTCCTCTTCATTATCTTTTTCTCATAACAAACATATTTCCGAATGCTATTCTTTTCCTCAAATTCAGCTGCTGTAACACACCCCGAGTTCAATGTTCTGGGATACTGCTCGATATCAGTAATAATAATCGTTATTACTATGATCGTTATTACTATACTGACGTGATGAAAATCACACAGAAGAGGGTGACAGCCAGCAACCCAATGTGATGCGTCAGGGTATTGGAGATGGTCTGGAAACGCTGGCGAGCCTGGTGAAGATCATTCTGGAACATATAAATAGATCAGCCGTGATGAAGATCATTCTCGAACATATACAGGTCACTCCTGGTGAAATCAGTCTAGAACACATAGAAGTCACTCCAGATGAACATCACTTTGAACAATATACAGGTCACTCATGATGAAGATCACTCTGGAAAACATACAGGTCACTCATGATGAAGATCACTCTGGAAAACATACAGGTCACTCATGATGAAGATCACTCTGGAAAACATACAGGTCACTCATGATGAAGATCACTCTGGAAAACATACAGGTCACTCATGATGAAGATCACTCTGGAAAACATACAGGTCACTCATGATGAAGATCACTCTGGAAAACATACAGGTCACTCATGATGAAGATCACTCTGGAAAACATACAGGTCACTCATGATGAAGATCACTCTGGAAAACATACAGATCATTCATGATGAAGATCATTCTAGAACACATACAGGTCTCTTCCAGTCATCGTTATCTTCAGGCATCGTCCCAACTGACTGGAGGAGTGCATACGTTACACCAATCTTCAAGAAGGGTGAACAATACAACCCTGCTAACTACAGGCCAGTTTCCCTGACGTGTATCGTATGCAAGCTCATGGAACACATAGTCATCAGCTCTGTGATGCAGCACCTTGAGGCTCACACCATTCTCAACGACAGTCAACATGGTTTTCGACGGGGGCGATCATGTGTAAGCCAAATCCTGGAGTTTGTGGAGGAGTTAACCACCAATTTGGAGAATGGGAAGCAGACAGACATCCTAATCATGGATTTCGCAAAGGCCTTTGACCGGGTTAACCACAAACTCCAACGCTATGGCATACAAGGCTCCACTCTCACATGGATCAACAGCTTCCTTAAGAATCGACGCCAAGCAGTCATAGTTGACGGTCACCACTCCTATGTCAGCGTTAGGTCAGGAGTCCCTCAGGGTTCCGTGTTGCGACCTTGTTTATTCCTGGCCTATATCAACGACCTTCCGGACAAGCTGACGGCACTGGTAAGACTATTTGCGGATGACACAGCGGTGTACAGGGTTGTAGTCAACAGCGTACAACAAGACCAGCTACAGCAAGACCTCCAGCGCCTATCAGAATGGGAGAAGAGCTGGGACATCCTGTTCCACCCTGCAAAGTGCGTGTCTATGCCAGTCACCAGGAGCAGGAGCCCACTGGATCACTCCTACGTCCTGCACGGCCACAACCTGGACACCGTCCACACAGCCAAATACCTGGGCGTCACGCTACATCGTGAAATGACATGGGACACCCACATCAACGAGACGGTAAACAAAGCTAACCAAATGCTGGGTTTCCTCAGGCGTAATTTAAAGATCAGCTCCAGTTCCATCAAGGAGAAGTCGTACAAGGCGTTCGTGAGACCCCTTCTTGAATATGCATCATCAGTATGGGATCCATACACACAGAAGAGCATAGACAAGTTGGAGGCCGTTCAGAGACGTGCCGCCCATTTCGTGCTCAACCGATATCACAACACATCAAGTGTCAGCCGATTGATCGACCAACTGGGATGGCCATCTCTTGAGCAGCGAAGAAGAACCACACGCCTGGGGTTCATTTATAAATTCCACCATGGACTAATCCAGTGCCCAATTATCAGGAGCAAGCTAGTCCCACCCCCACCACGACAGCGCCGGACCCACAACCAGCAGTTCTGCCTCATCAACACCAGAACTCAGTACAGAGGTGGCTCTTTTCTACCCAGGACTGTTGGGGACTGGAACCATCTTCCCAACGAAACAGTAGAGGCAGCAACAGTCGATGCTTTTGTGTCGCAAGCCTCCGCCCAACAGTGCGTTTCTGGACACCACGTGGCCCTTTCGGTAACGGATTTCAGTAATGTCTACGGACAATGAGAATAATGAAATGATCGGAGCTTACGAATGGACTGTGTCTACAACACCCCCCCCCTTTATGTGCCAGAATGATCATCCTCAAGATAGTGGGCACCAAAGGAAAAGAAAGGTCTCTCATGATGAAGACCATTCTTGAACACATCCAGGTCAATCATGATTAAGATGAGTCTGGAACACATACAAGTAACTCCAGATGAAGATCATTCTGAAACACATATAGATCACTCCAGATGAAGATCATTCTGAAACACATACAGATCACTCCAGATGAAGATCATTCTGAAACACATATAGATCACTCCAGATGATCATTCTGAAACACATACAGATCATTCAAGATGAAGATCATTCTGAAACACATATAGATCACTCCAGATGAAGATCATTCTGAAACACATACAGATCATTCAAGATGAAGATCATTTTGAAACACATACAGATCATTCAAGATGAAGATCATTCTGAAACACATATAGATCATTCAAGATGAAGATCAGATTGGAACACATAAGTCATCCGGTGAAGATCATTTGGAACACATACAGGTCATCTGTGAAGTTCATTCTGGAAATAATCAACAGGTCATCATGATGAAGTTCATTAATGGAACACAACAGGTCACTCATGATGAAGATCATTATGGAACACAAACAGGTCACTCATGATGAAGATCATTATGAAACACAAACAGGTCACTCATGATGAAGATCATTATGGAACACAAACAGGTCACTCATGATGAAGATCATTATGGAACACAACAGGTCACTCCATGATGAAGACCAAACTGGAACACATGCAGGTCACTCCTGATGAAGATTATTCTGAAATACATACAGATCATCACTCCTGATGACGATCATTCTGGAGTACATACAGATCATCATTCCAGATGAAGATCATTCTGGAACACATACAGGTCACTCATGATGAAGATCATTCTGGAACACAAACAGGTCACTCATGATGAAGAATCATCCTGGAAACACAAACAGGTCACTCATGATGAAGATCATTCTGGAACACACACAGATCACTCCAGATGATGATTAGTCTGGAACACATACAGGTTACTCATGATCAAGACCATACTGGAACACATAAGTTACTCATGATGAAGACTATCTGGAACACAAACTGATCAGTCGTGATGAAGATCGTGCTGAAACACAGACAGATCTCTCACTTCAAGCATGTCAAGATATGAGAGGACAACTCTATCAAAGCAAATGCTCTGCTTTTGGTTCTCAGTACATAAAAACATACTATTCTGCACTACCAATTTCTTGAAATTTTCCACAAAGGTCTCTACATGACTGTTTCTTTTTGTTCAAATTCTTATGAAGAAATGTGACAGGTACTGATACACGAATGCCACATGCTGAAAAATGCTCTTCAGTTTACTGTTATCATTTGTGCTTACTTTAAAGCCCTGTCGACTGCTCACAGTGATATCAGGACTATAACCATCTCAAACAATACACACATAGCTAAATATATGTCAATAACTCTTAAGAAATCAAACTTAGAAAATAAAATAAAATATATTTATCATAGCATTCACACATATGATGTCAGGTTATACCCCAAGTATTGGCCATTCCAACCAATTTATCGTACCCAATGATTAAAAAAAAAGTTGAACACAAATGCACTGACATATCTATGAACATAAAAACACACATAAAAAGTGCCCAATACCACCTACAATTGTCACTAAACAGTTCACATTTCCTTAGAGTTAAAACTGCAGTCAATATATATATATACACACACACACACACATACGAGGGTACTTTCCAGTAGAATGAGACCAATGAACTTATACGTCAAAAACTTACTGGCAAAAAAAATTATTCATTTCATCTGTTCGAAGTATTCGCCTCCTGCTGATACATATTTCTGCATTCGCTGGATCCACAGTAGAAATGCCCCTCTGTAGGCTTCTTTGGGTATATGTGACAGACACTGGAAAACCGCCATTCTCAAGGCTGCTCAGCTCTTGAAACTTCTTCCTGCCAGTGATTTCTTGAGATGTGGAAACAGGTAAAAGTCACAGGGTGCAGGGTCTGTGGAGTAAGCAGGGTGTGGCAAAGTATGGATGTTCTCGGTTGCAAGGTATTCTCGTACGAGCCTTGACTTGTGAGCGGGTGCGTTATCATGAAGAATCTTGATTCCTCTCATGCCTGCGGTTGGTCAGGAAGCTGCATAAAACTTCTTGATGTCAGACAGTACTGAGTCTCTGTAGAACTTTCCGGTGATGGTCTCTCTTCATTTGCATGGATTCTATAGCACGATCCCCTTTGTGCTGAAAAAGATGGTGTATAACTTTCTTTTGCGAACGTGACGACGAGCGATTTGAGGAGGAATCACACCTTTAGGAATCCAGCCTTGTTCTGTGACTTTCTCCGAGGTTCATACATGTACACCCAGGTTTCGTCACCTGCCACAATTTCATCCAGCCGCTTAGGGTCACAGTTCTTGTAAATTTTCAGCATATCTTGGCAGAAATGTAACCTACCCCCCTTATTTTCTGGCGTCAAAATATGAGGGATCCATCGTGATGACACCTTCCTGTAGCCAGCTGATTTTTAGGACCCTCGATGCAGTTGACGAATGAATGTTGAGACAATCAGCGATCTCTTCAAGGCTGACTCTTGAATCAGCATCAAGCATTTCCTTTACACTAACCACTAACTTTTCATCACACTTTTTGCTTTTTTGCATTGCATATCCCCCCTGTTGTCTTCAGTGCTGGCCTGGCCATTTGCAAAATGTTTTACCCATCTGAACACAGTTGCTTTCAAAGGAGCAGATGGTTGTCCCAAAGCTCTCATGTCCGCAAGTATTTCGGATGCATTCTTTCGAGGCGCAGTTCCTGATGTAGCTGCGATAATCCGCTGTTGAAAACGCCATTTTCTTTGCCATTTTTCATATCAGTGTCTGACAGGGCCTTGACATACACTGTCAGAACCGTAAGATGCATCTAAAAATGAATAACGAAATTTGGCACAGAATTACATCTTAGACTGACGTTTTCTGTGACTTATTTTTCCATTTTCTGTAAATGCTTTTTCAAGCTATACAGACGTGGTCTCATTCTACTGGAAATTACCCTTTTTTTATATATATATATATATATATATATATATATATATATATATATATATATATATATATATTATATATAATATATATATAATACATATATATATGTGCACGTCTACAATACTGGAATCACCCAATAGAATGATAGGGCCCTCACTTCAGCTTCAGTTATAGCTGCCTTGCATATGCTGGTGGAGTTTTTTTTATTTCAGTCGGTTTGGCGACATGTTTCTTCAACAAAATAAAGCATTGTTCATCACCATTTGTGTTTGCCTGATTTTTTGTTTTTATTTTATCTGTGGTTGTGACAAAAAAGGCGCCAGAAAGTGGGACATGGCTTGGGTTGAAACTTGTACAACAGTGTAACTTAATCAGAACAAGCAACACACAAATGAATTGTGTGTGTCCTGATAGCAAATAAAACATTAATCCCACCCACAATAAGCCATTTGCAAAACTTCAAAAATATGGTGATCGTGCGTTTCATTAGTTTCCACAGATAACGCTTGCATTCCGTTCTACCCACACAACACAGTTGTGCTTCAACTGATTCAAAATTACTCCAAAATGCATCTTTGGGGATCGTTCTTCCTGCTCACGATTCAGTTCGTTGAAATATGAAGCTGAATGCAAGTTTCTCTGAAGGTGCTTACAGCGTGGCACGTTTTGCTTCCTAATGTAACGCACACAACCTATCCTTCTTGCTCATCATCAAAGTCAATTATCTTGGCCCCATCCTCTGAATCTAAAGTGTTTGAGAACAAAGAAAATGTGTACGTGACAAGCGGCACATGGCCCATGTATGCTCAAACACAAGCTGGACATTGGTTGACTCATCTCCACCCGACGCTTTGAAACGCACGTCACATCTGCTTGACGTCACCACAAGTGTCGGCATCTCCAGTTTGGTGTGTGTGTATGGCAAGTAAACTGAGGTAAGGATACAATTTTGCTTTTATTGTTTATTAAAAATAGATAAGATTTATTGGATAAAACTCGGTAAAAGAGTAAATAATGATTGATTCTCTCAAAATGCTAATCAAATGTGGGCATTTGCAATTGTTTCTGTAGTAACGCACAAACATTTCAATACGATATCTACTGTGCATGAAAATGTGGAAACTTTTGTACAGGCAAGTCTCTTATATTTCGCAAAACTCGGCATGCATTCATGATCTTACATGTACAACGAATCATAGTCGTGGGTTTCTGCAGAAACGAAAGCGGTAATTTGTTGTTTCTCTTGTAGCGCACATAACAAATAAACGTTACATGGAGCATTTTCATTGACACTTTTTGTTTATACAAGCTTTACTGCGTGTGTTGTGACTACTAAGAATATTGTGTGCCCTACTGTTTGTGTTTCGGAAAAGAACGTTCTCAGCAAAAAGGAAATTTCGTGGATAGTTTTAAGTGCCACTGGTTTTCGATTCCACGGCAACGCACGCTTGCTGAATCTTTGTTATCAATTACCGTTTCGCAACAGGTCGATGTCTTTGGACAGAAAGCAAACAATTATGGTATTCCAATTACATGGTCCAGTTAAAGACATACAGCTGTTGAAATCTACAGAGAATTTTTAAAAGTCGGCACTTTGTGACCTGTGTTACTGCAGAGACAAAACATTGTTGCAGATTTTGTTTCAAGGTATGCACTCAGTCTTTACCTATTTTGTTTCTTTTTCCCCAGCCACTGAACTGTAGATCTAGATCTATTCTTTCTTTGAAGATTAATATGGGAGAAGGAAAGCCATATTAGCTATCTAAAATCTTGCCAGTGGAAGCGATTCAGATCTACTGAGATGACAATTGTGCTTCCTCCTTACGCACATTTTTGCACATTTTTGATCGGACTTATTTGAAACTGGCTCAGCATACAGATCTACATTGTGCTTTTTATGCCTTACTTACTTTTCAGTGGCTATTATAAGATTACTTGTTAAAACAACGGATTGGATTATACTTCTTGTTTGTGCGCTACAGAGAAACCACTCTCACTCCTTGTCTTGTTATTATCATTACTATTATCATTACAAAAATTAATATTAGTATTATTGTTGTTAGTCATTATTCTACAATGAACTGGTAAGGAAATGTTTTGAATGCAGTACCATGGTCATAATTTTGTCCAATAGGACGATAAGTTAAAAAAAATTAACCTGCTGTAGGTTTTGAAAATGTACATAGGCATAAGATCTGATCAATACAATGTCGTTTACACTTCTTAATGTTGAAACTTTTAGTTCACCTTTTCCACATTATACAATAATCAAAGCAATTATCCAGAACTCTGTGTGTGTGTGTGTGTGTGCACGCGTGCGATTTCCAGGTTCTGAAGTCAGAAGGTGGTGAGACGCTGGTGAAATTTGTGCGAGACAGAAGTGGACACTTCAGCTTTCCAGATATTGATGACATTGCTTGAGTGGCCAATGACAACCTGAGTATCCTGCAACCACCGACCATTAACCAACGCGGGCACCATATTTTTACTGTTTAAAAGCTACACCAATGCAGTGACTTTACAGCTCAAGTTGTGAAAATGTGACCAAAAATGGAATCTCAACATGAACTGATGAAGTAGTCCCCCCCCCTCCTGCTTATGACTTCCAGCAATCCCAGAATGGACCAATTCAAAGAATGAATTAGTGAAAGGATGAAGCAGCTGAATTAGTGCATTTCCACTGTGTGACATCTAACAAATAAAATTCAATATTCGCTGAAATGCAAGAAATTATAAAATCCAGTCAATTTGAATAAATTGCTCAAAATCCAGCAAAGTCATTGCATATAGCATATTGTAAAATCCTGCAAACAAAAATTAACAATGTAGAGAACAATCTAATGCATCAAGAGCACCTAAATGTAAAAGCAGTGATTTATTCCGATGTTGCTCGA
>JAPXFY010000016.1:40737465-40752465 GCA_030674185.1 Monoplex corrugatus
TGGTGGATATAGGCCACCTAAAGCCCTAACCCTATCCCTAAAGCCCTAAGCCCTGTACTCAACAAGACAGGTCTTTTGGCCATGAGCTAAGGACAAGGTAACCTCTACACAAAATCTACAGGCTGAAGTCAGAGGTACAAGACCAGCTGACACTTTCTAAGAAACCATGGTACCATGCAACATTATACAAATGTCTACACATTCATCTACAACAGACGAAAATGTGCTCGCCCACTGAGATCTCTCTAAGACAGAGCAGTGCAGTGTGCTGTGGCTAGTCCTTCAGATGAGAATGAAAAACGAATTGGATCTATGTGCCTTCTTGCTTGTGCATGCTTAAGATCCCACAGCAGTTGAAAATCATGAAGAGCAAGGCATTGCCTAGCTGCTTTGGTATCAAACATTAGAGAGGTTGATTTCCCAGATCCTTCACTTTGAAGACCAATTAGCCTTCTTGCCTTTCTGAAGTCTTGGTCAAAATTTTTTTTAAATGGGTGGCACTGCGTTGTCGCAACTCACTCTCAAAAGGAAGAGCAGCCCAAGTTTCATGTCGTAAATCCACTGTGACAAAGAAAATGAATATGAATATGAATATGAATACGAATATGAATATGAACATGAACATGAATATGAATAAACAGGATACGCTCAAGTCAATGACAATCCGTTTCATCCTCTTGTCACTCCATGGGACATGGCAGGTGGCAACAGCAGGAACTGACAAAAAGAAAAAAAAAAAAGGCCGCAATCATCACCAGATGTGGTCTGACTAGTAGACAACACAATAAAAGAAGAAGAAGACAAAGCCATAAGCCTGTGCGTAAATCCTACACCCTAGCCAGGTCCTGAGCTGTTTAAGTCATACAGAGATGTGTTATATCGTTCTGAGGATTAACAGAAAATGTCTCTGTCCCAAACCAGCAGTCTGATCAGACAGGTCAAACAGTTACAAATAACATTACAAAAATTGAGAAACATAAAACAAAAAAAAAGCTATACCAATTGATCTGTGTGGATGTGAAGACCATAGAGTCATCTGATGACAGGTCAGGCCGCGTAGCGTTAGTGCATCGTTCACCTTGGCTGAAAAAGAAACTTTATTATTCAAGATTTTTGGCTATCAAAAACACTTTCACAAGAAAAGACTGAAGCATTTTAAATCCATGACAATCACCATCACTCAATAAAGACAGTGGATTTCAACCATTTGCAAATCAACAAACAAGATCTCATGCTATGTGTTCATAAGCCAAGCACAGGCCACAGAATTTGGACTCTGAAGTTTGTTCAAAAGGGATTCATCACACCTGGACAATTCCACATGAGTTCTATCCAAATCTGCCAACAATTATCTGGCAATCTCCTTGAGTTTGCACAAATCCCTATGCATTGCAAGGTTTCAAACTGGTGACAGGGATGGGGATGGAGAGGCCTAAGCTTAACCCCCTTGGCATGATAAGTAATTAAAAGTGTACAGTAAGACAATGGCATAAACTTACGGGAGCTAACTTTTGTCAACTGGTACTAATTGTTTTCAAATTTTGCGTCTCATGTGTAAACACTTCCTGGAAAAGTAACACATATTTAGAAAGGAGAAATCCTGAACTGTAAAATAAAAGTAAAATACACGCCCGTTTGCAGGAGAAAGTGAAATTAGATTGTTAGAATAATAAACACATCTGTGCATGTGTGATGAGTAATACAATGAAAACAAACCAAACTGAATGACAACCTCCATTCCATCAATGACTGATGTGCTAAAACAACCCTTCAACAACTGCTCGAATCTCTCTTGTTCATTAAGAACCAAAAACATAGCCATATTTACCTCATAATCATAGCCAGGATTACTGTCAACAAGAGTCCCAACAGTCAGTCCCAATCTCATTCATTTTTGCGCAAAAACTTGTAGAAATCAATCGGAAAACAGTAAATTGGCAACCATGTGAAAGGAAGAAGGCAGAGGCAGCACAAAAGAAGCCTTCTGACTGGTCAATTTGTATTTGCTTTATAGATCAGAAGTATTCAGTGGGAGATACGATACCAATGAAGCCACAATCGCAGCTCAACATGTTTGGATAGTAAAGCCACAACCATGGTTCATCGTGCCGGGTGGGTTAAGAGACACTAAGATAACTCCACCAGAGTGACTGAAGTATTAAAATGGGTAGCGAACAGGACGGCTTTTATGCTGCAGACTGGTTAACTAGAAACACCATGAGGGTGCAGAGGGATCCAGAGCACCAATGCCTGGCCACTCTCCAAACAATGACCTCCCAAGCTCCCCACGCTATGGCTGATTTCAACTTGAGACAACAGATCTCAAGTTCACGACTGTTAAAAGTGTCATTATTATTAGTAGTAGTAGTGTTTAAAGCCCAGCCAACTGCTCAGAGCCATGTCATGCAATAACCATCTCAAACAATACATATACATCTAAACAGATTGATTACTTTGGAAAAAACAAATCTGAAAATTAAGTAGGCCTACACATATCACTGCATTTGTCACAAGCACACAATTTGAATCATGTTTCATTTTTGTAGGTTAGTTCTACAACAGCTGAAGCACAGCTGCTCCCCTGTCCTGACTGTACATGGTTCTTGCAGGCCTGTTCACATTTTATCTGTCCCCAAAAATCCACATGTGGATTTCCACCTTGACCCTGGGTAAAGCCATGTGTGTCTATGTGCGGATACAGATTACTCTGTGTGCTTATGTGATTATATGCATGTGTGTTTGTGCACATCTGCATGTGTCTGACACACACCCTTATATAAGTTCTTATTGCTTATTCATGTTTCGTGGGTTCTGCATGTACCACAACTAACTTGTATATTTTGTGTTGAGTTCATTGCAAACTCATAGTAAGAACTGGTAAGATATATCTAAAAGGATATTCTAGCTCCAGTCAGAGGAGAGGATTGGACTACTTGCAAGCTGTGGAGCAGCAAGTGGGCTCGTAAGGGCATTTAGTCTAATAAAAAGACCAGTGTTGTAGTTGGGCCTAGTGCCCTATAACATTGAAGAAAGGAAGAAATCATTATGTCGATCTTATCTCATCCCATGGTTGTCATTCGTCCCATGGTTGTCAATGACCAGACAAAGATGCACACCCTGCTGTCTTGTCACATGTGTAGTACATATAACCATGCATGCTCTCTCTCTCTCTCTCTCATACACACAAACACACACACACACGCACGTACACACACACACACGCACACACACACACACACACACACACAACACATATGCATGTAACCTGAGAGTACTGATATCCTCCAAGGACAAAATAAAGACATAAAAGGTTCTGTTAACTGCCTCCACACAAAATGATTCAAAAGATATGATGAAATACAGACATACAAAGAAAAAGAATGTCAGAAGATAAGGACACATGGCTGAACTTTAAGCAAAAACATAGGTATACGCAGTCCTTTCAGTATGATCCACATACAATCATTTTGAAGGTAGTATCTCAACTGCTCTTGTGAGTTGATTCTTCCCTTTCCCTAACTTCCCTTGGATGGTTATCCCTGTGGGCTATATCATCTGAAGTGGGTGCTGACATCAAACCACACCAAACAAACGAACATACCACAAAGTAAAACAGAAAACAAAAAACAACAGAGGACTGGATCATGCCGAGACATATGTCTCATTCTGGTAAAAATTGACTTCCCTCCCTATCAATGACAACATTTTTTTTTCACAAGACTCTGACGACACATGCAGCTTATGTGCAGACCTCAGGCTTATGCCACAATTGTTTGGGACCTTCTCCATCACATGGTATCAGTGGTGTTAATGCATATATGGATTTTACTTTCAGCATACAGAAGCTGAAACTGCTAATGATTTATTACATGTGCCTTAGAATGGAGATTGCAAATGTGCTCCACCACCTGTAAGCATCATCAAGTTTAATGATAGCGTCTGCAGCAGAAGTCACAATAACTCTCCTCCATTTACTCTGGTCTTGACTTCTCTGTACTACTTCACAGACTTTCAAACTGCTAATGTTGGTGATGTTGTTCATATAGGAGATGGGTGGTCTGCTGGGATTTCTTCTGCCCTCAATTTTTCCTTATAAATCTGCTATCATTTGGGTTGTGTTGGTGTTGCGGGCTGCATGGCTCATGTAGTTCATTTTTCTTTTGCTGATTTCTGCCAGCAGCTGGAGCTGGACTGAGAGTTAATTTAAAGTGCTTTCACTGTTCTTTTATCAGTCCATTTGACCATAAGCTGCTGCTTGGCGAACTAACATCTCTGCTGCTTTGATATTATTTTTATCAGCTTTTTCTGCATGTCCAGGCTTCACAGCTATACAGCATTACTAACCAGATCAGACAGTTTAAAATTTTGATTTTAAGGGCTGTTTGTATGTTTCTGCCCGTCCAAATGTTATTGAGCTGGATTGCTTTCTGTTTCATCACTCGTGCTCTTATTTTTATGTCTTTAGTACAGGTGCCACCAAGAGCAGAGCTTTAACTGAGCTTAAAGATTTCAGATCATTCACATTTTATGATACAGACTTGTTAATTTTGAATATCTTGATATGCTTGACTTTCGTCTCTTTCCAGGTGCATTACTTTTGTCATCTTGGCTTTCAGATTTAGACATGCCTTGTGGCCCGCGCCCGCTGCATCTACTCTGTATAGAATTCTTTTCATGCTAGTGATACTGTTCAACATCAGTACAACATGCATTACTGTTTAAAACACAAAAAACACCCTTTGAATTTACCAGTTTTCTCAATTTTGTAGACCACAAACGATGTACCTTTATACAATGTACGATGTAGTGCCATATGATGTACTGTATTTACATTCCATGACTTTTTCATCACATTAAATGTTTTGTTGCGGATGTAAATATATTATTTCAGTTTATATTTTCACAATTGTATGCAATTTCAAAGAAAAGAATCTTCTTTGAAAAGGTGAAAACAAAATTCTGTTACTATGTAAGGTGCAAGAATCATGCTGTGGACATGGACTGTTTGAGCTGTAGATACAAATGAATTTATCATCATTATTATTACTGTTGCCAACAAATCTTGTTAATTCAAATAAACCAATAAATCAGACAGTTACAATAATCAAATGAACCAATAAATCAGACAGTTACAATAATAAGGACTTCTTTTTAAAATCAGTTACAGTGATAATACATCATTTTTGTATAACACCATTTTCAAAACTAGTATGAACTCACTATGCATCATATATCCACAAGACAGAGAGTGTAATATACAGAAGTTCTGCTATCACACACAACAGACATGTACCCAAATTAATAGTACTCTAACAATACACACACCTATGATAACAAGACACACACAGGGTCTAACAATACACACACCTATGTTAACACCTAACAGAAATAAACATATATATGAAATCAAGGATAAAATCATAATCTAATATTTTCTTCTTCTCAAAGAATGGTTACACCTACCACATAATATGGTCAGTACAGTGGTCTGGATGAAGGATGGGGATAATCTGTGTTTCAACAATCACCTGTTAGGAGTTTATGAGGGGGGTGGGGTGAATGCCCTTACCACGCATATCTGTGTTGATCGTCGATGCTAACCCTCACGACATACGCTATGCAGATGCCGATGGTGAGGATTAGTTCCAAATATGCGCTGGCCAGACCTGCGAGGAAAAAAATCTTCAACGTGTTAAAGGCAGACATACATGATAACCATAACTTATGTGTTGTTGCTGATGATACTCATGTTGGTGACACTGCCATCCTTATATATATAGTGTGTGTGTGTGTGTGTGTGTGTGTGTGTGTGTGTGTGTGTGTGTGTGTGTGTGTGTATGTGTGTGTGTGTGTGTGTGTGTATGAGTGTGTGCGCTTATGTATAATGTGTCTATGTGTTTATCATGTGTGTATGTATGCCTGTGTTACTTGTGTGTAACTGTGTTACTTGTGTGTAACTGTATTTATGTTCATGTGTGAGTATATATGTGTGCCTGTTTGAGTGTGTGTGCGCGTGAGTACATATGTGTGCATGAGTGTGTGTGTGTGTGTGTGTGTGTGTGTGTGTGTGTGTGTGTGTGTGTGTGTGTGTGTGTGTGTGTGTGTGTGTATGTGTGTGTGTGGTTGATGTATGTGTGTATGCGTGTGTGTGTGTGTGTGTAAGTGTAAATGTGTGTGTAAGTGTAAATGTGTGTGCATACTTTACATGTAAATGTGTTTATGTTTGTGTTTGTGTATGTGTGTGCATGTGTACTGATATGTATGTGTGTATGTGTATGCGTGCATGTGTGTATGTATTAAATGCATACAGGTATGTTGACACAAATCTTTTCAATACCATTGGTAAAAGATTTCAAAGTGACATGAAAATTTTATCAATGATGTAAAAACACTGACCCACAATTCACTTTAATTTACTGATTTTCTCCATTTCTGTCTCCACATGCACGCCCTTCTTCCCCCTTTTCAGCTGATTTATTCAGATTTCTTTTTTCATTTATCAGTCCATAACAATCATGTCAGCATCAATGTGTGTACATCGGGGGACAGGAGGGGAGTGCGACGAAGGTGAAGGGGAGACACAGTGGACAGACTTTTGGTTAAAGGTTCCAAAGTACACACACACACACACGCATGGACATACAGTGATACACACACACACAAACACACACACACTTGCATGCGCACGCACACACACACACACACACACACATACACACACACATACACACATGTGCACGCGCACACACACACACACACGCATGCACTCACGCAATCACGCACACACACACACACACACACACACACACACACACACACACACACACACACACACACACACACCACACAACACCATCGTAAAACTGATGCAGTAGCAGAACAGACTAAAGACTTCTTGCTTTACTAGATTTTTATCTCCACAGAACAAGGCACTTTTTTTTTATATGCTAATATATGGATTCACCCCACCGACTCAGTACATAAACATGTCACATTTTTCCTTCCCTTGACAAGCTGTCATGTCTGACATGAGAGACAACTTCGGCCTGTGAAGCTGAACTGTTGTTACAAGCTTCATATCATCTATAAATTTCAGTCACACAGTTACAAGGTTTTTCTGAGAACAAAAACCTAAGTTTATAAACAGAGTGATAAAAAAAAAAAAGTCAACAGAATTCACTGGCACCATGATTAACCCTTTGGCTCCCACACCCTGTCCACCAGCATCATGCATTGTCAACCATGCTAGCGTGCGCAAAACAAGAGCTTAACCCTTCGACCTCCTCACCCTATCCACCAACTGGTGGACAGGGTGAGGAGGTCAAAGGGTTAAGTTTTTGCAGTTGGCAGATAGGGTGCGGGAGTCAAAAGGGTTAATTCTCCCCCCTTTCAGCATCCTGTAATGTTTACCAATCTGTGGTTCCTTCAAGTCCTTCTTCCTTGTCTCTTTAAAAAGAAAAATACAAACCGCCACTTCAAACAATTACAGCCTGATGTCACATAGTTCCACAAACACTAAGCTTAACTCTTTGACCCTTGACCCTTGTCCACCAGTTGCAAAAACTGACCCTTTCACTCCCTCACTGGTGGATAAAGTGAGAGAATAAAAGGAGGAAGCTTTGTTATCATTGCACTTGATGCAAAGATTAGTGGGTAGAATGAGGGAGTCAACGATTTATGACATTTGTTGACTTATAAAATTCATCATGTTCTGAGAATTATTCAAATGTTAAGATTACACAAAAACAAGTGAAATTTTCATCCCAATGGTTCTATTTGTAAGTATTCCACAACTTTTGGTCGTACATATAATATTTACTTCTTCTGACTTCACAATTTTTCCGCTAAAGAAAGGAAGAATTCTGTTAAATCGCATACTTTTGACAAAAACGACAAAACATGTTATTTTGCAATCACTTTTTAAACTGTTATAACTATGTTCACATTATAGCGCATTTCAATATCTTTCAAGGACTAAAATTAAAATGGTCATTTCTGATAAAGGCAATTGTTTTTTGTTTTTGTTTTTGTTTTTTACTTCTAGTTTAAACACTTTTTTGTTTTCAAGACTGGAAAATCTGTTTCATCATTTTGAGAAATTCTGCTTTTACACTGAAAGTTTCTGTTTCAGTTTCTCAAGACAACATCTCTGTGCTTGGAATAAATTCCATATGCACTGATGCCATGCAATGGAAAAGATCCAAAATGATCATGGCATAAGCCTGTGTATAACTATAAGCCCTATGCACTGGCAAGGTCTTGATATCCTACCTAGCATATCACCATATATGTTTTATTTGTGCATGTGTGTGTTTGCATTTCTCTGTGTGTGTGTGTGTGTGTGTGTGTGTGTGTGTGTGTGTGTGTGTGTGTGTGTGTGTGTGTGTGTGTGTGCACGTGTGTATGCACATGTGTGTGTGTGTGTGTGTGTGTGTGTGTGTGTGTGTGTGTGTGTGTGTGTGTGTGTTGTGTGTTTGTACGTGTGTGTGTGTTTTGAATTTTCAAGGCTCAAGATATCACTTAGAAATTCCATGCCCTTGGTCCTATTTTTTTTTTCTTTTCTTTTCAAATTCTATGAACTAGAAATACTAAGACTTTTACCTTTATGTCTAAATATATAAATTCCCATGGCTTGTAGTACTAGATAAACACTTCAACAAGACAGCATATAGTGTTTGACAAGTTTATTGCTCTGCATGATCAACTTACGTATTCTTGGGTTCCGAAGAAAGTATCGCCGAAGCCGTCCTCGTATTGACAATTCATGTGTGTAAAACTTGACAGGATTTGCACTGCAACAAAGTAAAACAAATACATGTATCATATTTGTGTTTACAGAGATGGGTCCAGGCACTGGCCATCTATCAGAGATCTCTTTTACTTCTCAAATGGCTGATTCAAAGATACTGTATCAGACTAAACATCAGAAATTGCTATGTCTTTGGGCATGGGTCCTTGGGTATGTATCATGTTGCATCCTGCTATTGTTTTATTGTTATTGATTTTTGTTTTCTTTTTTGTTTTTGGTATGTGAGTTCGCGCGCGAGCGTGTGGTGTGTGTGTGTGTGTGTGTGTGTGTGTGTGTGTGTGTGTGTGTGTGTGTGTGTGTGTGTGTGTGTGTGTGTGTGTGGTGCGCGCGCGTGCATGCGCGCGCGCGTGTGTGTGTGTGTGTGTGTGTGTGTGTGTGTGTGTGTGTGTGTGTGTGTGTGTGTGTGTGTGTGTGTGTGTGTGTGTGTGTGTGTGCACGCACATGTGTGTTTCTGTGATAGACTGTTACAAGCGCAAAAAAATTTTCAACCTTCATGATAGTTCATCAGTTTAATGACATCAAAAATAAAAGCCAGGCGTGGTAGTCAGATGGATCAACAACTGATTTCTGATCATGTCTATCTCTGATAGTTTAAGGGTGGAGATTAACCCTTTGACTCCCACACTGTCCACCAGCATCCAACATTGTAAACCATGCCAGCACAGCAAAAACTACCTCTCTTAACCCTTGGACTCCTTCACCCTAGCCACCAGCTTCTTGTGGGTAGGTGGATTCGGTGAGCAAGTTAAAGGGTTAAGTTTCTGCGACTGGCGGACAGAGTACGGAAGTCAAAAGGGATGAAGGGTGGAGATTTCCCCGGTCTCCCAGGCTGACAT
The DNA here is from genome assembly GCA_030674185.1 of Monoplex corrugatus. Taxonomy (NCBI): domain Eukaryota; kingdom Metazoa; phylum Mollusca; class Gastropoda; order Littorinimorpha; family Ranellidae; genus Monoplex; species Monoplex corrugatus. The sequence goes on from JAPXFY010000016.1 coordinate 40,747,111, forward strand.
GTGTGCAGACCTGCCAGATCCCAAACTCCTTTCATATGTATGACACATGCAGAAATGAAACATGCATGCAGATCCTGTGAGCCATGTCAGTGAAAGGCTTAAATACTAGAAACATGAAAACACCCAGCATACATGGCCATCGAAGATGGAGATTGCACACTATGTAGCAAAGTATAGCCTGCATAATATGGATAAAAACCAGGTGCATTCACGCATAAAAAACATCAAACCGCTAACAAAGATAAACAAACAAATAAATGAATGAATACAAGAATACACAAATAAATAAATGACAATAATTAAAGAGAATACATCTTATGATCTTAACACCAGGTCAACACAATGATAATTAAAGAGAACACATCTTATGATCTTGACACCAGGTCAACACAATGATAATTAAAGAGAATACATCTTATGATCTTGACACCAGGTCAACACAATAATTAAAGAGAACACATCTTATGATCTTGACACCAGGTCACACACAATGATAATTAAAGAGAATATATCTTATGATCTTGACACCAGGTCAACACAATGATAATTAAAGAGAACACATGATCTTGACACCAGGTCAATACAATAATTAGAAATTTCTTTGATGGCTTGGTTTATACTTAAACACACATGAGACAATGAAAATAACAATGTTTAATTTTCAAAAGGTCAAAGTTATTGGTCAAAGCCATGTTGCTAATCTACAAACACATCATTTACATTTTTTTTACATGCAGATCATTAAACCATGAACATCAGATGCAAACAAATCAACAGCAACATTATGCACTATCTGACTGAGAAAGACAAAGCAGACAAAGAGGAATACAAGGATGATGTGAAGAAGAAAAGGAAGAGCACGGTAAAGAGATGCGGTGAACAGGAAGAGAAAAGAGTCCATGCAGGATGATACATCACATGTAAACTTGTGTGTGTGTGTGTGTCACTCTGTGTGTGTGTGTGTGTGTGTGTGTGTGTGTGTGTGTGTGTGTGTGTGTGTGTGTGTGTGTGTGTGTGTGTGTGTGTGTGTGTGTGTGAGTGTGTGTGTGAGTGTGTGTGTGTTTGTGAAAATTCTAAGACTAAAACAGTAAAAGAAAAAGCAGAGCAAGAGATTGAAACATAGTGTACAAACATTCTCAACACCACCATGAATATAAAAACATCAACACAAAGCAAATTACTTAACAATGTCTTGTCTGGACAAAAGAATATGAGAACCAAAGAAAGAAGATAAAGAAGAAGAAAAAGGAGTGAGAGAAACAAACAAAGAGAGAGAAAGAGAGACTCAGAGAGTGAGTGAATGAGAGAGAGAGAAGAGACAGAGAGAAAGAGACTCTCTCACAGAGAGTCTAGAGAGTGTGTGTGAGAGAATGAGACAGACTACAGAGTAAGTGAGAGAGAGAGAGAGAGAGAGAGAGAGAGAGAGAAAGAAAGAGACAGAGAGAGAGAGTGTGTGTGTGTGTGTGTGTGTGTGTGTGTGTGTGTGTGTGTGTGTGTGTGTGTGTGTGTGTTGGTGCATACACGTGTGTGTGTGTGTGTTTGACAGAGAGAGACACAAAGACAGACAGACTGACTATATAGAGATCACAAAATGGTCTATCATAGCCTGGAGAGTTCTTAGGCACTTATCGTAAGGTATGTTTCTGCAATGATTATAGGGTAATTAAGTAATGTGTCAATCTGAAGAGTTCTTATTATTGCTCTTTGTCATTTGTTCTAATACTTACTGCACAAAAAAATCCTCATGATGTCTATATGATGATTTGTTTATAAATCAAAGATCTTTTTACATGGGTGGGATTGAAGAGATAACTTTATCACTGTCAACTAAGGGCTGAAACAATTCTCTCATGTGTGTAACAACACTGTGTGTGTGTGTGTGTGTGTGTGTGTGTGTGTGTGTGTGTGTGTGTGTGTGTATGTGTGTGTGTATGTGGTGTGTGTGTATGTGTGTATGTGTGTGTGTGTGTGTGGATAAGTGGGTAGGTGGGTGTAGGTGTGTGCACACTACTACGTGTGTCTGTCTGTCTCTCTATGGTGTATGCACACCACTATAATTATGTACAACATGCATGTGTGTCTGCCTGTCTATCTAAATGCACACAATTCACAGAAACTAGTGGAACAGTGAATGCAGAGAGAAGATGGAGGGAAATGGTGGCATACTGCAATAACGAATACTGATACTAATAACAAAAGAAATGATACACAAAATGTACAAGCACTATACCTGTTAAAATCCTCAGGTCCTGAATCACTCTCTGACTCACTGTCGGAGTACCCAAAGTCAAATTCATGATGCTGATGATTTTCAATTTCTTCAGAATCCTTTTCCATCTTCATTTCACAATTAGGATTCTATTGTCTTTCAAACAACTTTTCTCTGCATGAGATTATGTGTACACTATGAACTCTCTAAGTCAAGCAGTCTTGCATCTCTGTTCTTCTGACTGACCATCTTAAGTATCCTCTGATCAAGTCTGAGGTTTCATTAAGACCAGCTACCTGAAAGCTGAAAAGAGCCATCTTTTAGCACCTAAATAGTAACTGAATTCTTTCTTTAAAGTAAATGAGCTGGCCCCAAGCATGATCATTTTTATTAATCAGACACAATATACTGATCAGAGTTAAGACAAAACATGATATACACATGGTACACAATCACAAACCATACACAGATGCAGACTGGGCTCTGCTTTTTGTAGATTGTAGACTTAATCAAGTTAATGACTGTAATATTATATATTGTGTTGTTGTGAGTGTGTGTGTGTGTGTGTGTGTGTTGTGTTGTGTGTGTGTGTGTGCGTGCATGTGTGTGTGTGTCTCTGTGTGTGTATGTCACTATGTGAGTCTGTGTGTGTGCGTGCATGCACATGTGTGTGTGAGTGAATATATTGACACACTTTTAATACTAAAGATATCCAGAATATATCCACAGCTTAAGTCCGTAATTTAATGAAGTAGCAGTAGTAGCTGAGACACAAACAGTATAAGCCCTTGGGCTTTTATTAGCCCTTTCTCTTGTTGGTACTTTTTGTTGGTTTTTGCAGGCACTTGTGTGTGTATGGGTTCACTTCTACAACATACTAGACATACTATATAAACTATTGATCAAAGCTGAATTTTGACCCTTTAGTTGGTTTTTGTTGTTGTTGTTGCTTTTTTTTTTTTTTTTTTGTGAATCAGTAAGAATGATTAAAGAGCTGATGTCAGCCGCATTTTAAAAAATTAAATTAATTCTAGTGCTGTGACGAGTGTAAGTTGTAAGTGTAAGCCTCTGATGGTAAAATTATGTTATGTACATGTTTGTTTAACTATTGAATGTGTAATCATATTGTTGACCTGTGTGATGATGACTAAACTGAGCTGACACTCACTAGACATAACCAAGCTATAGAGCTATAATGCAACTGACAATGGTTAGCACGAATGAAGTTTTGAAAAAAATCTATTTAGACTATTATGAACAACTTCACTGCCTTCCAATTTTATCTAATGTGCTCATCTCTGTCAGTTTGGTGACGTTACTATCATTAATATGATATATAATTTTTGATATTTCCATCGCATTTATGCCAATCGTGGCTTCTGCGCCGTAAATGAACGTTGCCCAAGTCTGCCTTCGATCCCCTAAAATTTATTAAGAAGTTTATTTACTCGTGCGAAAAAAAAAAAAAAGCCAACATGAAGATTTTTTCTGCCGTCAAACAAAAGAGATTGTATATCCATTATTCATGAAGACCAATTACGATTTTTTTTCTTCTCCACGAGATGACAAGCTTTCGAAATAATACAATAGACTAATCTAGTAATAGCAAGCACCGCAAGCACCGACCGAGCTGTGTTTGTAGAACTTTTCGCTCTAATCATACGAACAAACATGAATATCATGACCATCTCATCGTTTTAAGTCACTTGAAGCCACAGAATCTAATTTGATCTATTTGATAAATTTACTGTTTTGTGTGTCGGCCGACGATGATCTTTCACAGAAACTTTTCCAAAACTTTTTGTCGGTTTTCTTCACGCACTCCATGGACTGTCGCCTGTCAGTTTGTTTCGTTGACACAAGGGAGTGCACTCTTCTCATCTTTGGCCTAGCCTTATAGGCTATGTGTGTGTGTGTGTGTGTGTGTTGTGTGTGTGTGTACACGACAGACGAGGAGCAGTTTCAGTTTCAATGGGCTGTGTGCACAAGTGATAAATCAAACAGACGAACGGGCAAAAACTATGACGGAAAACATGAAATAACACAAATCAAATTAAAAACTAATGAAAAAGAAGAAAAATGCACTTGCAATTATTGTTATTCAGCTGTGGAATTCATCAACAAGTTCAATCGAATATTACCCTTTAGACCATAAATACACACGTAAAAAAAGAAAAGAAAAAAAAACACCTGGACAGGAGATTAAAAGTAATCTTTTTACTGACTTTGATAAACGAAACAGGCTCCTGTTCAATGAAACTGCAAAAACTTGGTAAGCGAGAAACAGATAGGTGATGTAACTATTGTAAGTCATCCGCCTACAACAACTAGATCTGTCTGAGTACTCACTTAGCTTAAGCGCCTTAAATTCTCATTCTTTGCGAGACTCGGTGGCTACATTAATTGATTAAAACTGGCCTTCTCACGGTCCCATCTTAACATCATCGTTGTTCTGGTGAAGTCAGGATAGGATTTGATAGGTCCCACTTCCCCCACATCCCTGGGACGGTTGTCCCCGTCAGCCATATCACCTGAGGTGGATGCCGACGTAAAAAATGGACCAAATCAATCAAACCAAGACTCAGTGGCGCGGGTCCCAGTCGCTCAGTTGGTTTGAGCGTCGGATTCATATGCTAATGGTTGTGGGTTCTAATCCCAGGGTGCGCTACAGTAAAACTGGCCTTCTCACAGTTCCATCTTAACATCATTGTTGTGCTGGTGGTGTCAGAGTAGGATTAGATCAGTTCCCCTTCCCCCACTTCCCTAGGAGGGTTATCTCCGTCAGCCATATCAGCTGAGGTGGATGTCGACGTAAAAACTGAACAAATCAAAAAGGCTCAGTGGATTTGCTGGTTGAGCGTCGGATTCACATGCTAATGGTTGTGGGTTCAAACCGAAGTAGGAAGTGTGCTATATTAAAACTAGCATTCTTACTGCCCATAATATCCCACCACCACCACCACTACACCCCGCATTCATCCATTTCACTGGAATGAGTATCCCTGTCAGCCATAGGCCTATCACCTTTGGTGGGTAATGCTCAAATGATTCAATCTCTCTCTCTCTCTCTCTCTCTCTCTCTCTCTCCTCTCTCTCTCTCTCTCCCTCTGTCTCTCTCTCTCCCTCTGTCTCTTTCTCCCCCTCTC
>JAPXFY010000016.1:40757465-40759965 GCA_030674185.1 Monoplex corrugatus
AGGTGTACACCTATTCTCCATTTCTCTGTTCTACTTCTGGTGCTGGTTATCTGTGGTTCCTCTGCAAGAATGTTGCACTAGCAATCCCCTCTCCTTCTTGGTGTCTCATTGTATCACCTGCACAACATTCCCTTGTCTTTTTGGCAGTCACATACTCCATCTTCCTAATGGTCCGGTTAGGGGCCGTGCCTTTTTGTCCGACGGTGGTTTCACCCTCTGATGGCCCCTCCTCGCCCTTTTTTCCTCCTGCCCCCCCCCCCCCCCCCCTGCAATTTGCGTTTGTGTTTGATCCTTGTTTTGGGTTTTGACACGTTGGGAATGTCATTCTACCGTTGTTGTTGATATGATCATTTTTTTTTTTTTTACTAGGTACTATCATTATTATTGTTGTTATTATTGGTGGTGGTGGTGGTGGTGTGGTGTTGATGTTATCATAGGTGTTATCATCGTCGTCATTGTTGTAGTTATGACTATCATTCATATTATTAATAGTATTATTCTTTGTATTACCATCATTGTTATTGGACGGGCTTGTGGGGTGACTGGGGATATAGGGGGATGGGCGATGTGCTTGTGGTGATGGGGGACAGGGGATGGATTCGCTTAGGGTCTGGTCTCCAGTGCCATGCGGTGGGACACATAATGGCGATGATGGGGATGGTGGCGATGATGGTGACGATTACGATGATAGTGATGGAGATGTTGGTGATGGTGATGGCAGCGGTGATGGTGAGGATGATGGCGATGATGATTGCTGTCGTTGTTACTATTATTGTTGTTCTTACTGTTGTTGTGGTTGTAGCTGTTGTTGTCGTCGTCGTCTCGTCTTCATCTTAGTCAGTGCTTTATTTGTCGTTGTTGTCAATATGGTGATGATAAAGGTGATTAACATTACTGTTGTTCTCTTTGCTACAATTATTAGTGTCATTTATAAAGGCTCATCTATGTTACCACTTAGAATAATAATGTGTAAGTTTGTTTACTTCGTAGCTGTTCGAATTTAAAGTAGTGTAGTTTGTGTGTGTGTGTGTGTGTGTGTGTGTGTGTGGTGTGTGTGTGTGTGTGTGTGTGTGTGTGTGTGTGTGTGTGTGTGTGTGTGTGAGTGTGTGTGTGTGTGTGTGTGTGTGCGTGTGTGTGTGTACGTATGTGTGCGTGTACCATTTTTGTACGTACATGCGTGTGTGCTGGTGTGCATATAAATGAGTGTTTGTGTTTGTTTAATGTTGTATATGTGTGCGTGCGAGTGCGTGCGGTTGTGTTCATGTGGGTGGGGCACGCTGGGGTGGAGGAATGAGATTTGGTGTTCGGCGTTGGGATTGGGATGGGGGAGGGAGGAATAGGCAGGCGTCTCGTGTTGTTGAAAGAAAAAAGATTGGATTACTCTGTGAACAGTTTTCATTCAAAAATGTTTGATGTGTGTGTTCATTCCTGAATAAACAGTCCCATGAGGAAGGCCACTGGCCGAAGTACTGGGCTCAAAACTTTAGTTTGTTGTCTTGTTTCTTTGGTTTATCTACTATATATCATCATCATCAGGTGCCCTGCCGCATGGCGTTGTCGACCATGGACTTCCAACCATCTCTATCTCTCGTTGCCCCCAGCATCTCCCCCATCCTCTTCATCCCCAGCCACTCTGCAAGTCCGTCCAGCATTCTCTCCCTGGGTCTACCTGGTGATCTCTTTCCCTCCAGCTTTCCCGTTGTGACCAGGTGCTCCAAATCCCCCTTCCTCATAAAATGGCTTATAAATGTTGCTTGTCTTTTCCTAATCTTCCTTATGAGTGATCTATTTGTGTCTGCCTCCATCAAGACTGTCTCGTTTGTTTTCTTTGCTGTCCATGGAACTCTCAACATTCTTCTGAGAAACCAATCTCGGCTGCCTCGATCCTGCTCTGGCTTTGCTTGCTGACTGTCCACGCCTCGCATCCGTACAACAGTATTGGTTCTATATAACATTCAAGGACTCTCTTTCTGATGTTAATTGATAGGCATTTGTTGGTAAGAATGCTTCTCATCTTCTTGAATGCTGTTTTGGCTTGGCCGATTCTGCCAGCTATTTCCAATGTGCTTCTGCCGTCTGATGAAATGACCGTTCTCAGGTATTTGAACTTATTAACCTGTGTCAAGGTTGTGCCATTTGTTTTTATTTTGCAGGAGGGGATTTCATGTTTTTTACTGATCACCATGACTTCAGTCTTCCTGCTGTTTAGTTCCAACCCCTTACCTTTGTTTTCTGTTTCTAGTATATTCACAAGGTTTTCTAGGTCCCTTTCATTTTCTGCAATTAGCACGGTGTCATTGCGTAGCGAATGTTGTTTATCATTTTCCCTCCAACCTTTAATCCAGGGTCTTCTTCTAGGTTTCTCATGATGTTTTCGCTATATAGTGAAAACAAATCTGGTGACAAAACACAACCCTGTCTGACTCCTCTTTTGATGTTTTGAAAAGAGCTTATATTGTTTTCTATTCTCATTGCAGCTGTTTGTTCCCAGTACATATTC
>JAPXFY010000016.1:40764965-40769965 GCA_030674185.1 Monoplex corrugatus
TTTTCCCACTACAGGATTATGGTTAATCTGTGCCTCTCAATGTTTTTTCTTTTATTTTCTTTTTGTTTGTTTGTTTTGTTCTGTTTTTTGTTTTGCTATCAGTAAAGAATTTCTAAATCGCTTATTTATCAGGATGTAATCAATTTGATTTCTTGTGCTGTCTCCTGGATTAATCCACGTCCATTTTCTTCTGTTGGGTTGCTCAAACCGTGGCCTTTGCGACATAATGTATGTGTTTCTATGATGAATTCATCGACTTGTGCCCACTGAAAAAGTTTCATTCCCATTTCAGTTCGCATGCCAAGGCCATGGGGTCCATCTATGTCATCCACTTTTTCTTGCTCTACTTTAGCATTAAAATTTCCCATTATTATTATAATGTCATGTGATTTACATTGAGCCTAGGTTGTCTCTAATTCTGCACAGAAGTTGTCAATTTCTTCCTCAGTATTTGGGGATGTTGGTGCATATTTGGGCAATGTTGATATCAAATGACTTTCTCTCCAACCTAACTAGTAAAACGTGGTCTGATATGGCGCAGTATCCTTTGACAGACTTTGATTTGTCATTGCCCATTTAGATACTACACATCTTTCATGTGTGTCTCCTCCAGAATATATAATTTTATGCCTTCCCGGTGTTATCAGGCCTGCTTCTTTCTATTCGCCTCTCCTCTTCTTAAAATATTAATGTTCAATCTTTCCATTTCTAGCTTGACGTTTCCTAGTTTTCCCATCTGGAGCATTGCAATTCTTACATTAAAAAAAAAAATCTACTAGCAATAGCTTTATTATGGTCTGTTATCATCTGCTTAACAGGACTTCCCTACCAGATGGAGAAGGTGTTCCAGTGGAGCCCCTATTGAATTCGTTCACTTTTCTTGTCATCATATCTTGGGACATATTTTTGAGAAGATGCGATGGTGGTTTCTGATGCCTTCCATCAGATTTTGTACGGAGTCTTTGCTAGCCTTTGTTGTTCCCACGACTAACCACAAGGCAGTGGAGGCTTTCGGCAGGTTTTATGGCGCCTCCATTCGTCCCTTCGAGCATATCAAGTATTTAATGACACATTAGTGCCACCAGATGTACTCCTCGCTCTCCAAGATCACCACCATTTGGTCCGCAACTGCTAAGCAGCTCCATATCTGGAAGTCCTTCCCCTATCCACCACCCGAGGACGAGCTGGATTGGATACGGTGGCCCCACTATAATTACAGTGACCCCCAGCATTTCCATGGTTTAATATTGTTTTCGGTTGCTGTTGTTGCTGTTGTTTGTTTTTGTTTTGTTTTTGGTCGACTTGTTTCTGATTTAACAACTACTACTATTACTACTACTGCTGCTACTAATTATGATGATTGTTATTACTATTATTGTCATCATCATTATCATTATTAAAACACTTGCACAGTTTAAGTCTCTTTGTATGTATGCGAGCAGTTGTACGCACGTATGATGTTTAGAGAAGAGCAAAATCATTTTTCGTAATGTGTTGACAGTGCATACTCCCTTCGAGCAAGCAGACGACTCATTAAGGGGAAATCACTCTTGTTATTTATGCGGTCAACATGGTATTCCAAGGATGGATCTTGTAAGGGTACGTAAACGATACATCAGAGTATGCGACTGGTATGTTTAACGGCTCTGATAGATGTTAAATGTAATAGTAAAATAGCTAGACAGTTTGCCAAATGCATGATGGAAACAAAATCCCGCAGAGCCAGAGAGCTGAGCGTTGCTCGGGGTAATGGTCAACAACGAGATCAGCCTGTCACTGCTGACTGCATGATGATGATGCATGATCATGACATGATGATCTAGCCACTAGTCTAGTGAAGTATCTTGTTAATATGCTCTCTATAAATTTTCCATTGCTTTTATTCTTTCTCCCCATTTATAGCCGTGTGCGTGTGTGTGTGTATGTGTGTGTGTGTGTGTGCGTGCGTGCGTGCGTGCGTGCGTGCGTGCGTGTATGTGCATGCGTGCGTGTGTGTCTGTTTTAGCGCTTAGATTTGATTTTATCATGATTTTGCGCTATGTAAATAAAATATTGTATTGTATTGTCTTGTGATGATCAGACGATAATCGTGATGATAATGACACTTGGCGGTTGGTTATACTATGGACAGTAGTTAGTTGCAGTCAGCATTACAGCTTGGTATAGCTGGAAAAGATGTTGTTCAATGCCTTTGGGAGTTTGGCTGCCATGTAGGCCTAATTAGGGTAATAATTATATCATTATGTCAAAAGACTCAAATGAATGTCAATGTCAGAACATGGTGACTCCTCGTCTCCTGTCTAACAGTCTTGCCAAACCTAACACATCAACTCTCCGCCCTTTAAAAAAAAAAAGGCCAGAGACTGTAAAGGAGCGATGTAAAGCCACTAAAGGATCACAGGAAATTGCCAATGCCTTTTTAGAACTGATCATGAAAGACATGGATGACTGTAACATTGCATTCCTCAGTGATAGTTCTTCATTTGTACACATTTGTGGTTTTCATGTTTTTGTTAAGATTGATTATTTGATACATTTTTTTTAAAAAGCTTTATTAGATATGAAATAAAAGGTCAGTTCAGGAAATGAATCAGTCAGTGTGGCAAAGTTATTAGTACAACTGACGGACCTCTGACTAGAAGCAGAACCCCCATCTGTTCTAAATGTATTGTGAGATTTTTCGGCGTTGACTGCTCTTTATACAGAGTTGAGCATGCTATGGGTTTGTTGGGTAGACTTAAAACCACACAGTTTAGTCAAATACACTTTATGCACACATCAGATAGGATATTGTTCAAATTTCTTGATTAATAATTTATCACTGCAGGTGTCTGTATCTCTTAGGCCTGGTGGGTGCTAGAATACATATCTAGCTATCTGTCTATAGATCTATACAGCCCTATCGTTCACACTTGATGCATGCATCAGTTAGGGTATAAGTATAAAATTGGTATGTTTATACATTGCTAAGTGTGATCCACTAGAGTAATACAAGTTTACATGTATTTTTACTTTTGTTGCAGGTGAAATTGCTGTTCTTTGCTAAAAGCCGAGAAATTGTTGGGAAGAAAGAAGCAGATCTTGAATGTAAACGCTGCACATCAGGCCTTGCCATTTTGGATGACCTGCTAAGCGCCTATCCAGAGTGAGGAACACATTTATGTTTAAAAAATACACAATGGAAAAGAACTGAAATGAAATATTGAAATAGTTTTTTTAATCACTGTAAAGTGTTATGATATTCATTATGTGACGGAAGATACATTTACTTGTCTTGGTGACTTTGTAGAACACATTTGAGAGGTTGAGTGTAACAGCACAAATGTTAATTAAGAAAACAGCCAAGACATAAAATCCTGCCTTAACACCGCAGGAAGCTGGTGGAGAGGGTGAGGGAGTCAAAGGGTTAAGTTTTTGCTTTGCTAGCATGGTTGACAATGCAGGATGCTGATGGATGGGGCGCGGAAGTCAAAGGATTAAGTGGTTGTGAGTGTGACATATGGTGTTTGATTTTAGTCAGCTACACATGCGTACATGCACACTCACTCTCTCTCTCTCTCTCTCTCTCTCTCTCTCCACACACACACACACACACACAATGCATACACACACATACACTTACAGTTACACACACAACACACACACACACACACACACACACACACACACACACACACACACACACACACACACACACACACACACACACACACACACACACACACACACACACACACACACACACACACACACACACACACACACACACACACACACACACACACAGAGTTATATACTAGCATACCTGAATGAATATCTGCTTGCTGTAAAGTGGTATGTAAGAATGTAGACTAGCACCTGTTTAAAGAAGTCAGAGTTTGAAGCTTATTTAATAATGGTTTGTCATGCTTGGACAATTCCATATACACTCCACCCAGTCTGCCATCTGTTAACTGGCAGACTCCTTCAGCCTACGCAGAGCCCTGTGTGCTAACAAGGTCTTTAAATGGAGGGGAAAGGATGACAGGACTTACTTAGTGTTAAGCTGACACCACCAGAATGATTGAAGCATTAAGATGGGCAGGGAACTGACACCACCAGAATGATTGAAGCATTTTGATGGGCAGCGAACTGACACCACCAGAATGATTGGAGCATTATGATGGGCAGTGAACTGACATCACCAGAATGATTGGAGCATTATGATGGGCAGTGAACTGACACCACCAGAATGATTGGAGCATTATGATGGGCAGCGAACTGACACCACCAGAATGATTGGAGCATTATGATGGGCAGCAAACTGACACCACCAGAATGATTGGAGCATTATGATGGGCAGCAAACTGACACCACCAGAATGATTGGAGCATTATGATGGGCAGCGAACTGACACCACCAGAATGATTGGAGCATTATGATGGGCAGCGAACTGACACCACCAGAATGATTGGAGCATTATGATGGGCAGCGAACTGACACCACCAGAATGATTGGAGCATTATGATGGGCAGCGAACTGACACCACCAGAATGATTGGAGCATTATGATGGGCAGTGAACTGACACCACCAGAATGATTGGAGCATTATGATGGGCAGCAAACTGACATCACCAGAATGATTGGAGCATTATGATGGGCAGTGAACTGACATCACCAGAATGATTGGAGCATTATGATGGGCAGCGAACTGACATCACCAGAATGATTGGAGCATTATGATGGGCAGTGAACTGACATCACCAGAATGATTGGAGCATTATGATGGGCAGCGAACTGACACCACCAGAATGATTGGAGCATTATGATGGGCAGCGAACTGACATCACCAGAATGATTGGAGCATTATGATGGGCAGTGAACTGACATCGCCAGAATGATTGGAGCATTATGATGGGCAGTGAACTGACATCACCAGAATGATTGGAGCATTATGATGGGCAGTGAACTGACATCACCAGAATGATTGAAGCATTTTGATGGGCAGCGAACTGACATTA
>JAPXFY010000016.1:40772465-40782465 GCA_030674185.1 Monoplex corrugatus
TGTGTGTGTGTGTGTGTGTGTGTGAGATACATATCGGTCCTCCTGTATTTCAATCCTGTATATAATTACGTATTGCATCTTGTATAACACACTGTGAGTCCAGATTAGCTTGGAGAATAGAGCCACACATGAATGATTTATTATTGTTATTGATATCATTTTGATTATTATCATAATCATTATGATTATTTTTATTATTAGTAATAATATCATCATTATTTTTATCATTATTTTCACTACTACTACTATTGTTGTTGCTGTTGTTATTATTATTATTTTTATCATTAATATTGTTGTAGTTATTGTTATTATTGTTATTACTATTGTTGTTGTCGCTGTTTTATTATTATTATTATTATTACTACTCTGTGTCACATTGTCTGTATCCCTTTCACTGTGGTGGCCCAGTGCCTGTCACATAGACAGGGTCACAGAAGGCTCAGGACAGTACAAACTATAGATTTCTGTAGCTCTGAGATGTCACATCCACACACTGACTGACTGATGGCATTAGTCATGTGAAATGGTAATTGTCAGCAAAGTTGTGATGTTACCGTTCTGTGTGTGTTTCTTGCATCATCAAAGCTCATCATTCATTTCACTCAGGATCCTAGGCGTTTTGATTTGATTAGTTAATTTTACTTGGAGGAGAGATAGTTTTCTGGCTTTTGAAATATGAAGAACTGCACAAATTTTAGCTATTTAAAAACAAATCATAATAATAGAAAAATATCTTAGGATAACCAAATTAAGTATGCTGGAAAGATTATAACCTGGTCTCTTATGATGCCAAAATAGTGAAGAAATCCAGTCTATTTTGATTTTATCTTACTGCAGATTTGATCAGTGATTGGAAAAAAAAATCCTCTTTTTTGAATGACACCAATGTGCACATACTCAGGCAATATTGTTCCATATCCATAGTCGGTGTTCATTAATTTTATTCTCAGAAACTATTCTGTTGAATGGCAAAACACACATGAGAACAAAAAAGTGTCAAAGAACATCACTGTTCAAGAGTTTTGACAAGTAACATGTGAAGCACAGTCAAACGTGACAAGTTATGCAGCGTTCATCAGTCAAAGGGAGACTATATCAGACGAGACATAATTGTACTTGCCTGTGATCAGTTAGTTCCCTTCCTTCATTCATTTATCTTTTAAGCAGAAATGTTCATAAACTGCTATCAAACTAGTCGGATTTATGTCCAATTATTGTAGGTACTTGAAAACGAGATGCAATCCTATGCCACTGAGTTAAAAGCATACTTGCTTAGAGCCTTTCTTTAAACTGGAAAAAAGTGACTTTTGCTTTACTGTTCTCCCATGTAACATTTCTGTTTTGTTTTCTATTTCCTGTCTTGACTATTTGGATGCCAAAAAGATGTAATACATCTCAGAAATACAGTGTAGGAAGGGAAGCAACTGCCACTTTATGAATAACAGCTTGTTTAGTAAAAGTCGCCTTCCTTGTCAGTCAGTCTTCCTTGGAGAATTTCTGCTGTTAGGTGTTGAGTTTTAAAGGTGAAACTTAATTTTCTTCATGGAACTGAATTTTTGATCAGAAGCACTGAAAAGGTGTATATATGTTCACGAGCAATGGAGGATGTGTTATTTGTATGTATGTTAATACTTCTGTTATTAGAAAAAATATATTTTTTCTTTTCTTTTTGAATCCTTCAGTTTTCCTTAAATGCATATGTTGTTTGCGCAGGCAGTATATTGCTGCAGAGTCTGCATACTCTTTTGCTATTGGATGTGCGTGCTGAGTGTTTTCAAGTTTCCATTAACCAGCCATTGACATGCCTTACAGGATCTTTAACGTGCATGTTTGATCTTCTGCATGCATACATATGAATGGGTTTCAGTCACTGGCAGGCTTGCACACATGTTGACTTAGCAGATAGAAAAAAATCTCTGCCCTTTACCTACCAGGCAGAGACGTCTTGGCAGATTGGTGATAATGGTGATGATAGTGCAGTGATGATATGACATTTGTATGTGCAGGATGAGGTAGATTCCAAAGAGGTCAGAGGTCTGAAGGGAAAGAATCATGTGGACGTTGTAGAAGATGCACTGAGTGTGGAGAACATCACAGCACAGGCCACTTCCCCTTCTTCCGGGGCTGTTGCTCTCTTTGTGGGTAGGTTGGTGTGTTTGGGTGTGTGTGTTTGTGTGTGTGTATTGTGTGTGTGTGTGTGTGTGTGTGTGTTGTGTGTGTGTGTGGGGGGATGTGTGTGTGTGTATCATTTTGTGTGTGTGTGTGTGTGTGTTTGTGTGAGTGCGTATGTGTGTTTGTGTGGTGTTGTGTTTTGTGTTTATGTGTGTGTGTGTGTGGTGTGTGTGTGTGTGTGTGTGTGTGTGTGTGTGTGTGTGTGTGTGTGTGTGTGTGTGTGTGTGTGTGTATTGTGTGCATTTGTTGCGCACATGCACGTGTGTGTGTTTGTGTGTGTGTGTGCATGCGCGCGCATGTGTGTTTGTGCATGCGTGTGTATGTGGTGTGTACGTGTGCAAGTGTGTGTGCACATGTGTGTGTGTGTGTGTGTGTGTGTGTGTGTGTGTGTGTGTGTGTGTGTGTGTGTGTGTGTGTGCATGTGTGTGTGTATAAAATTACATCACATCATAGGCCACCTCCCTTTCTTTAGGGGCTGTTGCGATCCTTGTGGGCAGGTTGTTGTGTGTGTTTGTTTTTAAATGTGTGTGTATGTGTGCTGTTTGTGTTTGTGTGTGTGTGTGTCTGTGTATGTGTGTGTGCATTTGCTGTGAGCACTTGTGTGTGTGTGTGTGTGTGTGTTGTATGCATGCGCGCGCTTGTGTGTGTGTGTATGTGTGTGTGCGTGTGTGTGTGTATGTGTGCGTGTGCATGTGTGTGTGTATGTGTGTGTGTGCGTGTGTGCATGTACATGTGTGTGTGTGCATGTACATGTGCATGTGTGTGTGTGTGTGAGAGTGTGTGTTGATGTATGTGTGCATGTCAACGCAAGTGGCCAAAATGGTCTGGAGGACAAAGTGGTCAGCGTGACTGGCTACTGACTGGGAGGTCATGAATTCGAAATCTCTTCTGTCAAAGAAATTACTGTGGGATCTTTTTCAGCCCCAACTGGCTGTTACCCAGAATGAGCGTGCTATGGGCTCATTGTGAAGACAGGGACACACAAGTCTTATCCATTTTACTAATGTGTCATTGAGGGTTCTGCTCAACTTTCCAGACCATCACCGCAGGTGTCAGTATCTCTTGGGTCTGGTTGACTCCAGGACACTTATGAAAGTAGGCATAGAGTATGGCCATCACACAGTCTCCATCCAAACTGGAACTCTATAGCATCATCACTATCATCCCCATTGTCATGGTCATAGTATTGTGAACAATTTTTCCACATTGTGTCATGTGACCCTTCAGCTCCAGTTCTCATGGTGATTTCAGTTTCAGTGGCTTTGGATATGTGACGGAGAGCTGGAATGAGCGATATAGGAGCAGTGACACAGGGGGCAGCAAAAATTTCTAAGTGTTGAGATTCTATCTTGAGATAATTGAAAACACACACACACACACACACACACACACACACACACCACAACACACACACACACACACACACACACACACACACACAACCAAAAAAAATGCCAACAACAACAAAAAAACAATCACAGACATAAACACACAAACATGCGTACACACACACACACTCACTCACAAACACAAACACATGCACACACACATAAACACAAGCACTCACACACACACACACACACACACACACACACACACACGCACGCACGCACGCACGCACGCACGCACGCACGACGCGCACGCACACACACACGCCACACACACACACACACACACACACACACACACACAGAGTTTGCGAGAAGGAAAAATGTCTTAGCTACCTTTTTTGATCTTAAAAAAGCGTATATGCAGGACTTTTGTTGAAATTGAAACATATTGGTCTCAAAGGTAATATTTATTATTTCCTCAAAGCATTTATAAGTAATCGAAGTATAGTCGCTGAAAATAAGTAATACATACTCTGAAAAACGACCTGTAAACATGGGAATTCCACAGGGTTCCATAATATCTCCTCTTTTATTTAATATTTTGATCAATGACCTGCCAACACAAGTCTCAAACAATGTGAACTTAGCTCAATACGCTGATGATATAGCAATCTGGATGAACGTTTCGTTGAAAAGGAAGACTTCCTTAAGAGAAATAACCTATATTAAAAAGATCTATCAACGTGAAATTGATCACATTTCCACTTACTTGAAAGTTAACGGTCTGGAAATATCCAATGAAAAGACACATATGATTCTTTTTAATAATGGTTTCAGTCCTAAAGAGTTACCACTGTTCAAAATTGATAATGAGGAACTGAAATATACCACTCAGGTGAAATTTCTGGGAGTTCACTTGACTTCTAGTTTACAATGGAAAGTACATATTGATGCCTTGTTATACAAAGCCGTGAAAAGCTTTAATTTAATAAACATAATTAGTAAACAGTCATGGGGGCAGGACACTAAAACGTTGTTACATCTTGTTACAGCTTTAGTCAGATCAAAGTTGGCTTATGGCCAAGAGGTCTATTTTTCAGCCCCAAAATGTTATTTGAAAAAACTTCAAAGCTTAGATAGTAAAGCTGTTAAATGTGCTCTTGGGGTACCGGTGTATACAAAAACACAAGAAGTATATAAAACAGCTGGCATCCTTCCTTTGGAAGACTGGAGGAAGTTATCAGCTGCTAAATATATAGTTAGAGCAAATGCAGTAGCTAATAACTATGTTGACATGGATTTTAAAATTCGGTCTGACATCCATTTCCCCAAGAGAGCAAGAACAATAAAGGCACAAGAAACAATATCCAGTTACACAAATGAGCTCTTCGAAATTTGCAGAGTAGTACCTAAAAAAGTTTCACATAAACTGATATGTTGTCCTCTACCCCCTGGGAATTGTCCACTGCTACTTTTGATATCAACTACATTGAAACTGACTTGAGAAAAGATATTAATCCGCACCTGTTGGCAATTGACGTTCTGTCTCATCTGCATGAAAAATATTCACATCACTTGAAAATATTTACTGATGGCTCTGTTCTAGATGATGGTTCAGGAGGCGCTGGTTTTATAATTCCAAACTTAAAAGTAGAAAAGGCTTACTCTTTAGGACAGAGACACTCAATCTTCACGTCTGAATTAGTTGTCATCCTAATGGCACTGAAATATATAGTAGATCTACCCATAGATATATTTAGTATCTTATTATGTGTAGATTCGAAATCTGCATTACAATCCCTGACGAGCTGCAAATGTAAAGTAAATAGTATGTTAATATTTGAGATAAACTTTTTAATTCATTGTTTAATAACAAATAATACTCACATTACTTTTTGTTGGATTCCATCACACTGTGGTATCATAGATAATGATCGAGTCGATAGAATCGCTAAAAGTGCAGCAATGAACAGGGCAGGCAGTACTAAACTTGATTTACGACTCTCTGAACATGAAATGAATGCTATATTAGAAAAGAAAGTAAAAGCGCAATGTCACTATCGCCCCTTCATCGTAAATTACCAGGGTTTTACAAGACTAGAAATAACTTTAGCTTACAGATTATATCTGGACTCACTTCGGATTAAGTTCAATAATACCATCAAATGTGTCTGTAATGAGTCTATAACAGTTAAACACCTTTTGTGTTGTCAGCGAATGCGACCTTATTTCCCTGTATCATTTTCAAAATTGAAACAGAAACACACTGATTTCACTTTGTATTTACACTTTGCTAGGCATTTACTGCACAGTCCTGTAGGTCGTTTTCTTTGATTAAGACCGATTGTTTTTATACCTGTAACTCCCACCTACCTCTGTTTGTTTGCTTGTTAGTTTTATCATTACTCTTTGACTGTTACAATGTTTTTATTCGGTAAGATTATCCTCTTCTACCCCTCTACCCCACCAGATAATCACAGATGGTTTGTCATAACCCAGCACGGGACACGCTCGTTGCATGCGCAAGCGTATACGTGCCCCACACACCACACCACACACACACCCCACACACACACACACACACACACACACACACACACACACACACACCCCACACACACACACACACACACACACACACACACACACACACACTACACAAACCGCGTGCGCGCGGTTACATACACACATACAGCCCTGAGCAATCTGTTAAAGCCTGATCGTTCTAATGTTATGATTGCTTTTCTATTGTCCTATAATTTTTTTTTTAATGTTAATTAATATGTTAAACTGTCTTTATGATTTCGTAGAATCTTCCACCCCATAGACACCTTTTTTTTTTTTCTCGTCTAAAAGCACATATATGAACAGACGTTAAAAGAAATAACGAACGAACAAACCAAAAAAGCAACAGACTGGTGACTGAAAGATTCAGACCCCACTTAGTATAATCAGTTGTGATAGCTCAGAAAAAGTACACAATTAAAGTAAACCTTAGTGTATTGTCTCGGCAGAAGTGGAGAGTCTTCTCTGGTTGGTGACCTCTTTATCGTGTGAACTCCATGACACTTTGGTTGGTTGTTCTGGAAATCAGAAATGAGTCCTGTGAGGATAATGGCACTGCTGCATTAGGCCTACAAAAAAAAAAAGAAAGGAAAAAAAAAAAGCACTTAAACAGATGAACATGTATTATGTCAGCAATGATTACAGTAACAAATAACAAATACTAGCTGCTCTTCCAAGTCATTTTGAAAACAACAAAATGCACTCAGCCTATCTATTTAGGATAAAGTGTGTTTCTTGAATGGCTTGAGTTGATAGGATAGGAGATGGCAGGCAACGTGTGTAACACTGTGAGTTAACGCTTAAATATTAGACACTAGTGTAACATGATGAGTCAGGTGTTAGACACTGATGTAACACTGCATAAGTCAAGTGTTAGATACTCATGTAACACTTAGTTGTTAGACACTAGTGTAACACGATGACTCAAGTGTTAGAAGATCGCAGACAACATGTGTGACACTGTATAAGTCAAGTGTTAGACACTCATGTAACACTTAAGTGTTAGACACTATTGTAACATGATGAGTCAGGTGTTAGAAACAGTGACGTGACACTGTATGAGTCAGTTGTTAGACGCTGATGTAACATTGTGTGATCTCTTGTTGATGGTCTGTACCCCAATAGGGGTAAAAGGCCTGTGTAAGAATGGCTCATTTGGATGTGTCCATTCAAATGTAGAGTTTGTGCATTGGTAATGATAGTGCTTTTGTAATGATAGTGCATCTGTAATGTTTGTGTATTTGTAATGTTAGTGCTTTTGTAGTGTTAGTGCATTTATAATGTTATGTATTGGTAGTGTTAAACTTCAAGCAATTTTGTATTGTGTGCATTTGTAATGATAGTGCATTTTTAGTGTTAGTGTATTTTTGCAGCGTTAGTGTATTTGTAGTGTAGTGTTAGTGCATTTGTAGTGTTAGTGCATTTGTATTGTAGTGTTGGTGTATTTGTAGTGTTTATTTGTAATGATAGTGCATTTGTAATATATTTGTAGTGTTAGTGTATTTGTGATGTTAGTGTATTTGTAATTTTAGTGTATTATTGATGTTACTGCATTTATGTTAGTGTATTTGTAATGTTAATACATTCATAATGTTAGTGTATTTGTAATGTTAGTGCATTTGTAATGTTAGTGTGTTTGTAGTGTTAGTGTGTTTGTAGTGTTAGTGCATTTGTTAGTGTTTAGTTGCTTTTGTATGTGTGTATGTGTATTCGTTTGTGTTTGTGTTTGTGTGTGCATATGTGTATGTGTTCGTGCGTTTGTAATATTAGTGCATTTGTAGTGTTAGTGCATTTGTAATGTTAGTGACAGAAGCTATCCTCATTGGCACCCGTCAGAAACTTTCTCAGCTGCCTCCTCTTTCTCTCCCATTATGTAGCACATCAGTCCCAATTTCTGATTCAGCTAAAAACCTTGGTGTCTGCATTGACTCTACCCTCTCCATAAACAACTTTGTTTCTCAAACTGCCAGATCTTGCTACTATCACCTCCATCGTATACTATAAGCCTGATCAGGAAGTATCTCTCTGTCGAAACAACTGCAAAACTCGTTCTCTCCTTCATAATGTCTCGCATTGACTATTGCAATTCACTCCTGTCTGGTCTTCCTGCCTCCACCATTCACATCCTACAGCGCATTCAAAACAATGCTGCACGCCTTATACTCAAAAAGAAAAAAGCTGACCACATATAGTCTCCTCTCCTGGCACAACTTCACTGGCTTCCTGTATCAAAGCGCATACAGTACGAACTAGACACCATGTGCTACAAAAGCCTCAATAACGCAGCCCCCGATTACCTGTCGAGCCTACTTGAGATCTATGTTCCCTCACGTACCCTCCGCTCTGCCTCCGATCCTCTGACTTTTCGCTTTCCACGCACTAAGCTCAATACCTATGGTCCACGAGCCTTCTCTGTTTCTGGTCCACTCTTCTGGAACAAACTTCCTCTCTCAGTCCATCAGCAACCTACTTTTGTCTCCTTCAAGTCCGCTCTCAAAACTCACCTTTTCTCCTCTGCATAAAATCCTGACCTCACTCAACCCCCTCTGCAGCCTGTCTCCACTCGGAGGGGAATCACATTGTAATATATAATTGTATATAATATGCTCTCTATAATTTTCCATTGCATTTATTCTTTCTCCCCATTTATAGCCATGCGTGTGTGTGTGTGTGTGTGTGTGTGTGTGTGTGTGTGTGTGTGTGTGTGTGCGTGCGTGCGTGCGTGCGTGCGTGCGCGTGTGTGTGTGTGTGCGTGCGTGCGTGTCTGTTTCAGCGCTTAGATTTGATTTTATCAAGATTTTGCGCTATATAAATATTATAATTATTATTATTATTATTAGTGCATTTTTAATGTTAGTACATTTGTAGTATTAGTGCATTTGTAGTATTAGTGCATTTGTACTCTTAGTCCATTTGTAGTGTTAGTGCATTTGTATTGTTAGTGCATTTGTAATGTTAATTTGTAGTTTTAGCGCATTTGTAATGTTTGTATATTTGTAGTATTAGTGCATTTGTAATGTTACTGTACTTGTAGTGTTAATGTATGTATAGTGTTTTTGCATTTTTAGTATAGTGTATTTGTAGTGTTTGTAGTGGAAGGGCATTTGTAGTGTTAGTTTCGAATTTGGAGTTTGGTGTTTGTATGAGAGGGATTTGTTGCAGTCTGACAATTCCACATGTGCTCCGCCCATATCTGCCTGCAGTCATCTGGCAGACTTCCTAAGCCTGAGCAAAACCTATGCACAGACAAGGTCCTGAAATTTGGAAAGATGGGGTTGGGGGTGGGGGTGAAGGGACCTATGAAACGCTAAGCTGACACCACCAGAATGATGGAAACATTCAAATGGGCAGCGAATAAGTCAGCTTTCAATGTTGCAGGCTGGGATTGTATGCGAGATATCAGATCATGAGTCCATGGCTCTGTCAAAAGATCCAGCCAGCTGCTTTGTGTTAGTGCATTTGTGATGTTAGTACATGTAATTGTTTGTGTGCTGCAAATCCCTATTGAGAAAATTGGAACTAAAACGTTACTGCTGCTACTACTGCTGTTACTGCTACTGCTACTGATGATACTACTAATACTATTACTGCTGCTACTACTACTATTATTCTGCTGCTGCTGCTGCTACTGCTACTACTACAACTACTACTACTGCTACTACTACAACTACAAATACAGCTACTACTGTTACTACTACTTCTACAACTACTACTGCTATTACCAGTACTATTGCTATTGTTACTGCTGCTATGACTATTGCTATTGCTACTGCTGCTATTGTTGCTATTGCTGCTGCTGCTGCTGCTGCTGCTGCTACTGTACTACTACTACTTACTACTACTACTACTTCTTCTACTACTACTACTATACTGCTTATACAACTACTGCTCATGGCTGCCACTACTACTATTACTACTTCAACTACTGCCAC
>JAPXFY010000016.1:40787465-40789965 GCA_030674185.1 Monoplex corrugatus
TGTGGAGGAAACATGGCGTCGAACGGAGAACCGCCAAAAAAGAAAGCAAAAACAGGAGCATATTCCCAGAAGTTTCGTGAGACCTACACGCAGAAGTATCCTTGTGTTGTGGCCTCCCAAGTTTCATCTCAACATGCACACTGTGTTCGTTGTGAGTTGGATTTTAAGATTTCTCATGGAGGACTCGATGACGTAAAGCGACATTGTGTATCTGTTCGACACATCGAGAAAAGTGGAGCGCTCAGCAAATCTACGAAGCTGACCAGTTTTTTTTCGTCATCCAAGTCTAAAGCAGAAACATCTTCACAGCAGGCTGTCACGCGCGCAGAGACTCTGTTCACTCACTTTCTAGTTGAACACAACATACCGCTCAGTGCGTCGGATCATGCTGGTCCCCTGTTTCGTAAAATGTTCCCTGATAGCAAAATAGCGAAAGAGTATGGATGCGCACGGACGAAGACAACACAAATTGTCAAAGCATGCAGCAAGGCAAAGGTAAATGAACTAGCTGACCACATGAGATCGGGACCTTTCGTACTCGGCACAGACGGAAGTCAGGAGGGAGGGGATAAATGTTATCCTATTGTTGTTCGTTGCCTCAACAAACACAATCAGATCACAACAGAACTGCTGTGTAATCCTACATGCTCCGAGTCCAGCACAGGAGAAAACATTTTCAAAGTTTTGGATACGGAACTGAGCTCACTAGATATCAAGTGGGAAAACTGCATGGCCTTGGTCAGTGACAATGCTTATGTAATGACTGGAGACAAGAAAGGGGTCATTTCTTTCGTCCGGAAGAAACAACAGAATGTGTACTTAGCGGGCTGTGTGTGCCACCTACTCAGCCTGGCCTTGAAGAGGGGGATAAAGGCAGGAATGAAGTTCGACCTCGACGACACCATGCGCCAGTTGTACTGGTATGTGTCCAAGAGCAGTGGACGACAGCAGCGCCTGACACAGCTCCAGGAGAAGTGCGGAGTGCCCAAACATCAGCTGATTGCGCATGTCCCGACAAGGTGGCTCTCACTTGGTGCTGCGTTGTCGAGGGCTTTGGAACAATGGGAACCCATTAGCTTGTTTCTGAAAGAGGAGTGCAACCTGAAGAAATGTGCAAGTCAGAGCTCCCCAGCCATACGGTCTACTTTGAAAGACTTCTTCAGACGGAGAACTACAAAACTGTATGTTCTGTTCGCTTTAACAGTCATTCAAATGTTCGACAAAGTGAACAAGCAGTTTCAAACAGACCATGCAAGAATTCATCTCATCAAGAGAGACATTGAGCAGCTGTTCTGCAGATTGCTTGTTTGTTTTGTGAAGCCCTCTGCAGTGAGTCATGGACCTGTGATGGCAGTTGATTTCACTTCCAGTTACAACATCAAAGCTGAAGACCAGCTCTTCATTGGCAGTGAGGCCAGGGCACATCTGGGGGCAGGAATCGACCAGAAGGAAAAAGATATATTCTACAAGAATGTGAAATCTCTGTACAAAGCCATTTGTACTTACATTGTAGATAAGATCAACCCCTCCAACAACATCCTCTGGCAGCATGCTGAAGTGGCAGACGTAAAGAACAGGGACGTTGCCAGAATCTCGTCCTTGAATTTCTTCATGGGCAAATTTCCTTGTTTGCTGCAGGATGGTCTCACCCGAGACACTGTGCACACGGAATTCCTTGACTATCAAGCAGAAGCTTCCATTCCTCCTGAAGTAATTCAGCAAGAAAATGCTGAGGAACAATGGCAGAGTATCTCCAAGATGACAGACCACAATGGGAGCAGCAAGTACAGCAACCTGGCCAGAGTCATGCAGGGAATTCTGCTCATCCCTGTATCAAACTGTGCTTGTGAACGAATCTTCTCCATGGTCAGAAAAAACAAAACAGACTTTAGGGGTACGATGAGCACGGACACCCTGGGAGCCCTCATGGTGCTGAAAGCTGGCAGTGCAGGACCATGCTTCGAGACACCATTGTCAGAAGGATTGTTGCGGACATGCAAGTCGACGACAATGAAGTCCCTCTGATCCCATCCACAGCCTCTTCACACTGTACATATATGTAAATATTGGTAAGTCTCCCCATTTGTTTCGTTTTGCTATAGTTTTCTGTCCATATATTTCAATTAGTCTTGTCGAGCAGATAGCCATAGGACAAGTTTCTTCCTGTATCTTACTGACGAATTCAAAATCTTACTGACAGATTTTTAGAATTGTACTGTCAAGTCTTGAAGGGGGTTGGCACCTCTGCCACTGCACCGCGGTGACTGGTGTGTAGAAGGGATTCATGGCACTTACACAGTTCCATATGTGCTCCACCCAAATCTGCCTGCAGTATCTGTCAGACTCCTTGAACCAGAGCGAAATCCTGTGCTTTGACGAAGTCCTGAAATAGATAGAGGGGAAGACGGACCTATGAAATACCAAGCTTACAAAAACAAAGTGATGGACATATTTAACCCTTTGACTCCTGCACCCTATTCACCAACTGCAAAAACTCAAC
>JAPXFY010000016.1:40794965-40797465 GCA_030674185.1 Monoplex corrugatus
AGAATTAGTTAAAGAAATGTAGAATAACAGTTGTGAAGAAATAGTTAAAGAAATGTAGAACAACAGTGAAAAATAGTTAAAAGAAATGTAAACTAACTGTAGTGAAGAAAAAGTTAGAGGAAGAAACAGTTAAGGAAATGTAGAATAACAGTTGTGAAGAAATATTTAAAGAGGAAGAAACAGTTAAAGAAATGTAGAATAATGGTGAAAAAATAGTTAAAGAAATGTACAAAAACAGTGAAGAAATGGTTCAAGAAATGTAGAATAACGGTGAAGAACTAGTTAAAGAAATGTAGAATAATGGTGAAGAATTAGTTAAAGAAATGTAGAATAACAGTGAAGAAATAGTTAAAGATATGTAGAATAATTGTGAAGAAATAATTAAAGAAATGTAGAATAACAGTGAAGAAATAGTTAAAGAAATGTAGAATAACAGTGAAGAAATAGTTAAAGGCATGATGAATAACAGTGAAGAAATGGTTACAGAAATGTAGAATAACAGAGAAGAAATAGTGAAAGAAATGTGGAATAACAGTGAAGCAGTGAAGAACTATTTAAAGAAATGTAGAATAACAGTGAAGAAATAGTTAAAGAAATGTAGAATAACAGTGAAGAAATATTTAAAGAAATGTAGAATAACAGTGAAGAACTAGTTAAAGAAATGTAGAGTAACAGTGAAGAAATGGTTAAAGAAATGTACAATAACAGTGAAGAAACAGTGAAAGAAATGTTGAATAACAGTGAAGAACTAGTTAAAGAAATGTAGAGTAACAGTGAAGAAATGGTTAAAGAAATGTACAATAACAGTGAAGAAACAGTGAAAGAAATGTTGAATAACAGTGAAGAACTAGTTAAAGAAATGTAGAGTAACAGTGAAGAAATGGTTAAAGAAATGTACAATAACAGTGAAGAAACAGTGAAAGAAATGTTGAATAACAATGAAGAACTAGTTAAAGAAATGTAGAATAACAGAGAAGAAATAGTTAAAGAAATGTAGAATAACAGTGAAGAAATAGTTAAAGAAATGTAGAGTAACAGTGAAGAACTAGTTAAAGAAATGTAGAGTAACAGTGAAGAAATAGTTAAAGAAATGTTGAATAACAGTGAAGAAATAGTTAAAGAAATGTAGAGTAACAGTGAAGAAATGGTTAAAGAAATGTAGAATAACAGTGAAGAAATAGTTAAAGAAATGTTGAATAACAGTGAAGAAATGGTTAAAGAAATGTAGAATAACAGTGAAGAAATAGTTAAAGAAATATGGAATAACAGAGAAGAAATAGTTAAAGAAATGTGGAATAACAATGAAGAAATAGTTAAAGAAATGTAGAATAACAGAGAAGAAATAGTTAAAGAAATGTGGAATAACAGAGAAGAAATAGTTAAAGAAATGTGGAATAACAGAGAAGAAATAGTTACAGAAATTTAGAATAACAGAGAAGAAATAGTTAAAGAAATGTGGAATAACAGTGAAGAAATAGTTAAAGAAATGTAGAATAATGGTGAAGAAATAGTTAAAGAAGTGTAGAATAACAGTGAAGAACTAGTTAAAGAAATGTAGAATAACAGTGAAGAAATATTTAAAGAAATGTAGAATAACAGAGAAGAAATAGTTAAAGAAATGTAGAATAACAGTGAAGAACTAGTTAAAGAAATGTAGAATAACAGTATTGAAGAATTAGTTAAGAATGTAGAATAACAGTAGTGAAGAATTAGTTAAAGAAAATGTAGAATAACAGAGAAGAAATAGTTTAAAAAAATGTGGAATAACAGAAAAGAAATAGTTAAAGAAATGTGGCATAACAGTGAAGAAATAGTTAACAAACATTTTTATTGTTAAGAACTGGCACACATACATGCATGTAAACACACACACACACACGCATGCATGCATGCAGGCACCCACACACCCACGCACGCAAGCACGCACACACACACACACACATGCACACGCATACACACACACATTGGTACACTTACATGTATACTCACATGTGAGCATGCACACATACACACATAGAGACAGACACACATAAACAATACAGACACACAGACTACACACAGACACTCAAGGGGAGAGAGAGAGAGAGAGAGAGAGAGAGAGAGACGAGAGAACAGAAGAGACAGAGAAGAGAGAGAGAAGACAGACAGACAGACAGACAGAGACAGAGAGGAGAGAGAGAGAAGAGAGAGAGAGAGAGAGAGAGAGAGAGAGAGAGAGAGAGAGAGAGCATAAGGACACAGAGACACACAAAAAACAGACATGGACACACAAGACAAACACATACTCTCACACACAGAGGAACACACACACACACACACACACACACACACACACACACACACACCACACACACACACACACAATGCATTACATGGTGACACACACACAGCCACCCCAGACATATGCACGCCAGATACTGGACCCCTCTTTTCACTTTTGCAAAAAATTATAGAAAAAAAAAAAAAAAAAAAAAGAAAAAGAAAAAATCTAACAAACAAG
>JAPXFY010000016.1:40799965-40814965 GCA_030674185.1 Monoplex corrugatus
TTTCAAATATCAAATATGCATGAACCAGAAAAAAAACAACATGAAAAAAAAGAAAAAGAACCAGAATGCATATTTAATACAGCCAGACAAGACAGTCGCAAATTTTCAGCCAACTGGCCTTTGTCAAGTGTAAGATCACAAACAAACAAACAAACAAACAAACACCAAATACAAAAATCAAATACATAAATACAATTTTGGTGTTTGTTCGTTTGTGATCTTACTCTTGACAAAGGCCAGTTGGCCGAAAATTTGCGCCTGTCTTGTCTAAATGGCCTTTGTTAAGCGTAAGATCACTAATTGAACAAACACCAAATACAAAAATCAAATACATGTATTTGGTGTTTGTTCGTTTGTCATCTTATGTTCAACAAAGGCCAGTTGGCGAAAATTTGCGCCTGTCTTGTTTGGTTGTATTAAGTACGTGTTCTGATTCTTTTTTTGTGTTTTTTTTTGGTTCCTGTTTGCTTGAACGTGGGTAGTCACACTTATTTTGGATCAACTTGCATGTTCAAGGTCCTTGAAGTCTTGTCAGTGGCTGGCCTGTGGAAACATGAAAACACCCAGCATGCATGCCACTAAAGACCTCCCTGGCACACTTTCATTCAGAAATCCATTTTGACAGATACATAATAATAATTATTGTTCAACTAGGCTGGGGGTGCATTCATTTTATCAAGTTGGGCGCCACTTTTGTTTTATCGTTTTCCTGTAGTATGTGAATTTATCGAGTGGAGGCGGAGGGGTGGGCAGGAAAGAAAAATGGCTGTCCGATCTGTGATTTTAACCCTTTAACTCCCGCACTGTAGTCACCAACTGCAAAAACTTAACCCTTTGACCCCCTCAACCTATCCACCAGCTTCCTGCAGGAAGCTGGTGGATAGGGTGAGAGAGTCAAAGGGTTAAGGTTTTGCTTTTCTAGCATGATTGACAATGCAGGATGCTGGTGGACAGGGTGCGGGAGTCAAAGGGTTAATTAACCACACTTTCTTGTGCCTGGTGCAAGCTTAAGCCATTAAGCCACACTCCAGTGTCCAGTGACTACCAGTAACTATTATTTTCTGTTGACAAACAACCCACTACATTTTAAAAGTATTGAGTCGTGTCAGGTGTGCACACACAGATCTGACCCATATTCTTTACTGCTGGCAAACAGCCACTACCTGGTGAAAATGTTCACTCACCTCAGATGTCCACTGACAGAAATGCCCTCATGTTCGACTGTATTGATGGTCTGCATCATCGATGTATCCTGCACTGTGATGTCTCATTTGTTCTTGATTTGTTTGTTTTTGTTGAAATCCAGTGATTTGTTATTGTTGACCTTCCACCATGGAAGGAGTTCTCTGTCACCAGTTTCAGTTTTCACTTTCTCTTGACAGTATCTCTGCGTTCAGAATATATTCCATATGCAGTGATGCCACTGATGCCATGTGATGGAGAAGATCCAAACTTATCATGGCATAAGTCTTTAAGCCTGTACAGTATAAGCCCTGTGCATTGGCAAGGTCTTAAGGTCCTACATAGCTTATAACTTTAACTTTTCATCAGTCAGTCATTGGAACAATGTAGGCTACATTGTAATGAAATGTGTATCTCAATCTGTAATGTTAAGGAGAAAAAACCCCATTGGGAAACGGATGAAAACCAGCCACCAGGTGTAAGCTTACCTCACAAAAATCATATAAAATCATATTTTCCAAGGTTTTATAATGTGTATACCTATGAGTCGTATATATGGTCTTAGTCATTGTCTCACAGTGTTTGTCGCTAGCAACCAAAATGGGAGATAGGGATATCAGTGATGAATATTTAATCTTGACTTAAACTGATATGAACTGTATAATTTTCCATGCACATGTTTCTACCTGTAAATGAATAATTTTGTTATCTTTTTCATAGTTAAAATGTTATCTGAAAATACATCTCCTTGTATTTTCTTTTGAAAGGAAGAAGCTCTGAAAATGTGGTTTCAGCAACCAGTTATCTCTTCAGTGTCTGCAATAGACTTGTCAGAAGGCATTGTCTTGTGTGATTTGGTAAGTATGCTTATTAATGTCATGAAGATTGATTCTTGGTTGCCAAGGAAAAGCCATTACTGAAATTGTGATTCAGATTTATCTCAAACTGGCCATTGAGAGCGGTCATCCTCTGTTGCCCTCTTATCTCCGTGGAGAGTTATTGCGGCATCGCAGTAAAAAAAAACAAAAAAAACGTGTTCACCAGAGTCCTCCAGTTCTGTCATGTGTGTGCCAAAGCCTGGGTTTCTGTAAGGGGTGTCATGTGCTCAAGCCCATATCTCAGAAAGTATGTGTTTGACTTTAAGATAGGTTTTCATCCATAGAAGGAGCATGAAAAGTACATTTGAAGATAGGCTTTTACCGTCAGAAAGGACGTAAGATTCATTTGAATTCTGCAGTGAACAGAAAATGACCATCTGGTGATAGGCAATTATTCTGTGATGGAAGGTCATTTGTTAACACTTTGACTCCCGCACCCTAATCACCAACTACAAAAACCTAACCCTTGACTCCCTCACTCTATACACCACCAGCTTCCTGCAGGAAACTGGTGGATAGGGTGAGGGAATCAAAGGGCTAAGTTTTTGCTTTGTTAGCATGGTTAGCAATGCCGGATGCTGGTGGACAGAATACGGGAGTCAAAGGGGTAAATGTAACCCATCTTTTGAGGGAGATTTTCCCCAAATACACACACATATAGCCTACAGACTTTATATTAATCAAGAGTGAATTGAATACTTTTCTTGCATGTATTATGATTTTGCTTTACAGCAAAGAATTTGGATCAAATAGTGTTCTACATATATAACTATGTTGCTATTCAAGGATGGACTGAATAATATATTAATCAAGATAGGTGTATGGAAAAGTGATGTATGAGCGTTGAAAGTTGTTTGTGTTCTACATACATAGCCAAGTTGTTAATCAAGAGTGGATTAAATGATATATCGGTCAAGATTGATGTGTGGAAACATGATTTATGATTGCTGAAAGTTGTGTGTGGTGCCTGTCCTGAAATCCAGTTCATGGATTTGGAAGTTCAGATATTGTTAACATTTTTCTGTAGGATGCAAAATACTGAGAAGCTTGCTTCCAGGGATGTTGTGCCATTTATGTCTTGATTCTTCTTGTTCTTCTTCTTATTGTTATTGCTATTACTATTATTGTTATCATTAGTAGTAGTAGTAGTAGTGTTATTATTGTTAAAATTATTATGATTAAAATGATTATCATTCTTCTTCTGCTTATTGTTTTTGTTGTTGTTTTCTTCCAGTAGTAGTAGTGGAAGTAGTAATAATACTAGTAGTAGAAGTAGTAGTAGTAGTGGTGGTAGTAGTAGTAGTAGTAGTAGTAGTTAGTAGTAGTGGTGGTGTTGTAGAAGTAGTGGTGGTGGTAGTAGAAGTAGTAGTGGTAATAATAGTAATATTTATCATCACCATCATCATCATTATTATTATCATTGTTATTATAACTGTTACTATTGTTCTTATTAATGTCATTATTATTATTTTCATCATTATCGTTATCATTATTATTATTATTATTATTGTTATTGTTGTTGTTATTAACATTATTATTGTTGTTGTTATTGTTGTTATTATATTATTATTATTATTGTTATTATTATTGTTGTTGTTGTTGTTGCTGCTGTTGTTTTCTTCCAACCAAAAGCATTACATCATGATAATTTACACTAACAGCAGTCCGCGCCAAATGCAGCTTACACAGTACCGGTAACAGATCATTTCAAAATTTGACGACTTGATAATAGTTGGGCAAATTTGCGGAGATTAAAAAAAAAAAAAAGAGAAAGAAAGACAAGAAAGCATCAATATACTTTTATACATACATGAATGCAGCAATCATTGCCAGTTCATCAAAAGTAACAAAAGATATAACCAGAAATCAAATAGAAAATTGTTATTATAGAACTGCTAGTCATAAAGTATATGCAAGGAACAAAAAGGTGTAAATGAAGTCTTCCACGCAGAGCACACACACACACACACACACACACACACACACACACACACACACACACACACACACACACACACACACACACACACACACACACAACACACACACACACACACACACACACACACACATCACACACACCCACAAACAACACACTACATATAACACACATCACACACAAACTCATACACTACATATACACACACATTCACACATGCACACAAACACAGAACACGCATCAACAAGACACAACACACGACAGACGCACACACACAGACACACAGACTACACAACACACACAGACACACACACACACAGACACACACACACACACACAGACACAGACACACACACACACACACACACACACACACACACACACACACGAAAACAGACACACACCACACACACACACACACACCACACACACAACACACACACACACACAACACAAGTAGCAAATTTGGTAAAGGTCCGTTTAGAAACGGCTGAGAAAATCTTGAAAAAAAAAAAAATGAGCGGAGGGGGAGGGGTGGCAAGGGGGCGGGGGGGGGGGGATATCGACATACGGTCTGTCTTAAAATGATAAAAAGGAAATCGAAAAACCACTTTTATGTATTCGAAAGGACGTGACAAAAAACATCCTAAGTTTTAGTGCCATACAATCACATATAAAAAAAATCTCTCTGTGTTACTCTGTGTCTGTTTTTTTGTGTCTCTCCACCCCACTGTGCCTTTCTCTTTCTCTCTCTGTATCTGTCTCTGTCTCTCACTGTTTACCTCTTCTCCATGCTCTTCTTCAAATAGAATTTCAGAGACCATCTTGTCAAACAGCGGTTGGCTTACCATTAACAAACTGGGTGCAAATAAACGATTTAAAACAGGTAGGCCTACTGCAATCCAAAACGCATGTCCCTTGATGTCTGAATTCTGTGGAAGACAAAATTCGCTTCCTTTTTTTTTTTAATGACCTGTTTATGCTAACGTCAGAAGAAAAGATATAGATAATAAATGACATTTCGCATTACATATGTCCAATTCTAAATGTCGTGCTTGAAGTTAACAAGAAATACCACGAGGGTGCGGAGGGGACCCGGATCACCAATCCCTCGTCACTCTCCGGACACTCACCTCCACCAACTTTACAGCCAATAACTCGATTAGAAAATGATGTTTGAGTGTTACATGATAATTAGCATTGTTGTAACGCCTGAATATGCTGGAAAAAAAATCGATAGTACGTAAAAACATGTCTCATGCCCACCAAGTGCAGATGGCTTTCACAGTACAAGTGTCAGTGTCGGTACTGTTATCTCTTTCCTCTCTCTTTCTCTTCATGGGCGCGGTTGTCAAATGGGTGAACGTCGAACTTCTTGTTGGAAGGTTCGTAGCTGCTCGTCTTGTCCTCAGAGAGAAAATAGTTTGATCATATCAGTCCTCGCCTTCGCTCTCGACGAGAGCGAAGGCGAGGACTGATATGATCAAACTATTTGTTTCCCACTGGACGAAGCAGCAGGGAAGTTTCAGTCTTTTTTCTCCTAATTTTTTTTATTTGGTGTTTGTTCGTTTGTGGTCTTGACAAAGGGCAGTTGGCCGAAAATTTGCACCTGTCTTGTGTGGTTGTATTAACCCTTTGACTTCCAGCACCCTATCCACCAAATGCAAAAATTTAACCCTTTGACCCCCTCACCCTATCCACCAGCTCCCTGTAGATAGCTGGTGGATAGGGTGAGGGAGTCAAAGGGTTACGTTTTTGCTTTGCCAGCATGGTTGACAATGCAGGATGCTGGTGAACAGAGTGCGGGAGTGAAAGGATTAAAAAGGATTGATAGTAGTGGTAGTAGTAGTAGTAATGGTAATAGTAGTAATGTTTGTCATCACCGTCATTATTAAATAGGATACCTTGCGTTACAAATCTATTCACCTGCCTGCTCCATCATACCTTTGCGACAACATCAATGTTTATACGCCAACTCGCACCTTTCGCTCAGCTTCAGACACTCTTTCCCTTCAGGTCCCTAGATTTAAACTATCAAGTGTTGTCCAGCGTTCTTTTGTTGTCTCGGGACCGTCATCCTGGAATAAAACTTCCGCTCTGCCTTCGACTAACACCCACCCTTAATGCATTTAAGTCAGATATAAAAAAACACACCTCTTTTCCCAACAATGAATTCTACAACTACTTCTTTCCCTCAGTCTGTGTATTGAATATTGTAAGGTGGTCTTTGTTGATTGTATGCGTGTGCCTGGTACGTGAGTGCGCTTTGATTTGAATTGTCAAGAGAGGGCGCCGTATACATGCTGTAATTATTGATATTATCATTATTACTGTTGTTTATCATCATCATCATCATCATCATCATCATCATCATCATCATCATCGTCTCATCGTCGTTGTTGTAGTTGTCGTCATCATCATTATCATTGTTATTATCATAATTACTGTTGCCATCATCATCATCATCTCATCATCATCATCATCATCATCATCATCATCATCATCATCATATCATCATCATCGTTGTTGTCGTCATCATCATTATCATTGTTATTATAATTACTGTTGCCCATCATCATCATCATCATCATACACCACCATCACCATCACCATCATCATCATCATCACCATCCTCCTCCTCCTCATCATTCTGGGTTCAATCCATCTTGACACTTTCGCCTGGTGGGTAAAGGGTGGAGAGTTTTCCATTCTCGCAGGGAAATGTGTGCACACCTGCCAATGCCTATACCCCTTTCATGTGTACGCACGTGTAGAGTATCAGATATGCACGTTAAAGATCCTGTGTAAGTGGTTGGTTTACGGAAACGTGAACACTCTCAGCTTGCAAGCAATGGTAAGTTTGAAAAAAAAGGGCTTTTTATTTAATAACTTGTATTGTTGGATAGCAGAATATCATTATCATTGCTCCTGCTGTCTTACTGTATGTATGTACCCAGTCTCCACTGTCCTGTCACGGCTGCTTGGTTCCTTTGACAGACCTGTGGACTCTTCCCCCGTGGGGATGCGGGGGGCTCTTTCAGTATAAATAGTATCCCCACCTTCTGGAAATTCTGTGCTAGAAATTTCCTCTTTTTTGTCACTCTCTTTGTTTCTTTCTTCCTCCTCTGCTTTCTGTCATTTCTTCCTATCATTACCTGCCTAGCTGGTCCATTCACCTGTATGTGTTCGATAAAGTCTTACCTACTTTTTTCTTAGGTTCGATAATTGGGTACATGTATTAAGTGCATTTTTGGCTCTAGGGAGGTGAGACTTGCGGAAGCAATTTTAGGTAATTTATGCCCGTTTTTATATATGTTTTGGTGTCCTTGGGTATGTTTAAATTTGTATTCAGGTGTGTTTTTAAATTTAAATCCCCTGTACGATGAATAGGACGGAATGGTCAACGCCAGGGGCATGTCCTTAGATTATGTGCGCGAATGCATTGATATGTGTAATTAATTTTCTTTTCTTTTCTTTCCTGTTGAAGTTTTGAGGCGGTTATAGCCCTGATAAGGCTCTACGCAGTCGGCTGGGCTTTAAACAACAATAACAGTAACAAGCTGTGGACTCAGGATTAGATATCCCCAGTTCAATCCTAGACAGCAACATCAAAACTTGGCCTGTTCTCTGCCCCTCATAATGTTTCCATCAGTCTAGTTGTGTCATCCAAAACAAGTTGACTGCTCGCGTTCAAGCAAACAGGAACAAGAAAAACAAAACAAAACAAAACAAAACAAAACAAACAACAAAACAAAAAAACCACGAAAACAGAATCAGAACGCGTATTTAACCCTTTGACACCCGCTCCCTGTCTACTAGCATCCTGTAGTGTCAACCATGCTAACATAGCAAAAACTTAACCCTTTGACTCTCTCACCTATCCACCAGCTTAGCAAAGACTTAACCCTTTGACTCTCTCACCTATCCACCAGCTTAGCAAAAACTTATAACCCTTTGACTCTCACCCTATCCACCAGCTGGTGGATAGGGTGAGGGGGTCAAAGGGTTAAATTTTTGCATTTGGTGGATAGGGTGCTGGAAGTCAAAGGGTTAATACAACCACACAAGACAGGTGCAAATTTTCGGCCAACTGCCCTTTGTCAAGACCACAAACGAACAAACACCAAATACAAAAATTAGGAGAAAAAAGACTGAAACTTTATCGCAGGAAGAATGAGTTTGGGTCTGCCATGCATCGCAAGGGGGATACATTTGGGGATTGGGGGTGAGAATGAAAAATAGTTTCTCTACTTTGAAGTATCGCAAGGAGAATTTGGTCTTGCCATCTATCAGGGAAAGAATTTAGTCTCTTTTTATCATAGGAGAATTTAGGGTCACTCTGTCTCCAACATCACATACAACCAGAAAGGAGAGTGACGAGAAGAAATACACAAATACGCTGGACATGATTCTCAAAGCAGTCCACACATAAACTGATAACTACAAAGCCTTTATTCAATTAAGAAAAAGCGTAATTCACCAAGCGTGTGTGCCATGAATCCTAATAGTCCTAAAACCCTAAGATGCACTACGAATCTTCACTAACTTACTTATCACTGAAATACTGAGCACTTCCATAATTCCTACTCTATTCCCTCTCTCTCTCTCTGCTTCATGGCAAAGAAAACATACTACCTACTTCTATCCCTACCCTAACAAAAGTATAAGATGAAACGTAGTCACATACCTTTAAGACAGATTGGAGACTTCTCTCGTTCACTGACTCACTGTCACACTGGATGCCGACTCAGTGCTGACTCTCCCACTCTAGTTACTCTCCCACTAGTAAGTCTCTCCTAACGACTGACTGCTAGCCTATATACAGTGCGATTCCCATTTACCGGTCTTTGTCTCAGCTACAAACATTCCCAGCTGCCCTCTAGCTGTCGATATCAATAAAACTGGGCATTTCAAATTTGGGGAACTTGGCGATCCTGGCATAGCTGCTTTGGTCGTCATTCAACATTCCTATAAATTTTCTTGGACAAGTGATGGCGATATTGACATAGCGGCCATGGTCGTCATTCCGCAGTCCCGTAATTTGCTTGGGCATTGGTATTTGCTGAGAAATGTTGGTAATCTGGGTTATCTACCCTTTGTGCCCATTAAAGGTGGATAAGAACCATGTGAGAGTTAGATCCCGTTTGAATGGAAATTGCTGAGTGACAAATTGAATTATGGATGGCGTGATCTCCAGTGCACCCACCTCATTAACTCGTCTACCGAGTCGGTCGAAGGAATGTTGGTAATTCAGGTTATCTGCCCTTTGTGCCCACTAAAGATGGATGAGAACCACATGGGCGCCAAACCCTGTCCGAATGGAAATAACTGAGTGACCAGTTGAATTATGGATGGCCTGATCTGCAGCACACCCACCTCATTAACTCGTCTCCCAAGTCAGTCGAAGGAATGTTTCTTCCCCTTAGAGGGGAGGCCCCTGTGATACTTCCCTGCTGCTTCGTCCAGTGGGAAACAAATTTGCGCCTGTCTTGTCTGGTTGTATCAAATACGCGTTCTGTTTCTTTTTTTGTGTTGTTTTTTTTTTCCCTGGTTCCTAGCTGTGTATTAACCGTGAGTAAAATGTTTAACTGTTGTCTTTTATCTTAACCGGATTGTCGTTTTTGACATGGTGTTAGCCCTGATATGGCTCTAGTTGTCGGCTGGGCTATAAGCAATAATATTATTTACTTGAACTCATAGTCGTGTCAGCCTAGTGTTTGATAGGTCCCTCAACCCACCCGCTCCACCCCCATTCCCATGTCAATATCATACGAGCAGATAGGGTTTTGTGCAGGTTGGAGAGAGCCTGCCAGACAACTACTGGTAGATTTGGGTGAAGCGCATATGGAAATTGTCAGAGTGCGGTGAATCCAGCTTGAATTAACCCTTTGACTCCCGCACCCTATCCACCAATTTGCAAAAACTTAACCCTTTGGCTCCCAGACCCTGCAGGAAGCTAATGGATAGGGTGAGGGAATCATAGGGTTAAATTTTTGCTGTGCTAGCGTGGTTGACAAAGCAGAATGCCGGGGGACAGGGTGCGGGAGTCAAAGGGTTACGTTTTTGCCTTGCTAGCGTGGTTGACAAAGCATGATGCTGGTGGACAGGGTGCGGGAGTCAAAGGGTTACGTTTTTGCCTTGCTAGCGTAAAGCGTGTGGTGACAAAGGATGCTGTGGTAAAGGACAGGATGCGGGAGTCAAAGGGTTAACTCTAAACTCCAAACGCCACGCTCTTCTCCCACCCACCCACTCCATCTCCTTCTCCCTCGCCCTCCACACCTCACTCAAGTTCTGCAGCTGTGTACAACGTCTGGGTGCTGTAAGAGAGCTATACCAGCGTCGTGTGTGTGTGCCAACAGATAGCAGCAGACAAGCACCAGTCTCTCTCGGCTGAACCTCACTATCGGGTGCAAGGAGTTTGGGTACATTGAGCCAGAGACATCAATTAGCGGGCTGGCTGTTCCACACAGCCACAACACGAGACTGGAGGTCTCCAGCTCAACCCCCCAGCATACAGCATAACGGTGCGTTCATAATAAGCCCGGGCTAACGGCCACCGACGTTTCCTGTCCCCCAAAGATCATCATCAAGTGCCTTGCCACATGGCGCTGGCGATCATGGCCTTCCTTCTGTTTCTGTCCCTTGTTACTTCAAGCACCTCCTCCACCCTCTTTGTCTTCAGCCACTTTGCAAGTCCGTCCAGTATCTTCTCTCTGTGTCTACCTAAAGATCGTGTACAGCAAACTCCTGTTTGTTCTCGCTGGCGACGTTTCAGTTTCAGTTTCTCAAGATGACGTCTCTGTGCTCGAAATGAATTCCATACGCACTAACATCACAGGTGCCACGTGATGGAGAAGACCCAGAATGATCACGGCACAAGCCTTAAACCTATAAACCCATGAGCTGGTCAGGTCCTGAGGTCTTATCTAGATAGTTCCATAACCCTGGGGTCGTAAGGGAGTGAGGTGGCAGAGACCTCAACTTTTCCCAGGGCCAGCACCAGGAGGACGGCGCCCATCCCCTCTCCCTCGCTTCAAATTAATATTCATGGTCAATTTTTTTAACCAAGACTGGCGACGGAAAGAGCGTTTATGGTAAGCCCGGCTGGACCCCCCGTACACGGACGGAAATTCTCTGGTCGTGCTTGCAGGTTTTTTTCCTCCCCCGTCCGTCCGGGTTAAGGGACTGAATTCTTCTCTTAATTTCACATCGAATTATCTTTCTTTCAAGAAAAACACGGGCGACAAGAAGCTCATTGCCGCCGTGAGATCAAGGCCTTACATTTACGAGAAGGTGATAAACATCACTACAGAGACATACTTGTAGCTGCATGGGAAAACATCGAGGGAGAGATTGGAAAAGATTAAGTGTACAGAAAATCGACAGAATGGACGTACAATGTTTCTGTTCTTCTTCCACCACCGTCACAATATCAACTTTAGTCGCTTTGTGCACACCATTTTATCTTTGGTGGGCTCCTGTCCAAGGGGAAAAAAAAACAAAAAAACGTGGCCGTCCGGCTCCGTCGTCCTTACAGTATGAACGATTTCACGGCCACGGCCAGCCAGTCGTCCATGGCCGCTCGTCCGGGTTTCCTATGAACGCTCCCCCAAACCTGGCTTTTTCACTGACCATCGTACTGTTTCCATCATTTTGGTGGTGTCAGCTCGATGATTCATAGTGCCCATCCCTACCGGTTGCATTTTCCATTTCATGACCTTTCTAGCACTTAAAAGAGTTTTGTGCAGATTCAATGAATATGCCAGATCGTTACTGATAGGTTTATAGATGGAGCGCGTATGGAATCGTCTGAGTATGATGAATCACTCTTGAAATAAGAACAAACTCCAGACTGGTAAATATTTTGCTATTTTGTTATTGTTGTTTAATTAAAGCCCAGCCGATTGCATAATTAAAGCCCAGCCGATTGCGCAGAGCCATATCAGGGCCATAACCACATCAAAAAGTACACCATACCTCATTGGAGAAAAAAAAATCACCCGGAAAAGAAAATCAATTAAGTACGCATATCAATGCATTTGAGCGGATAATTAAGGATATGCCCCTGGCGTTGACCACTCCGTCCAATTCATCACCAAGGGAGTTAATTGAAACAACTGAATACAAAACACAATAACTAACGACACAAAAACATAAATAAAAAAATCCGGCCTAAAGTATCTAGAATTGCTTCTGCACATCACATTTCCTTAGAGCCAAAAATGCATTCAATATCTGTACCCAATCTATCGATCCTAAGAGAAAGTACGTAAAACTTTGTAGAACACATACAGGTGAATGGACCAGCAAGGCAGAAAATGATAGGAAGAAATGACAGAAAGCAAAGGAGCAAGGCAGAAACAAAGAGAGTGACAGAAAAGAGGAAATTTCTGGCACAGACATTCCTGAAGGTGGGGATATTATTTTATACTGAAAGGGACCCCGGCATCCCCATGGAGGAACAGTGGTAAATGAACCTGATCCCCAACCAACTTGAGCCGTTGAGACTCGAATAAAAATGTTGAGAAGGCGAGGAAACTGTTTATACTGAAAGAGCCCTAGACACCTCGAGGAAAAGAGACCGTATAATTTAGAGATATGTGTAGCTCCATACAGGAAAGCTAGAGGGAAAGAAATCACCAGGTAGACCCAGGAAGAAAATATTGGACGGACTTGCAGGGTGGCTGAGGACAGAGAAGGTGGAAGATGTGCTTGCGGCGACAAGGGACAGATGCATATGGAGGGCCATGATCGCCAAAGCCATGCGGCAGGGCACGTGATGATGATGATGTAGCTCCGTGATGTACTGCACACGCGTTGTCTGTTAGCGCCTATCAAGCGAGGCCAATGACCTGGGCGGTAGCATGTCTGTGTATTCGTTTCTCTGGCTTGGCGAAAGGGTCATCGTCATCATGTGCCCTGCTACATGGCTTTGGCGATCATCACCCTCCATACGATTACTGTCTGCTTGGTCCAAGCAGCGTCGCCTGTGACTGTAGAGACCAATGCGAGAGAGGCAGTCTCTGTCGCAGCGGTCGCATGTGTATGCTGATGCTGATGCTGGTCAGACTTGGCGAAAGGGCGAGGCATCCCCCTCCTCCAGCACAAACTTTTCTGTCTTCAGGTGCTTGTTTGTAGTGAAAGGGTAGTGCCCAGGTTTTCCCCCAGTGGCTTTATTGCCTTTAGTTGCCAGTGTCTGCTGTCATGTGTCTGACTTTGTGACAAAGTGTGAGGCATTGTCTCTTTCCCCATAATCACTGGCTCCATTGTCTGCAGGTACCGGCCTCTGTATTCATGTCTTTGATTTTGAGATAGAGCAAGGGATTGGGTTTTGTCCCCAATATTCACTGATTTAGGCTGTCTTCGTTCATGTTTTTGACACTGAGAAAAACAAGGGACTGGTTTTTCCCACATTATTTACTGGCTTAGGCTGTCTTCAGTAAGTTGCTGGTCTCTGTATTCGTGTCCTTGACATTGCGAAAAAGTAAGGAATTGGGTTTTTCCCCTTAAACTCAGTAGCTCCAATGTCTTCTATTCATGCCTGTGAGTTGGCGAAAAGTGAGGCTGTCTTTGCCCTCCCTATTCACCGGATCAACTGTCTTCAGATGCGGGGTTATGATTATGGAAATATTGTTTCCATCGTGTTGATAGGCAGCGGAGGCTTTGTACATTGACTTGGGGGCTTTCTGTGATGTGAGACAAACTTTTACTGGGTGGATTGTTGAGTTGTGATTCAGACCTTTAATTATTTATTTACTTTATTTATCTGCTCTTTTCTTTGAAGATAAGATACACAGATATACATATCATTTATGTTTAACCAAGATTGTTCCCTTGATAGACTGACACAATAGCAGTAAAAACAAAATGTAGGCTAGGTAAAACATACGCTAGGTAGGACCTCAGGACCTGGCCAGCTCATGGGTTTGTGTGCAGGCTTAATTAAGGCTTGTACCATGATCACCATGCGCACGGAATCTGTGACGTCAGTGCATATGAAATTCATTCCGAGCACGGAGACGTCACCTTGAGAAACTGAAACTGACACTGAAATGCCGTTCTTTGTTATCATGTCTCTGACTTGGCGAAAGAGTAAACCGTTGTCCCTCCTCCACCTCCCCCTTCCCTGGCACTCACTGGCGCAATGTCTGGTTGCTGTATGGCGAGCGGGATTGCATCATCACTTGTTTTCCTTGCTGTGCTCTCCAGGTTAAAGCTTTCTTCTCCACTTTTTCGTCTTCTCCTCCTAGTATTTTTGCGATATTCAAATCCAAACGTACAGAGGTTGTTGAAGGGCGGGGGAAGGGGGGAGAGGCAGAGAAGGAGGGGGGGACTAGGAAAAAAAGGCATTGAATTAATTATTAAAACCGTAACTGTAACAAAAATCGATCACACAGTGGCAGGGGCGGTAATTAGGTGGTTGGATATTGGAAGATCGAGTTCGAACTTGTCTGTGTACAGCCTGGAGGTAAAGGTGAATGATTTCCCCATCTCGCTGGGTGCAAAGGTGAATGATTTCCCCATCTCGTTGGGAGTAAAGGTGAATGATTTCCCCATCTCGCGTGCTGCTGGGAGTGCGTAAAGGGGCGAATAATTTCCCCATCCCTCGCT
The DNA here is from genome assembly GCA_030674185.1 of Monoplex corrugatus. Lineage (NCBI taxonomy): Eukaryota > Metazoa > Mollusca > Gastropoda > Littorinimorpha > Ranellidae > Monoplex > Monoplex corrugatus. The sequence goes on from JAPXFY010000016.1 coordinate 40,814,576, forward strand.
GGGAGTAAAGGTGAATGAATCCCCTTCCCAAAATAATCACCCTGTGAAGAAAAAGGTGAATAATTTCCCCATCTCGCTGGGGGCAAAGTGAATAATTCCCCATCTCGCTGGGAGTAAAGGTGAATATTTCCCCTCGCAATACTCGCTGGGGCAAAGGTGAATAATTTCCCCATCTCGCTGGGGGCAAAGATGAATAATTTCCCCATCTCGCTGGGGGAAGGTGAATAATTTCCCATCTCGCTGGAGTAAGGTGAATAATCCTCCCATCACCCTGGAGGAACGGTAAATAATTCCCCATCTCGCTGGGATAAAGGTGAATAATTCCCCATCTCGCTGGGGACAAGGTGAATAATTCCCATTCGCTGGGAGTAAATAATGATTTCCCCATCT
>JAPXFY010000016.1:40819965-40822465 GCA_030674185.1 Monoplex corrugatus
AGAATGACAACCTCGCAGAACCGAGCTTACTATCAAGAAAGGTGAATGAAAATTTCAAATATTTCGTATACAAAGTGTGTTATTAAGCGCTTTGGTTATCGTGAATAGTTAAGAGAAACATAAGGCCATGTGTAAATCGAGTTGATGCCCATTATCATCAACTGCCTTGCTGTCAACAGTACTCAAAGGAAACTTCAAACAGTTCTGTGGACCAAGTGGATATATATACATATACATGGTTGGCGCTTTTGACATTGCCGTGGACATCAGCCTGGTATACAAACTCTTTTGAGTATCTGTTCACTAACCTGGACATATACCTTGCGTGTCCAGGTTAGTGAACAGATACTCAAAAGAGTTTGTATACCAGGCTGATATCATAGAAGTGTAACTCAAAATAGTTAATCCCACTCCAAGTTTCAGTTTCGTTTTGTCAAGATAACAACATCTCCGCGCTTAGAATAGATTCCATATGCATCGGCGCCACAAATGCCATGCAATAGAGAAGATAAAAATAAAAAAAGCACACACACACACAAAAAGAAGTGATCGTGGCTAGGCCACAAGCCTGCTCAAAAGCCCTATACAGCTCCTTTTCAGTTGACAGAAAATCCAATTACACAATAAACAATTTAAAAAAACGTTGGATTATTTCTATTACGTGTACTTGTACTACTAAGATGAGGAGAGGGCAGTGGATAACACTGTTCCTCAGTTGTAGAGCAAGAATTGACTGTTAATGAGATATACGATGTAAACGAATATTAGAAAACAACAGCAATAATAACAACAACAACAAAGCCAATAGATAAGGTGTCGTAAAATGACTAAATAATAACAACAAAAACTACATGCTCTTTCTGTTACTAATGTTGTTCCAACTTTCAATGTAAAGTGAGTTATTTATGTTCTTTTCATTTGTACTGTTCTTCATTGTAACAGAACACTCTTCCTAATTGTAGAAGCTTGTCACATCTTGCGGGATTTTTATTGATGTATTGTTAGTTTTTAACGCTCCTCAGTTGGACCTTCTGTATTACGTAGGTCAAAGCCTTGTAGCTTTAAGTCCAGTGCAGTGTTCGTGTCGACTTGTCAGGTGTTTCGAGTATGTTCGAGAGAGATTCATCACACTCCAGCTATTCCATACGCGCTCCATCCGAACGCACCATTAATTAATCGGGGGACTCCTTGAGCCTGCGTAAAAAAAAAAAAAAAATCCCTACGAGCTGGCAAGTTCTTGAAACGTGGAAGGGGGAGAACGAAAACAAACCCTATCCAAGGCTGAACTGAAACCAGTGACCAGAATGATAGGAATATCCCTATGGTCAGCTAACAGGTTTTTTCTTTTTTTTCCTTTCTTTTTGTTTTTTGTGGCCAACTGGGACTGAACAACCCGTGAACCCGAAACGTGAGATATGACTCCTCGGCACTGCCCGGCGAGCCTCTGATGACGAAATCGTTCTAAATGAGTTACCAAGCCTGAACAGTTCATCTACACCACTGGCAGCGTTCGTCAAAACTGCGCCTTTTAGACAGGGGAAAACCACTTTGATACAAGGACTTGCTCCATCCTTATACCATATACATAGAAATTTTGCCTGGTTCTTTGTAGTGTGTGTCGTAGTACAGGATGAGGGTGTCGTCTGCTTCCGTCATTGAACAACTGCATGACTGTGATAACAGTTGTTCCCTCTCGTGAGTAGTCTGCTACGTTTCTGTGTTTGAAATAGGGCCTATGGTAAGAAGACAGACCCCCCCCAAAAAAAACAACAAAAAAAAAAACAAACAAACAAATAAAACCACAAAAAAAAAAACAGACAAACATACAGACCCAAAGCTGTATGTGTCATGAAAAATCGTTCCAATAAGCTGTACGACAGCCTGCAGCAATTTTTGCTGATGAACTTGATCAGTTTTACACTTTTCAGTGTTTATTGAGAACACCAGGTAGACCCAGAGAGAAAATATTGGACGGACTCGCAGAGTGGCTGAGGACAGAGGGTGGGAAATGTACTTGCAGCGGCAAGGGATAGATCTATGCATATGGAGGGCCCTGATCGACAATGTCCATGTGGCAGGGCACATCATGATGTATGATGATGAGGAGGAGTCTCTATTGAAAGACAAAGTGATGGTAGACTAACAAACAAACTTCACAAAGTGGAGAAAACCTCTGAATGAACGAATGAATAAACAGATAAATAAATGAATAAATAAACAAACAAACAAACAAATAAATAAATAAATAAATAAATAAAAACATATAAATGAGTGAATGAATAAAATGAATCTATTTCTTACATGTACCACTTGTTTTACTAATCCCATCACGTTTTCTCCTCTACAAGCAAAAGAAGAAAGGGAAAAAAAGGCATAATATCGGAATGGAAGTAGTCTGATGACGCCAAAAGCACGAGCAGAGTGCTGAGAAAAGAAACTGCAATTTTGTTTTCTTCTTGTTGTGAATCACGTAAACAGCTGCTGAAAGAAACCTGGAAGA
>JAPXFY010000016.1:40824965-40859965 GCA_030674185.1 Monoplex corrugatus
ATAGGAGAGAGAGAGAGAGAGAGAGAGAGAGAGAGAGAGAGAGAGGACAGAGAAAAAGAAACAAAAGACAGACGGACAGAGACAGAGCCAGACAGACAGAGACAGACGGACAAAGAGACAGACAAAAGAGACAGACGGACAGAGACAAAGAGACAGACGGACAGAGACAAAGAGACAGACGGACAGAGACAAAGAAACAGACGGACAGAGACAAAGATAAGTATAGTAATACTTAATATTCTAATGGTAGAAGTTACAAACTAAAGGTCAGTCTTTTTTTTCAAACTTGAGCCGCTGCTTGCATGCATGATGGGTGTTTTCGTGTTTCCATTGACATAACATACAGGATCTTAACGCGCACATTTGATATCCTGCATGCATACACACACGAAGAGGGTTTAGACACTGACAGGTCTGCACACACGTTGACCTGGAAGATCGGAAACAATTCCCACCCTTTACCCACCAGGCGGAGGTGTCAAGGGTAATTGATCGACTAATTGATCGATTAGGTTTTTCTTTGTGTTTTTTTTACGTCAGCAGCCAACTCACCACATTTGTTGGACATTTCATGAAGAAAGGGGAATTGGAGCACCTGGTCACAACAGGAAAGCTGAAGCGAAAGAAAACACCAGGTAGGCCTAGGGAGAAAATATTGGACGGACTTGCAGGATGGTTGAGGACAGAGAGTGGGTGGGAGATGTACTTGCAGCGACAGGGGATAGATTCGTGTGGAGGGCCATGATCCACAACGCTATGCAGCAGGACACATTCTTCTTCATTCTTTGAACATCCACCATCATCGTTTTGATGGCTCTGATGTGTATAGAACTGGGGGTTTCCGCTGGCTAGGATGCTGGTATGTAGAACTGTCAGTGGGGAGTGGGTGGGGTGGTGGTGGTGGTAGAGGAGGGGGGAGGGGGGCTGGCTGGTCAGATTCGGGACTTGAAGCACTCCACCGAGGCTGAAGAGATAACCTCGTGGGGCTGACTGTTCCAGTACATGACAGTCTCGGGAAGAATGAGTATTTCCTGTAGTTCGTTTTACAGGCAGGGAGGAAATACGTCTCCCTGTGTGACTGTCTTGTCGACTGTGCTGGGGTGTTTGGTGTGGGCCTGAATGGGTGTTGATGCTGATCTCTTCTCGATGGTATTTGAAAAAGGTGGTCAGCCTTGCTACTCTATTTCTGTCTGCTAGGGTGGACCACTGTAAATATGTCAGCATGGATCGACACTTGAAGTGTGACGGTGGCGGTTCACAACCCATCGAGCTGCACGGCGTTGGACCTGCTCGATGTTTTCGATGTTTTTGGCAGTGTAGGGGTCCCAGACAGATGAGGTAGAAAGAAACTCTAGGGAGAGCTAGACAACAGAAGGTCTTCAGAGAAGTAACCCCCTTTAGACAAGTGTTTCGGCCCTGAATTCCTTACACTCTCGGGGGGCCGGGCCACATCCAGGTCATGACTCCTGGATGCCCTTCTGCTGTTGTCTATTTTTTTTTTTTTTTTTTTTTTTTCCCACGCCGGGGATCGAACCTGGGCGATTCTGCGCTTCAGAACTGCGGTACGCGGTTTTACCAATGTGCTAACGGGGCACACATCATCTGTAGGGAATTTAATCCTTATGAAGTTCACTTTTTTGGTTCCTCCTTGCCCAGATCCAGCTTGAGCTCCTTTCTGCTGCCTCTGCCATCGCTTTAAGGGCTCTAGCCCTCTTCTTCCCAGAAATGGCGAGTTGTTTCATGAGATCATAAGCGGAGGTGCCCACAAACCCTCTTGCCCCGACCTCTATGGCGAAGATTTTGACCCGCAGACCTGCTTTCTTCAGGGTGCTGGCAAGACCGGCGTATTTTTCGGTCTTGTAGATATGTGCTTCTTCCATTCTGCTTTCGTATGGCACAGTGAGTTCTATCAGAATCACTTGTTTCGAGGAGTCAGAGTGGAGAGCGATGTCTGGTCTCATGCCTGTCTTGCTGATGACATCTGGGTAATTTCTCCACTCTGGGAGGTCTGCTGTACACTCCCAGTCGACTGCTCCATCCAGAAGACCCTTTGGCAATGTGCTGGTTGTCATAGCCCTTTCGGGCCAGACCTGTTTCCCTCCTGCTTTGTAGAACGTTGTCATAGCAATTGGTGCGTTTGGGGTCATGGTTTTTTCGCTAACCACATCTGTGATCACTTTCAGAACTTGGTTGTGCCTCCATGTATACCTTCCTTGGGCTAGCGCTACTTTGCAAGAGCTTAGGACATGTTCCACTGTTTGTTTCTTCTGACAGAGCGGACATGCTGGGTCGTCTGCTTTCCCCCCATTTCACTAAGTTTGCATTCGAGGGGAGCAGGTCATATACAGATCTGAGGAGGAAGCTTATCCTTAGAGGAGCCATGTGCCACATATCGTTCCAGCTGAGACTTCTTTGGAGTGCACTGTCCCATGTTGTCCATTGCCCCTGTTGACCTTGCTGGACTGCCTTCTGCACTCTTTTGACATCTTCTTCCTTCAACTCCTGTATGATCATGTCTCTTTTTTCCTTCCCTTTGGCTTTGGACCACCACTGCATTTTTGTTGCTCCCAGTCCCTGTCTGTTGGTTTGCGTGTGTCCAATTATTTCTTTGATGCTGAGGTTTCTCTTGGCATTGTTTACAGCCTCTTGGACTTTCCACTTTCTGCCCGTTCTCAGCTTTGGATGAACTGCTCTCACGATATTGTCCTCCGATTCCTCCAGCATGCTCAACAGTCTTGCTTTTCCAACTTTGTATTCCTCCACTATGGATTTCAGAGGTAGCTTCAGCATTGCTTGACGACAGTAGAATGCAACATCAGTGAGACCAGGTGGGACACCGAGCCATTTTCTTGTGTATTTGTTGATTTTGGCTTCCATTGCTTCGACTGTGCTGGTGCAAATGTCATAGATTAGCAGTGGCCACAGCAGCTTTGGTATCAGCATGAACTGTAGACACCAGACTTTGTATTTGCCTGGCAGTCCGCAGTTATCTATTTTCTTCAGGCCTTCTTCTGCTGTTTGCTTGGTTTCACATCCCCTTTGTGTGTCTTTCAGGGAGTCATCATACCATCTTCCGAGACTTTTTACTGGCTCTTCTGTGACAGTGGGGATGGCTTGGTTGGCTACCATGAATTTGACTGAATCTGCCACTTTTCCTTTTCGCAGTGAGAGACTTCGGGATTTCTTAGGTTTGAACCTCATTCTTGAAGAGGCCACCAGCTCATCCAGCTGCTTTATGATTTGGTGTGTCTCTTCCTCATCCGTGGACAAGACTGTTGTGTCATCCATGAAAGCTTTCAGAGGAGGCATCTGGTATCCATCTCCCAGATTCACTGGACCTGAACTCTTCATTGCAGCTTTCAAGATGACTTCCATTGCCAACACGAACAGTATGGGAGAGATTGCACAGCCCATTGCAATGCCCACCTCTAGGTCTATCCAGTCCGTGGTGTATTCTTTGGTAGAGAACCGCATTGAGAACCCTTGGAAATACTTCCTCAGCATTGTTCGGATGTTTTCTGGGATGTGATACATTTCAAGAGCCAGCTGGATCATATCGTGTGGAACTGATCCATATGCATTCGCCAGATCAAGCCAAACTACGTCAATGTCTCTCTTCTCTGTTCTTGCTTTTTGGATGGCATCCCAAATCAACGTGGCATGTTCCAAGCATCCAGGCATTCCTGGTATGCCTCCCTTTTGGACTGACATATCCAGATACTTGTTTTCAGTCAGGTATTTTGTCAATCTTGCTGCCATAACAGAGAAGAAGATTTTCCCCTCGACGTTCAGAAGTGATATTGGCCTGAACTGATTGATGCTGCTGGAGTTCTGCTCCTTCGGAATGTACACTCCTTCAGCTCTCATCCATTGGTCGCTGATCTTCTGGTTCCTCCATGCTGATCGAATCATCTTGTGGAGCCACTCGAGCACTTTTGGGCATTTCTTGTAGAGCAGGTATGGTATTCCGTTTGGTCCAGGTGCTGACTTGGCTCTGGCTTTCTTTACTACGTTCTTCACTTCATCCAGTGTTGGTGGTTTGTTATTGAATTTTCCTTCTGGCGCTGCAGGCCAAACCAGATTTGGATTTCAAGTGGTGCCTCGCGCTGAGAATCGGAATATGTTTCCCTGAGATGCTGCTCTAGGGTTTCCTTGCCCACTGTGAGAGTCCCTGATTTGGGTTGTTCAAACAGCTTTCTTGCAAAGTCAAAGGGATCTTTGAAGAAACGATCTTGAGTCTTCTTCTTTTTGCTCTTTCTTCGCCTTGCTGATTCCACTTTGCTGAGAGCATTGTGTTTGGCCTTCAGATCTTTCCAGAGTTCCAGGAGCCCTTGCTTCTCGAATTCTGAGGCAGTTTTCATTCGCTTTTTAAGCTTCCTTTTCTCCCTCCGGATGCTCTCCATCTGTTGCTGTCTTCTGGATTTCTGGGGAGGCGTTTTTGTCTTTGGCTGCTTCACTCCATAAGTGTCCCTGCAGATAGAGTATATGATGTCTCCGTATGTGTCAAGTTTGTGTTCCAGCGTACTGTTCCCTATTAGCGCATTCAGCTTAAGGACAAGTTCCTCATCTAATTTCTCCCATTGTTCTTTTGCACCGGCAGGCGGCAAATTGAGTTTTCCACGTTTGGCGTTAAGAGCTTGTGCAAAATCCGCATCAGAACCGTCAGCGTGGATGTCCTTGGCACTATGGTTTAATTCCTGGCCTTGGTCATCCAACGTCTCACCTGCTATCGCAGTGCGCTGCTGCTGGTTCGTATGTGTCTTCAAACAGCCCATTTTTGTCCTGTGGATCTTCATGCCGCGTTTGGTGGTGAATCTCCTTCCACACGCACACGGAAATTCCAACTGGTCATTAATCATGGTCCGTTGTGCGTTTCCAGTCGTGATGGAGTCAGTGCCGATGGATTCATCATTCTCTCCCCTTCCGCTGGCTAGGATGCTGGTATGTAGAACTGTCAGTGGGGAGTGGGTGGGGTGGTGGTGGTGGTAGAGGAGGGGGGAGGGGGGCTGGCTGGTCAGATTCGGGACTTGAAGCACTCCACCGAGGCATATTCTAGAGTGGGACGAACCAGGGCTTTGTAGGCTGTTTCCTTGATGTTGATGGAACCCACTCTCAGGTTTCGCCTGAGAAAACCTAAGGATTTGTTTGCCCTGTTTGTCATATTGGAGATGTGGGTGTCCCAGCTGAGGTCTTGGGAGATGATGACCCCCAGGTACTTTGTCTCCTCAACTCTTTTGAGATTTTGGCCGTGGAGATGGTATGTGCCAGTCAGTGTTTCTCTTCCTGGAGATATGGAGGGCTTGGCACTTGTCAGGGTGGAAAGACATCCTCCATTTAGTTTCCCAATCCGCCATGTGGTCCAGGTCCTCTTGTAGCTTCCTTTGGTCTTGGGAGGAAGTTACACTTTTGTGGCAGAGAGTGTCGTCTGCAAAGAGCCGTGCTGTTGAGGAGAGTTGTTCAGGGAGGTCGTTAATGTAGAGGAGAAAAAAGGCAGGGCCCAGGACTGATCCCTGGGGGACCCCTGACTCTACTGGAACGTCCTTTGAAGAAGCTCCATCAACAATCACCGCCTGCTGTCAGTTTGCCAGGACGTTCTTGATCCATTCGTGGACCTGGCCAGTGATCCCGTAATGTCATGATGATGATGATGACGATGATGATGACCTACTTCAGGTGATATGGCCGAATGGGATAACCATCCCAAGGAAGTCGGGGATCGGGAAAGGGGGGGGGGGGGGCGCTATCTAATCATATACCGACACCACCAGAAGAACAGTGATGTTAATATTTGGGACAGTGAGAAGGCCAGTCTTAATATAGCACAGCCCGGGATTCGAACTCGCAGCCATTAGCATGTGAATCCGACGCTCAACCAACTGAGTTACTGAAGCCTGTACACGAACTGAACTTAGGGCTTTCCGTTTTATAGGCCAACATTTTTCCACTTGACTACAGACAGACCCGTGTACATCAACACTTCCGTGTAGAGAGCCAGAAGAGACATGATGATGCAATATCACATGAGCCATCGTGGATCCATTCATTGCCTTGGGCTATGTGTGTGAGTGTGTGCGTGTGCGTGTGTGCGCGTGTGCGTGACTGTGTTCGTGTGTGTGTGTGTGTGTGTGTGCACACGTGCGTGTCTGTGCGTGTGTGTATGTGTATGTGTTAGTATGTTCTGTGTGTGCGTGCGTGCGCGTGTGTGTACATGTATATGTGTGTGTGTGTTTGCGTGCGTGTTAGTGTGTGTTCATGTGTGCGTGCGTGTGCGTTGTGTGCGTGCGTGTGCGTTGTGTGCGTGTGTGTTTTTGAGTGTGTCATCACTGACATCATCAACACTTCTCTTCAAACTGGAACTGTCCCAGATTCTTTCAAGTCTGCTATTGTTCACCCTCTCCTCAAGAAATACAATTTAGACCCAAATGAACTGAAAAATTACCGGCCTATCTCTAATCTCTCTTTCTTGTCAAAACTCATCGAAAAAGTTGTCCTCAACCAGCTGAACTCTCACCTGTCTGCCAACAATCTCCTCAATCCTTTCCAGTCAGCCTACCGCCAGTGCCATAGCACTGAAACTGCCTTGCTACACATTCTCAGCAATCTCCTCCTTGGAACTGATACTGGCAAAGTCTCTCTCCTCACACTCCTTGATCTGTCTGCAGCCTTCGATACCATTGACCATGGTATTCTCCTTTCTAGACTTCATCATACTTTTGGCATCTCTGACATTCTCTCTCCTGGTTCACTTCATATCTATCAAACAGAAAACAAACTGTTCTCATTAATGGCACTTACTCTCAACCTGCATACCTGACCTGTGGTGTTCCACAAGGATCTGTCCTTGGCCCTGTTCTTTTCACTCTTTACACCTCCCCCCTGTCCACCATCATCAACTCCCACTCTATAAAACACCACTTCTATGCTGATGACACCCAACTTCTAGACAGTGACACACCAGACAATATACAGCGCCTCTTGACTCGCACCACTGAGTGTTACTCGGACATTAAAAACTGGATGACGTTCAACAAACTTCAGCTTAATGATAAGACAGAAGCTATCCTCATTGGCACCCGTCAGAAACTTTCTCAGCTGCCTCCTCTTTCTCTCCCATTATGTAACACATCAGTCCCAATTTCTGATTCAGCTAAAAACCTTGGTGTCTGCATTGACTCTACCCTCTCCATGAACAACTTTGTTTCTCAAACTGCCAGATCTTGCTACTATCACCTCCATCGTATAAGCCTGATCAGGAAGTATCTCTCTGTCGAAACAACTGCAAAACTCGTTCTCTCCTTCATAACGTCTCGCATTGACTATTGCAATTCACTCCTGTCTGGTCTTCCTGCCTCCACCATTCCCATCCTGCAGCGCATTCAAAACAATGCTGCACGCCTTGTACTAAAAAAGAAAAAAGCTGACCACATATCTCCTCTTCTGGCACAACTTCACTGGCTCCTTGTATCAAAGCGCATACAGTACAAACTAGACACCATGTGCTACAAAAGCCTCAATAACGCAGCCCCCGATTACCTGTCAAGCCTACTTGAGATCTATGTTCCCTCACGTACCCTCCGCTCTGCCTCCGATCCTCTGACTTTTCGCTTTTCACGCACTAAGCTCAATACCTATGGTCCACGAGCCTTCTCTGTTTCTGGTCCACTTTCCTGGAACAAACTTCCTCTCTCAGTCCGTCAGCAACCTACTTTTGTCTCCTTCAAGTCCGCTCTCAAAACTCACCTTTTCTCCTCTGCATAAAATCCTGACCTCACTCAATCCCCTCTGCAGCCTGTCTCCACTCGGAGGGGAATCACATTGTAATATATAATTGTATATAATATGCTCTCTATAATTTTCCATTGCTTTTATTCTTTCTCCCCATTTATAGCCGTGTGCGTGTGCGTGTGCGTGTGCGTGTGCGTGTGTGTGTGTGTGTGTGTGTGTGTGTGTGTGGCGCGTGGTGCGTGCGTGCGTGCGTGCGTGCGTGTGTGTGCGTGCGTGCGTGTGTGCGTGTGTGTGGCTGTTTTAGCGCTTAGATTTGATTTTATCAAGATTTTGCGCTATATAAATATTTGTATATTATATTATTATATTAATTTAGAAGAAAAATTAGGACAAAGTCCTTTTCTCACACTGAACGAAGCAGCAGGGAAGTTTGTCTTTTTCTCCTAATTTTTGTATTTGGTATTTGTTTATATTATTCTTGACAAAGGCCATTGGCCGAAAACTTGCCCCTGTGTTGTCTGGTTGTATTGAATACGCGTTCTGATTCTTTTTTCGTGTTTTTTTTTGTTTTGTTCCTATTTGCCTGAATGTGGGCAGTTAAACTTGTTTTGGATTTCTATGTTTTACCTAGTCTATAATTTAGACTGGTATTGTATCAGCCTATCAGTGGAATAATCTTGGTTACATGTAAATGGCATGTGTATCTGTGTATAAATTGTGGAATGTCTGAGGCCCATGTACATATGTACAACAACATGCTAACATTAACAGAACAACTGGTGCGTATGGCGTAGTGGTTAGCAAAAGAGTGGCAGAATGGTTCAGACGTTCGCCGGCCATTAACTAAACTCGATCAAGATCATGAACCATGGTGATATCCTTTCCAGTATCTGTGTTGTGTGATAATGCTCATGATCCATGGTGATGTCATTTCCAGTATCTGTGTTGTGTGATAATGCTCATGATCCATGGTGATGTCATTTCCAGTATCTGTGTTGTGTGATAATGCTCATGATCCATGGTGATGTCATTTCCAGTATCTGTGTTGTGTGATAATGCTCAAGATCCATGGTGATGTCATTTCCAGTATCTGTGTTGTGTGATAATGCTCATGATCCATGGTGATGTCATTTCCAGTATCTGTTGTGTGATAATGCTCATGATCCATGGTGATGTCATTTCCAGTATCTGTGTTGTGTGATAATGCTCATGATCCATGGTGATGTCATTTCCAGTATCTGTGTTGTGTATAATGCTCATGATCCATGGTGATGTCATTTCCCGTATCTGTGTTGTGTGATAATGCTCATGATCCATGGTGATGTCATTTCCAGTATCTGTGTTGTGTGATAATGCTCATGATCCATGGTGATGTCATTTCCAGTATCTGTGTTGTGTGATAATGCTCATGATCCATGGTGATGTCATTTCCAGTATCTGTGATGTGTGATAATGCTCATGATCCATGGTGATGTCATTTCCAGTATCTGTGTTGTGTGATAATGCTCATGATCCATGGTGATGTCATTTCCAGTATCTGTGTTGTGTGATAATGCTCATGATCCATGGTGATGTCATTTCCAGTATCTGTGTTGTGTGATGATGCTCATGATCCATGGTGATGTCATTTCCAGTATCTGTGTTGTGTGATAATGCTCATGATCCATGGTGATGTCATTTCCAGTATCTGTGTTGTGTGATAATGCTCATGATCCATGGTGATGTCATTTCCAGTATCTGTGTTGTGTGATAATGCTCATGATCCATGGTGATGTCATTTCCAGTATCTGTGTTGTGTGATAATGCTCAAGATCCATGGTGATATCATTTTCAGTATGTGTTGTGTGATAATGCTCAAGATCCATGGTGATGTCATTTCCAGTATCTGTGTTGTGTGATAATGCTCATGATCCATGGTGATGTCATTTCCAGTATCTGTGTTGTGTGATAATGCTCAAGATCCATGGTGATGTCATTTCCAGTATCTGTGTTGTGTGATAATGCTCATGATCCATGGTGATGTCATTTCCAGTATCTGTGTTGTGTGATAATGCTCAAGATCCATGGTGATGTCATTTCCAGTATCTGTGTTGTGTGATAATGCTCAAGATCCATGGTGATGTCATTTCCAGTATCTGTGTGTGTGATAATGCTCATGATCCATGGTGATATCCTTTCCAGTATGTGTTGTGTGATCATGATCATGATCCATGGTGACATCATTTCCAGTATCTGTTGTGTGATCATGATCATGATCCATGTTCATATCATTTCCAGTATGTGTTGTGTGATCATGATCATGAGCAATGTTGGTATCATTCCAGTATGTGTTGTGTGATCATGATCATGATCCATGTTATTCCAGGCAGGCCGAGGAAGAGCAAAGTCAGGGGAGTTACACAAAGCGATGTTTGCAGACAACCGGTGTAGGACTCCTGCTGTTTGCTGTGTGCTTCCTCACTGCCTTCCTCTTTATCCTAACTCATCGCCGTAGTGTGGACAACACCTGTCCCAAGAGCTGCGCCGTCAGTCGTACAGAGTACATTGACGCTCCTTTGACGCCATTTTCTGAGCTGACGTCAGAGGAAGTGGACAATGTACTTCAGTACTTCAGGGACAACGACCACGACTTCAGGCTGACGGGGGTGACAGAGGCAGAACCGGACGACAACTTCATCCACCTTATGGAGGCCGTAGTGCCGCCCAAAGCCCAGGTTGTGGATTATCTGGAAGGCCGAGGTCCCATGCCTGAACGTAAAGCCCGTGTGTTTATCTTTAAAGGGAACTCGACACCACCTGTAGTCGAAGAATATGAACTGCCTCTGTCCGCACAGCCTCAAAGAGCCACACTGGTACAGACTGACTCGCGTAAAACGCGGATTCCTTACTCAGTAAGGCCGTTCTCCAAGGTGGAGTTCAAGGCGATCTCGGGCCGTCTGACGCCTCTGGTGATGAAGAGTCTCGGGCAGTTGATTGTGGAGAGTTATGGGGCCATCTTAGGTCAAGGCTGCAGTCCTAGGTGTCTGCGAATGTCCATGACCCCAATCAGCTCCGCATTCCTGCCGCCAGACAGCCGAGCGGCCTGGTTCTGGTTGGCTTACGACCGGGAGTTCTACACTCTGCACCCACTGGACCTGCAGTTCCTCGTCAACACCACCAGTACCGACTCGTCACAGTGGACCGTGGGAAAAGTCTTTTACGCTAATCAGTACTTTGACAGCTTCGAGGAGCTGGCCAGGCGGTTTAAGGAGAACACCATCAACAAGACCACGGTGTCCTTCCCTGAAGAACCCGAGACCGAACTGTACAGCTCCCTTCATCTCCGAGGCGATCCTTTTCCAGAGGATGGACGGCCTCCTCCCAGGAGTGTGCTGCCTCGCGGCAATCGCTTCACGGTGAACGGCAGTCGTGTGGACTACATGCGCTGGCACTTCACCATCCGCGTCTCTCCCACCATCGGCCTTCAGCTCTTTGACGTCAACTTCGGCAGGGAGAGAATCGCTTACGAGATCAGCATTCAGGAGATCGCCGTTCTGTACGCAGGCTACACCCCGGCTGCCAGCGTGCTGTTCTTCGCGGACTCTGCTGGACTCTTTGGGACACGCATGAGGGGAATGCTGGAGGGGGAGGATTGCCCTTCCCACGCAGTCTACCTGGACACACAAATGTTCACCTCCAATAGCGGCGGCATGAAGCGTTTCACTCGCGCCCTTTGTCTCTTTGAACACAACAGAGAAGTTCCTTTACGCCGTCACCGTGCCTACAGCATGACGGGGGCCTTCTACGGCGGGTTGTCTGACACGGTGCTGGTGCTGAGGGCCTTCGTCTCGGTCATCAACTACGACTACATCCTAGACTACCGCTTCCACAACAACGGGGCGGTGGAGGTCAGCATCAGCTCCACAGGGTATCTGTCCACCAGCTTCTACCTTCCTCCGGAGGACAGGTACGGCACGCGCGTGCACAGTCACGTGACGGCCGGCATGCACCAACACCTGTTCCATGTCAAGGCCGACCTGGACGTTGCCGGCACCCACAACAACTTCAGCACCTGGGACATCAACTTGGAGCAGAAGTCGAACGCGTGGAGTCACGACCCCTCCAACTCTCACACCCAGACGTTCATCAATAGGACGGTGAAACACCGTGAGAGTGAAGCCTGCTACCGCTACGATTTCTCCTCCCCCAAATACCTCCTTATCTCTGGGGGCCAGGTGACGGATCTTGGGCACCGGCGGTCCTACCGGCTGATACCACGGGGCATGTCTCCTCCCCTCCTGCCTCCGGAGGATGGTTTCGAACCCTCAGTGCCGTGGGCACGGTGCCAGGTGGCCGTGACTCGTCACAAGGATTCAGAGTACAGCTCCTCTTCCATTTTCGCTATGTGGGACGCCAGAGATCCCGTGGTCAACTTCACCTCTTACCTGGCTAATGACGAGAGCATAGAGAACCAGGTGAGTGGACGAGTTCAGTGTTAACGACGATAATAATGATAAAAACGATAAAGGTGACAGTAATAACAATAACAATGATAATGATTGCGATGATGATGATGAAGACAACAACAGCAGCTATGATACAGATTGTAATAACAACAGTGGTAATAAAGATAATAGTGATACTGGTGATGGTGATGATGATGATGATGATGATAACAGCAATGAGAAGATAGTAATAGCAACAATAGAATTGATAAAGATAATAGTAATACTGGTGGTGGTGATGATAATGATGAGATGATGATGATGATGATACAGTAAAAAAACGGAGCAGTGGAATCGCGTTGTGAAAATATGCCCGATTCTGTGACCGTTCTTGCTTTGAGCCCGCGGTGGCCGCAGTTTTGGTTTCAAGTACCGATTCCCATGGCTGATGTGAATTCCTGTTGCGGTCTTTGGTGTCAGAGGTTCCTGGTGGTTGTCGGTGGAATGTTATGGTGTGGTCTGCTTACAGCAAGCAGGTCTTTTACTCAGTCTGCCTCGGTAACTGGCACCGTGCCCACGGCACTGAGGGTTCGAAACCATCCTCCAGAGGCAGGAGGGCAGGAGACAGGAGGGGAGGGCGAAGAGTGGCAGAATGGTTCAGACGTTCGCCTGTCAATAACTCGAGGTTCCAGGGTTTGCTCCCCCTAGAGGCCTCGACTTTTCTCCTCGGTTTGACCGGTAAATCGAACTGAACGTCTAGTCCTTCGGAAGGGGACAAAAAACAAAACAAAAAAAACGAGTCGGACCCGTGTGCCTTCTGGCTGCGCATTCTAAAGATCCCACAGCAGTTGAAAATCGTGAAGAGCAGGGCATTGCCTCGCTGCCTTGGTATAAAACATTGGAGAGATAGGTTGATTTCCCAAGGTCCCACCCCTCGAAGACCAATCAGCCTTCTTGCCTTTCTGAAGTCTTGGTTAAAAAATGAACATGAATATGAATTTGAAGCGAGGGAGAGGGGATGGGCGCCGCCCTCGTGGTGCTGGCCCCAGGAAAAGTTGAGGTCTCTGCCACCTCACTCCCCTACGACCCCAGAGTTAAGGAACTATCTAGGTAGGACCTCAGGACCTGGCCAGCTCATGGGTTTATGTGCAGGCTTAAAGCTTGTGCCGTGATCATTCTGGATCTTCTCCATCACATGGCACCCGTGACGTTAATGCATATGGAATTCATTCCGAGCGCGGAGACATCACCTTGAGAAATTGAAACTGAAACTGGTGACTGAACGATTACTGTTGCTAGCAGTGGGCTTAGCAGGCAGTGTCCTTAGTGAAGTGGATCAGAACAGGCGTTGTTGAACCAACCAACCAAGCGATCCAGCACTAGCAATGCAGGGCCTCCTCCGTCATGGCTAGACATCATCATCATGTGCCCTGCCGCATGGAGTTGGCGATCATGGCCCTCCGTATGCATCTATCCCTTGTCGCTGCAAGTACGTCCTCCAAATGGCTGTGTGTCAAATGGCTGATGTGATGCGTCTAGTGTGTTGGCTAGTGACTGCTTGCTTGTCACATCTCGCTGTTAGCCTGCACCGCTGGCTAACACTGCTGCTTGCAGCAGCTATGCCAAAAAGAAGAGCAGAATGCGTAAATCTCTCTCTGTCAGTACTTAGCTTCTCCATCAGCATGCCCTACGTTGTGCCTCGTGGCGACAAGTTGTAACTGAGCACCTCACGGACTCGGGCTGAAACTCGGGGGACTTGGAGGAGGTCTGGCCCCAAGAGACGTGCGGCACGCAGGCCCATCGGCGTGTGGACATGCCCTGGTGCCCACGAACCAGACCCCCAGTTATGAGTAAATAACCTTGTGGTTATCTCGGGAGGGGCTACTGCCTTGTAGGTTGTTGTCGTTGGAACGAAAAAGGCTAGCGGAGAGACCGTACACAAACCGATGGAAGGCAACGGGGAACCACCATCGTATTTTTCACAAGATAAATCGTGGCCAGCCAAGGTTAGACGTCACTGGTTCCTAATGTGCTTCCTGACACTGGGGCATTTGATTGTATGATACTGGAGTTGACGTTTGTGTTGTGGAACTGCAGTGAGCAGCGCAGGTTCAACGCCACTGAGGTAGTGCAGGAGTGGGGACAGAAAAAGGAAATAGAAAAAAGTGTGGGGCTAATGGGGTGAAGCCACGTCATAGTATGTATCTAGTTTATGTATCTCTGGTGTTTCACACTAATCAGTTGGTGGCGGTCTCGTATCTGGGAACTCTCTGCCAACTCGGTGATTATTCAAGTTGATGGACAGTATCAGTCATGGATACCATATTTTATTTTCCTGCTTCCTGTTTCACTCTCCCCCATTTTCAATCGGCTTCAAAGCGGGTTGAGATGGTGATGAATTCAAATCGATCCCGGTGTGTGTGTGTGTGCGTGCGTGCGTGCGTGCGTGCGTGCGTGCGTGGTGTGTGTGTGTGTGTGTGAGTGTGTCTGTGTGTGTGTGTCTGTGTGTGTGTGTCTGTGTGTGTGTATCTGTGTGTTTGTATCTGTGTGTGCGTGTGCGTGTGCGTGTGTGTGTGTGTGTGTGTGTGTGTGTATCTGTGTGTTTGTATCTGTGTGTGCGCGTGCGTGTGCGTGTGTGTGTGTGTGTGTGTGTGTGTGTGTGTGTGTGTGTGTGTGTGTGTGTGTGTGTGTGCGTGTGTGGGTCTGTGTGTGTGTGTCTGTGTGTGCGTGTGTTTGTATGTGTGTGTGTCTTGTGTCTCTCTGTGCGTCTCTGTGTCTGTGTGTGTCTGTCTCTGTGTGTGTCTTGTGTTTGTGCACACTGCATTGGCTAAGGTTAGTCCAGAATTCAGTAGTCATCATTATGTCGCATGGCGTTGGCGATCATGGCCCTCCATACGAATCTATCCATTGTTGCTGCAAGTATATCTCCCACCCTCTCCGTCCTCAGCCACCCTGCAAGTCCGTCCAATATATTTTCCCAGGGTCTACCTGGTGTTCTCTGTCCCTCCAGCTTTCCTGTTGTGACCTGGTGCTGTAATTTTTCTTCCCTCATAAACTGTCCTATGAATGTTGTCTTTTTCTAATCTTCTTTATTAATGATCTTCTTGGGTCTACCTCCTCAGTTGTATATTTCTGCTAATCCACACGTCATGAGTGGCTTTGCTGACAAACAAGTAGCAATCCAATTTTCTCTGCTTCAACTTTTGTGCCGTTTCACTGGCGTTGATCTCATGTGAAGAAGTTTCAGTTTCAATTTCTCAAGATGTCCTCTCTGCGGTCGGAACGAATTCCGTATGCACTAACGTCACAGGTGCCAAGTGTATGGTGATCATGGCACAAGCCTTAGTTAAGCCTGCACATAAACCCATGAGCTTGGCCAGGTCAAGAGGCCCTACCTAGCCTGTTTTACCTAGTCTATATATTTTTTATACTAGTAATGTCTGGTTTCCATGCCGGGTATCGAACCTGGGCCGCCTGACTGAAAGCCTGGAATCCTTACCACTAGACTACCTAAGCAGAAGGAGTTAGAGGAGGACGAAGAGGAGGAGGAGGAGGAGGAGAAGAAGAAGACGAAGACGGCGACGAAGAAGAAGACGAACAAGAAGACGAACAACAAGACAAAGAGGAAGAAGAAGAAGAACAAGAAGAAGAACAAGAAAAAGAACAAGAAGAAGAACAAGAAGAAGAACAAGAAGAAGAACAAGAAGAAGAACAAGAAAAAGAAAAAGAAGAACAAGAAGAACAAGAAGAAGAACAAGAAGAAGAACAAGAAGAAGAACAAGAAGAACAAGAAGAACAAGAAGAAGAACAAGAAGAAGAAGAAGAAAAAGAACAAGAAAAAGAACAAGAAAAAGAACAAGAAAAAGAACAAGAAGAAGAACAAGAAGAAGAACAAGAAGAAGAACAAGAAGAAGAACAAGAAGAAGAACAAGAAGAAGAACAAGAAGAAGAAGAAGAAGAAGAAGAAGAAGAAGAAGAACAAGAAGAAGAACAAGAAGAAGAAGAACAAGAAGAAGAAGAACAAGAAGAAGAAGAACAAGAAGAAGAAGAACAAGAAGAAGAAGAACAAGAAGAAGAAGAACAAGAAGAAGAAGAACAAGAAGAAGAACAAGAAGAAGAACAAGAAGAAGAACAAGAACAAGAACAAGAACAAGAAGAACAAGAAGAACAAGAAGAAGAAGAAGATGGTTTTACCCTGGCGATTCCTTCTTGTTGCGGAGTTGAAAAGAGGGATGACTATGTCCTGACCCCCCGAGTTCAGTGGCCATCAGTTTAATAGACCACACACATCATCTGTTGTCAAGTCCCACGCTGAGACTTAGCGCCACTCGCTCACACAATCTATAAGTGGAGAAGATGGGGGATGGAGGAGAGGGGAGGGGGAGGCAGTCCTCCACACGATAACGTTAGATAGACAAGAGAAGGAGCCAGGAGGGGACTACGCAGAGAGCAACGTTATGAGAAACGGGTCAAGAATTTGATTCAAATATTTCATATTTTATTCAGAGCTATTTTCTCTTCTCTTCTCTTTCATCCAGTTTTTTTTTAACCCTTTGACTTCCACGCCCCCATCCATCAACATTTAACATTTGACTTCCTCACTCTGTCCACCAGCTTCCTGCAGGAAGCTGGTGGACAGAGTGAGGAAGTCAAATGTTAAGTTTTTGTTTTGTGAGCATGCTTGACAATGCAAGATGCTGGTGGGCAGGGGGTGGGAGTCAAAGGGTTGAACATTTTTTTTAACATTTTATGAACCGGTTCTGTAATTAGAATGGATTAAATAACCATCACCTGCAGGGAGCTGGTGGATAGGATGAGGGATTCAAAGGGTTAAGTTTTTGCAGTTGGTGGATGGGGTGCAGAAATCAAAGGGTTAACGGTTCCATACGTATTGACGTAGGCACCTGGGTAGTTCTTACAGTTTATAGTTTGGTCAAGCTGAAACTGAAAGTGATATGCCTGCAGTCCTATTGCGGCCCCAGAAACAGTGCCACAGACCTAAACATTTTATTTACAGGTCCGTGGTTCCAGGTGGGAAGCGCGCGCCAGACACTAAGCTCCACTCTTCATAGTTCAAATCGGCTCTGATGTGAAATATTTATCGATTTGCCGTGGCATTTTCCATTATTGCAACATTATATTTTAATCAAATACTAGGAGGTAATAATAGCTACCATTCTACCAAATGTGAAGCTGTTATTGCTTTTGCATCGAACTACTTGAGAAAACGTTGGAGAGATGTGAAGTCTGTTGTTACAAGGGTTTAGAAATATAGCTGACACCTTGGCACACGCCGCTTTGTATAGTCCTGTAGTGGGTTTAAATCAAAAGTGGAAAAGTTTGTCCCACAAGACTAGAACTGTTTGAACTGTACCCAAACTGGGCCAAGGTGATTCATAGCATGTCTCACTCCGACTGGCAGTCTGTGGCAGAGACAAACGGGGGAATACAGACATTTCTATTTATGTGTGTATTTCTCTATCTGTCTGTGTGTGTATGTGTGATGGGAGGGGGTGGGGGTGTTCAAGAGTAGGGCTTATATAAGATGTCTGGGGTTGGGCTCCTTGCCAACTGGGTCACTGGCGTCTCCCTGCCCCCGTCACAACGCGCTCCAGTACACATGTGCTTAGACAGCCGCTCGAGACCAGTAGTGAGTCATGAGCAGCAAGGTCATATAGGTAGTACATGTTCGTGAGGATAGTGAGGGTTTGGGGTCATGAAAAGTCAGAGCGAGAGCGAGAGAGAGGGGAGAGAGAGAGAGAGAGAGAGAGAGAGAGAGAGAGAAGAGAGAGAGAGAGAGAGAGGAGAGAGGAGAGAGAGAGAGAGAATACGAATACGAATACGAATACGAATAATTAAATTCAATTTAAGCCGTAATCCCTAACTGAAAGGGAGTTACATACATATACAAAAAGCAATACATTTAATATAATGCATGACATATATACATCAGAAAGCATTGCAAACTGATTAAGTTCATCATAATTATGTGGGAACAGAGCCCATGAATTTAGGTGCTTCATATAGTGTATACTTACCCTGTCTAAACACACTGGTTTTATTAAAGTAGACATTAGTAAATTAAGTTTACATGGATTACGAACGTGGCATCAGTTTCATTCTAAGATGATGATGCAAATCATATTACGATCTTGTCATATAGTGCAGGCCTACATACCTACATACGAGCGTACTATGGCTTCTGTGTACATTATGCTATGGTATGTGCCATACAGTGTACATTATGCTATGGTATGTGCCATACAGTGTACATTATGCTATGGTATGTGCCATACAGTGTACATTATGCTATGGTATGTGCCATACAGTGTACATTATGCTATGGTATGTGCCATACAGTGCACATTATGCTATGGTCTGTGCCATACAGTGTACATTATGCTATGGTCTCTGCCATACAGTGTACATTATGCTATGGTCTGTGACATACAGTGTACATTATGCTATGGTCTGTGCCACAGTGTACATTATACTATGGTCTGTACCATACAGTGTACATTATGCTATGGTCTGTGCCACAGTGTACCTTATACTATGGTCTGTGCCACAGTGTACATTATACTATGGTCTCTGCCACAGTGTACATTATACTGTGGTCTCTGCCATACAGTGTACATTATACTGTGGTCTCTGCCATACAGTGTACATTATGCTATGGTCTGTGCCACAGTGTACATTATGCTATGGTCTGTGCCATACAGTGTACATTATACTATGGTCTCTGCCGTACAGTGCACATTATGCTATGGTCTGGGCCACAGTGTATATTATGCTATGGTCTGTGCCACAGTGTACATTATGCTATGGTCTGGGCCACAGTGCACATTATACTATGGTCTCTGCCGTACAGTGTACATTATACTATGGTCTGTGCCACAGTGTACATTATGCTATGGTCTGTGCCATACAGTGTACATTATGCTATGGTCTGTGCCACAGTGTATATTATGCTATGGTCCGTGCCACAGTGTATATTATGCTATGGTCTGTGCCACAGTGTACATTATGCTATGGTCTGTGCCACAGTGTACATTATGCTATGGTCTGTGCCACAGTGTACATTATGCTATGGTCTGTGCCACAGTGTATATTATGCTATGGTCTGTGCCACAGTGTACATTATGCTATGGTCTGTGCCACAGTGTATATTATGCTATGGTCTCTGCCGTACAGTGTATATTATGCTATAGGTCTCTGCCATACAGTGTATATTATGCTATGGTCTGTGCCACAGTGTATATTATGCTATGGTCTGTGCCACAGTGTACATTATGCTATGGTCTCTGCCGTACAGTGTACATTATGCTATGGTCTGTGCCACAGTGTATATTATGCTATGGTCTGGGCCACAGTGTATATTATGCTATGGTCTGTGCCACAGTGTATATTATGCTATGGTCTCTGCCGTACAGTGCACATTATGCTATGGTCTGTGCCATACAGTGTAATTATGCTATGGTCTGTGCCACAGTGTACATTATACTATGGTCTCTGCCGTACAGTGCACATTATGCTATGGTCTGTGCCATACAGTGTACATTATGCTATGGTCTGTGCCACAGTGTACATTATGCTATGGTCTGTGCCATACAGTGTATATTATGCTATGGTCTCTGCCATACAGTGTATATTATGCTATGGTCTGTGCCATACAGTGTATATTATGCTATGGTCTGTGCCATACAGTGTACATTATGGTATGGTCTCTGCCATACAGTGTATATTATGCTATGGTCTGTGCCATACAGTGTATATTATGCTATGGTCTCTGCCATACAGTGTATATTATGCTATGGTCTGTGCCATACAGTGTACATTATGCTATGGTCTGTGCCACAGTGTATATTATGCTATGGTCTGTGCCACAGTGTATATTATGCTATGGTCTGTGCCATACAGTGTACATTATGCTATGGTCTGTGCCATACAGTGTACATTATGCTATGGTCTGTGCCATACAGTGTACATTATGCTATGGTCTGTGCCATACAGTGTATATTATGCTATGGTCTCTGCCATACAGTGTACATTATGCTATGGTCTGTGCCATACAGTGTACATTATGCTATGGTCTGTGCCATACAGTGTACATTATGCTATGGTCTGTGCCATACAGTGTATATTATGCTATGGTCTGTGCCATACAGTGTACATTATGCTATGGTCTGTGCCATACAGTGTACATTATGCTATGGTCTGTGCCATACAGTGTACATTATGCTATGGTCTCTGCCATACAGTGTACATTATGCTATGGTCTCTGCCATACAGTGTACATTATGCTATGGTCTCTGCCATACAGTGTACATTATGCTATGGTCTGTGCCATACAGTGTACATTATGCTATGGTCTGTGCCATACAGTGTACATTATGCTATGGTCTCTGCCGTACAGTGTACATTATGCTATGGTCTGTGCCATACAGTGTACATTATGCTATGGTCTCTGCCATACATGTACATTATGCTATGGTCTGTGCCATACAGTGTACATTATGCTATGGTCTCTGCCATACAGTGTACATTATGCTATGGTCTCTGCCATACAGTGTACAGTATGCTATGGTCTGTGCCATACAGTGTACATTATGCTATGGTCTGTGCCATACAGTGTACATTATGCTATGGTCTCTGCCGTACAGTGTACAGTATGCTATGGTCTGTGCCATACAGTGTACATTATGCTATGGTCTGTGCCATACAGTGTACATTATACTGTGGTCTCTGCCATACAGTGTACATTATACTGTGGTCTCTGCCGTACAGTGTACATTATGCTATGGTATGTGCCATACAGTGTACATTATGCTATGGTCTGTGCCATACAGTGTACATTATGCTATGGTCTCTGCCATACAGTGTACATTATGCTATGGTCTCTGCCGTACAGTGCACATTATGCTATGGTCTGTGCCATACAGTGTACATTATACTATGGTCTCTGCCATACAGTGTACATTATGCTATGGTATGTGCCACAGTGTACATTATACTGTGATCTCTGCCGTACAGTGTACATTATGCTATGGTATGTGCCATACAGTGTACATTATGCTGTGGTCTCTGCCGTACAGTGCACATTATACTATGGTCTCTGCCGTACAGTGCACATTATGCTATGGTCTCTGCCATACAGTGTACATTATGCTATGGTCTGTGCCATACAGTGCACATTATACTATGGTCTCTGCCGTACAGTGCACATTATACTGTGGTCTCTGCCGTACGGTGTACATTATGCTATGGTCTATAATATAGTGTACGGTATATTATGGTCTCTACTATACAGTATACAGAGCCAGAGCGCATAGCCATGCAAAAATTAATACATTCCACTTTATATTTTATGTACATTCCTTCCGTTTTAGAAACATCACAAACTTGATCATTTAGTATGAATTAGGAAACGATGTTTTCTTTAGTGCACGTAAGATCGAAACAGGACTGTCTACCGAAATGATGAAATGGCTTTGAATAATTAGTTGGGGTGCAAAAACAATGTATCACCATTAGCTGTAAAAGCTGACGAAACCAAAAGTAGGTCGGGATAGGGAGGCCGAATTGTACCAAGGACTTTTAAATAAGTGCATTTCTAACTTAATCATGACCTGTTAAACTTTAATGTAAGCACATTTATAATCTTTGGAAGGAATGTTTGAAACGTTAAGCTTTAGATTTCGTAGATATTGATGCGTATGCTGCTTTCAACGAAATAATACCGATGGAGCTGAGCATACGGATAGAGCATTCCCCTGTTACCATGCACTTATCCAGAATGCTGACAGACAGATTCCAGTACCACAGCTCTTTCCTTCCCTCTCACAAAACGCCTTTGTCTTGAGCCTCTCGGGTATGTTTAGCTAACACGATAAATGGGGTTATTTCAGGGGTGCAATGAATACACAGGGCAAAAAGATACTGGGCGGATCGGATGTGGATGACGGGAAGAAAAGTGGGAGGGAAAGAATATCTTCAGTTGCTCTGTGATGAACAGTGCTTTTCTTGTTTTACAGTTTTGCTTCAAATGTGAGTATCAAGTTCAGGGTATCTGTGATAATTGTTGGGCTGTTTCAATCGGTTCAGGCCCAAGTCTTGATTCCTTCTCCTCTTCTCTTCTCCTCACTCAACTCCATGAAGAGTCATGGGCAGCCGCACTAAACCACTGATCATCAGTGTTTTCCAGCTCTGTCGATCGAGTGCCAAAGCTGGGTCTTTGCATGTAGTTTCTCTGCCCATTCCGCATTGTGGCCAGCTTATCATTTTTCTGTCTTTCCCTTCGACTTTTGCCTGAACAGTTCTCTGCAGGATTGATTTAGCGAGGACATTAGATCTTGTTACATGGCCATATGGATATTGTTTTTTTCCCTCCTTTTTTAACTGAAGTCAGCAGATCTTTATATGGTTGATTGTGCTGTTTTATGATTTGGGACATTTGGTCATTAGTGATATGATCAATGTATCTGATGTTTAATGCCTTACGATAACGTTTGACTTCTTTGGCTTAGGTTCGTCCTTCCAAATCCGCTGTAAGGGTCCATGTCTTGCACGTAGCGCATACAGAAAGCCTTGGCGCACAGATAACAAGAGTAACACTGGCATAGATTGTTGCTGATTTTAATTCTTGGAGTTAGGGGTTTCTTCACGGAGTCATCGCACTCGGACAATTCCATAATACCCCCACCCAAATATGTCAGCAATTATCTGGCAGACTCCCTGAGCTTGCGCAAAACCCCATGAACAACCGGCAAAGGCTTGAAATGGGAGTGGGGGGGGGGGGGGAGGGGAGAGGTACCTATACAAACGCTAAGCTGACACCATCAGAATGATGCAAACAGAGGTGGGCATGGGACAGGCCAGTCTTTAACCCTTTGACTCCAGCACTATATCTACCACATGCAAGAACTTAACCCTTTGACTCCCTCACCCTATCCACCAGCTTCCTGCAGGGTGAGGGAGTGGATAGGATGAGGGAGTCAAAAGTTACGTTTTTGAAGTTTGTGGATAGGGTGCTGGAGTCAAAGGGTTGTGTATACACTCCTAATTTTTGTACTTGGTGTTTGTTCGTTTGTGATCTTAAGTCTACACTTGACAAAGGCCAGTTGGCCGAAAATTTGCTCCTGTCTTGTCTGGTTGTGTCAAATACGCGTTCAGATTCTTTTTTTTTCTTTATAGTGTTTTTGTGGTTTCTGTGTACACACTCATTCGAGAAAGGATTGTTGGGATGCAAACACGCGAGTTGTTTTGGTTTATCTATTGGATCGTTTCTTATTTCTTTGTAATATCGCAGAAAGCACATTACACATAACCTTAAGTTCACATTGCTAGTTGGTGGCTGGAAGACAAGATTTGAGTGCAGCGCATATGGAATTGTTCAGGTGCGATGAATACCTCTTGGACAAACGTTTTGGTTATGGATATGGTTGGTGTTGTCGCTGCTGTTGTAGCTGCTCCATCAGATGCCGAATGAGACCAATATTTCCGCTGTGCGAATATCACTGCAGATTAAATTTCCGAAGCTGACAACTACTTGAACGCATTAGCTGTCTAAAAGTGATTAACAAACCGTGGAAGTGTGCCTGGCATGCATCACATGCAGACTGTGTTTATCATGTTCGTTTTATTCACATCTACGTTTCTTTTGATGCATCGGAAATGCGAGACCAGTAAACAGTTTGTTTTGAA
Organism: Monoplex corrugatus; assembly: GCA_030674185.1. Classification (NCBI taxonomy): domain Eukaryota; kingdom Metazoa; phylum Mollusca; class Gastropoda; order Littorinimorpha; family Ranellidae; genus Monoplex; species Monoplex corrugatus. Next base: position 40,848,818 of record JAPXFY010000016.1, read on the forward strand.
AACGTATTCCGACGTTTGTAGACTATCTTGACAATCCCCTCCCTCCCCTCCCTCCATCTCTGTCTACATCCACACTCCGTTCTCTATCTCTTGTTTTCATTCACAGACACGCAGACTCGGAGAGAGAGAGAGAGAGAGAGAGAGAGAGAGAGAGAGAGAGAGAGAGAGAGAAGAGAGACAGAGAGACACAGAGACAGAGAGACAGAGAGACAGAGAGACAGAGAGACAGAGAGAGAGTCAACAGGATAGTTTGTCTGTTGCCAGACATTGTGAACACCCTAAGCCTTCAGACCGACTGACTGAGAGAATGGTTGTGTGTGGTGTGTTGTGTGTGTGTGTGTGTGTGTGTGTGTGTGTGTGTGTGATGAGAGGAATGTGTGTGTGTGTGTGTGTGTGTTGTGAAGAGAGAGAGAGAGAGAGAGAGACAAAACGGAGACGGACGGAGACGGAGAACGGAGAGGGAGGGGGAGGGAGAGGGAGGGAGGAGGAGAGGAGGAGGAGGGGGAGGAGGAGGAGGGACAGAGGAGAAGAGCAGAGGAGAGAGAGACAGAGGAGAGGGGACAGAGGAGAGAGAGACAAGGAGAGAGACAGAGGAGAGCAGAGGAGAGAGAGACAGAGGAAGAGAGACGAGGGAGAGAGACACGAGGGAGAGAGACAGAGGGAGAGAGAACAGAGGAGAGTCAGAGGGAGAGAGACACAGAGAGAGAGACACAGAGGAGTGAGACACAGAGGAGAGACACGAGGAGAGAGACACAGAGGAGGAGACAGAGAATGTGAGACAAAGAATGTGAGGAGAGAGAGAGAGAGACAGAAAGACAGAGACAGAGAGACAGACAGAGAGAGGAGATGCTTTATGATACTTTACAGTAGGGTTTCACATAAATTGGAATTGAACTCCAGTTTTACTGAATAATTTAGCTGTGTTTTATCGAGAAGAGTTGAACTCTTCTCAGTAGCTTACCACAAAAATCCGGTGTCACAGAGCAGCGGAGGTGAAAGGCCTCCGGTATATCTACCAGGTTATTGCTTTCCTGTTTGGCTCATCCTAAAGGTAAAACTTTAGCCTATGGTTCAGCCTATGTAAAGCTTTAACCATACATGGGAATGCTGGTCTCACTTGTCTCGTAGAAAGTGGTCACTCCTTGATAACTCACTATGTATAATCTACACACCAAAAGGGAAAGAGAAAGGGAACATAATGAGCAACAACACTCGTGCAGAATCTAGACAAGAAGAAAGGTACATAAATCACAATTTGATTTGGATTCCTCCAAAACAAGTCAAGAGATTCATATGTTAACTACTTTCTTTCTGACTATCATCATGAAAATTGATAAAGAACATCCGAACCCGCACAATCCTAACAACCTGATAAAACCTGACAACCTGACAAAATAATGAAAATAACTCGCATACTTCGGGAGGTACCTGCTTTGTCTCCAGTGGGACTGTCAAGTCTGAACGTTCTTTCTCCCTGTCAATCTATCACTCCTGCCTATGTTATTTTCGCTTTTCATGTATACTGATTGGATCAGGACACGCTGGGGTTCTGACTCAACATGTCTTAATGTTTTGTGTAAGCATCATTTTCCAACGGAAATTAAGCCCTTTTATCATCTATACATAATGATTCATCAGTGTCAAAGCTGACTTCGTGTATGTTATTCTACCTGTGAGCGCTACGGAAGAAAGATTAACGTGCATGAACACAGGCTACAACCAGCCCACTGAGACAGTGGACCTTATCCTTTCGCTGGAGCGATCTTCCAAAACAACCCAATAGATTTGTATGTACATCTGGCTTTACTATTCAAAATGTCTTGTTTACTGTCTGACATAAACGTGATTGGTTGTATTGCTAGATGATGGTAAACCTTAAGCTTTCAGTCAATAGCTAGTTTGTCTATATTGCCCAGACATTGTCATCACCCTAAGCTTTCAGTCAACAGGCTAGTTTGTCTATATTGCTTGACATTGTCACACCCTAAGCTTCAGTCAACAGGCTAGTTTGTCTTATGCCAGACATTGTCATCACCCTAAGCCTTCAGTCAATAGGCTAGTTTGTCTATGTGTCAGACATTGTCAATCACCCTAAGCCTTCAGTCAATAGGCTAGTTTTTCTATGTTGTCAGACATTGTCAACACCCTAAGCCTTCAGTCAAAGGCTAGTTTTCTATGTTGTCAGACATTGTCAATCACCCTAAGCCTTCAGTCAAAAGGCTAGTTTGTCTATGTTGTCAGACATTGTCAACACCCTAAGCCTTCAGTCAAAGGCTAGTTTGTCTATTTGCTGACATTGTCAACACCCTAAGCCTTCAGTCAAAGGCTAGTTTTTCTATGTTGCTAGACATTGTCAACACCCTAAGCCTTCAGTCAATAGGCTAGTTTGTTGTTGCCAGACATTGTCATCACCCTAAGCCTTCAGTCAACAGGCTAGTTTGTCTATGTTGCAGACATTGTCAACACCCTAACCTTCAGTCAACAGGCTAGTTTTTCTTGTTGTCAGACATTGTCAACACCTTAACCTTCAGTCAAAGGCTAGTTTGTCTATGTTGCCAGACATTGTCAACACCCTAAGCCTTCAGTCAAAAGGCTAGTTTTTCTATATTGCTTGACATTGTCAACACCCTAAGCCTTCAGTCAAAGGCTAGTTTTCTATATGCAGACATTGTCAACACCCTAAGCCTTCAGTCAAGGCTAGTTTTGATTTGCCAGACATTGTCAACACCCTAAGCCTTCAGTCAACAGGCTAGTTTTCTATGTTGCTTGACATTGTCAACACCCTAAACCTTCAGTCAACAGGCTAGTTTTCTATATTGCTAGACATTGTCATCACCTTAATCCTTCAGTCAATAGGCTAGTTTGTCTATTTGCCAGACATTGTCAACACCCTAAGCCTTCAGTCAAAAGGCTAGTTTTTCCTATTTGCTAGACATTGTCAACACCCTAAGCCTTCAGTCAAATAGGCATAGATCTGTTGTCCCGAGGTGTTCTGCCAAAGACATGTCAACACCCTAACCTTCAGTCAAAGGCTAGTTTTTCTATATTGCTAGACATTGTCAACACCCTAAGCCTTCAGTCAACAGGCTAGTTTTTCTATATTGCTAGACATTGTCAACACCCTAAGCCTTCAGTCAATAGGCTAGTTTGTCTGTTGCCAGACATTGTCAACACCCTAAGCCTTCAGTCAACAGGCTAGTTTGTCCATGTTGCTTGACATTGTCAACACTTCTTCCAGAATAAAGTACAGGTATGGATCTGTTTCCACCCGAGGGGTTTCTGCGATAAAACGACGGTCGAGAGAAACTATGTCATTTGTCTTGAGCGCATTCCAGCGCTCACGCGGGGAAGTGAGGAAGGGAGATAATGAGGGCAAAATAGCAACGCTTATCAACTTTACCGCCCCTCACACGTCAAGGGAGACGATTAGAGGCCCGCATCAGTCTGTGATAGAGGGACTTTTTATCCCCGGCCAACGAGATTAAGCGGTCAGGAATGAAAATAAACAAACGAGCAGGAAGGGTGATGCAAACCCCAACAGAGTGTGCAGTACTCTGTGCCGAACCTGGAGCCAGAACTGCGAAGGAAAAGTCTACGCCTGGCATCAAAACAAGGATTGCATCAGCACAAGCACGTGGAACCCGGACGACCAGCACACGCGCTCCTGTGTGACGTCAGTGGGTGGGCGGGTAAGTTTGTCTTTCTGGAGCTTGGCCAGAACGGGGTAAGGCTGAATGGGAGAGAGACTCGAGTTACGATACTCACTCCAGCTGCCATGATAGCACACAAGGTATTCGTGATAGGGACTTAGACTGGGCCATGCGCAGGAAACAGATGTACACTGATAATTAATGGCAATGGGTAGCCATGGCAGCGACTATCAGAAAGTTGGTGGATAATTTTTTGTCTCCGAGAGAGAGAGAGAGAGAGAGAGAGAGAGAGAGAGAGAGAGAGAGAGAGAGAGAGAGAGAGATTGCATGTGTGTGGTTGCGTGTGTGTGTGGTTGCGTGTGTGTGTGTGGTTGAGTGTGTGGTTGTGTGTGTGGTCGCGTGTGTGTGTGGTTGCGCGCGTGTGTGTGTATGTATGTATATATGTATATACATGTTTACATATATGTATATATGTATATGTATGTAAATATATGTATGTGTATATATACATATATGTATGTGTATCATCATCATCATCGGGTGCCCTGCCGCATGGCGTTGGCGACCATGGACTTCCAACCATCTCTATCTCTCGTTGCCCCCAGCATCTCCCCCACCCTCCTCATCCCCAGCCACTCTGCAAGTCCGTCCAGCATTCTCTCCCTGAGTGTACCTGGTGCCCTTTTTCCCTCCAGCTTTCCCGTTGTGACCAGGTGCTCCAAATCCCCCTTCCTCATAAAATGGCATATAAATGTTGCTTGTCTTTTCCTACTCTTCCTTATGAGTGATCTACTTGTGTCTGCCTCCATCAATACTGTCTCGTTTGTTTTCTTTGCTGTCCATGGAACTCTCAACATTCTTCTGAGAAACCACATCTCGGCTGCCTCAATCTTGTTCTGGCTTTGCTTGCTGTATGTGTATACATTATATGTATATAAGTGTGTGTGTGGGTGGGTGGGTGGGTGGGTGGGTGAGTGGGTGTGGGTGGGTGGGTGGGTGAGTGGGTGGGAGTGTATGTGTGTGTGAGATTTTCTTTCATTCATTCACTCGTTTTTTATTCGTCCCAAGCAATGTCTTCTCAGGTTCATGTATATACGTTGTTTGGCCCACTTTGTATGCAGGGGTTATGTTGCTGCATAGTCTGTACATTCGCCATTGTTTCTATCTGTACTCGTATGACCCATTCCTTCAGTGTTTGTCAGTTGTGTTTTTACAATTCATTTCCATTTCATTTGTTTAGGTGTGAGTACTTCATTTTACTTTTTATGTCTTTTTGCTTATGTTAGTTGTAAGATAGGTCCAGTGAGACCTGATGTTACTTACTATCCGTGAGTAATAGTGTTTCCAAGCTTTTTTCTTTTACCGGTGTGTTTGCATGCCACATAACGTAGATGACAGACTAGGTGGAGCACATATGGAATTGCTCGAATGTGATGAAATCCCCTTCGAACAGACACTAAACTTCAAGTTAAATCGGTAGCCTGTGGACATGGAAATTTAAAAAAAAAATTTGCTTTGGACTTGAGAAAACAACAACAAACAACAAACAATTAACAACTAACTGCAACTTATTACAAATAACTTCAAAGAAAAAGAAAAAATAACCACGCTACATTTTCGAGACGGAGAAAACAGCAGCGCGTTAAATTTGTTTTCATACTAGTGAAATATAAACCCGTTGAAGAAAAATAATGTAACATCTTTTTGTAGATCAGTTCAACAGGCAACTTTACGGTCACTTACAACGTGGAATACTTGACGTGCACCGAAAAGAAAAGGTGAATGGTAAACTATCTTTTTACAGTTCAGTTCACAAGATTCCATCAATCCTTTAAAACGTCATCAACAGGATATGTTTCAGAAGCTCGTAATTTGTTTGTTCAAGGGACAACTCCATATGCACTCCTACCCAAATGTGCTAACACTGGCAGGCCTTCATGATGATCGAAATCTGAGAAAGTGCGATTTATCTTCATTGACGTCATCAACAGGATATGTTTTCAAAGGACGGGTAAGATCAGAGAAGGGTTGACGTCAGAGCAGGAGAATTCTTCCTTTGATTTTCAGAAGCTCGTAATTTGTTTGTTCAAGGGACAACTCCATATGCACTCCTACCCAAATGTGCTAACACTGGCAGGCCTTCATGATGATCGAAATCTGAGTGAGTTTCACGGCAAAAGCCTGACATCGTAAAAGCTGTGACACCCAGGGCTACCATTAGACAGCATAGTTGCCATCAACACGTTTCTTGTCTGTTTGGAGTGAGTTCAAGATGGATTCATCGCACGCAGACAATTCCATATACGTTCACATCCACACTTGTTTCAATGGTGTCACTTCTCACGTCCCCTGTTTCATAGCCACCAAAATACACATCTGCCATTTTCTCCTACTCGACTCCACGTCAGGGAAGTTGTCTGTTTTTGTTTTGTTTTGCTAAGTGTTGTGTATATATTTATTTGCGTGCGTGTGTGTGTGCATGTGTGTGTATCTGTGTGTGTGTGTGTGTGTGTGTGTGTGTGTGTGTGTGTGTGTGTGTGTGTGTGTGTGTGTGTGTGTGTGTGTGTGCGCAGGACCTGGTGACGTGGACGACTCTGGGCACCTATCACATCCCCCACCTGGAGAACACGCCCAACACTGCTACCACTGGCACCACCGTCTCCCTCTTCCTCTCCCCCTTCAACTTCTTCCCCAGCGACCCCTCCATGGCTTCCCGTGATGCTGTGCGCGTCAGCCCTTGGGACCCGGACCGGCCGCTGAAGAGCGCTAAGGTGGAGCGGTATAATACGTCAGCACTTTTGATGTGTGTGCCTGATGTCACTTTGCCTGATGAACGGCTGAAAGAGGACGGTGCTGATCTGTTCAACTGAAAGGGTGGGAGGGGGGGATGGGCGGCGACTTTTTCAATCTGGCTTTAAAAAAAAAACAAGGGTGATTTTTTTCCTTCTGAGAGCTGCAAATAGACTGTGTGTGTGTGTGTGTGTGTGTGTGTGTGTGTGTGTGTGTGTGTGTGTGTGTGTGTGTGTGTGTGTGTGTGTGTGTGTGTGTGTGTAAATCGCGTGTGTTTGTGTGTGTGTGCGAGAGGAGAGAGAGAGAGAGAGAGAGAGAGAGAGAGAGAGAGAGAGAGAGAGATGTGTGAGTGTGTGTGTGCGTGTATATGCGTGTGATTGTGTGTGTGTGTGTGAGAGAGAGAGAGAGAGAGAGAGAGAGAGAGAGAGAGAAAGAAAGAACGAAAGAGAGAGTGTGTGTGTGTGTGTGTGCGAGAGAGAGAGAGAGAGAGAGAGAGAGAGAGAGAGAATGTGTGAGTGTGTGTGTGCGTGTATATGCGTGTGATTGTGTGTGTGTGTGTGTGTGAGAGAGAGAGAGAGAGAGAGAGAGAGAAAGAACGAACGAAAGAGAGATAGAGAGAGAGAGAGAGAGAAGAGAGAGAAGAGAGAGTGTGTGTGTGTGTGTAGGTGTGCGTGTGTGGGTGTGTGAAATGTGTGAAATTGTGAAGATTTTCTAGGCTCATTTCAGGGTGGATTTTTCCCCGATTTTTAAGTCAAAGCTTGGAAAGGGGCACAATGATCAGTCGAGTCACATGGACCAAAAAATAATCGTAAAATGAACACTTTTTGAGTAAAGCGTGTGACATGAATGAATGGCAGCCGATCTCATTTTTCAAGGCAAATGTGTGTTAAAATGCACAACCATGATGACAGTTAAAATGCAATTTCAGTATTTAAAATTCAGATGGCCCAATTATGATGTAAATGGGCCATTTTCTGTATCATTCGCTGTTGTTGTTTTAATTGGTCTCTCTGGTTTGACTGCAAAATATGGCAGTATCGTGGAGATGTTAATCGGTGCAATACAAATAGATTTATTACTTTTTACTATCATGTGCTTTTTACCATTGATATGAAGAAGCAATATTAATGATAAGCAAACATCGCCGAAAATACAAATTGTCAAAAGACGTTAAGAAACAATGTTAATGATGTGCAATGTTAAACATAAAATTGTCAACAGATATAAACATATTTATGATGAGTAAAGTCAAACAAAATTATCAGCAGACATACAGAAAAGTATGGAAGATGGGCAAATAGTGTCTAATATAAAACTATCGATATTGATATAAATGATACCATAACTCACCCAAGCTGCAATGACCATGATCTTTATCTCCAAACTATTACCATCGTATCGAATTATTTCTGTAGACAGTCATGAAAAACTCAAGTTCGATTGTTCAAATCAAGAAGAGACTGAAAAGAGACATAGGACATTCACTTCAAACGTCAGCGGTTTATTCATAAATCTGGTGGGTGCCATTTGTTTGCCTCTGTCTCTCTGTCCCTGTATCTAGAATTGGGCTTATTTTGAACAGACACATTTACAGTTTGCATTTATCCCTGAATGGTTGAATTTCCAAATTGCATTTATCCTGGAATGGATGAATTTCGAAATTGCATTTATCCCGGAATGGATGAATTTATACAAGTGTCTTTTCAATCTTTCGTAGCAACTGTCTTGGCCCGTAGAGAAGTGAAATAGAGTGAATGCTTTCTGAAAAACAAACAATGAGACTTATTTTGTTGTGTGTGTGTGTGTGTGTGTGTGTGTGTGTGTGTGTGTTGTGTGTGTGTGTGTGTGTGTGTGTGTGTGTGTGTGGTGTGTGTGTGTGTGTGTGTGTGAGCGAGATAACTTTGTGTTTATGTTCTGTAAAAATCAGATTTCTAACTAACTGTTCATTGTTAAACTTCAACTTAAATATGGTTCGGCTTACATTCAATAACTCTTTCATCGTTTATTCATGACTTCTTATATTGATATATGTGGACCGGTATGTCTTTACACTGAACAGTGTCTGCTGATATTTCTGTGAACACCCGCCTTTATAGTTTTACATCAATCTCACTACAGAACCAAACAAGGATTGTGCACGACTTTATGCTATTGTTTTTCATTGTTTGTCATGTACATGTTCATTTGATGGCCATGACATGAATTTTGGGTGACATTGTTTATTGTACAACTTAAAAATTTTTTTTTTACTGCAAACCTGTATCAGCGTGCATCATGAATTGTTTGTGCGTATCGTCGTCAGTAGCATGAGTTTTAAACATCAAACGATTTTTATACATCCTACAGACCATTACTGTTTGTATCATAAAAACAATGAAATCCTTTGCAGTTCTGCACTTCATGTAAAATCTTCAGTAGTTTAGTTTTAATCAAATCATTTTTAATCATCAAATGCTTTTAATACCCCCTGCAGACTATCACTGCTTGTATCATTAAAACAATTAGGTCCCACCGTGCAGTTCGATATTTCACGTAAGCCGAAAACATTTTATGTTAAATACCCCAAGCAATTTTGATACCTCCTGCAGACTCTCACAGCATGTATCACACAAACAATCAGAATCTCATTTTGCCGTTCTGAATTTCATGAAAGTCCGATTATGATTTGTGTTTTTACGTGAATATTGTACGTGCAAACGATGCAATCATACCTTGTGTTTACGAGCTGTGATCGATCAACTAGAACTGAATAAAACTTGAATATTTTTAGATCAATTTTCTGCTGCAGTCTATAGTGCAGAGTAGATATGAAACGCCTTTTTACCTGTTCCTGTAGAGTGGAAGGGATCAAGAATTGGTTTTATTCAGTGCATCATGCGTCTAAAACCTACGTTTGCCAATGAAAAACCTCAAACAAGACCCCTTCTGCGCACACACACACACAGTCACACAGACACAAACACAGACACAGACAGACACAGACACACAGACACACACACACTCGCGCACACACACACCACACCCACACACACAGCGCAGCACACACGCACACACGCACACACGCACACGCACACGCCACACGCACACAGACACACCACACAGACACACACACACACACACACACACACACACACACACACACACACACACACACAACACACACACACACAACACACGAATCAGAACGCTTCATGTCATATAACAAAACAATACAGGTGCAAATTTTCGGCGCACACGAAGGACAACAACGAGCAAATACACACATTTTAGGAGAAAAACCGGCAAGACTTCCCTGATATTCCGTTAAATGATATGTCTCGACCTATAGTTGTAAGTGATAAACCGAATCATACATCTGAATGTGTGTATATTAAAGTAAAACCTCAGTGAATCTTGTCTAAACCTGTAGTTGTCAGTGATAAACCTCATTGTATCATATGTCTGAACTTATGTTTGTCAATGATAAACTTCATTGAATCACAGGTTAAAACCTGCATTTGTCGGTGATAAACCTCACTGAATCATATGTCTGAGCCTACATTTCTCAAAGAGAAACATTAAATCACATGGTCTGATTCTAAATTTATCAAACATAAACCTCATTGAATCGTATATCTGAAACTATATCTATCAAACATAAATATCATTGAATCATACGTCTGATTCTATATTTGCCAAAGATAAATCTCACTGAATCATATGTCTGAATCTATATTTGTCAATTGTACAGCTCATTGAATCGTGTGTCTCGACCTATATTATGTCAGTGATAAACCTATCACAGCTATATTATTTATTTATTTATAAGCTATTGTCTGTATTTTAATCAGATCCGAATTAATCCATTTAAATAGAAAAGTTCGATCAGCATACATAATAAACCGTGCGCCTTTAGCGTTCATGTCTTGTCTAGGTCTTACGATGTGGTGTGAAGAGGGAAGTGAAATAATGTCTTGAAATAGATGAACGTAATTTTTGACATGATGTCTACGTTGATTGTTGTCATTCATTCGATTATATTAAAATTTTGTCAAGCATGATCATTAAGGTGTTCTGGTCTGTTTTTCTGTACTGTCTTTCTCTGTCTGTTTCTGTATCTGTATCTGTCTGTCGGTCTCTATATCTCTCTCTGTGTCACACACACACACACACACACACACACACACACACACACACACACACTACACGTACACGTACACGTAACAACGCACAACGCACACGCACACGCGTACACGCACACACACACATACGTGTTTGTTTTTTGGCTAATTTATTTGAGAACTTATTTTTTTGATAAGGACATACATCCCAACAGTTGGACTGAATATATATTTTTGCTGCTATATAAGAAAGGAGATGTAAATGAAGCTAATAACTACAGAGTATATCGCATTATACAAACTGGAAAATTACTGTCATTTATAGCAGACTACAAGAATTGATAGAGCTAGAGAAGAGCAATGTAACAGGTGAACACTAAGCAGGATTTAAAGGACTGTTCCACTATTGACGATGTGTTTACGTTGCTAGCCACTGTTCCAAAGCAAATTTTGTGAAATGTAATCCATGTGGCGTTTATTGATTTTGAAAGGGCATTTGATTCTATTTCAAGAAATTATATAAAAAAAACTCAGGAAGAGTGGAACAGCGGGTAAGTTGTTTCACTGTCAGGAGAATTTAAAGAAGTTAAGACAAAGATAAGATGTGG
>JAPXFY010000016.1:40864965-40874965 GCA_030674185.1 Monoplex corrugatus
ACCACTACTACTATTACTTCTGCTGCTGCTATTGTTACTACTATACTACTGCTGCTGCTGTTGTTACTACTATACTACTATTACTTCTGTTGCTGCTATTATTACTACCACTACTACTATTACTTCTGCTGCTGCTGTTGTTACTACTATACTACTACTGCTGCTGCTGCTGTTATTACTACCACTACTACTATTACTTCTGCTGCTGCTATTGTTACTACTATACTACTGCTGCTGCTGTTGTTACTACTATACTACTATTACTTCTGCTGCTGCTATTATTACTACCACTACAAATATTACTTCTGCTGCTGCTATTGTTACTACTTTTACTACTGCTGCTGCTGCTACTACTAACATTACTAATGCTACGCTACTACCTCGTACTAATGTTGCTGCTACTACTGCTGCTACTACCGCCCTCTATTACCACTACACTACATTACTGCTGCGCTGCTGTTGCTACTAGTACTACTAATCTACCGTTACTACTGTAGTTGCAACTGCTGCTGCCGCCTACTACTACTACTACTACCACTGTTTACTGTTGTTGATGCTGCTGCTCTTCTCCTCCTACTGCCATTACTACTACTACTTCTGCACATGTGCTGGTTACCACTACTATAGCCATTACTACTACTACTTCTGCAACATGTGCTGTTACCACTACTACAGCCATTACTACTACTACTTCTGCAACATGTGCTGTTACCACTACTACTGCCATTACTACTACTACTTCTGCAACATGTGCTGTTACCAACTACTACATGCCATTACATACTACTTACTTCTGCAACATGTGCTGTTACCACTACTACAGCCATTACTACTACTACTTCTGCAACATGTGCTGTTACCACTACTACAGCCATTACTACTACTACTTCTGCAACATGTGCTGTTACCACTATTACTACCATTACTACTACTACCTCTGCAACATGTGCTGTTACCACTACTACAACCATTACTACTACTACTTCTGCAACATGTGCTGTTACCACTACTACAGCCATTACTACTACTACTTCTGCAACATGTGCTGTTACCACTACTACAACCATTACTACTACTACTTCTGCAACATGTGCTGTTACCACTACTACAGCCATTACTACTACTACTTCTGCAACATGTGCTGTTACCACTACTACAACCATTACTACTACTACTTCTGCAACATGTGCTGTTACCACTACTACAGCCATTACTACTACTACTTCTGCAACATGTGCTGTTACCATTACTACAGCCATTACTACTACTATTTTTACCGCTGCAGCTGCTACTACTACTGCTCCTGCTACTACTACTACTCCTGCTACCGCCGCTACTTACAGTATTACTACTACTGCTGCCGCTGCAGATGCTCCTACTACTATTACCAATCTACTATTATTACTGCAGCAGCAGCTGCTGCTACTGCTACTACTACTGCTGCTGCTGTTGCTGTTGGTACAGTGCTATTTAATAATTGCAGATTTTGAGTAGTGCGCATATGGTACTGTCCGAATGCGATTAATCCCTTTTGAAAACGTTGCTTCAATGTTCATCCTTAAAGCTTCTTGCTATGAGAATTCACAGCTCTGCTTTGTACGCTTTATTGGTTTTCTATTCAACAGCGTATTGGATACAACGCTGCTTGTGTGGGTTACAATGTTGTCTGTGGTACTTCTGCTTCATCGTCGTCGTCATCATCATCATCATCATCATCATCATCATCATCATCATCATCATCATCATCATCATCATCATCATCATCATGTGCGCTGTCGCATGGCGTTGGCGATCATGGCCCTCCATACGAATATATCCCTTGTCGCTGCAAGTACATCTCCCATCTTCTCTGTCTTCAGCCACTCTGCACGTCCGTCCAGTATTTCCTCCCTGGGTCTACCTGGTGCTCTTTTTCCCTCCAGCTTTCCTGTCGTTTGTTCATAATGACCCTATCTCATCCTCTTTTCAATCAGTTTGTTCATACTGACCCTATCTCATCCTATTTAATCAGTTTGTTCATAATGACCCTATCTCATCCTTTTTTCAATCAGTTTGTTCATACTGACCCTATCTCATCCTATTTAATCAGTTTGTTCATAATGACCCTATCTCATCCTATTTAATCAGTTTGTTCATACTGACCCTATCTCATCCTATTTAATCAGTTTGTTCATACTGACCCTATCTCATCCTATTTAATCAGTTTGTTCATACTGACCCTATCTCATCCTATTTAATCAGTTTGTTCATACTGACCCTATCTCATCCTATTTAAGCTGTTTGTTCATAATGACCCTATCTCATCCTATTTAATCAGTTTGTTCATAATGACCCTATCTCATCCTATTTAATCAGTTTGTTCATACTGACCCTATCTCATCCTATTTAATCAGTTTGTTCATAATGACCCTATCTCATCCTATTTAATCAGTTTGTTCATACTGACCCTATCTCATCCTATTTAATCAGTTTGTTCATAATGACCCTATCTCATCCTATTTAATCAGTTTGTTCATACTGACCCTATCTCATCCTATTTAATCTGTTTGTTCATAATGACCCTATCTCATCCTATTTAATCAGTTTGTTCATACTGACCCTATCTCATCCTATTTAATCAGTTTGTTCATAATGACCCTATCTCATCCTATTTAATCAGTTTGTTCATACTGACCCTATCTCATCCTATTTAATCAGTTTGTTCATAATGACCCTATCTCATCCTATTTAATCAGTTTGTTCATACTGACCCTATCTCATCCTATTTAAGCTGTTTGTTCATAATGACCCTATCTCATCCTATTTTCAATCAGTTTGTTCATACTGACCCTATCTCATCCTATTTAATCAGTTTGTTCATACTGACCCTATCTCATCCTATTTAATCAGTTTGTTCATACTGACCCTATCTCATCCTATTTAATCAGTTTGTTCATAATGACCCTATCTCATCCTATTTAATCAGTTTGTTCATAATGACCCTATCTCATCCTATTTAATCAGTTTGTTCATACTGACCCTATCTCATCCTATTTAATCAGTTTGTTCATAATGACCCTATCTCATCCTATTTAATCAGTTTGTTCATAATGACCCTATCTCATCCTATTTAATCAGTTTGTTCATACTGACCCTATCTCATCCTATTTAATCAGTTTGTTCATACTGACCCTATCTCATCCTATTTAATCTGTTTGTTCATACTGACCCTATCTCATCCTGTTTAAATCAGTTTGTTCCTACTGACCCTATCTCATCATGGTGTAAATCAGTTTGTTCCTACTGACCCTATCTCATCCTGTTTAAATCAGTTTGTTCCTACTGACCCTATCTCATCCTGTTTAAATCAGTTTGTTCCTACTGACCCTATCTCATCATGGTGTAAATCAGTTTGTTCCTACTGACCCTATCTCATCCTGTTTAAATCAGTTTGTTCCTACTGACCCTATCTCATCCTGTTTAAATCAGTTTGTTCCTACTGACCCTATCTCATCCTGTTTAAATCAGTTTGTTCCTACTGACCCTATCTCATCATGGTGTAAATCAGTTTGTTCCTACTGACCCTATCTCATCATGGTGTAAATCAGTTTGTTCCTACTGACCCTATCTCATCATGGTGTAAATCAGTTTGTTCCTACTGACCCTATCTCATCATGGTGTAAATCAGTTTGTTCCTACTGACCCTATCTCATCATGGTGTAAATCAGTTTGTTCCTACTGACCCTATCTCATCCTGTTTAAATCAGTTTGTTGATACTGACTCTATCGCATTCTGCTTATTATTGATTATTTTATTATTACTATCATTATCATTATCATAGTTATTATCATTGTTATCATTTTTAGTATCATTATTCTCATTATTATTATTACTACCACTATCATTATCATAGTTATTATCATTGTTATCATTTTTAGTATCATTATTCTCATTATTATTATTATTACCACTATCATTATCATTATCATAGTTATTATCATTGTTATCATTTTTAGTATCATTATTCTCATTATTATTATTATTACCACTATCATTATCATTATCATAGTTATCATTTTTAGTATCATTATTCTCATTATTATTATTACTACCACTATCATTATTATCCTCCTCCTCCTCATCATCATCAACATCATCATCCTGATCATTAGTCTTAATCTTCTTCTTCTTCTGCTTCTTTTTCTTCTCATTATTATCAATCATTACTATTGCTATTATTGTTACTATTATTATTTTTATTATTATTATTACTAGTAGCAGCAGAAACATCAGCAGTAGTAGTAGTAGCATCATCACCCTCGTCGTCGTTGTCGTCGTCGTCATCATCATCATCACCATCACCACCACCACCACCATCATCATCATCATCATCATCATGCTACGGCTCCGCACCGTACTGGAATGCTTTATGAGTCTTGGCTATCAACCGACCAGTCCTGACCATAAGCAGCCAGCACGTGGGGTTCTGGCAGTTAGATAACGTTTGGGCCAAGAGACCTACACATTTAGGGAGAGGGGTGTGGGTGAGAAGGGGCCAGGGGTTGGTCAAGCCTGGTCTGGTCATCTTGACTTTAATGTATGTATGTCTGCAGTCGAGAGAGCTAATCTGCGAGTGGGTATGTGTGTGTGTGTGTGTGTATGTGTGTGTGTGTGTGTGTGTGTATGTGTGTGTGTGTGTGTGTGTGTGTGTGTGTGACGGATGTGCTTTTATTATTTTCACACTGCTGTTTTTATATTTTTCTTACTGTTGTGTAAGGCGTTTTGGCCCATTTTGCTTTTGTGGAATGATCATCGTGTTCTTTCGCTGGCACGTCATTGATGACGCGCATTCTCCTGAATGTCATCAGAAGAAATACATGATTTGATTTACGTGTTGCATGCAATGACGCAGTAGTGTGAAAATACGTAAGAGAGTAATGATTGTGTACTATGGCAACGAGGACATGATTTGGTCAACATGTTGCATACAATGACGCAGTTGTATGAAAGTAAGTAAGAAAGTAATGATTAGGTGCTAGGGCAACGAGGACAATAATTTTAGGAGGATAACGGTATTAGACGAGGACACGGGACGAGAGCACAACAGCGCAAGCATTGATTCGATTGCCGACCAAGTACATCATTTTACGTCGTATACGTCATATCTGTCATATGTGTCAATCCTTTATTGACACACTGTTACCATAGAGGGAGGACAATACAACTTCTCCTATACTATATAAGCAGAGGTAAATCCTCAGCCAATTCAGTGGAGAGAAAAAACAACAAAACAAACAAACAAACAAACAACAACAACAACAAAAAACCGCTTACTCTCCACTCACTCCATATCATGTCTGATGATACTGCCACTACTTCCGAGGAACCAGATATTCCAATGATCGACCTGCTGCCAAATAATCCTCCTGGCCTACCGCCTGAGGCCTTCATTCCTCTTCACACTCTTTCAGAAACTAGTAGTGATGATGACGAGGATCCCTTTGTGATCATGCCAATCCGTGGAAAGAAAAGACCATATCCTTCACCGGATTTCAATTGTGACAAACGTCCTCTTCCGGACACTCACATCACTGCTCCACAGGCCACTGTCTCCTGCTCCAATCTGGAAGATGTTGATGACCTCTCTTCATCCCAAAATAATACCGCTGTGGTTGATCAGGCACCCAAAGCAACCTCTTCAATTTCAACTACGACTATTTCTCCAACACCTCCGACGCCAACTGATCCTAAACCAAGTTATGCTACCATTACCAAGAAAAAGGTCAACGACACTTCTTATCAGACCTTCACTCGAGCCAAGACACGACCTACTCCTGTCCAGAACCGGAACTCTCTAAATTCCCTGTCATCTTCAGACAAACTGGAGGAAGTATTAAGTTCTCCAAACTAGGATCTTGGCGAAAGGCCCAACTACTTAAAAATGCTGTTGGTGCTGTTGTTTCCATTCAGCCCATCTCCAGTGGCGAATGGTTGGTTGGCTGTACTTCCGCCAAACAACAAGGCCAGCTTCTCCTGTTGACTTCGTTTCCGGGAGCGCCAAATGATTCGATTAAAATTCTCACTCGACTCCCTGTCAACATAGTCGTTGGAGTGATAAAAGGAGTCCCCATGGAGGACAATGCTTATTCCCTGCTTCGTAATGATCTTGAGGCTCAAGGCCTTTCCCTAGATTCGATTCAACGACTCAACACCAAATCTGACACTCCTACTGGATCTGTTCGAGTTGCTGTTCTTCGTGATAGCCTTCCTACCAATGTGAAACTCGGCTACTCATTGCACAGAGTATCACCTTTCATACCTCCTATTCGCCTCTGCACCAAATGTCGAACATTAGGCCACAGCAAGTCGGAATGTCGCCGTCGTAACCCTAGTTGTGCAAAATGTGGAAAGTCCCATACGACCGACAATTGTGACAGTCAGCACCTTTTCTGTGTCAACTGTTGTGGATCTTATGCTGCTTTTGACTCCAGATGCCCAGAAATCAAGATACGAAAATTACCTCCATGAAATCAAAAACACCAAATTTGTTCCATTTAGTGAGGCGCTTCATTTGGTTCGAACACAATGGTACAATTAGAAGAAGGATACGAATGATTTGGACAGAAATTTCAACATTCCTTTCAACCGCCCCAAACAGCAACGTTCGTCTGTTTCACCTAAAACTACCACTTCTGACGTCTCTCTTGTCTCCAATACCAACATCAAATCAACTGCTCCAGTTAAGACAACTTCCTCTCAGCCTTGTATTGATCCATCTTCTATTGCTTCTTCATCAAGTACATCGTTTCGTAAACAAGTTACGAAGGATCACTCAACCTCCATTCCATCGCAAAAAAATTCCAACAATCGTAAGAAATCTGTTGCTGTTAATCATCAACATCCAAGAAACCCTAGTCGAAATGACACTACAGCTTCTACTGCTGAACCACGATCAACACATCAATCTATAATTCAAATCGTTGAAGTCGTCAAATCTACTGTAGAAGGCCTTAAACCACAATTTGCAAAAGCTGATCCTATGGCTCTCTGCTTTAATTGACGGTTTCCTGGCACTTCTTCAAACATTCATCACTTCTAATCATCATGGCTGTTAGACTACTTCAATGGAACTGTCGGGCCATCTCATCTGCGATGGATCTGCTTATCCAACATCTCTCCAACAATATCTACGAACTCCTCGCTTTACAATCGCTGTCAAGGACTTCCCGTCATCTCCCAAAGATCCCTGGCTATCATTATCCTCCTTTACAAGTTAAAGATAACTCTGGAGCAATTCGGGCTGCCACTTACGTCCTAGAAGGACT
Organism: Monoplex corrugatus; assembly: GCA_030674185.1. Lineage (NCBI taxonomy): Eukaryota > Metazoa > Mollusca > Gastropoda > Littorinimorpha > Ranellidae > Monoplex > Monoplex corrugatus. Next base: position 40,872,271 of record JAPXFY010000016.1, read on the forward strand.
TTCAGCGAGAAAAGGTTCCTTGCCACCATCCACTTCACCAGTTGGATATGGAGTTGTCACAACGCTACAAACAACTACAGGCCAGGATCTTCATTTTCTTAACCACTACAACCATTCCCGCTCTACGGACTTCAGTTGGCTCTCTAACTTTCCAAACAACTGGGTTATCGTTGGTGATTTTAATGTCGTTATGCACTCTGGGAAAACATTTTTTCCAGCGCTTCACCTATCATTAGCGAACAAATTCAAAATGCTGATATTATTCTCCTCAATGACGGCAGTCCCACCAGGCTTCCTGAAATTGCTGGACACTCTCCTTCTGCTATTGATCTCTCCTTCTCTTCGGCCAACCTTGGTGGTCTAGCTACATGGAATGTTCTCACTGATTCCATGTCTTCGGATCATCTACCTATTGAAGTTGTTCTTCAGCTTACTCCATATCATCACAATCCTCCAACATCTCGACTTTTCAACTTAGAAAAAGCGGACTGGATTCGTTTTAAATCCTTATTATCAACGGAAATTACCTTGGATTTCAACCAGTCTATTGATGCCATCAATGACCAGATTACAAATCATATTCTGAGCGCAGCCAGGGTTTCAATTCCATTGATGAAACAATCATCTCAACGACGAGGAAACCCATGGTGGACTTCTACCTGTCATCTAGCGGTTCAACGCAAACGTCGTGCATACCGTCAATATCTACATCTAAGAAAGTATAGAGCCTCTATTGAAGACATACAGTTGAGCTACTCTTCCATGAAAGAAGCTGATATAGCCTGTAAGAAGACCATTGCTGAAGCAAAACTTCATTACTGGAATGACAAGGGTCACTCTTGCAATGGTGATATTTCGACCTTGTGGAGACAGCTAAAAATTTTACGTAGGAGCTATCATCCACCTGATCACAATATCTTTTCTTCGGATGGTAAAGTCTTAACTACCTCTAAAGAGAAAGCTGACGCCTTTCTTCAACACTTTGCCTGTGCCAGCCTGACTAGTCAATTACCTCAGGATCAACAGCAGTTTCGACAGGCTACAGAACAAAGTATGGATCTCTCTCCGCCAATTGATCAAGAAAATCCTATTACCTACTTTGAATTACTACGAGCTCTTCGTCGAATCAAATCTCCAAAATCTTCCCCTGGAGGTGATTCTCTCGCTTATCCTATACTTCAAAGAATACCTACTTCCTTCCTGAAAACAATCTTAACCTTCTTCAACAAATGCTGGACAGAAGGAATTGTTCCTCAATCTTGGAAGGAAGCTATTGTCATTCCAATTCCGAAAGCTAACAAACCTCGTAATCAGCTTAATAACTACAGACCTATCTCTCTTACTTCGCATCTTGGCAAGGTGTATGAACGCATCACTCAAGATTGCCTTCGGTTTTTCATTGATAAAAAAGGATTGCTCCCTACTTCCCAAGCTGGATTTCGAAAAGGACGTAGTGTCAATGACCATTTAGTTTGTCTTGGTGAACACATTCGTAAAGCATTGTCCAAACGGAGAGTGTTATCTTGCTTCCTGGACATTGCCAAATCTCTATCAATTCATCCCTTCTTTTCTCACCAGCAGGACCATGGCTGTACGCTGGAAGGACATCACCACTCAGTCGAAACGAATAGACATGGGTGTCCCTCAAGGATCGGTCATTGCTCCTCTTCTTTTTACTCTCATGATTTCTCAAATAGGTCAGCACCTCAAATCGGACACTGTTCTAACGACCTATGCAGACGATGTTACTCTCTGGAGAATTACCAAGATGCGTCGTCCTCAAAAAGCTGGTACTCTTCAAAAGTCTGCCATCAATACGTTTCAACGTGAAATAGATACAGTTCTCCGTTCCCTTAAGGAAAATGGTTTCATTCTTTCTGCTGCCAAAACAGTCTTCATGCCTGTTTTACGTGCAGTAGGACGATTTTCCAAGGATATTCACATCCACATTGACGGCACACCAGTCAAGGCTTCCTCTTCGGTCAAATACCTTGGACTCATATTTCAAAGAAATGGCTGTTGGTCAAAACAAGTTCATCATGCTACTCTACATGGACGACGAGCATTAGGCTTACTTCGATCTATTCGCAGAGAATCCTGGGGACAACGTCGAGAAACGCTTGTTCTCCTCACGCAGAGTCTCATTAGATCACGATTTCTCTTTGGATCTTCGGTCTTACATGATCTCCCCATATCATACTTAAAACAACTTGCCGCAGTTGAATGCACTGCTCTTCGTCTTTCTTTAGGACTACCTCAATCTGTACCACAAAGACAAGTTTATCATGAAGCTGGCATTCTTCCACTCCGGCACTGCATTAAAAGGACTGCTTGCAACTATATTTCCGTTCATGTCAGGTTATCAGTTGAATTAACTGATGATTGGAATTTAGTTCCAAATTGAAATTGTTATCACAGCTTAATGACTTCCACCAAAGATCTACGATCCACGGCTCATCTTCTGAACCAAGATCGGCATTCCCTTAGCAAACTACCGACTGACCCAGCACCACCTTGGGATCGTGAGCCTCCAGATATCCTGGATAACTTGTCACGCTTTTCCAAAAAGGACAATCCACATCTCCTCGCTAACATTGTTCGAGAACTTCTTGATGGACCCTTCCTTCATGACTATCAGATATACACTGATGGTTCTGTCTTAGACAATGGTAACAGTGGTGCTGGAGTATACCTC
>JAPXFY010000016.1:40884965-40889965 GCA_030674185.1 Monoplex corrugatus
ACTGGCTACTCATTGTTTTAGTCTTTATACTGATTTTATTTGAATTTACTATCTTTGTGTACGACTAGGATAAAGGGGCAAAATCCATACTGATACGGGTCCTTATCTTGTCTTGTCAGTTAACAACATTTCATCTTGTTTGTGTTCTATTCCTAGTTTGGTTTATATGTAGTGTCACCGAGCGGGTAAAGCACCCACCTAGGATGTGAGAAACGCAGGTTCGAATCTTGATCTGACAGTTTTTTCTCCTGGTTCGCTACCATCTTGAATAGTCGCCTGGATGCTCGTTTTTGCTGATGCGGCTGCCGACCGAGGTCCTATGTGTAGTACACACTTAGCACACATTAAAGACCCCAAGACAAAAACAGAGCTGTCCCTGGCGAAATTCCATTTCAAGAGTGGCACTGAACTAAGTGAATAAAGAGGAAGTTTAGGGGATGGGGGGGGGGGGGGGTCCGGGAACATGCTCCCTCGGAAATGTAAAGAAAAAATTGAATTGAAAATTGTGCAGTCTGCCACAGTTTGAGGCATACAAACATGCATAACTCTGTGATTCCATAATTACAATTTAAGAAATAGGTTCAACTTTCACTGGCCTTGGAACTTTTTTTTCTAACTTCACGTCATTTTTTGTCACTGAATGAGTTAAGGCCTACATTCATGCGAATGCAATATACACAGGGGGATGATAACCAAGGATATGTCAAAAATGTAAAACAAACAAACTATAAAAACAAAACAAAACAAAAAACCCTTCAAAAGAGATTAGGACTTGAAGAAACCACAATGGGTAGTTTGCTATCTCTTGACTGTGTTGTGTGGTTTTTCTGAGCGTATCTGATCACGAGGATAATTTTTTTTAAACAAGAGTAGTTCAGCTTCTGCTGTTTCTCTGACTGTGCTTATTTTCGTGTGAAAGAGGAGGCAATAAGCAAGCCCCGGAATCTTAAACTTTTCTTATGAGTCCACCAAAAGGTTTTTTTTCAACAACGTTTTCTGTGGACCAATCCTTCCTGAACATATTTTTGACTTCTTTCTCCTGAAAAATGTCTCCACGCTTAACAATGTCCAACATCCTCGCTGCCATTTTGTCTTCAAACTAGCTGTTCCCATAATGCTCAATGATGCTAGGAGTAGTGAACCGTTTACGGATAGAACGATTGGCAGATAAAATTGTTTACGTACATATTTTGTTAAAATCTTCTTTTTCTTCCACAGAAGCAAATGAATGAATCGAGGAAAGAAGATATTGGTTTTGCAGAGATCCGCCAGTTCGAGAGAGTTCCATACCTGCTGTATGAAAAACAGCCATTTTGATAGTTAAACAGCATTACACGTTCTACACAGTTCAGTTCATACTGCTTGTAGCCCAACCCACCTCTATCTGTGATAACGCTACACTAAAAACAACTCCAGGTCTAATTAAAAGCCGACAGTCAAAAACCAAGCGCCGGGGAAGAGCTACACTCATTTCACGCAGAAAACTTTGGTAATAGAACAACAAAGACAATAATAATAACAACAAACAACAACCACGACAACAACAACAACAAAAGAATGAAATCCATTGCATTGTAATCCAGCCAAGGTGTTGAAATCAAAATCTGTGCACGCACGCACACACGCACACGTGCGCGCGCACGCACACACACACACACACACACACACACACACACACACACACACACACACACACACACACACACACACACACACAAATCCCTACCAGAAAAAAAACAGTTTATTAAAGATCCGATCATTACAGCAAAAACATCATAACAGTACGTACGCAAGTCTGGAGTTTTAGAGTTTGTTCAAGACAGGTTCATCGCACTCAGACAGTACCATACGGGCTCTACCCAAAATCTGTCAACATTTATCTGGCAGATTCAGTGAACCAGCGTAAAACTCTACGCGCCGGCAAGATCTTGAAATGGGAAGGTCAGAGGTGGGGGTGGGGGAAGAAGGGACCTATAAAACACAAAGCTGACACCACCAGAATGATGGAAACATTAAGAATGGCTGCGAATAGGCCAGTTGTTGGTGTTGCTGGCTGGTATTGAACTGGAGATATCAGATCTTGAGTCCACGGGTCTATCAAAAGAACCAACCAACTCTTGGGGAAAAAGGTGAAAATAAACCCTTGGCCCTCCGGTCGGTCGAACCCACAACTCCTGCGCGATGAACACAGCGCTGTAAGTACTGATCTAATTGGTCATCAGTAATACAAAATGACCATTAATGATACAGAATGGCCATTAATAATACAAAATGGTCATCAGTAATGTCAACAGTAATACAAAATGGCCATCAGTAATACAAAATGGCCATCAGTAATACAAAATGGCCACCAGTAATACAAAATGGTCATCAGTAATGTCATCAGTAATACAAAATGGCCATCAGTAATACAAAATGGCCATCAGTAATACAAAATGGCCACCAGTAATACAAAATGGTTATCAGTAATACAAAATGGCCACCAGTAACACAAAATGACCATTAATGATACAAAATGACCAATAATGATACAAAATAGCCATTAATAATACAAAATGTCATCAGTAATATAAAATGGCCACCAGTAATACAAAATGGCCACCAGTAATACAAAATGGCCATTAATAATACAAAATGGTCATCAGTAATACAAAATGGCCACCAGTAATACAAAATGGCCACCAATAATACAAAATGGCCACCAGTAATACAAAATGGCCATTAATAATACAAAATGGTCATCAGTAATATAAAATGGCCACCAGTAATACAAAATGGCCACCAGTAATACAAAATGGCCACCAATAATACAAAATGGCCACCAGTAATACAAAATGGCCATCAGTAATACAAAATGGCCATTAATAATACAAAATGGCCATCAGTAATACAAAATAGCCACCAGTAATACAAAATGGCCACCAGTAATACAAAATGGCCATTAATGATACAAAATGACCATTAATGATACAAAATGGCCATCAGTAATACAAAATGGCCATTAGTAATACAACATGGTCATCAGTAATATAAAATGGCCACCGGTAATACAAAATGGCCACCAGTAATACAAAAATGGCCACCAGTAATACAAAATGGCCACCAGTATACAAAATGGCCACCAGTAATACAAAATGGCCATCAGTAATACAAAATGGCCACCAGTAATACAAAATGACCATTAATGATATGAAATGACCATTAATGATACAAAATGGTCATTAATAATAAAAAATGGTCATCAGTAATATAAAATGGCCATTGATAATACAAAATGGCTACCAGTAATACAAAATGGCCACCAGTGATACAAAATGGCCATCAGTAATACAAAATGGCCACCAGTAATAAAAACAGCCTTCAGTAATACAAAACGGCCATCAGTAATACAAAAAGCCACAAGTAATACAAGATGGCCATCAGGAATACAAAATGGCCATCAGGAATACAAAATGGCCATCAGGAATACTCAAATATAGTGGCGTGAAGTCTAGCTGGGCTTCTGTCTTATAGTTAGTCTTTGCTATTTTACATATATAAGAGAAACTGAAACTGAAACTGACAATGGTTTATTGCCATTGACATTTTTGTCCTTGTGGCAAGGAGCATAAAACAAAGTCATTAAATTTTTCGGCGACGTTTTCTCGAAACAAAGATTTATAAATATAGTCATGGCTGACAATACATCCATTTGAATTTATTCCCTAAAGATGAAGAAAAAATTGAACGGAAAAAGTTGAACAAAATTTGAACAAAAAGTTGAAGAAACAGTTGACCACCCAACGTAATTAGTCATATAGGTAAGAGGAAGACCCAAATCAGCCAAATAAATATAAGAACAGTATAAAGTAATATCTTCACTGAATATAAACTTACATTAATTTAAAAAGTTGAACAAAAAGTTAAATAGTTAACCACCTGACATAATTAGTCATATAAGAGGAAGACCCAAATCCAGAAAACAAACAAAAAAACAATATAACGTAACATCTTCACTAGAGATAAACGTACATTAATTTAAAAAGTTGAACAAAAAGTTGAAGAAACAGTTGACCACCCGACGTAATTAGTCATATAAGTAAAAGGAAGACCTAAATCCGGCAAATAAACATAAGAACAGTATAAAGTGATATCTTCACTGGAGATAAACTTACATTAATTTATTACTGTGTTGTTTTCTTTCTCCGACTTTCCCAAGCAAGGGCGATAAATTTCGCGAGGGATTTTTGATAGTTTTCATCTTCAGTCATGAGTATTCTGGTAATGACCCTTTGACTCGAAATGTCCTCATCAAAGATTATGTATTATATAAGATGGCGACGGGGTAGCCATGTTGATGTTTAGCTCTGCTGATTTTCCACCGTTGCTCCGCTATTCATCGTTGAAGAAACACATACTTTGTGAGGTGGGTGCATCGTACAGTGAAGAGTGACGAAATTGTGCACAATGTGTAACCTGGACACATATAAGAGAGAGAGAGAGAGAGAGAGAGAGAGAGAGAGAGAGAGAGAGAGAGAGAGAGAGAGAGAGAGAGAAACTGAAACTGAAACTGAAACTGTTTATTGTCATTACCCGAAAAGGTCTTTTGACAAGGGGGATAACAATTTTCCAGTAGTGCGACACATAATCCACTCTTTGTATGTGCGCAAATTCTTCACGCATAATCAAAAAAAATATCGAACATCCATTCCTTGAACAGTCGAACATATTCAAATCATATATAATGAACAATCATCCATTGTACCAGTACTACATAATGCAAACAAAACAAAACAAAACAAAAAAATATCAGAACAGTGTTCCCACATTCAGGCCAATAATTTGTCTAGGTTTAGACAAACCAAAATCTTTTTCACACACCCACACCTACACACACACACACGCACCCATATACACTCACACGCGGGCGCGCGCTCGTGCGCACGCACACACACATCAAAACTATAATATGATGAAACATCTGGGCTAGACCACCCAAACCTTACATTTAGTGATAATAA
>JAPXFY010000016.1:40892465-40907465 GCA_030674185.1 Monoplex corrugatus
ATCAGTATAGAAGACAACAAAACAGAATCAGTATGGATGATAACAAAACTGAATCAGTATGGATAATAACAAAACTGAATCAGTATGGATGATAACAAAACTGAATCGGTATGGAAGATAACATTTCATCGGTATGGATTTTCACAAGAAATGAACCAGTTTAGAACGCAACGAGAACTACAACGGGTAAAAAGATAACGAAAACAACGAACCAGTATGGAAGAAAAACGAAAAACAAACCAGTCAGGAAAGAGAATTAATAGCTTACGCCCGTTAACTGGTCAAACAAAAATATTACGCTTTGAAGGGAGGGATGGGAAGGGGTGGTGGTGGTGGTGGGGTGGAAGAATGGGGAACCAGTCCACATATGCACGAAAACTAAATCAACCACCACCACCACCACCACCAAAAATAACAAAATGGTTCAGACTTCGAAAGAAGAAAAAAATTATGTACACATATGTTGTATCTCAACTTCAAAGGAAGAAAAAAAAAAAGAAAAAGAAAAGAAAAAAGAGAAAAAAAATGTACACGTTTGTTATATCTACCACTCATAAAATATCTTCACGTACACACTCACAAACGGCTGTATAGACGCAAACACCAGCAACTGTGTGGGCCAATCTCTGATCACTACCATCGATGAACATGTAGTGTACGTGTGAACAGCTGAGAAATTGAATCACCAAGAGTTCGGTCCCCCCCCCCCCCCCCACACACAAAAACAATAATAATAACAACGATAATTATATCAATAATAACAATTACCATCATTAGTACCATCCTCCTTCTCCTCCTCCTCATCATCACAGTAATAATGATAACTACAATAACAGAAGGTGGTAAGAGTGGGGGACGCTGCGGGAGTGAAACTGTCGAAAGTAGTAAATGTAATAACCTTGCATCACCAGTTTACAATTCAAAAAGATTTATGTTGGATGTGGTCTGTTTGGTTGGAGGGTACGTTACAAACTGTAGAAATAAACACAACGTGCGTGTACAATTTATAATAATAATAATAATTACAATATTTATATAGCGCAAAATCTTGATAAAATCAAATCTAAGCGCTGAAGCAGACACACACGCACGCACGCACGCACGCACGCACGCACGCACGCACGCATGCCACACACACACGCACGCACGCACACACACACACACACACACACACACACACACACACACACACACACACACACACACACACACGCATGGCTATAAATGGGGAGAAAGAATAAAAGCAATAAAAGCAAGAATAAAAGCAATGGAAAATTATAGAGAGCATAGCATATACAATCATATATTATGACCATGTGATTCCCCTCCGAGCGGAGACAGGCTGCAGAGGGGGGGGGGGGGGGGGGGGGGGGTTGAGTGAGGTTAGGATTTTATGCGGAGGAGAAAAGGTGAGTTTTGAGAGCGGACTTGAAGTAGGTTGCTGATGGACTGAGAGAGGAAGTTTGTTCCAGGAGAGTGGACCAGAAACAGAGAAGGCTCGTGGACCATACGTATTGAGCTTAGTGCGTGGAAAGCGAAAAGTCAGAGGATCGGAGGCAGAGCGGAGGGTACGTGAGGGAAGATAGATCTCAAGTAGGCTTGACAGGTAATCGGGGGCTGCGTTATTGAGGCTTTTGTAGCACATGGTGTCTAGTTTGTACTGTATGCGCTTTGATACAGGGAGCCAGTGAAGTTGTGCCAGGAGAGGAGATATGTGGTCAGCTTTTTCTCTTTTTTAGTACAAGGCGTGCAGCATTGTTTTGAATGCGCTGCAGGATGTGAATGGTCATTCCAGTTAAACATGGATAAAAAGCCCGCACAAGATAAAAACAGAATAGGGCAGGACAAGACAAGACAGGACAGGACAGGACAGGACAGGACAGGACAGGACAGGACAGGACAGGACAGGACAGGACAAGACACGACACGACACGACACGACACGACACGACAAGACACGACACGACAAGACAAGTGAACTTTTTCCTTATGGAGAGCACTACGTGCATGTTAAACACGATAATTTTGTATTCAAACGGATAACGGAAAGACAAGATAGGACAAGACAAATCAAGACCAATCAACACGTGTTAAACACGATCGTCTTGCATTCAAAAGTACAACGAAAGGACAGAACAAGACAGGAAAGGTAAGACAAGGTATGTTAGCCACGATCATTTTGTATTCAAACGGATAACGGAAAGACAAGATAGGACAAGACAAATCAAGACCAATCAACACGTGTTAAACACGATCGTCTTGCATTCAAAAGTACAACGAAAGGACAGAACAAGACAGGAAAGGTAAGACAAGGTATGTTAGCCACGATCATTTTGTATTCAAAAGGACAACGAAAGGACAGAACAAGACAGGAAAGGTAAGACAAGGTATATTAGCCACGATCATTTTGTATTCAAAAGGACAACGAAAGAACAGAACAAGACAGGAAAGGTAAGACAAGGTATATTAGCCACGATCATTTTGTATTCAAAAGGACAACGAAAGGACAGAACAAGACAGGAAAGGTAAGACAAGGTATGTTAGCCACGATCATTTTGTATTCAAAAGGACAACGAAAGAACAGAACAAGACAGGAAAGGTAAGACAAGGTATGTTAGCCACGATCATTTTGTATTCAAAAGGACAACGAAAGAACAGAACAAGACAGGAAAGGTAAGACAAGGTATGTTAGCCACGATCATTTTGTATTCAAAAGGACAACGAAAGAACAGAACAAGACAGGAAAGGTAAGACAAGGTATATTAGCCACGATCATTTTGTATTCAAAAGGACAACGAAAGAACAGAACAAGACAGGAAAGGTAAGACAAGGTATATTAGCCACGATCATTTTGTATTCAAAAGGACAACGAAAGGACAGAACAAGACAGGAAAGGTAAGACAAGGTATGTTAGCCACGATCATTTTGTATTCAAAAGGACAACGAAAGGACAGAACAAGACAGGAAAGGTAAGACAAGGTATATTAGCCACGATCATTTTGTATTCAAAAGGACAACGAAAGGACAGAACAAGACAGGAAAGGTAAGACAAGGTATGTTAGCCACGATCATTTTGTATTCAAAAGGACAACGAAAGGACAGAACAAGACAGGAAAGGTAAGACAAGGTATGTTAGCCACGATCATTTTGTATTCAAAAGGACAACGAAAGGACAGAACAAGACAGGAAAGGTAAGACAAGGTATGTTAGCCACGATCATTTTGTATTCAAAAGGACAACGAAAGGACAGAACAAGACAGGAAAGGTAAGACAAGGTATGTTAGCCACGATCATTTTGTATTCAAAAGGACAACGAAAGGACAAGGTAAGTCAAGACAGGACAGATGAGACAAGACGTATTAAACACTATCATTCTGTATTGAAAAGGACAACGGAAATACAAGACAAGACAGGACAGAATAAGACAAGACTTGTTAAACACAAACGTTTTGCAGTCAATCGAAATACAAGACCAAATAAGATAACACAAATTGATCGTGATTTTCCTTTCGAAAACATAATGAATAAACAAGACAAGACTAAACAAGACATGACAAGTTGTTGTCTTGTATTAAAAGAACAACGGAAGTACAAAACAAGACAGAATGAACAAGACATCGGAAACATGATTGTCTTGCATTCAATGGAAATACAAGAAAAGACAAATGAATCATTATTTTGTATGCGAAAAGATAACGGAAATACAAGACAATATCCACCAAGACAAGACAAAATAAACACCACTGCCCTGTATTGGAAAACGCAGCAGAAGTACTAGACAAGACAATGTCAGAGAAAACATCTTAAACATGATCATCTGGCATTCAAGGGAAATGTAAGACCAAACAAGACAAGTTTAACACAACTGGCTTGTAGTCAAAACGATAACGGAAAGACACGACGAAAGTGGACAAGACAAGAAAACATGATTGTCTTACATTCAAACAGACAATGGGAAGACAAGGCAACAGAAAACAGGACAAGACAGGACAAGACATGCTGACAAAAGACAAAACAGAACAGGAAAAAATAAGACAAATCAAAATGTTGAATGCGAGAGCAATTCTGATCTAGTAAAATCACCTTTTTTCGCTTGATATAACCGCCAGGACTGAAAAAGTGGGAGTAGTGTATGTAGATCACTGTAAGATGATATATAAGTTACTGTCAACAGTACATCATACCAAAAAGTGTGGCAGAGTCGATACAGCAGTGCTGGTTGATGGCAACGTTAAATGTTGCTTGTTGCACACGACAATCATCCATTGTCAAGATTACAATTTGCTTGTACGCTACAAACATCCTCTGACAATACAAAAAGTCGCTTGTATTCTACGGTTTGCGCGTATTTCACAAACACCAATTGAGAAGACTACCATTTCCTCGTATGATACAAACATTCATTCACAAGCTTACATTTGCATGTACTGTACACTGCAAACATCCTTTGAAATTTACTTGTGCATTACGAACATTCATTCACAAGATTACAATTTGTACGTACGCTGCAAACATCCATTGAAAAGATTGAAATTTACTTGTACCCTACAAACATTCATTCACAAGATTACAGTTTGCATGTACGCTGCAAACAGCAATTGAAAAGATTGAAATTTATCTGTATGCTACAAACATTCATTCACAAGCTTACAATTTGCATGTAAGCTGCAAACATCCACTGACAAGACTGAAATTTACTTATACGCTTCGAACATTCATTCACAAGTTTACAATTTGCATGTACGCTGCAAACATACATTGAAATATATTTGTACGCTATGAACATTCATTCACAACATTACCGTAATCTCGACCGTTACAAACATCCACTATACGATTAAAAGTTGCTTATGCTACAAAGGCCTCACTCAACCCCCTCTGTAGCCTGTCTCCGCTCGGAGTGGAATCACATTGTAATATATATTTGTATATAATATGCTCTCTATAATTTTCCATTGCTTTTATTCTTTTTCCCCATTTATAGCCATGTGTGAGTGTGTGTGTGCGTGTGTGTGCGCGCGTGCGTATGTGTATGTTCAGCGCTTAGATTTGATTTCTATCAAGATTTTGCGCTATATAAATATTGTAATTATTAATTATTAAAGGCTGACTAACGATATGATGATTTGCTTTCATGATAAAACGCTGAATTAATTCCTGTAGGCCTACCTCACACACTACAATGCATTCCCTTGACAATTGCTGAAGTCCTGGGAAAAATGTTGTTAACAGGACAATCATCACGCAGTTTTTGGAAGACTGCAGTTCTTTTGTATAAAACGAATATGTTTCAAATGTGTAAAATGAAATACATTTTAAAAGTATAAACTGAAATATGTTTAAATCTCTTGAAAATTTGCAACGGTTATCAAACTCAGAGAAAAAGGTCCAACAACCTTTGTAGCCGTTGAGAAAGCAAGTTGGTTACGGTGCTGTACTTCCAAATGGAAGATCTGGGTTTGATTCTGACTGGGTACAGCCCTGTCAGTAACGGGTGGCTGTTTTTCCTGTCTTCCCCGTCAACATACGTATGTAAACACACACCCACCCCTAGCCCCATTTTCTTGTGTATACACAAGCAGAATACGAAATACGCACGGTAAAGATCCTGTAAGCCATGTCAGTGTTCAGCGGAAACACGAAAACACACAGCATGCACACCCGCATAAGACGTATTTTGCACACTGTGTATGGGTCAAATAAGCTTCATACATACATGAGAAATAGAAAACAACATTGCACAAAACAAAACAGAAGAGAAGAGAAGAGAAGAGAAGAGAAGAGAAGAGAAGAGAAGAGAAGAGAACAGAAGAGAAGAGAAGAACAGAAGAGAAGAGAAGAGAAGAGAAGAGAACAGAAGAGAAGAAAAGAGAAGAGAAGAGAACAGAAGAGAAGAGAAGAGAAGAGAAGAGAAGAGAAAGAAAGAAAGAGAACAGAAGAGAACAGAAGAGAACAGAACAGAACAGAACAGAACAGAACAGAACAGAACAGAACAGAACAGAACAGAACAGAACAGAACAGAACAAACAATGCCAAGCCAAAACCAAAAGAAACGAGCAAAGAAATCAACAACCAAACAATCACCACTACCACCGCCAACAAATACAAACCAAACCAAACCAAATTAAAGTCAAACAGACAAACAGACAGACAGACAGGGGGGGGGGGGGTTATGTCACTTGCAATGTTATTGTTATTGTTATAGTTATAGTTATTGTTTTTTAAAGCTCAGCCGACTGCGTAGAGCCATATCAGGGCTATGACCGCTTCAAAACATACAAAACTTCACAAGAAAAAAAAAATTAAGTACACGTATCAATGCATTCGCGCACATAATCTGAGGACATGCCCCTGGCTTTGACCACTCCGTCCAATTTATCGCTCAGGGGGTTTAAAAAATCACACCTGAATACAAATTTAAGCATACCTTAGGACACCAAAACATATAGAAACGGGCCTAAATGACCTAAACTTGCTTCCGCATATCTCATTTCCCTAGAGCTGACAATGCATTTAATACATACACCCAATTATCAATCCTAAGAAAAAGTACGTAAGCCTGCATCGAACACATACAGGTGAATGGACCAGCAAGGCAGAAAATGATAGCAAGAAATGACAGGAAGCAAAGGAACAAGGCAGAAACAAAGAGAGTGACAGAAAAGAGGACATTTCTAGCACAGAATTTCCAGAAGGTGGAGATACTATTTATACGAGTACCAAAACAGCCCCTTGGCATCATCACGGGAGATATGAGAGGTGGGTGTCCCAATCATTACAGGCTGAACAAGGTTAACAAAATTATATATCTGCGAAAAACTTCTGAGCTAGCAGTTTGGAGTTTGTTCGGGACAATTCCATATGTGCTTCACCCAAGTCTGCCCCCGTTTATCACGCCGACTCTTCGACGAGCCTGCACAAAGCCTCACGCGCTCCCCATTTCAAGATCTTGCCAGCGCGTAGGGGTTTGCGCTGGTTCAGGGCGTCTCCCAGGATAATTGCAGATCTGGGTGGTGCACATACGCAATTATCCGAGCGCGATGAATCTCTCTTGAACAACTCCAAACTTCTGTTTCTACAATTATGCAGTCAAAGCTATATCACACTTTTTCAGTTTCTGCAGCCAATACCTAGCGATAAACGTTAATGAAGTTATGTTCAATTCCAACATTAGTAAGTAATACGGAATTCTGTCGTGGAATAACAACATGTAACAAAAAGGTCCCACATTAATTCAGCATAAAACACACTGATACTAGAGCCAGGTAATGATCTCAAAGCTGGTAAACCATACTTCAGTAATCACACTATAAAAAATGTGAAAACAAACAAACGAAGAAACAACAGGCATCCACCCACCAACGGAGCAATCAAAAGGAGACATTGTACTTCAGCATAAAATACATATAATTGTGGAGTCAGATGATGATCTTAAAGCCAGTAAATCATACTTAAGTAATCAAATGATAATATATGTAAAAACAAACAAAACAGAAATTCCACCCAACCACCAATGACTAACTCACTCAGCAACGAGCCAACAAAAAGGAGATTCCGTAACGAGCATTTTATAACACATGAGATGGCATAATGGGCATTTTAAAACACGTTTGATAGCGGAATCGTACTTGGTCACAGAAATCATACTTAGATAATGACGTAAAAAAACCAAGTGAATAGAGAGATGACGTAATTAAAGTTTGTGATCTCTTAGTCAGAGACAAACAGTATACCGTTCTAAAAGGTAAAAAATGTCGCAGTCACAGACTTTGATCTAAGATCAATCCACACCCCTGTCAAAATTACTGCCAGGGGGTCATAGATATAGAATGCGATCAAGAAAATCAAATGGACTTGATGTAAAACAGTGTCACAAATATAAATTACAATCATTTCAAGAACAGTGCAAATTGTATATAATACACTGACAACAGCAGAAAGAGGAACCACGGACCCAGAATACGAACTGCAACATATACTGTTTAATAAACTTTCACTGGCTGAAACTTTCCACACGGATATAGAAAGCTTAGTGTTTGTTCCATGAGGGACTTCTCCTCGCAATCGGACGATTCCATATGCGCTCCACCCAAATTTGCCAGCAATTATTTGGCAGAGTCCGTGAGCCTGCACAAAACTCTATGTGCTGGCAAGATCTTGAAAAGAGAGAGGCGGAAGAGAGAAGGACGGAGAGAGTGAGAGAGAATGAGAGAGAGGGAGAGAGACAGAGAGAGAGACAGGGAGAGAGAGAGAGAGCGAGTGAGAGAGAGAGAGACAGAGAGAGACAGAGAGAGAGAATGAGACAGAGAATGTAAGAGAGAGAGAGAGAGAGAGAGAGAGAGAGAGAGAGAGAGACAGACAGACAGACAGAGAGAGAGAGACAGAAAGAGAGAGAAGGAGAGAGAGAGAGAGAGACAGAGACAGAGACAGAGACAGAGACAAACACAGAGAGAGAAGTAGGGGTAGGGATTTAAGAAGTCTAGTCCTTCGGATGGGGATGAAAAACGAGCCAGACCAGTTAAAGATCCCACGGCAGTTGAAAATCGTGAAGGGCAGCGCGTTTGCCCGACTTCCCTGGTATGAAACACTGGAGAGATAGGTTGATTTCCCAGTTGCTGCCCCTTGAAGGCCGATAATCCTTCTTGCCTTTCTGAAGTCTGGGTTAAAAATTGGGTGGCGCTGTACTGCGGCGACGCTCTCTCAAAGACAGCATTCCGAGATTCACACGGAACATCCTTTGTGACAAAAGAAATAGATATGACTAAGAATATGAATATGAATATGAATATGAAAAGAGAAACCTATGAAACACTAAGCTGACACCACCAGAATGATGGGCAGCCACTGAACAGGCCAGATTTTTAACCCTTTGACTCCCGTACCCTGTCCACCAGCATCCTGCATTGTCAACCATGCTAGCAAAGCAAAAACTTAATCCTTTGACTCCCTCACCCTATCCACCAGCTTTCTGCAGGAAGCTAGTGGATAGGTAAGGAAGTCAAAGGGTCAAGTTTTTGCAGTTGGTGGAAAGGGTGCGGCAGTCAAAGGGTTTTTGTGTCACAGGCTGATACTGACCTGGAGACATCAGATGTTGAGTCCACAGCACACAGACATACAAATACAACACAATACAATACAAGACAAGACAAGAATACAATACAATACAATGCAATGCAATACAATACAACAACACAACACTACACAATACAATACAACAATACAATACAATACAATACAATACAATAAATACAACCAACAGAACACACAACAATAATAAAGTGTCTCACTTTCTTCTTTTGTCTGTCCGTTTGTAATGACGAACAACAACAACAACAACAACAACAACAACAATAATGATGACGATGACGATAATGATAATAACAAAAATAACAATAACTATACTAATGATGATAATATTGATATTACTACTACTACGACTACTACTACTACTACTACTACTACTAATAACAACAACATCTATAAGGCGCTAATTTTGATCATTATCATCATCTGTGCCCTGCCGTATGGCGTATACCAATCTACATGTATTCCTTGTCGCTGCAAGTACATCTTGCACCCTCTCTGTCCTCAGCCACCCTGCAAGTCCGTCCTGTATTTTCTCCATGGATCCATCTGGTGTTCTCTTTCCGTCCAGTTTTCCTGTTGTGACCAGGTGTTCTAATTCCCCTTTCTTCTTAAAATGTTGATACATAATTTTGATTTTTGATACACAAATCAATTCAAAACGTACACTCTCATCATTCACTCGAAACATTCACTCACATCGCAATGACAGACCCTAAACACAAACAAACAAACAAACAAACAAACAAACAAACAAACAAACAAACGAACGAACTATGGGAACAAAGCACATGCATACTGGGAAGGGGGTGGACAGGAGGGGAGTGGGACGAAGGTCAAGGGGGAAATCACTGTTGGACTTCCTACGAGGGGGAAGGGATGAATTGTGGAAGTGGTGGGAGAGCAGCTCGAATTTCACATAGTAAATCCACTCTGACTAAAAACAAAAAAAGCAAACAAACAAACAAACAAACAAACAAACAAACAAACAAACAAACAAAAACCTCCCTCAAAACAAAGAAAAACCTAACAAACAAAACTCCCAAAACAAATGCAATTCATTAAATAAACACATACACACCAATAGATAAAAATCAATATATACAAGTAGATAAACACAAATCGAAGAACACAAATCAACAACAACAACAACAGCAAAACAATACACAAAAATCAATGAATGTAAATCAATAAGCACAAATGAATAAACACAAACCAATAAACAAAAATCAATAAATACTAACCAATCAATACGAATCAATAAACATAAATAAATAAATGAATACAAACGAACAAATCCCATTAACACAAGTCAAAAGTATAGTAGATACAAATTAATAAACCCAAATTAATAATCCAAATCAATAAATGTAAATTAACCTACAATACATACAAATCAATCAACACAAGCCAGTAAACACAAATCAATAAACACAAGCCAGTAAACACAAATCAATAAACACAAGCCAGTAAACACAAATCAATAAACACAAGCCAGTAAACACAAATCAATAAACACAAGCCACTAAACACAAGTCAGTAAATAGAAATAAACACAAGCCACTAAACACAAGTCAGTAAATAGAAATAAACACAAGTCATCAAACACAAGTCGGTAAATAGAAATAAACACAAGTCATCAAACTTCTTCTTCTTTCTTTCTTTCTTTCATCTGCCGCTGGTGCCCTTCGGCGTCGCGGGGAGACACAGACGTCTGTCTGCAGCAAGGCGGGAGGCTTGATAGAGTGACAGGTCATGGGCTCGCAGGGTGTCAGCCACGGAGTCGCTCCATCGTCTCCGTGGTCTACCTCTGGCTTTCCAGCCAGTGTATCTGGTGGTGTATGCCCGTAGGGCCGGTTGGTCGGGCGGCATTCTGGTGAGGTGACCAAACCACCTGATCCTTTGTTGTTCGACATGGTGGAGAATTGGTGTTAGTCCGACCATGTTTCTGATCACCTCATTCTTGATCTTGTCGCGTCTGGTCTTGTTGACAGCTTTTCTCAGGCAGCGCATTTCACATGTGACCAATTTTCTCTCTAAGGCTTTTGTTAGGGCCCATGTCTGACACTGGTATGTGAGTGTTGGAACGAAGATGGCGTTGATGAGTTTTGCCTTGGTGCTCATTGGGATGCTGGGATGTTTCAGAAGGGGGGCGAGTTGGTAACTGACTGCGTTCGCTTTCTGGCATCTTGTTTCTATCTCTCTGTCCAATTTTCCATCTTCAGTGAAGAGGCTGCCAAGGTATTTAAATTCTTTGGTCTGTTTCAGCTGGGTGCCGTTGATGTTGATGTCCAGCTTTCCTGGATTTCTGCTGACAGACATAACTTCTGTTTTGTTGATACTGATCTTCATATCATACTTCTCGCAGCTTGTGTTGAGTTGGTCTGTGTGTTCTTGAAGAGCTGCTTTGTTCTGATTCATCAAGGACTGGTCGTCAGCAAATAATAGTTCGTTCAGGGCCTCCAGATCTGGATCAAACACAAGTCAGTAAATAGAAATAAACATAAGTCAATAAACACAAGTCAGTAAATAGATATAAACATAAGTCATCAAACACAAGTCAGTAAATAGAAATAAACACAAGTCATCAAACACAAGTCAGTAAATAGAAATAAACACAAGTCATCAAACACAAGTCAGTAAATAGAAATAAACACAAGTCATCAAACACAAGTCAGTAAATAGAAATAAACACAAGTCATCAAACACAAGTCAGTAAATAGATATAAACACAAGTCATCAAACACAAGTCAGTAAATAGAAATAAACACAAGTCATCAAACACAAGTCAGTAAATAGAAATAAACACAAGTCATCAAACACAAGTCAGTAAATAGAAATAAACACAAGTCATCAAACACAAGTCAGTAAATAGATATAAACACAAGTCATCAAACACAAGTCGGTAAATAGAAATAAACACAAGTCATCAAACACAAGTCAGTAAATAGAAATAAACACAAGTCATCAAACACAAGTCAGTAAATAGAAATAAACACAAGTCATCAAACACAAGTCGGTAAATAGAAATAAACACAAGTCATCAAACACAAGTCAGTAAATAGAAATAAACACAAGTCATCAAACACAAGTTGGTAAATAGAAATAAACACAAGTCAATAAACACAAGTCAGTAAATAGAAATAAACACAAGTCATCAAACACAAGTCGGTAAATAGAAATAAACACAAGTCAATAAACACAACTAAGAAAACACAAGTCAGTAAATATAACCAACAAAAACAAGTCAATAAACACAACTAATGAAACTATAAACCAATAAACACAAGTTCGTAAATATAAATCAATAAACATAAATCAATAAACACAACTCCAAAAACACAAGTCAGTAAATATAAACCAACGAACAAGTCAGTAAGTACAAAGAATAAACATAATTCAGTAAATAAAATAAATAAACACGTCAGTACACACAAAAATAAATAAACACAAGTAGGTAAATACTAATCAGTAAACGAAAGTCAGTAAATACAAATAAACACGTCAGTATATATAGATAAATAAACACGTTAGTAAATACAAATCAATAAAAACAAGTCAATATACACAACTAAAAAACACAAGTCAGTAAATATAAACCAACAAACACAAGTCAGTAATTAAAACCAATAAACACAAGTCAGTACGTACAAAGAGTAAATACATATCAATAAACACAATTTAGTAAATACACATCAATAAACATTAACTCAGTAAATACAAAGAATAAACCCAAATCAATAAACACGTCAGTAAACACAAATCAATCAACACAAGCCAGTAAACACAAATCAATAAACACATGCCAGTAAACACAAATCAATCAACACAAGTGAATAAATACAAATCAAGAAACATAAGCCAGTAAAGACAAATAAGTAAACACAAGTGAGTACATACAAATAAATAAACACAATTCAGTAAATGATATTCATCTTATCCAAAAGATCAGCAACAAGAGGAGCAAGAACAAAAGACATATCAAACTGGAAACTGCGCCCATAACGTCTTGCTTTCTAGCTAAGTGTCATTTTCCCAATGAGCCACTTTGAACAGAAAAGACTGTGTACAGATACCGACAGGTGTGCGACACAGGGGACCTGTAGAGATATCTGCTACACGCTGCAGACCTGGAAAAGCTGACAACATCAATAATTGATCAAACCTTTACGACGATGCGTTACTGAATCAAGAAGGCAGTCCAGCAAAGCCAGCAGGAGAAATGGATAACGTGGGAAAACCCTAACAAAGAAATTCATCTCTGCAAATGTCTCTACAATCTCTGTAATTTAGTAAATCCCAAAAAGTGGGGAAAAAAGATACAAAAATGAAGGAAAAACAAACAAACAAACAAACAAACAAACAAACAAACAACAACAAAACAAAACAAACCAACAAAAAAAAAAAAAAAAAAAAAAGAAATAAAGAAAAAAAGGATCTGTTTAACATTAGTATCAGCCTATTTCTGACCGCACCACACATCAATCGCAACATCACACATCTTTTTACCACACTACACGCCACTAACAAAATCACACACCTGTCTGACCGCACAATATACCAACATCAATATTACATATCTTTTTACCATACTACACACGACCATTAATATCACACACCTCTTTACTGCACTACACACGAATAACAAAATTGTCTGACCACACGACAGACATAGTGACATCAGATTTCACCCCAGTACAAACTAGTTCTTTTTTAATGCTGAAGTTTGTCGAATTACGTCTGTATGTTAGAGAGAGAGAGAGAAGAGAGAGAGAGAGAGAGAGAGAGAGAGAGAGAGAGAGAGAGAGAGAGAGAGAGAGAGAAGAGAGAGAGACAGAGACAGAGAGAGACAGAGAGAGAGAGAGAGAGAGAGAGAGAGAGAGAGAGAGAGAGAGAGAGGGGGGCGGGCGAGGGGTTCTGGTAGAAAGGAAAGGTATCTTGACACACACAAAAATGTGACGTTGTTGTTATCGCTCAGTTTCCTGGCATCAAAAGATACTGACGTGTTTGACATGACATGTATCATTCATGATATTTAAAATACATGACGTATTTAATACATGACGTATGTAGTACATGACATATGTGACATATGACCTCGCTATTACACGACGCATTTTCTATCAAACGAAAGAAACCTCGATAATGACATACCCAATATTTTTTTTCTTTTTTTTTTTAATAAAATGAGGTTAGCATTTACCTGTCTTCTATGGAACCAGCCAAAGCAAGCTCAGGGTATCGGTATGGGACAGAAGAGGTATCAAACTGTCCACCAAGCTGAAGGTATACAAGGCAGCTGTTCTGCCAACCCTTCTGTATGCCTGTGAGACATGGACCGTATACGAGCGCCACGCCAAGAAACTCAACCGATTCCACATCAACTGCCTCAGACAGCTCTTGAAGATCACCTGGAAGGATATAATAGCTGATACAGATGTCCTAAATCAGGCCGGAATGACTAGCATTCACATCCTGCTCAGAAGAGCCCAACTCACATGGTGCGTATACAAGACACGCGTCTCCCGAAGAGACTGCTCTATGGTAAGCTAGCAGATGGCATACGCTCACGAGGAAGGCCAAAGCTGTGCTTCAAGGACACGTTAAAAGCGTCCCTGAAAAACTTCGGCATCGACAACAAAACATGGGAGGTCCTTACACAAGACCGCTCATCATGGAGAAACTGCGTTGGCGAAGGTGCCGCCTCCTACGAACAAAGCAGGATCAGTGGAGCACAAAAGAAACGAGAGCTGCGTAAATCCCGAGCCAACTCCCAAGTCCAGAATCCAGCAGAACACATGTGTCTCATCTGCGGCCGAGCCTTCTGCGCACGAATCGGCCTCATCAGTCACAGCCGGACACATGAAACGTGATGCTCCTTGGTCATCGTCGATCACGACGGACGAACAGCATATGG
>JAPXFY010000016.1:40914965-40962465 GCA_030674185.1 Monoplex corrugatus
ATTATATGCCCTTGGATGTTTTTTGTGAACTTTTCTTTTGTATGTCCTTGGATATTGTGTATGTTTCGGGTGGGACTGATGTGTGATGCAGGTAGGATTAAACACTGAGGTCGACAGTTGAAATTTATAAAAAGAGATTCTGTGAACACTTTATGGATCATGATTCATGGTCACGATACACGCTGTGTATGAGCTAGTGTGAATAGTGTATCGATTGAAATACCCTTACGTAATTCCTTAATTGTGAAAGAAAAAAAAACTTGTTTGTAAGGAGAAAAGACAAAATGTTTCTTAAACTGTATTTCGTTGTATTATATTGTATTGTAGTGAAACGTATTGTTATGAAATGCAGTGTAACATAACCTTACATTCTTTCACACGAGTCGACTAGTACTTTCCCTGGGAGAGTGGTATTTGTTCCAGAGGGGTTCACCGCTTCCAGACATTATCAGAAGCGCTCTATCCAAATCTTCCAGCATTAAGATGGGCAGCGAACAGGTCAGTTTAGACCGTTGGAGACTAGGATTTAACTCCGGAGATATGAGATCTAGTGTCCACGGGTGTATCAAAAGAACCAACCAGCACGGAAGAAGAGCATGATGCCACACAGAACGCTGTGAACGTTTCACGTTTGATATGGAAGTAGGCTACTGTCTGACTGTCAGACGACGTATGTCTTGCACACAGATGTAGGCTTAAGCCAGGTGTTGGCATCAGATCCACTGTACAGCTCGAAGCACGGTGTACATTATAAGGTGTCAACCTCATATTGCACATCACAGTCTAGTAGTCGTTCTTCTCGTTCAGACAATTCTCCGTGCTCGGAATGAATTCCATAGACACTAACGTCACAGGTGCCATGTGATGGAGAAGATCCTGAAAGATCACGGCACAAGCCTTAAGCCTGCTCATAAACCCACGAGCTGGCCAGGTCCTGAGGTCCCACCCAGATAGCTCCACAACTTGGGGTATCAGGGGAGTGAGGTGGCAGAGACCTCAACTTTTCCCAGCACCACGAGGGCGGCGTCCATCCCCTCTCCCTCGCTTCAAATTCATATTCATATTCATTTTTTTTAAACCAAGACGTCAGAAAGGCCAGAAGGCTAATTGATCTTCAAGGGATGGGGCCTGGGAAGTCAACCTATCTCTCCAATGTTTTATACCAAGGCAGCCGGGAAATGCCCTGCTCTTCACGATTTTCAAACGCCGTGGGATCTTTAGCTTGCATAGTCAGAAGCACACGGGTCCGACTCGTTTTTCGTCCCCTTCCGAAGGACTACACGTTCAGTTCGATTTTCCGGTCAAACTGAGGAGAAAAGTCGAGGCCTCTACGGGGAGCGAACCCCGGAACCTCGAGTTTAGCCACTGGCAGGAGAATGTCTGAACCATTCTGCCACACTTCTCATTACTCGCCTGCCACTGAGCCAGTGAGTGTCTGAACGGTCGAACCCAGAAGCCCTGCACTATCAACATGGAGCTCTGACCAAGCGAGTCAATGGTCCACTAAATGACAGAGTAGAGTGTGTGGGCCTCGTTTTGTCGTGAGCTGGTTGTTTCATTATTTTTGACAAGAGCTATGGACTCAAGATCTGATATCTCGAGTTCAATCCTAGCCCGCAACATTTAAAAACTGACCTGTTCGCTGCCCATCTTAATGTTTCCATCATTCTGGTGGTGTCAGCTCAGTGTTTTTTAGGCTCCCCCCCCCCCCATCCCCCTTCCTCGTTTCAAGACCTTGCCAGCACAGGCTCAGGGAGTCTGCCTAATAATAGCTGGCAGATTTAGATAAAGCACGTATGGAATTGTCCGAGTGCGATGAATCCATCTTGAACTAGCTCCAAGCTCCAAACTGAGCATGCAGTTAAGTTAGCAGACAGCTCTCGGCGTAACACTCAAAAATGACCAACCAGCCCGCGTGCAAACTCGCGTGTCCATGTAAGCCAGTAGCTCACAGCGAGAGAGACAATGGACACAACAAGTAACAATGAACATGCCCAAAACTTTGTTCTTCAACACTACCGACCTTTTTTATAGCCAGCTAACACACTTAAATAGTAGTATTCCATGATGTCTGGATAATGGCGGTTGGACCAACGCACAGAGCGAGGAGTCAGTCAGTCGAGTTTCTCCATGATGACAACACTGGGTAAAAAAAAAAAAAAAAAAAAAAATCCAACCGGCAAACGTCTTTCCGAGCCTTCATGGAAAAAAAAAGCCAATACAATATTCAGTATTCAGCCTTGTGGTGCGATGGTGGTGCCATTCTGTCTGAAATAACAGAAGGAATATTGAGAGGGCTACGTACACTTCGTCTGAAAAATATCAAAAGGAATATCGAAGGCTATATACACAAATTGTTTCAATAACAACTATTCGATCATCAGTGGGACTTACTGACAAGCATTACTGACAAAGTACACAGTTTCAAATGACATGGACATTTTCGTCCATCACAAAACACTGACAAGTAATAATTATACTTACGCACGTGGAGGCAGATGTCAGAGTCCCAATGGAATGATTAACCGTAAAATTAAAAAAAGGGGAAAAAATAGTGTATACAGTTAGACCATTTGTAAACTTAAACAAATCAACAGCCACGCGAAAATGAAAAACAAAACAAAACAAAAAAAAAAGCCAGTGTAAACATTTGGACCATTTAAAAACTTAAACTATTCAACAGCCACGTGAAAATTTTATCAGTGTTTGCATTGTCGATAAAACTCTAATTCAAGAAAAAAAAAAAGAAGTTAAAAATTAATGTCGCTTTATCATAGTCAACTTGAGTGCGAACTAACTTAAATGATAACTATCTCAACAAAACTACAACACATCATTTTGATTTTGCAGCCACGAAATAAAAGATTTCCAAACAAGAACGCACAAGCTGGTTACAACTATCGTTTATTAATCTTACAAACCACCACAACTATCATTTAATAATCTTACAAACCTGCACAACTGTCATTTAATAATCTTACAAACCTGCACAACTATCATTTAATAATCTTACAAACCACCACAACTATCATTTAATAATCTTACAAACCACCACAACTTTCATTTAATGATCTTACAAACCACCACAACTATCATTAAATAATCTTACAAACCACCACAACTATCATTTAATGATCTTACAAACCTGCACAACTATCATTTAATAATCTTACAAACCTGCACAACTATCATTTAATAATCTTACAAACCTGCACAACTATCATTTAATGATCTTACAAACCTGCACAACTATCATTTAATGATCTTAGAAACCACCACAACTATCATTTAATAATCTTACAACCCTGCACAACTATCATTTAATGATCTTACAAATCTGCACAAATATCATTTAATAATCTTACAAACCTGCACAGCTATCATTTAATAATCTTACAAACCTGCACAACTATCATTTAATGATCTTACAAACCTGCACAACTATCATATAATAATCTTACAAACCTGCACAACTATCATTTAATGATCTTACAAACCACCACAACTATCATTTAATAATCTTACAAACCACCACAACTATCATTTAATGATCTTACAAACCACCACAACTATCATTTAATAATCTTACAAACCTGCACAACTATCATTTAATAATCTTACAAACCACCACAACTATCATTTAATGATCTTACAAACCTGCACAACTGTCATTTAATAATCTTACAAACCACCACAACTATCATTTAATAATCTTACAAACCTGCACAACTGTCATTTAATAATCTTACAAACCACCACAACTATCATTTAATAATCTTACAAACCTGCACAACTGTCATTTAATAATCTTACAAACCACCACAACTATCATTTAATAATCTTACAAACCTGCACAACTGTCATTTAATAATCTTACAAACCACCACAACTATCATTTTATGATCTTACAAACCTGCACAACTATCATTTAATGATCTTACAAACCTGCACAACTATCATTTAATGATCTTAGAAACCACCACAACTATCATTTAATAATCTTACAACCCTGCACAACTATCATTTAATGATCTTACAAATCTGCACAAATATCATTTAATAATCTTACAAACCTGCACAGCTATCATTTAATAATCTTACAAACCTGCACAACTATCATTTAATGATCTTACAAACCTGCACAACTATCATATAATAATCTTACAAACCTGCACAAC
Source organism: Monoplex corrugatus (assembly GCA_030674185.1). Lineage (NCBI taxonomy): Eukaryota > Metazoa > Mollusca > Gastropoda > Littorinimorpha > Ranellidae > Monoplex > Monoplex corrugatus. The sequence continues at coordinate 40,919,144 of JAPXFY010000016.1, forward strand.
TATCATTTAATGATCTTACAAACCACCACAACTATCATTTAATAATCTTACAAACCACCACAACTATCATTTAATGATCTTACAAACCACCACAACTATCATTTAATAATCTTACAAACCTGCACAACTATCATTTAATAATCTTACAAACCACCACAACTATCATTTAATGATCTTACAAACCTGCACAACTGTCATTTAATAATCTTACAAACCACCACAACTATCATTTAATAATCTTACAAACCTGCACAACTGTCATTTAATAATCTTACAAACCACCACAACTATCATTTAATAATCTTACAAACCTGCACAACTGTCATTTAATAATCTTACAAACCACCACAACTATCATTTAATAATCTTACAAACCTGCACAACTGTCATTTAATAATCTTACAAACCACCACAACTATCATTTTATGATCTTACAAACCTGCACAACTATCATTTAATAATCTTACAACCTGCACAACTATCATTTAATGATCTTACAAACCACCACAACTGTCATTTAATAATCTTACAAACCACCACAACTTTCATTTAATAATCTTACAAACCACCATAACTATCATTTAATGATCTTACAAACCACCACAACTATCATTTAATGATCTTACAAACCACCACAGCTATCATTTAATAATCTTACAAACCACTACAACTATCATTTAATGATCTTACAAACCACCACAACTATCATTTAATGATCTTACAAACCACCACAACTTTCATTTAATAATCTTACAAACCTGCACAACTATCATTTAATGATCTTACAAACCTGCACAACTATCATATAATAATCTTACAAACCTGCACAACTATCATTTAATGATCTTACAAACCACCACAACTATCATTTTATGATCTTACAAACCTGCACAACTATCATTTTATAATCTTACAAACCACCCAACAACACAATAGAAGTATATATGTGTCACATCGGGGGAAAAAGCACACCGTCGTATTCAGTACTGAGTTTGTTCAAGAGGGATTCATCGCATTCGGACAATTCCATATGCGCTCCACCCCAATTTGTCAGCATTGTCAGGCAGACATCTGAACCTGTGAAAAAAAAAAAAAAAACAAACAAACAGACAAACAAACAAAAAAAACCCCAAAAACAACACCCCCCCCAAAAAAAAAAAAACCGAAAAAAAACCGCGCTGGCAAAGTCTGAAATGGGGATTTGCAGGTGTGGGTTAGTTGGTGAGGGAGAGGGTCTTCTGAAACGCCATGCTGACACCACCAGAGTGATGGAATCACTAAAATGGGCAGGAAACAGCGTAGGTTTTAATATTCTGGGCTGGACTGAACTCGAGATATCAGACCTTGAGTCCATTGTTCTGTAACCTTTCTACAACAAATGCTGAATGGTTGGTACTTGATCGATCATTTCACAAAAGTATATCAGAAAGGAAAAAAAAAAAAAAAAAAAAAAAAAAAAAAAAAAAAAAAAAAGACGCTGTACAATGAATTGTTGAAAACGTGATCGTTCATCTCACAAAACAGCAACAACAACAACAACAAAAATGTTAATTATTATGTGGTCTTGCTTACATACACCCAACCAACATCACATAATAACCGTGTAACCTGATAATGCACTGTTTCCGTCCGTCCAAACCAGCAAACAGATTCACTCATCTATATCTCCAAAACCTTTCTAACGAGTGGCGTCGTATCCAAGCCCAACGTTTGATGACGCCAGAACTTTCTGTGCACAGTTAACGACGGCGTTTCACACGTGAATTTAAAGATGTCATACCCGAGTGAGACGTCGATACAAGTAACCCAACGCGTGGAGTCACGGGAGATAATCACACACTTTCTAAGCAGATCCACAACAAGATTAATTCCCTTTGAGGAAACAGCTTGCCCAAGAATGATTTTTGTTTTTGCGTGTTTCCATTTGTACGGAAAGTACACGATATTTCAGCCGGATGAAGCATGATCATACTCTATTATAATGAATCACACTTCCCCCACAACACTTCTACCTAGAAGACTTGTGTCACTGCCCTCAATTACAAGTCACAAAAGGAATGTTTTGGTAGACTCCTCACAATTTTCCCCAAAGGCAGGCACGACGATTAGCTAACACACACATCAAAATCTATTCCACTCCCAGGTAAACTATCTGCCTTGGACATATCACTGTTCTCAGGAGACGGTTAACGACGGATGTTTTCATAAATAATGAAAAAAAAAAAGTCTTCTATTTGGATTAGGCGCAACTTATACTATCTACATCACACTCCAAGGCAGAAGGTCTTCTCAGCTTACGCCACAAGTTTTGGACACGGTTTTAAAAACAAACTGACATTTTTGGTCGACCAAACACATGTAATTTCTCAATGACAGAAGATAAAAATTGACTTCGCTTGATGTGATGTGATGTGATTGGGCTTGACTTGTCTTTCAAACACATCATGAATATAAAATCTGCACACATCAAGCTTTCACCATACGCAAACTGGAAAACTTCGATTCAAGAGATGACAGTGTTATCGTCAAACGGACTATTTTGCAGCAGACCCAACCAAAGCTGCGAGGAGTAGAGTACAGTGCGGGAGACAGGTTTCAGACAGACTGCAATCATCTAAACAGTATAAGGGAGGTAATCCCTGCCATCATCACCAACACAGAGTAAGAGGCGGTTGTTCCCCTTCCTTTCTCGATCACTTGGTCGTTTCTTGGTCCATTGCCTGAAAACATGCGCATAAGATGAAACACTCACACACAGAGTAACACACACACACACACACACACACACGCACGCCACCACACACACACACACACACACACACACACACACACACACAACACACACACACACACCAAAAAAACTCAGGTTGCGGTGGAAGAAATTTTCACAAAAACTCAAGACACAACAATAGATCATATCATATAACAAGCTATATAAGACTATTTCTATGGAAATATTTCAATTGTCCAAAATAAAGCATTTCTAGAATCAACAAGAGTATTCTTTCATATGCATATCCAATCATTAACAGACTATCATATGCGTATCCAATCATTAACAGACTATGTAGGCCTATCTGCCTTATGGAAATCACCCAGTGGTAATGTTCTCAAACTTGTTCTACTCTGCATAACCAAACTTTAAAAGTCATTGACTTGAAAAGTCTTGGATGGCAGAACCACACTATAAGGATTTGCATATTTACCATTAAAGCTTAAAACTTCAGTGTAACAAAGGGTACATTTATGGTAACAAAGGGTACATTTATGGTAACAAAGGGTACATTTATGCACAAAGTAATGAATGGGAATGTCCAGGAGAACGTGACCACAACCATCATCATCGTCATCATGTACCCTGCCGCATGGCCCTCCATATGCATCTATCTCTTGTCGCTGCAAGCACATCTTCCACCCTCTCTGTCCTCAGCCACCCTTAAAGTCCGTTCAATATTTTCTCCCTGGGTCTACCTGGTGTTCTCTTTCCCTCCAGCTTTCCTGTTGTGACCAGGTGCTCTAATTACCTTTCCTCATAAAATGGCCTATAAATGTTGCTTGTATTTTCCTAATTTTCCTTATCAATGATCTTCTTGTGTCTGGCTCCATCAAGACTGTCTCGTTTGTTTTCTTTGCTGTCCATGGAACTCTCAGCATTCTTCTTAGAAACCACATTTTGGCTGCCTCAATCCTGTTCTGGCTTTGCTTGTTGACTGTCCACGCCTCACTGCTATTTCTGATGTGCGTCCGCCGTCGGGTGAGATGATCGTTCCCAGATATTTAAAATTGTCACCCTGTCTCAAAGTTGTGCCATTTGCTGTTATTTTGCATGAGGGGATTTCTTGCTTTTTACTGATTACCATGACTTCAGTCTTCTTGCTATTTAGCTCCAACCCTTCATTTTTGCTTTCTATTTCTATTATATTCACAAGGTTTTGTAGGTCCAAAATCTTCCTTATAAAATCTCACACGCAAAAATAAATCTTCCCCTCCCAAAACCCGCCCTCGTTGAATCGAGTATCATATATTCAGAAGCTACCTTCCAGAACACACTCCATAAAAAGCAAAAGAATGTCTCAATTTCACAATATTTAACAAGACTTTATTTGTGTACCATCATTTCGGATGTCATGTTAGTGAGGGTGGGTGGGTGGCGCTAGGTGCCATGGGCATATGTAAGTTGTTGTTTGTGCAGAGCCTCAGCAACTCTCTTCACCTGCCACCACAAGTCCAGGGCAAACCGAGGTAAGACAGCTGTTCTCATAGAAGACACAGACGGCTGAACAGTAGATGGCAAGTCGCAGCATATGGCCAAAACCACAAGCAGTGCTCTGTGGCAATGCCCTTTATGCAGTATGCGGCTGGATTTTCTGTCTGGGTTTACTCCCATAACCTTTCCCCACCCAAGGGGTAACCCACAAAGCAGCGGAGACAGGAGCTGGTCGTACAGTCTACTGTCATACTGTAGCAGACACTTCGTATATAGATCTAATCCATCTCATAAATTCATAACCTTTATAACTACGTGAAGTGTCTGTTGGAAAACCGAGTAATTCAAACCAGAATTGGAGACATGTATTCAACAAAACGAACCCTCCACATGGGTATCCCACAGGGATCAGTTATAACATCCCTCCTCTTTATGATACTAATGAATGACTTACCAAGTAGAATATCTAAAGTTGTCACATTAGTCCAGTATGCTGATGATCTATGCATGTGGATGCCGGTAAACATGAAGAGGAAAACTCCTTCTTGCAGTATCAACTATGCACGCGAACTTTATCAATTAGAACTTGACAAAACAGCACAATACATGGCAGAAAATGGGCTCCATCTATCTACGGAGAAAACAAAGATAAGTTTATTTGATAGTGGGTCTAACCCGGACAAAATGCCCACCTTTAAATTAGGAGGTTCCGTTCTTCAGTACAACCAAACTTAAATTCTTAGCTGTTTTCTTTACAGCAAAATTATCATGGAATCTGCGTATCGACTACTTACTCACAAAAGTCCAAAAGAGTCTAAATTTTTTGAAAATAGTGTGCAAGCAACCATGGGGACATGATCCATCAACACTTGTACATGTATGTAAATCTCTCATTAGATCTAAACTGACATATGCCCAAGAAATATTCTTTAGCGCACCGAGACACTGACTACAAAAACTACAAAGTACAGAATGCAAAAGTTTTAAACTTGCGCTTGGTCTTCCGATGCATGCTTCCAACTTACGTACATACGGAGAGATCAATACTGCCGCTTGATGAACAAAGGAAACTCGTCTCTACCAAATTTCTGCTAAGAAATACCACCGTTGAAAATGTTTTGAAACCTGATATTAAATTAAGACCAGACATTTTTTCCGAAACGAGCTAAATCAATATCTTCACAGGCCACACTTGCAACGTATACATACGACATCATGAATGGCTCTGGAATTGATCTAGAAGCGGATCCTATGTCTATAAGACCTTCGTTTTCTGTAGTACCAAGTTGGGAACTCTTAAGAGCAAACTTCGACATACACAACACTGATTTAAAGAAAGAAATAATATCTACTTATTAGCGAGTCGAGTTAAATGTCACATTGAACACTTTTATCCCAATCACTTAAAAATCTACACAGATGGATCATTAATTGAGAAAAAAGCAGGTTCTGAGTTTTTAATACCAGCTCTTTTAAAATAGAGACATCTTTTCCATTTATGACCCAACAATATTTACAGCTGAACTCTTTACAATACTGAAGGTTTTTTGAATTACTTAGTAAGTTATCCTAGGATTATATCACAAATCCTTTTTTGTGTTAATTCTAAATCAGTGCTTCAGGCTCCTGAATTAATGAAATTAGACATTAGATCTGAAATGGTAATAGAAATTAGCAATTTAATTCATTTCTTATCCTTAGGAGGCACTGATCTTACTTTATGTTGGATACCATCCATAATAGATATGGTTGACAGGGCTGCCAAACGAGGAGCTAAGAGTTCACCAGAATCAAACAACATAAAGCCTTCTCTCTCCTTAAATGAATCTTTAACTTAGTGGACGCCTATGTTTGGAAACTGTTTCAAGAAAATCAGAAAAAAGTACAATACTAATAACATGAATTTTATAATCAGCAAAATAAGTAAACAGTTTACTGTAAACAGATTTATACAGTCCCTTATGTATAGGTGGAAACTCGATGCATTCAAAACAAAGTACACCAGAAATATTGTCTGTCTTTGTGGACAGAAAATAACGACCAGTCATTTACTTTCTTGCATTAGTATAAAGCGACACATTCCGGTACTTTCTACTCACACAATTTTCGACATATTTGGATCATCATTGATTACATACGAATTTTTCGTCAGCCTTCTTAAAATCCAATAGTTCAATATTTATAATTCGTTCATCTTCCTGTTCATAGTTACAGTTAGCTAAGTTATTGTAAAATTTGTTGTAGTATGCTACTTCATTTGTTATGTTTACACTCCCCTCCGACATTTGCCTTGTCCTTACTTCTTACTTGTTTTTCACATGGTTTTAGCCCGAATATGTTTTTGATGCTCGAGTGGGCTATAAGTAATATGAATTTAAACTTGAACTTTTTTTTAAACCGAGACTGACTACACATAAACACCTGCATTTGCCCTTCCTGTTTCTACTCCCCTTCCCCACATCGCTTTTTTTACGTATTTATTTTTTCAGTCATTTAATTATTTATTTATTTATTTACTATCATTATTATTATTATCATTATTATTTATTGTTATTATCATTATTATTATCATCATTATTATTATTGTTTTATTTATTTGTTGATCATTTTTTTTGTTTATTTGTCTAAAATCAAAGACATTAAACCAACGACCATCACCACCATCACACACACAGAGCCATACCGTAAGAATAGGGCGGGCCCCCTTCATCCTCACCACTGTGGCTGTTGCCGTAGGTGTTGTACAGATCGTTGCCGTTGCCGTTGTTGTGCTGACCATCGCCATGGCCCCCCACCAGAGGCTGGCGGTCGCTGCCAGGCAGGTTGGTCTTTTGCTGTGGTGGTCTGTCAACAACAGGCACAGTGAGATGTTTACACTGGACGGGATTGCACTGCGTTCAGTGTTTGGTATTGACCTTGTTTTATTCATTTTTCACACTGATATCAGATCAAGAATAGGCTTGGGGGTGGGGGTGGGGGGTAGGGCAGCTGAACAACATATGGAAAGACAGAGGCATACCAATGAAACTGAAAATAAGAATTATTTTAGTGCTTGATTTGGCCTGTTGTCATGTACGGATGTGAAACCTGGACTTTCAAGAAAGATGACGAAAATAAAATAAACGCAGCAGAAATGTGGTTCTACAGGCGTCTTCTCAGAGTGAAATGGACAGGCAAAAGAACCAACTAAAGCGTGCTAAAGGAATTAGCTGTCCAACTTAAATGCTCCCAGAGATCAACAAAAGAAAATTGAAGTATATCGGGCACATGAACAGAAACACAAGAACCGACTTGATGACATCAGTCCTGTAGGGAAGAGTCGAGGCAAGAGAAAACAAGGAAGGCCAGCAAAATCCTTCATGGACAGCCTCGCTGACGCCTGCAAACTGGGGCTCCATGACATCATACACAGGAGCGGAGACCGTGTCGCCTGGCGATCCTTTGTGACAAAGAGTGGAGCTCCCACCTTCGTCCACTGCGATGGAGATAGATGATGGATGATGATCAGGTAGTTTACTTTATACACATTTACAAAAGTGTATGCGTACATTAATCTTTTGACTCCCACCCCTATCCACCAGATGCAAATATTTAATTAACCCTTTTACTCCCTCACCCTACCCACCAGCTTTCGACAGGAAACTGGCGAATAGGGTCAAGGATTCAAAAAGGGTTACGTCTTTTGCTTTGCTAGCATGGTTGACAATGCAGGAAGCAGGGAGTCAAAGGGTTAAAATTAAGATCAATGCTCTAGTGTCAATATATTCCTGTTCAGTATGTGCCAGTTGTTTTCCTTCCACTTTCTTCTTTTCATGGAGTAAGGTAGACATAGATTGATTCTCATATCCCTTAGAGTAGGAAAGTAGGGTTATTTCCCTTGCAAGGTTGTCGCACCACAAGAAAGGGAAAGAAGGGTTGTTTCTCTTGCAAGGGTGTCCCAACCACAAGAAAGGGAAAGAAGGGTTGTTTCTCTTGCAAGGGTGTCCCAACCACAAGAAAGGGAAAGAAGGGTTGTTTCCCTTGCAAGGGTGTCAAAGCCACAAGAAAGGGAAAGAAGGGTTGTTTCCCTTGCAAGAGTGTCCCAGCCACAAGAAAGGGAAAGAAGGGTTGTTTCCTTGCAAGAGTGTCCCAGCCACAAGAAAGGGAAAGAAGGTTGTTTCTCTTGCAAGAGTGTCCAGCCACAAGAAAGGGAAAGAAGGGTTGTTCCCTTGCAAGAGTGTCCCAGCCACAAAAAAAGGGAAAGAAGGGTTGTTTCCCTTGCTAGGTGTCCCAGCCACAAGAAAGGAAAGAAGGGTTGTTTCCCTTGCAAGGGTTGTCCAACCACAAGAAAGGGAAAGAAGGGTTGTTTCCTTGCAAGGGTGTCCAACCACAAGAAAGGGAAAGAAGGGTTGTTTTCCCTTGCAAGGGTGTCAAAGCCACAAGAAAGGGAAAGAAGGGTTGTTTCCCTTGCAAGGGTGTCAAAAGCCACAAAAAGGGAAAGAAGGTTGTTTCCCTTGCAAGAGTGTCCCAGCCAAAGAAGGAAGAAGGGTTGTTTCCTTGCAAGGTGTCATAAGCCAACATAATGAAAGTAGCTTGTTTCCCTTCAAATGTTCACGCCACAAGAAAGGGAAAAAGGTTGCTTCCTTCCAAAGGTGTTCACGCTACAAAAAAAGGGAAATAAGGGTTATTTCCTCTTGCGAGGGTGTCCAAGCCACAAGAAGGAAAGAAGGTTTTTCCTTAACAAGAGTATTAATCACGACAAGAAAGAGAAAGAAGGTTGTTTCCCTTGCAAGGGTGTCCAAGCCACAAGAAAGGAAAGAAGGGTTGTTTTCCTTGCAAGGGTATTAACACCACAAGAAAGGGAAAGAAGGGTGTTTCCCTCGGAAAGGTGTGAAAACACAAGGGAAAGAAGGATTATTTCCCTTGCCAAGACGTGTTGTTTTCCTTTTCTATAAAACTAAACAAGTAGCCTATATCCATACAATAATCCGGCACAGAATAAGTATATATATATTTTCCGTTCAAATATTAGATAGCATAATAGCATACCAGGCATCAAACGAATCAATCAAATTTGAATATTGTCTCTTTGGTATATTTATATTTATATTTATTTGGCAGTTTGTACGGTACTAATACTGATCGAATTCAAGTCATCGACAGAATAAGTCGTAAGTGCAATGGCACTGTTTAAGCGCCAGGGTCTAACTTCAAACATTAAAACTTCAAAACATTTTATTTCTGAAGGACTGCAGCTCAGGCCAAAACCAGCGACAAGGTGAGGTGGTGTCGATTTGGGGGTTTTGGTTGACAATGACTCATCTATTTGTTCCACAACGGTGTTTATTTGGAGTTCTAGTCTTTCGGACGAGGTCATAAAAATAGAGCTCTTTTGTGAAACACTGGCATGATAGACTCTCCTGTCAATCTGACGAATGACAAGGCATACTGACACACACACACACACACACACACACATACACACACTACACTCAACCAAACACACACACACACACACACCCACCGTGCACACACCACACACAACACTACGTTAACACACACACACCACGCGTGCACACACACACACACACACTACGCTAACACACACACGCCACCGTGCACACACACACCACACACACCACACACACAACACACACACACACACCACACCCACACACACACACGACACACGACACACACACACACCAACCACACACACACACACAACACAACACACACACACACCACACCACAAACACACCCACCCAACACACCACACACACACCACACACAAACAAACACACACACCCAACACAACACACCAACACACACCACACACACAACAACACACACAACACCCAACACAAACACACACACCCAACACAAACACACACACACCAACACAAACAAACACACACACCCACAACACAACACACACCAACACAAACACACCCACACAACAAACACACACACCCAACACAAACACACACCCAACACAAACACCACACACACACACCCAACACAAACACACACCCACAACAACCCAACACAACACACCACCAACACAAACACACACCCAACACAAACACACCCACACCACACCACACAAACAACACACCCACACACAAACACCACACACAACACACACACCCAACACAAACACCAACACACAACACACAACACCAAAACAACACCCAACACAAACAAACAACACACACCCAACACAAACACCCAACACAACACACACACCACACAAACACACACACAACACACACACACACACACCCAACACAAACACACCACACACAACACACACAACACAACGCACACACACACACACCACACAACAACACAACACACACAACACACCACACACACACACACCCCAAACACACCAACACACACACACCTATGTGTATAGTAGGGATTAGCCACCCCGTTGTTTCGCCCTTTGCCATTGTGATGTCGTCCGTTGTTGTGTTGTTGCGATGTGACGCTCTGGTTGTCGGCTTTCGTGTTGTTGTTGTTGTCGTTGTTGTGGTGCGTTCCACTATTGGGTATTCTGCAAAACGATACAATACAGTACGTTACAGTCAATGCAGTACAATGCAATACAATACCATGCAATGGAATGGAATGCACTGCAATGTATTGTAACCCAATGCAATATAATACCAATACAATACAATACAATTACAATACGACATGACATGAATATCAACACTACACGATAAATAGAATACAATATATCAAAAAATCTATACAGTATGATGTAATGTGATATGATACGATTTGATATGATACGATATGTTACAATACGATATGACAATATGATATGGCATGATAACGATGCAATATATGATGTGATACAATATCATATGATGCAATACGATACAATATGATACAATAGTTAAAGAGAAACACCACAAGGGCGCTGATGGGACCCGGAGCACCAATGCCTCGCCACTCTCGGGACACTCACCTCCGAAGTCCCTGATGCCAATCAACAGTCATTTCTTGAAGCTAAGGGGGGTTGTCCATGCGTTGCATGACCCATTCGGACCCAGTCATCACTTACCTTGTTTTAAACCGAATGGTAAGGTGGGGAGACGACAAACCCCGGGACATAGCCACACAACGCACACCTACCAGATGGGCCCAGTCTCTGGACCAAGACAGAATGGAAGACCCCTTTCTCGCTCCACTCTGGTCTTCATCTCTCTTTCGGGCAGCCCGCCCAGTCGCCACTCGCATAGCTGTCAGCACCTTTCCCCTTACTGTAGTCTCGACACTTCGCACCGGAAGCTTCCCCCCCCCCCCCACCTTGCCATTCGTTTGTAAACAAGGTAACTGATGACTGGGTCCGAATGGGTCGTGCAATGCATGGACAGCCACCCTTTGCTTCGAGAAATGACTTCGATTGGTGTTGGGAGCTTGGGAGGTGAGTGTCCCGAGAGTGGCGTGGCATTGATGCTGCGGGTCCCATCCACACCCTCGTGCTGTTTCTTGTTACTTAACAATACGATACAATGTGATACAATATAATATGACATGATACGATATGATAATGACACGATACAATATGACATATGATACGATAATACACCTGATAAGATACGATACGATATGACATAATACAATAAGATATGATACGATATGATACATGATACAATAAGGACAAGATACCATATGTTACAATAAGATATGATACATTTATAATAATAATAATAATTACAATATTTATATAGCGCAAAATCTTGATAAAATCAAATCTAAGCGCTGAAACAGACACACACACACCGCACGCACGCACACACACGCACGCACGCACGCACACACACGCACTCACACACACACACACACACACACACACACACCACACCACACGCGCGCGCGCACACACACACACACACACCGCACACGGCTATAAATGGGGAGAAAGAATAAAAAAATGGAAAATTATAGAGAGCATATTATATACAATTATATATTGCAATGTGATTCCCTCCGAGTGGAGACAGGCTGCAGAGGGGATTGAGTGAGGTCAGGATTTTATGCAGAGGAGAAAAGGTGAGTTTTGAGAGCGGACTTGAAGGAGACAAAAGTAGGTTGCTGACGGACTGAGAGAGGAAGTTTGTTCCAGGAGAGCGGACCAGAAACAAAGAAGGCTCGTGGACCATAGGTATTGAGCTTAGTGCGTGGAAAGCGAAAAGTCAGAGGATCGGAGGCAGAGCGGAGGGTACGTGAGGGAACATAGATCTCAAGTAGGCTTGACAGGTAATCGGGGGCTGCGTTATTGAGGCTTTTGTAGCACATGGTGTCTAGTTTGTACTGTATGCGCTTTGATACAGGGAGCCAGTGAAGTTGTGCCAGGAGAGGAGATATGTGGTCAGCTTTTTTCTTTTTGAGTACAAGGCGTGCAGCATTGTTTTGAATGCGCTGTAGGATGTGAGTGGTGGAGGCAGGAAGACCGGACAGGAGTGAATTGCAATAGTCAATGCGAGACATTATGAAGGAGAGAACGAGTTTTGCAGTTGTTTCCATAGAGAGATACTTCCTGATCAGGCTTATACGATGGAGGTGATAGTAGCAAGATCTGGCAGTTTGAGAAACAAAGTTGTTCATGGAGAGGGTAGAGTCAATGCAGACACCAAGGTTTTTAGCTGAATCAGAAATTGGGACTGATGTGTTACATAATGGGAGAGAAAGAGGAGGCAGCTGAGAAAGTTTCTGACGGTGCCAATGAGGATAGCTTCTGTCTTGTCATCATTTAGCTGAAGTTTGTTGTATGTCATCCAATTTTTAATGTCCGAGTAACACTCAGTGGTGCGAGTCAGGAGGCGCTGTATATTGTCAGGTGAGTCACTGTCTTGAAGTTGGGTGTCATCAGCGTAGAAGTGGTGTTTTATAGAGTGGGAGTTGATGATGGTGGACAGGGGGGAGGTGTAAAGAGTGAAAAGAACAGTGCCAAGGACAGATCCTTGTGGAACACCACAGGTCAGGTATGCAGGTTGAGAGTAAGTGCCATTGATGAGAACAGTTCGTTTTCTGCTTGATAGATATGAAGTGAACCAGGAGAGAGCAATGTCAGAGATGCCAAAAGTATGATGAAGTCTAGAAAGGAGAATACCATGAATGAATGGTATCAAAGGCTGCAGACAGATCAAGGAGTGTGAGGAGAGAACTTTGCCAGTATCAGTTGCAAGGAGGAGATTGTTGAGAATGTGTAGCAAGGCAGTTTCAGTGCTATGGCACTGGTGGTAGGCTGACTGGAAAGGATTGAGGACATTGTTGGCAGACACGTGAGAGTTCAGTTGGTTGAGGACAACTTTTTCAAGCAGTTTTGACAAGAAAGAGAGATTAGAGATAGGCCGGTAATTTTTCAGTTCATTTGGGCCTAAATTGTATTTCTTGAGGAGAGGGTGAACAATAGCAGACTTGAAAGAATCTGGGACAGTTCCAGTTTGGAGAGAAATGTTGATGATGTCAGTGATGAATGGGAGGAGCGTAGGGAGGCAGTCAGAGTAGAGAGAACCTGGAATAGGATCCAGTTCGCAGGTTTTGAACGACATGGATCTGATTGTGTTGAGAATTTCTTCTTGTGAGACTGGGGTAAAAGTAGTAAGAGGTGTGCCAGAGAAGGAAGGGTCAGGTGGGCATGGTTGACAGGGTGTCCTGTCAAGCCTGTCACGAAGAGTTTGTATTTTGGTGGTGAAATACTTGGAGAATACAGATGGGAGTTCTTCATTTGTGTGTTTTGTTGGGAGAGGTAAATCTTTTCGTGTGCCAAGGAGATGATTCATGGTTGTAAAGAGTTCTTTTGAAGAAGAGGCATTCAGGATTTTGGTTTGGAAATAGCTTGTTTTTGCAGATGCAATGAGGGTGGATACTTTTGTTTTAGAGGCTTGGAAAAGTTGCCTATGTACAGTGAATTTGGATTTGCGCCAGCGGCGCTCTGCTCTGCGGCGGGCACGTTTTGCACAGGCAATCTCATGAGTGAGCCAGGGGGTAGGGGGCGGTCAGGTAAAAGACGGGTTGTGGCTGGAGCATGAGTGTCCAGAAGATGGTGGAGAGTAGTATAGAATTCATCGGCAAGGTTATGTGACTTTTCAGAAAGGAGACGGGAGGCATCAGAGAAAATGTGGAGAGGTCGATAGATTTGAGATTGCGTCGAGTCACTGTGTGCATGGTACGGGAAGGAGGAGGAATGTCAAGAGAACAGAGAATTGCAGAGTGGTCAGATGGAAGGGCTGAAGTTAGACGGGTAGAAAGAACTAAGCAGTTGTCAGTAGCTGAATTGTGGTGATCACGAGAAATGATCCAGTCAAGAATGTGACCTTTTTGATTGGTTGGTTCAGAAATGTGTTGAGTCATATTGTGATTGGACAGAGAGTTGATGATATGTCTTGTGTCATAACGGTGAGTGTTGTCATAGTGGACATTGATGTCACCTAGAATGATGAGATTTCCAGGTAAGAGGCAGTAGTAATCAAGAAGTTGATCAAAGTCAGAGAGAAACATGGATGTGGTGAGCTTGTTGGCAGAGCTAGTTGGAGGTCGATAGACACAGGAGAAGGTGATGGGGTGGAGGGTGGATTGGAAGGATACTTCAACGTGCTCGAAAGAAGGATGGGAGAAAGGCAGAGACTGCGAGAAAGACAGGCGGGAATGGAGTGAGTCGTTGTAGAGGATGGCGATACCACCACCTCGGGATGAGCGATGGAAAGAAGCTAGCCTGTAACCACTCGGAGTGAGACTCGCATGTATAGGTTCATGACCAAGGGGGTTAAGCCATGTTTCGGTGATAAAAGCAATGTCAACATGCTCATCTGCGATAAAGTCAGCAATGACATCGGCTTTGCCATCAGTGCATGTTGACTGAGCGTTAAAAAGGCATAGTTTTAGTTTATCACAATGCGGCGGCCGAAATAATACAATATGATATGATACGATATGACATAATACAATATGATATGATACACAATACTATATGACATGATACAATATGGTATGATACGATATGATACATGATACAAAATGATATGGTACGATATGATACAAGATCAATATGATATGATACAAAATGTTATAATAAGATGTGATACATTACGAAGTAATACAAATAATGATATGATATGATATGATATGATATATGATACAATAAGACATGATACAATTGTTACAATAAGATATGATACATTACGAAATGATACAATAAGATATGGTACAATATGATACAATAAGATATGATTCATTACCATATGACACAATATGATATGATACGATTCGATGCAGGCAAGCTCCTAATCAAGTTACACTTTACAGACTGTTTTTACATACAGATGTCAAATCAACAGTAATTGTTCATTACAGCATAGTATGACATGGAACAAAAACAGAAAACAACAGTATAGTACGGTTGTGATACGATGACTCTTCCACATGAACACATACACACACAGACAGACACACACACACACACACAATATCAAACACACACACACACACACACAGACACACACTCTCTCTCACACACACAATATCAAACACACACACACACACACACACAGACACACACTCTCTCTCACACACGCACAATACACACAGACACACGCGCACACACATACACATGCACACCACACACGCACACACAGAGGAAACACACAATATCAAACACACACACAAACACACACACGCATAGACTCACACACACTCACACACTCTCTCTCACGCACAACACATACAGACACACACACACACACACACACACACACACACACTCACACCACTCTCTCTCACGCACAACACTACCAGCACACACACACACACACACACACACACACACTACACACACACACACACCACCACAACACATTACACACGCACACACACATACACACACACCACCACACACACACACACACACACCACACACACACACACACACCACACACAACACACTCACACACTCTCTCTCACGCACAACACACACACACACACACACACACACACCACACACACACACGCACACCACAACACACAACCACACCACAACACCACACACACACACACACACACACACAACACACACACACAATCTACCACATGATCTACATGTACAATACTCCTCTGCCCCTCTCTACTCTGGTTTTCTTGTTTGTTTGCTTGGTTTGGTTTTCTCGTCTTATAACACTCAAAGTGACGAGACGTTAACCCTATGACTCCCGCTCCCTGCCCATCAGCATCTTGCATTGCAAACCACGCTAACAAAGCGATTCCTCCCCTTACCCTATCCACCGGCAGGAAATTGGTGGACAGGGTGACGGAGTCAAAGGATTAAATTTTTGCAGTTGATGGACAGGATGCAGGAGTCAAAGGGTTATCTGAACGTGCGGTCTGCACGTCATTTTCCACACATACCATACAGTATCATGGTTTCTGAGTCCTTTCCCAGTTGGTTTTCGGACACACACTGGTACTGTCCGTAATCTGACTCCGTCAGGGACTGGATACGTAATGCTAACGTCAGCGTGTTCTCGTCCTCGTCGTACACCTGCACACACGTCATTCATGGCGTCATAAGTTTTAGGTAATAACTTACGATGACGTGCTTAGCTTTATTCGTCAACACTGAAGAAGTCATAAATACATATTGTTTTTATATATGCAGACGAATTCCATCATCCATGGTGTTGTCGGTTTCTGTTTCTGTTTCCAGTTTCTCAACATGACGTCTGATTGCTCGGAATAAATACAAGATACAAGATAATTTGCTGCCAAGTTCAGAGATCACGAATTTTGTTTTGGTGACATCACGTTATAATTCACACACACATCACGCTCACTCACGTCCTCACTCGTAACATGGCAATTTCCCTCCACCCGCCCCCCTCTGTAATCCCCTAGCACAAGACTCTCATTAAAACCAATAAAAAATTACATATGCATACATACACATACACGTGCACAAAGGTACATAACGTGCACTGATGTCATAGATACTACACGATGCAAAAGACCCAAAATGATCATGGCAAAAATCCTATAACCTGCACATAAGCCTACGAGCTGGCAAAATCTTGTCGTTCCTCATTTGTCACAGGGCGCTTAAACATACGATTTCTCCCGATAAAAATATTTACAAACTCTTTGTCTGCCTGTCTTACATTGTATCTATACATACTCTACCCCTGGTCTATGGGTGGTGATAATTTTCTATTACGATGATAGCACTTAGGCGGTTTTATTAGTGCTCACTTTTTTGGGGGGTCCCATTTTGTGTGCCACTTTAATGGCTACAGAAGCTGAGACAGTTCTGATAATGCTGTAATGATGACAACCATGATGCTATGGAGTTCCATCCAGGGGTGAGACAGGTGACAAGGCTGTACCCCACGCTTACTGTCATCATATCAACAACAACAAAAACACTGGTTTGATCTTTGCATCAAGATTTGGCGACTTATGAATATCCTACACACACACACACATGTATATATATATATATATATATATATATATATATATATATATATATATATATGTATCCTGTCGTGAATCAGGTCCGAGAGATACAGGCACTTGGAGTATTGGTCAGATTTGAGCCAAATCTTCAATGACGATCGTGAAATGGCTGGACTCGACTGTGTAGTCCCTGTCTTCCCAACGACCCGACAGTCCACTCAACTATGGGTAGGAGCCAGTTGGGGCGGGAAAAACCCTACGAGGTTTTTGACAGACTGATGAGATTCGAACTCACAACCTTCCTGTCGGTAGTCTGTTGCGCTGACCACTGCAGCCTGGCGACTGATTCGTGTGGTGATAATCTTAATCCTTGCATGCACCATTATGTGCGCGTGTGGGTGTAAACATTGCAATTTCACCGTTGGCATGGAAATGTAAAAATAAAATCATGGCCATGATACATGATTCATATATTATCTTGTAACCTGTATTTCACTGTATAATTATTTGAAAACGAAAGGAAATACTCAAGGATGAGAAAACAACACAAAAACATATCACAGCAACCAAACTAAAAATAAACAAACAGGAAGCAAACAAACAAACAAAAACCTAACCAACCAGCAAACCAACCAAACGAACAAACAAACAAACAAGCAAACAAACAAACAAACAAACAAACAAACAAACATACAAACATACACAAATCTCCTTAACCCCAAGTAATGAAATTCATATAAATGAAAATAAAATGACAAAGAGAAATATCAACAGATAATAATAAACTAGCAAAAAATAATCAATGCTATAACAAAATTATTACAAAACAAGTCCGATTTACTAAATAATGTATGTACAAATACATTTCACAACACAACACAACACACCAACACACACAACACAACACACAGACACAATTTCACACGACAAAAATAACAACAACACACACACACACACAACACATAAATCTAACACACACATCACACACCACACACCAACACTCACCACACAGACACACTGTCGGAGAAAAAACGACTCGACCCTCAAATCATTTAACTTGATTTCTTCAATGGCCTGACCGTTTTCGTTTTTCCAGACGGTGATGGCGTGCGGGTAGGCCGTGACTACACACTCCAGGATAGTTGTCTTCCCCTTGCTCTGCCCGATCTTCCGGTTGGGGAGGCGCACTTCCGGCGAGACTGCAACATCAGGCAGGAATGAGTTCGCTCGTGTTCGCTGCTTTTAACTCTTTCCATCCCTCACACTGTCCACCAATTTCATGCAGGAAGCCGATGGATAGCATGAGAGGATTAGAGGGTTAAAACTACAGACTTCATGGAAGGGGTTAATGCGTCGCTTTTGTTAATGTTATTCTCATTGTTGTTGTGTAAAGCCCAGCCGACTGCGCAGAACCATATCAGAGCTATAATCGTTTCAAGAGACACACAACACCTCGTTGACTTCGAAATAATAACACCCGGAAAAGATGTTTAAGGACACACATAATACATTCGCGCTTTATCTGTGTCCTTAATTAAGGCAGAAACAAAGAGAGCGACAGGATACGACCCTGACGTTGACCATTCTGCTCAATTTATCATCATGAGTTTAAAAAAAAAAAGAGAATACAAATGTATAAATAAGTAAGTAACCTTAAACATACTGGCCTTAACTACCTAGAATTGCTTCTACACATCGCATTTCCTTAGAGCCGAAATACAGTTGAGACATGTGCTCATTGATCAATTCTAATAGAAATTAATGTAAGCGTTTATAGACTGTTTTCATGTGAATGGACCAATGAGGCAGAAAATGATACGAAGAAAACAGAAAACAAAGAAAGAAGCACAACAGAAACAAAGACAGTGACAGAAAAGAGGAAATTTCTAGCATAGACTTCCCAGAAGGTGGGGGGGGGGGGAGGGAAACTATCTGCACTGAAAGTGTCTCTGGCATTCCCACGGGGGGCTGCTACAGCTTCAGAAACCATAAAGACAGGAGGAATGGCCTACGGTTCGTACTGGTTAAAACACCAACTTGAAAGACGAGAAACCGACGTTCGAATCATGGATTACACTGGGAATCACTCCCCCATCCCCTCTCCTTCCACGAGATCTGACGTGGTGGTCTGGATACTAGTTTTTTAAATGAAACATCAAACCGAAGTTCTTTGTGCTGAAGACGCTCGGCGTATGTTAACGATACCACGTAAACCAATTCGCTATTCCACAGGTGCGGACATAAGAAGATTGTGAAAGCACACGTCACTGGATATATTAGGATGTTCTTTCTTCGTCCTGATCTCCTGAAAATGTTTGGGGCACCACTCTAAAGAACTGTTCAGATTCCTCCAGCTTTCTAAGTTGTGTGTCAAAGCCTGCACATAGATGAATCGGTTATTACCACTGCGGTTTTAACAACGTAGACATTACAATAGTACACAAGGATGGGTTTGTTAGTGTCACTCCATTTAACCCTTTGATTCACTCACTCTATCCACCAGTCGCAAAAACTTAACCCCTTCCCTACCTCATCCTGTCCACCATCAACAAAACCGTAACCCCTATACTCCCTGACGCTATCCACCAAACCAAGAAGCCTACTCCAATATAACAATGCACAATCTGATATACATGTAGAGTCACTGAATTTAGAACTATCAGATTAAAAGAGAAAACAAGAAGCAAGCCAACATGTAGAACACAACACTCTTGGTGGAACTGTGACACAGAGACTATTACAAAGAAAAACATGCTGCCGTAAAATATGGCAATGAATATTAAGGAAGAAAACGCTCAAATCGTGATAGTGCCGGGGAAATTAATGACATTAGTTCAGCGAAACACCAGGAAAATGCAATTTTCTTTTGTGTTTTGTCTGAATTCTTTGTCAATTTGTTTCTTTGTTGTCTGTTGTGAACTTTCGACAAAGGTCATTTGGCCAAAGAAGTGCGCATATCCAGCTCTGATTCATCATCATCATCATCATCATCCATCTCCATCGCTGTGGACGACTGTGAGAGCTCCACTCTTTGTCACGAAGGATCGCCAGGTGACATGGTCTCTGCTCCTGAGTATGATGTCATGGAGCCCCAGTTTGCAGGTGTCAGCGATGTTGTCCATGAAGGATTTTGCTGGCCTTCCTTGTTTTCTCTTTGCTTTGACTGTCCCCTGCAGGACTGATGTCATCAAGTCGATTCTTGAGTTTCCGTTCATGTCCAGCTCTGATTTAATACGCGTTACCATTCTATTTTTTGTATTCATGGTTTCTATGTGCTTGAACGCCCAGTACGTACTTTGATTAAGTTTGACATTTAAAGAAAAATGGACGAAAAAAAAATTAGAGCACTTTAGGTAAAACCTTAAGTCCTTGCAAGTACACCGGGCTTATGTGCAAGCCTAGGGCGTATGTCGTGATCGTTTTGAATCTTCCACATCACATGGTATCAGTGGTGTCAGTGCGTACTGAACTTATTCCCAGCACTGAGACGTTCACTTGAAAAACTGAAACTGAAAACTGAAACACCACCTTAGATCAGGAAGCACTGGAATGATGATATGAATACAACAAAATACGATACACTGTAACACAATCAACACGACACTACGCAATGCAACGCAACGCAACACAACGCAATACATTACACTACATTACACTACACTATATTACACTACACCCCACTACACTACATTACACTACACTACGCTACATTACACTACACCACACTACACTTCATTACACTACACTACACTACACTACACTACACTACGCTACATTACACTACACCACACTAATAATAATAATAATAATAATGTTTATTTGTATAGCGCATATTCCATATAAAAACATGCTCACCAGCGCTTTACATTTCGCAAGAAAGGCAAAAGGTGATAAAAAATGTTCACAATTACATACACAATAAGATAACAACAAACATTAAAGCTATACAAGTAAGAAGACACATAAGAAACCACAGAATATTAAAATTTAAACACTGACTTATGTAATGAAGAAAGATTAACAGATTTTTCATATGAATAAAGAGGCATACTGTGTTTATATATTGCTGCGTGTGTGTGCTTGCGTACGTGTGTGTGTACATGTGTGTGTGCGTGCGTGTGCGTTGCTGTGCGCGTGTGTTTGTAAGAATGTGTGTGTGTGTGTGTGTGAGAGAGAGAGAGAGTGTGTGTGTGTGTGTGTGTGTGTGCGTGTGCTATGTTTGCATGCGTGTGTTGTGTGTTTATGCATGCAATAGTTGTACATAAAATTATAATCAATATTTTGAATGAAGATAAAAACAGAAAAATTCTAATCCATATACAGGAAAAACATTACAACTTCAGTATTACAGCATTAATACCTTGACAATCAAAATTCCTCACAAATTATGAACTATTCGCATATCATACATCACAATTTACATACAAACAAAGATTTGAAAAAGTTTCTTAAAGTATTTCAGTCTCTTTCCCACTCAATTTCTCCCCTATCCCTTCCTCAGCTGTACACATACAGTGATACACACACATGCTCACTCAAGCACACACACACACACACACACACACACATACACACATGCACGCACACACACACCTTGCTCTATAGGCCCTTATACAAAATACTGTTATACAGGCAGGAGAGATTAGTCTGATGACAGACTTGCAAACTAAGGCTCTTCAGGTTAGATGAGTTTGAAAGAGGTGGGTTTTCAGGTGCCGTTTGAAGGTTGAGAAACACTTAGTTTTTCTGAGAGACAGTGGTAGAGAGTTCCATACATTTGGGCCAAAGACAGAGAAAGATTTTTTACCAAAGGTATCTAGAGAGAAGCGAGGAACAGTCAACAGTGAGGTGTCAGAAGAGCGGAGCGTTCGAGAAGGTTTGTAACCCTGCAGGAGGTTGGCAAGATAGGATGGCATGTTCTCGTGATAGATACACTGAAAGCAGAGACAGGCAACTTTATATTGAATCCTAGCCTTTACCGGGAGCCAATGAAGTGTTCTAAGCAGAGATTTTGCACTCTCACGCCTGGGCTTGCGGAGAACAAGGCGAGCCGCGTAGTTCTGTATGCGCTGAAGTTTAGATAGTTGATTGTCATGGAGACCTGCGAATAGAGAGTTACAATAGTCCAGTCTAGATAGTATGAAAGAGACAGCAAGCTTGTTGGTAGCATCAGTGGAAAGGAAGGAGCGAATCTTACCAATTCTGCGTAGCTGATAGTACAGAGTACGGCACAA
This sequence comes from Monoplex corrugatus, assembly GCA_030674185.1. Classification (NCBI taxonomy): domain Eukaryota; kingdom Metazoa; phylum Mollusca; class Gastropoda; order Littorinimorpha; family Ranellidae; genus Monoplex; species Monoplex corrugatus. The sequence goes on from JAPXFY010000016.1 coordinate 40,942,028, forward strand.
CTGTTTGACATGGGCTTCCATAGACAGTGTTTCATCCAGATAGAAGCCAAGGTTTCTAACAGTTTGTGAGAAAGATACATCACAACCAGAGATAGACATGGGGGCATGAGTAACCTGATTGACCTTTGACTTAGTACCAGTAACAATAAGCTCAGTTTTATCATCATTCATCTTCAGCTTGTTTTCACTCATCCACTTTGAGACATCCTCTATACAATCTCTCAGACTGCACGCAAGAGCGTCAAAATCTGATGGGGAAGAGGAGCTATGCAGCTGTTACACTATACAACACTACACTACATTACACTACACTACACTACGCTACATTACACTACACCACACTACGCTACATTACACTACACTACACTACGCTACATTACACTACATTACGCTACACTACGCTACATTACACTACACTACGCTACATTACACTACACCACACTACACTACATTACACTACACTACACTACGCTACATTACACTACACCACACTACGCTGCATTACACTACACTACACTACGCTACATTACACTACATTACGCTACACTACACCCCACAACACTACATTATACTACACTACGCTACATTACACTACACCACACTACACTACATTCCACTACATTACGCTACACTACACCCCACAACACTACATTACACTACACTACGCTACATTACACTACACCACACTACACTACATTACACTACACTACACTACGCTACAATACACTACACCACACTACGCTACATTACACAACACCACACTATGCTACATTACACTACACCACATTACACTACATTACACTACACTACGCTACATTACACTACACCACACTACGCTACATTACACTACACCACACTACGCTACATTACACTACACCACACTACGCTACATTACACTATACAACATTACACTACATTACGCTACACTACACTACGCTACATTACACTACACCACACTACGCTACATTACACTACATTACACTACACCACACTACGCTACATTACACTATACAACATTACACTACATTACGCTACACTACACTACGCTACATTACACTACATCACACTACACCACACTACACCACACTACACCCCACAACACTACATTACACTACACTACACTACGCTACATTACACTACACCACACTACGCTACATTACACTATACAACATTACACTACATTATGCTACACTACACTACGCTACATTACACTACACCACACTACGCTACATTACACTACATTACACTACACCACACTACGCTACATTACACTATACAACATTACACTACATTACGCTACACTACACTACGCTACATTACACTACACCACACTATGCTACATTACACTACATTACACTACACCACACTACGCTACATTACACTATACAACATTACACTACATTACGCTACGCTACATTACACTATACAACATTACACTACATTACACTACACCACACTACGCTACATTACACTATACAACATTACACTACATTACGCTACACTACACCACACCACGCTATATTACACTACATTACACTACACCACACTACGCTACATTACACTATACAACATTACACTACATTACGCTACACTACACCACACCACGCTATATTACACTACATTACACTACACCACACTACGCTACATTACACTATACAACATTACACTACACTACGCTACACTACACCACACCACGCTATATTACACTACATTACACTACACCACACTACGCTACATTACACTATACAACATTACACTACACTACACTACGCTACATTACACTACACCACACTACGCTACATTACACTACACTACACTACGCTACATTACACTACACCACACTACGCTACACTACATTATACTACACTACGCTACATTACACTACACCACACTACGCTACATTACACTACACAACATTACACTACATTATGCTACACTACACTACACTACATTACACTACACCACACTACGCTACATTACACTACACCACACTACGCTACATTACACTACATTACACTACGCTACATTACACTACATTACACTACGCTACATTACACTACACAACACTACACTACATTACACTATACCCCACAACACTACATTACACTACACTACACTACATTACACTACACTACACTACATTACACTATACAACATTACACAACATTACACTACACTACATTACATTACACTATACAACATTACACAACATTACACTACATTACACTACACTACACTACACTACACTACACTACACTACACTACACTACACTACATTACACTACATTACACTACACTACACAACATTACACTACACTACACTACACTACACAACATTACACTACACTACACTACACTACACCACATTACACAACATTACACTACATTCCACTACACTACATTACACTACACTACACAACATTACACTACACTACACTACACTACACCACATTACACAACATTACACTACACTACACAACACATTACACTACACTACACAACACAACATTACACAACATTACACTACACTACACAACATTACACTACACTACACAACATTACACTACACTACACATACACTACATTACACTACACTACACTACACAACATTACACCACATTACACAACATTACACTACACTACACTACACTACATTACACTACACTACACTACACTACACCACACTATACAACATTACACCACATTACACAACATTACACTACACTACACTACACTACATTACACTACACTACACAACATTACACTAAACTACACTACACTACACTACACCACATTAAACAACATTACACTACATTACACTACACTACACTACATTACACTACACAACATTACACTACATTACACTACACTACACTACACTACATTACACTATACAACATTACACACATTACACTACACCACACTACGCTACATTACACTACATTACACTACGCTACATTACACTACATTACACTACGCTACATTACACAAATACAACATTACGCTACATTACACTACACCACACTACACGCTACATTACACTACACCACACTACGCTACATTACACTATACAACATTACACTACATTACACTACACCACACTACGCTATATTACACTACACCACACTGCCTTACATTACACTACACCACACTACGCTACATTACACTACACCACACTACGCTACATTACACTACACCACACTACGCTACATTACACTACACCACACTACGCTACATTACACTATACAACATTACACTACATTACACTACACCACACTACGCTATATTACACTACACCACACTACGCTACATTACACTATACAACATTACACTACATTACACTACACACACTACGCTACATTACACTACATTACACTACACCACACCACACTACAGTTACATCACACACACCACACCACACCACACCACACCACCGCATACACTACACTACACTACACACACCACCACCCAACCACACCACACCTACACCGCACTACACTACACTACACTACACCACACCACACCACACTACACTACACTACATACACTACACTACACTACACTACACTACACTACACTACACTACACTACACTGCAACACAACACAACACAACACAACACAACACAACACAACACAACACAATACAATATAACCCAGCCCAACCCAACCCAACCAACACAACAAAACAACCACACAACACAACACAACACAACACAACACAACACAACACAACACAACACAACACAACACCACACAACACAATACAATATAACCCAGCCCAACCCAACAAACACACAACACAACAAACAACACAAACACAACACAACACAACACAACACAACACAACACAAACAACATAATACAATATAACCCAGCCCAACCCAACCCAACATAACAAACCACACAACACAATATATTTTTGCGTCAATTTCCTTTCGTTTGTTCCGCATTTTCATACAAAATCAGCGTCGTATCGATCTGACCGTTTCCAAGAACAATTTGCCCCCAAAACATGTCTGCGCCGATTCTTCCCAGCCGCCAGTCAAACATCGCTTATCTTTTAATCTTCTTGTGTTTTAAATTACATTTTTGGCAATTTTATTCAAGTTTTTATCCGTTTCGGCAAGTCAAGATAAATGAAAGCAAAGGTCATTCTGTTGCATGTTGGCCTATCACATTGGCTTTCTGTGGATTGTGGTGTACTGTGTTTGTCTGATGTTATCGTGACATGTAGACTGAAACAAGGAAAGGAAAAGTCTATCTGCAAAATAGCTTTGTCAATCAATCAACCAATCAATTAATCAATCAATCAATCAATCAATCAATCAATCAATCAATCAATCAACCAATTACCTAACTAGCTAACCAACCAACTAGCCAACAATCCAATCGGCCAACCAACCGATTAGCCAATCAACCAACCAACCAATCAACCAGTCAATCAGTCAACCAATTAGCCAACCAACCAACCGACTCAACCAACCAACAAACCGACCAATCGATCAGCCAACTCTCCACGTTATTCAAGGTTAAAAAAAAAACCCAAAACAGAAGAAAGAAGTCGTTTAAAGTCAGAAAAGTACCTATCTTAACTCATTCTTTACTCTAGTTGAGATGATATTAGTGGTTTTAAATGACATTGTCAGCACGAAATGTACGGGCCCATCGTTACTTGTGTTTTTACTTGATCTCCCCTGGCTTCAAAACTCCTTTAGTGTACACAACTTTTAAAACCTTGAAACTTTACTACAACTAACTTTTCCAGGAATGGTTAAGACTTGTCTCACTGTTTCAAGCACAGAAAATTCGTGACTGATAGAAAAAGCCACACCTGATCAAAGTTATGCGCGTATGATTATACAGTATGTCACACCACAGACATGGATATGAAGACAGGCAACTGGCTCTCTCACTTTGTGATATGACTATAGACATGGATAGGGAAACAGGCAACTAGTTCTGTGGCGCTTTGGGACATGACCATAGACGTGAATAACGGGATATCCTCTGTCGCACTCCGTGATATGATCACAGACATAGGGAGACAGACAACTAGCTCTGTTACCCTGTATATGATCATAGACATAGATAAGGAGACAGGCACATAGCTCTTGGGCCAATTCACTACCCATCTTAATTCTCTGACTCCGCGCCCTATCCACCAACTGCAAAAACTTAATCCTTTGACTCCGCACCCTATCCACCAACTGCAAAATCTTAATCCTTTGACTCCCTCACCCTATCCACCAGCTTCCTGCAGGAAACTGGTGGATAGGGTGATGTAGTCAAAGGGTTAAGGTTTTGTTATGCTGGCATGGTTGACAATGCAGGATGCTGGTGGACAGGGTGCGGGAGTCAAAAGGTTATTGCCGTATTCATTCTGATGGTGTTAGCTTAGTGTTTCATAGACCTCGTTCTCCCACCTCCCCCCATTTCCAATTTCAAGATCTCGTCAGAGCAAGGTATTTCGCACAGGCTGAAGGCATCTATCAGATAACGACTGTAACGTATATGGAATTGTCTGAATGCCATGAGTCCCTCCTGAATAACCAATCCTTTCACAAAGATCGACATCCATGAACTGTCGTGAAATCTACATACCACATATAATAGTGTGCTCAGACAAATGTGACAAGTCGACATGCTGCCCTGCCCATCAGGACAGGTGGAATGGTGGGCAGGAAAGACGACAGATCACCATTCAACAGAAAGGAATACTGAGCAAGCTTTAACAGGAAAGAATACTGAGCATATTTTAATAGTTAAGACGACTGAACAGAAAAGACCGAGCACTCTTTAACAGGAAAGAATAATGAGCGCACTTAAATAGGAAAGAATACTGAGTACACTTAACAGGAAAGAATACTGAGCACACTTTAACTGGAAAGAATATTGAGCACACTTTAACAGGAAAGAAGACTGAGCACACCTTAACAAGAAAGAATATTGAGCACACTTTAACAGGAAAGAATATTGAGCACACTTTAACGGGAAAGAAAACTGAGCACACCTTAACAGGAAAGAATGCTGAGCACACTTTAACAGGAAAGAATATTGAACCCACTTTAACAGGAAAGAATATTGAGCACACTTTAACAGGAAAGAATATTGAGCACACTTTAACGGGAAAGAAGACTGAGCACACTTTAACAGGAAAGAATATTCAGCACACTTTAACAGGAATGAATATTGAGCACACTTTAACAAGAAAGAATATTGGGCACACTTTTAATAGGAAAGAAGACTGAGCACACTTTAACAGGAAAGAATATTGAGCACACTTTAACAGGAAAGAATATTGAGCACACTTTAACAGGAAAGAATATTGAAAGAATATTGAGCCCACTTTAACAGGAAAGAATATTCAGCACACTTTAACAGGAAAGAATATTGAGCACACTTTAACAGGAAAGAATATTGGGCACACTTTAACAGGAAAGAAGACTGAGCACACTTTAACAGGAAAGAATATTCAGCACACTTTAACAGGAAAGAATGCTGAGCACACTTTAACAGGAAAGAACATTGAGCACACTTTAACAGGAAAGAATATTGAGCACACTTTAACAGGAAAGAATATTCAGCACACTTTAACAGGAAAGAATATTGAAAGAATATTGAGCCCACTTTAACAGGAAAGAATATTCAGCACACTTTAACAGGAAAGAATATTGAGCACACTTTAACAGGAAAGAATATTGGGCACACTTTAACAGGAAAGAAGACTGAGCACACTTTAACAGGAAAGAATATTCAGCACACTTTAACAGGAAAGAATGCTGAGCACACTTTAACAGGAAAGAACATTGAGCACACTTTAACAGGAAAGAATATTGAGCACACTTTAACAGGAAAGAATATTCAGCACACTTTAACAGGAAAGAATATTGAAAGAATATTGAGCCCACTTTAACAGGAAAGAATATTCAGCACACTTTAACAGGAAAGAATATTGAGCACACTTTAACAGGAAAGAATATTGAGCCCACTTTAACAGGAAAGAATATTCAGCACATTTTAACAGGAAAGAATATTGAGCACACTTTAATAGGAAAGAATATTGAGCCCACTTTAACAGGAAAGAATATTGAGCACACTTTAACAGGAAAGAATATTGAGCACAATTTAACAGGAAAGAATATTGAGCACACTTTAACAGGAAAGAAGACTGAGCACACTTTAACAGGAAAGAATATTGAAAGAATATTGAGCCCACTTTAACAGGAAAGAATATTCAGCACACTTTAACAGGAAAGAATATTGAGCACACTTTAACAGGAAAGAATATTGAGCCCACTTTAACAGGAAAGAAGACTGAGCACACTTTAACAGGAAAGAATATTGAGCCCACTTTAACAGGAAAGAATATTCAGCACACTTTAACAGGAAAGAATACTGAGCACACTTTAACAGGAAAGAATATTCAGCACACTTTAACAGGAAAGAATATTGAGCACACTTTAACAGGAAAGAAGATTGAGCACACTTTAACAGGAAAGAATATTCAGCACACTTTAAATGGAAAGAATACTGAGCACACTTTAACGGGAAAGAATATTGAGCACACTTTAACAGGAAAGAATATTGAGCACACTTTAACAGGAAAGAATACTGAGCACACTTTAACAGGAAAGAATACTGAGCTCACTTTAACAGAAAATAATACTGAGGACACTCTGACATGGATAAACACTGAGCATACTTTGACATTGAAGAACACTGAGCACTCTTTAACAGGAAGAATACTGAGCACACTTTAACAGGAAAGAATACTGAGCACACTTTGATAGGAAGGAATATTGAGTACACTTAGGCAGGAAAGAATATTGAGCACACTCTGACAGGAAAGAACACTGAGCACACTTTAATAGGAAAGAATACTGAGCACACTTAGACAGGAAGGAATATTGAGCACACTTAGACAGGAAAGAATATTGAGCACACCTAGACAGGAAGGAATATTGAGCACACTTAGACAGGAAAGAATACTGAGCACACTTAGGAAAGAATATTGAGCACACTTAGACAGGAAAGAATGTTGAGCACACTTTAAGTCAAAAATGCAGAGAGAGAGAGAGAGAGAGAGAGAGAGAGAGAGAGAGAGAGAGAGAGAGAGAGAGAGAGAGGAGAAAGAGAGAGATAAGACAGGCAGAGAGAGAGACAGAGACAGAGAGAGAGAAAGACAGAGAGAGAGAAAGAGAGAGAGAGACAGAGAGAGAGATAGAGATAGAAAGAGACACAGAGAGAGTAGAGACAGAGAGAGAGACAGACAGACAGAGACAGAGACAGACAGAGAGAGACAGAGAGAGACAGACAGATACAGAGAGAAACAAAGTAGCCACTTACTAGTCAGACAAAAGTCATGAAAACTAAAGTACACGAGGTCACTTGGAGTTAGGCGGCAAGACTAAAACTTGACGATGTAGTTGAGTGACGTGATGGAGACCGCCACTTTTTTTTTCAGGGCCAGCATTGCGAAGGTGGCCGGCGACCATCTTCTCTCCCCTTCCCTCGTTTACCTTCCACATTCTGCAACTGGGGCTGGTACTCATTCACAGCTGGGTGGATTGGAAGCCGCACGTTGATAGTCATTTTTCAGGCCAAATCAAACTTGTGCAAATTTATTTATACTAAATGGATTTTAAGAAAGAGACAAACCAAGGAAGGCTTGAGTGTATGTTGTGAAAGAGACTTTGACATCACACAGGCCTTCTAGCTGTGCTGGTCGTCAACTCTATCCCCCTGCAATAACTATGATGGACGAAGCAGCAGGGAAGTTTTCCAGTCTTTTTCTCCTAATTTTTGTAGTTAGCGTTTGTGCGTTTCTGCTCTTAAGAGTTTGTGCGTTTCTGCTCTTACATTTACACTTGACAAAGGCCAGTTGGTCGAAAATTTGCGCCTGTCTTGTCTGGTTATATCAAATACGCGTTCTGATTCTATTTTCATGTTTTTCCTGGTTCTTGTTTGCTTGAACGCGGGCAGTCGCACTTGTTTTGGATTTTTTGTTTGTTTTTCAGCCTATACGTACCATTTCTGGATTACGTATAACGAGAAAGTGTCAAAATATTCACTTCAAAGTAGTTTAGTGAAAAGTTTAGTTCTTTTATATTCCAGTGATATTTGTTTCGTGTCTGTTCTGTTTGTGGTTGATTGTTGGTACTTTTTTTAACACTCTGGTCAAAGTTGCATGATTTGATGGAACAGGCGCACTCCAGTGAATTCGGTTCGATTGAGTTATTCCAAAAGCCCACCCACAGCCTGTGCAGGAAATCAAGGTTGACACGTTTACGTGTAGAGACAAATGCCAAAGGTCAATCAGCATCGCTCTCGTTTAGAATAGATGGAGACGGAAAACAAAACGAAACCTATTGGCGTTTGTTGAAGAGGGAGTCATCACACTGGGGCAATTCCATATGCGCTCCACCCAAATCTGCCAACAACTATCTGGCAGACTTTCTCAGCCTTTGCAAATCCCTATGCGCTGTCAAGGTCTTGAAATAGGGAGGCCGGGAGGGACGGGGGAGGGGGAGGAGGTGTGAGGAGGGGAGGGACGGAGAAGGGGCCTCTACAACACTACATGTATAGTGACACCACCACCACCTTGGAAACATTCAGATGGACAGGGAACAGCCCAGTTTTTAATGTTGCCGGTTGGTGTCACATCTTGACTTGACGGCTCTACCACCAGAACCGACAGACCAGCTTGTGTAAAATCATTTGCCCGTCCGCGGATCGAACACACGAACAAACAAACAAAGGAAATGAAGGAAGAAAGGAAGGAAGGAAGGAAGGAAGGAAGGAAGGGGTAAGAAGGAAAAAAAAAAGGAGAGAGGTAAGAAGGTAGGAAGGAAGGAAGGGGAAAGAAGGAAAAAAAGGAGAGAGGTAAGAAGGAAGGAAGGAAGGAAGGAAGGAACAAATGAACAAACAAAGGAAACAAACAAAAACAAACGTGGCCCACCCAAGGATTCTACAGACAACCGCTGCGCTAGGAGCATGGCGCATTACAACTGAGCTAACGTGGAACCCACCACGAGACAATGACGTCAAGAAGTTAGCAAGGCAGGGGCACAGGGCCAAATGACCGCTTCGCAGTCAGACAAAACATTCATGAAAACTCAAAGACATGCAGTTAAGTTTTAGCGAGTAGCAAGGCGGCAAGACTGCCAGCTGAACCTTGCCCCATAAACTGAAGACATTGGGGGAGTGAGGTGGGAGAGATCTCAACATTCTTCAGGGCCAATATTGCAAAAGCGGCGACAATCTTCTCTCCCTCGTTGCTTTACCTTCTCCGACCACGAACAGGGACTGTTATGTTATTACTATTGTTGTTTAAAGCCCAGCCGACTGCGTAGAGCCATACCAGGGCTAGAACCGGTTTCAAACACACACAATACTTCAACAGGAAAAAACAAGGCATAGAAAATTAAGTACACACATCAATGCATTCGCACACATGATCTAAGGAGATGCCCCTGGCGTTACCATCCCCTCCAATTCATCGCACATAAGGATTTAAAAACATACCTGAATACAGATGTAAACATAAACAAGGACACTAAAACATATTAAAAACGGGTTTAAATTACCTAAAATTGCTTCAGCACATCTCATATCCCTAGAGCCAAAATTACACTTAACACATGTACCCAATCATCAATCCCAAGAAAAAGTACGTAAGACTTTATCGAACACATACAGACGAGTAGACCAGCAAGGTAGAAAACGATAGGAAGAAATGACAGAAAGCAAAGGCAGAAGAAAGAAACAAAGAGAGTGACTGAAAAGAAGAAATTTCTAGCACAGACTTTCTAGAGGGTGGGGATACTATTTATACTGAAAGGGCCCCCAGCATCCCATCGCCATGGGAAAGAACAAGGAATGGGGTGGTATGTAAGTACACCAGGGTGGTGGACTAGAGGCCATGAGCTGATTTCTTTTACCCAGCACAGTATCTAACTAGTCTAGAAACCAGTATTATGACAGCGGCTCACGTCTGCTCTCTGTCACTACTTTACCCTTTCCAACACTGAAAAGAGCTCCTATAAATTCAAAGGTGGGTGGATTAGAGGCTGCGCACACGTTTAAAAAAAGTTATTCTGTGTGTCAGCATCGTACCCACAGAGTCATACAGAAGGGCATGGAACTGCACCGCCACGCCAACCAGGCCTCGTTTAACCCTTTGCCTCCCGCACCCTATCTACCGACTACAAAAAAACAACAACCTTTGACTCCCTCACCCTATCCACCAGCTTCCTGCACAAAGCTGGTGGATAGGGTGAGGAATCAAAGGATTGCAGGAAGTTGGTGGATAGGGTGAGGGAATCAAAGGGTTAAGTTTTTGCTTTGCTAGCATGGTTGACAATGCAGGATGCTGGTGGACAGGGTGCCGGTGTCAAAGGGTTAACAAAGAGCCATGCACAAAGTCTGGATATCAAGACTGACACACTGGCGTGTGCACAGGCAAATACCACACAGGTCTGTCAGGGCCGCGCCCCTTCAGGAAAGGCCATGGTGGACATAAACTGACACCAACGTTTTACGAAACCAATGGAACCAAGCTAAAACACAGACAGACAAAAGTGGCCACCAACAAGTCAAACCAATCACGAGAAGTGAAGGACATGGGGACAGCTATGCCCTGGCTGCAAGACATAAAATTCCTTGCAGTAAACTGAAGTGGTAAAAACAAAACCAGTCAGCTAACTAGCAAACCAGGCAAACACACATTATCTAATTTTCCGTTCGGCCTCTATATCATCAGGCCATATCAAACGCTGAAGTGGCCATTAAAAACAAACAAACAACAAACAAACAAACAAACAAACAAACAAACAAACAAAAGATCATCAAAGCCAACCTGAAATCTAACCAACCAATCATCCAACCAAACCAAACCAAAAACAAAACAAAACATCACCCCCCCCCCCACCACTACCAACAACAAAAGACGAACACCCCCAGCCAATCAAAAAACAAAACGAAACAAAACAAACAAACAAACAAAACAAACAACATACATAACAAACAAAAAACCCCAACCAAACAAAAAACAAAACAAAGCAAAACAAACAAACAAATAAAAAAGCAACCAAGCAATCAACCAACCAACCAACCAATCAATCAATGGAACAAAAAACACCCAAGCAACTATCAACCAACCCACCAATGAAACAAACGTACAATCAACCAACCCACCAATGAAACAAACGTACAATCAACCAACCCACCAATGAAACAAACGTACAATCAACCAACCCACCAATGAAACAAACGTACAATCAACACTAACACCACCAATGAAACAAAACGTACAATCAACACCACCCACCAATGAAACAAACGTACAATCAACCAACCCACCAATGAAACAAACGTACAATCAACCAACCCACCAATGAAACAAACGTACAATCAACCAACCCACCAATGAAACAAACGTACAATCAACCAACCCACCAATGAAACAAACGTACAATCAACCAACCCACCAATGAAACAAACGTACAATCAACCAACCAACCAACATTCAGCCAGACAACAGAAACGACCAGAACTAGAAGAGGCAGTATAATATGCAGAATATTGCTCGAGTCAGTCCTCGAAAAACTCATGCTTATACATTTTAAACTGAGAGAGAGAGAGAGAGAGAGAGAGAGAGAGAGAGAGAGAGAGAGAGAGAGATAGAGACAGACAAAGACAGAGACAGAGAGACAGACAGAGACAGAGTCAGAGATAGAGAGACCGAGAGAGACAGAGACAGAGACAGAGACAGATATATATATATATATATATATATATATATATATATAATATATGAAGAGAGAGAGAGATAGGGGGTACAAGTACGAATACGAATGCAATTTATCCAGTCCAGGCCTAGGAACATCAGAGACAGAAAAGGAACATAACCATTTGATGAGGTATAGGTCTATGATCTAACGGTACCTGTTATAGTCGATGTTTAATAAACATATATACAAAGATTAAGTAGGAAGGTCTCTTGAGAGAGAGAAAGAGAGAGAGACAGAGAGAGAGAGACACAAACAGACAGAGAGAAAGAGAGAGAGAGAGACAGACAGACAGAGAGAGACAGACAGAGAGAAAGAGAGAGACAGAGAGAGAGAGAGAGAGACAGAGAGAAAGAGAGAGACAGAGAAACAGAACAGACAGAGACAGACAGAGACAGAGACAGAGATAGATAGATAGATAGATAGATAGAGAGAGAGAGAGAGAGAGAGAGAGAGAGAGAGAGAGAGAGAGAGGTGGATGGGGGTGGCAATACTCACATTCCACGTACACCCTGATCTTCCGGCTGGCTGCAGGGGGCACATCGTTGAAGGCCACACACTCATACTCGTCATCGCAGTAGCGTGTGACGTTATGGATCACGAGCACCTCCCCCGACACCCCTATCTCTGCAACACCATCAGACAAACGACAATGGTTAAAAGGGTGGTCCCATGACTCTGGGCTAACTTGTAGGGGAGTGATACAACTGTCCATGCACTGAAGCTGGAGAGTGGTACAACTGTCCATGGACTGAAGCTGGAGAGTGGTACAACTGTCCATGGACTGAAGCTGGAGAGTGGCACAACTGTCCATGGACTGAAGCTGGAGAGTGGTACAACTGTCCATGCACTGAAGCTGGAGAGTGGTATAACTGTCCATGGACTGAAGCTGGAGAGTGGTATAACTGTCCATGCACTGAAGCTGGAGAATGATACAACTGTCCATGCACTGAAGCTGGAGAATGATACAACTGTCCATGGACTGAAGCTGGAGAGTGATACAACTGTCCATGGACTGAAGCTGGAGAATGATACAACTGTCCATGGACTGAAGCTGGAGAGTGGTACAACTGTCCATGGACTGAAGCTGGAGAGTGGTACAACTGTCCATGGACTGAAGCTGGAGAGTGGTACAACTGTCCATGGACTGAAGCTGGAGAGTGGTATAACTGTCCATGGACTGAAGCTGGAGAGTGGTATAACTGTCCATGGACTGAAGCTGGAGAGTGGTATAACTGTCCATGGACTGAAGCTGGAGAGTGGTATAACTGTCCATGGACTGAAGCTGGAGAGTGGTACAACTGTCCATGGACTGAAGCTGGAGAGTGGTACAACTGTCCATGCACTGAAGCTGGAGAGTGGTACAACTGTCCATGGACTGAAGCTGGAGAGTGGTACAACTGTCCATGGACTAAGCTGGAGAATGATACAACTGTCCATGGACTAAAGCTGGAGAGTGATACAACTGTCCATGGACTGAAGCTGGAGAGTGATACAACTGTCCATGGACTGAAGCTGGAGAGTGATACAACTGTCCATGCACTGAAGCTGGAGAGTGGTACAACTGTCCATGCACTGAAGCTGGAGAGTGGTACAACTGTCCATGGACTGAAGCTGGAGAGTGGTACAACTGTCCATGCACTGAAGCTGGAGAGTGGTACAACTGTCCATGCACTGAAGCTGGAGAGTGGTACAACTGTCCATGGACTAAAGCTGGAGAGTGATACAACTGTCCATGGACTGAAGCTGGAGAGTGGTACAACTGTCCATGGACTGAAGCTGGAGAGTGGTACAACTGTCCATGGACTGAAGCTGGAGAGTGGTACAACTGTCCATGGACTGAAGCTGGAGAGTGATACAACTGTCCATGGACTGAAGCTGGAGAGTGGTACAACTGTCCATGGACTGAAGCTGGAGAGTGGTACAACTGTCCATGGACTGAAGCTGGAGAGTGGTATAACTGTCCATGGACTGAAGCTGGAAATTGTTAACAATTCACTGACCTGGTGTCCGTAATAAGCACTGAGGGATCCAAACAAGAAATCCTCTCGAGAGAACCAAAGACAACATCAACACTGTCCAGGCTGAAACCTGTATGGAATGACAAGAACATCTCCAAGGAAGCACGAGATCAGGCTCTCATGTGCCCTGGTGTACTATGGACGCTTACAGCTAATTTGGAGAGACAAACCAAAGTCATGGAAATAAGTTGATATCGCAAGATACCAAACACCAAATACACTGATCACATCCCCATCGAACAAGTTCACCAAACCATCAAGCAGTACACTGGACTATGTGAAGATATGATGACTTCAGTGTAGAAAACAACACTTCGTTGCTATAGTCATGTAACAAGATGGCGTTGCTAAATCAGTCCTCAGGGGAACAGTTGATGAGAAGAGATGGGATGGAGAGGAAAACAAACGAACAAAACAAACAAACAAACAAACAAACAAACAAACAAAAACACACACCACCACCACCACCACCACCACCACAACCAACTAAACAATAAGCACAAAAATAAAAACCAACCAAACAAACAACAACAAAACCCAAACGATGGACTGACAACATTGCGGAATGGACAGAGAAAAATACCCAGAGCCAGCTTCGGCACACAACCGACAGTTACAAGAATCTGGTGAATAGTTCTTTAATGCAGTGGTAAGTCTTCATGGAGTTTTGGACAAAAGAAGAAGAACCCTCTCAAGTCTGGTGGTCTGGATACCGCTCCCAGAACATTTTCCTTGCCAAGGTCAAACTCACGCGTCTTCCCTTTCTTTCAGTTTTTATCTGTCAATTTGTCGATGTGGATGATAATCGTGACACAACTGAGTTCTATTTAGGACTGAGCCTACGTGACAGGGCTGTACTCCACGCTTATTATCATAATATATCCTGGCGTCAACCTGGCCCGAGAGATACAGATACCTGTGGTGCTGGTCAGAACATTTGAGCAGCACCTCAATGACGCATCCGTGAAGTGGATGAGACCCAGTCTTCCCAATGAGCCCATAGCACGCCCAACTCTGGGTAGGAGCCGGTTAGAGCCGAAAAATCCCACATTGATTTTCGAAGGGACTGACAGGGATTAGAACCCACAACCTTCCAGTCAGTAGTCTGTTGCGCTAATCACTACACCACGGCAACTTGTTCTATTCGCCCATCTTAATGCTGCAATTATTCTGGTGGTGACGGCCTAGTCTTTCATGGGCATCGTTCCCCTTCTTTCCCCCAATTTCAAGACCTTATCAGCGCTTAGGATCAAGCTATGTGCCACATAATCACTGGCAGCTTTAGGTGGAAGGCATATGGAAGGGTCGGAATGTGATGAATCCTTGTGGAACAAAGTCGAATTTAGTTATGTTTCTATTGCGGAACACACTTACTACAGACTCCTATTTGTGAGCAAAGTTTTTCGTCCGCAAGCAGGCGGCTTCTTTTGACACAGCCGCAAACTGAAGACCTCACATCTCGAATTCAGTCATAGCTCGCAACATTAACATTTCGATTCCCGCATTCTATCCACAAACTGCAAAAACTTAATCCCTTCACTCTCTCACCCGATCCACCAGCTTCCTATCCACCAACTGCAAATCCTTTCACTCTCCCACCCGATCACCAGCTCTGCATGGAGCTAGTGGATAGGGTCAGGGAATCAAAGGGTTATGGTTTTGCTTTGCTAGCATGGTTGGCAATGCAGGATACTGGTGGACAGGGTGCAGGAGTCAAAGGGTTAAAACCCGGCCTGTTCGCTGCCCCTCTTAATGCTTCCATCATTCTGCTGGTGTCAGCTCAGTGTTTCATAGGTCCGTTCTCGCCCTACTCCCCCTCCTCCCCATTTCAAGACCATGCCAGCGCATAGGGTTCTGTGCAGGCTCAGGGAGTCTGCGACATCCCTCGTAACTGCTGGCAGATTTACGTGAAGGGTATATGGAATTCTTGGAAATGCGACGAAACCTTGTTGAACAAAATCCAAACCTCAAACTCCTTACTTGAAGAAGACGACGTAGCGCAGACAGTTATTTGTGTACAGGCGTTCAATACAAGATTATGCCGTCTGCACCACTACTAATACCATACCAGTATCAACTGTCTGTGACCAGCCGTCATTGCTAGCTGTGAGTAAGGACGAAGGATGTGTTCAGATGGTACCCTCTCACGACCCCTGCCCCAATCCCTGTCTGAGGCCTAAGGCTGTCATTTAGCTCAGTGTCTGTTCTCTTCTGGAGTGTGTGTGTGTTTGGGGGGGGGGGGGTAGGGGCCTGATGCGTACACTGGCCACCAGGGGAGCGACAGAAACAGAGGTTCATGGTTCGTATCACAGTTGGCCATGGAGATTTTTCAGCCCTTTTCCATCAATGTTGAAGTGGTCCGGGTGCTAGTCTTTTGAACGAGACGATAAACCGGGGTCTCAAATGCAAACATATGCACTTCGCCATTTAAAAAAAACAACCTCTTTGACACCCGCATCCTGTCCACCTTCACACCCTGCATTGTCAACCATGCTAGCAAAGCAAAAACTTAACCCTTTGACTCCCTCACTCTATCCACTAGTTTCCTGCAGAAAGCTGGTGGATAGGGTGAGGGAGTGAAAGGGTTAACCTACCTGTCATTTTCTCCTCTTCAACGAAACATCAGTAAAGTTTTGCTGTTTTTTTAACCCCTAAGTTTTGTGTATTTATTCTATTCTTTGTTGCCTTTTGTGTTCGCTTGATACAAAACACTTGGCCAGAAATCTATTCCTGTCTTTTGTGTGTGTGCTCGCGTGTGTGTATCCGCGTGTTTTGTGTTGTGTTGTGTTTGTTGTGTTTGTTGTGTTGTGTGGTTGTGTGTGTTGTGTGTGTGTGTGTGTGTGTGTGTGTGTGTGTGTGATGTGTGTGTGTGTGTGTGTGTGCTCGCGCGCGCGGCGCGGTGTGTGTGTATGCGCGTGGCTGTGTGTGTGTTGTATGTGTGGCATGTGTGTTGTGCTCGCGTGTGTGTTCCGCGTGTTTTGGTGTTTTTTGTGTTTGTTGTGTTGTGTTGTGTTGTGTTGTGTTGTGTTGTGTTGTTTTGTGTGTGTGTTGTGTGTGTGTGTGTGTGTGTGTGTGTGTGTGTGTGTTGCATATGAGTGTGCATATGTGTGCTCGCGTGTGTGTATCCGCGTGTTTGTGTGTTGTGTTGTGTTTGTTGTGTTGTGTTGTGTTGTGTTGTTGTGTGTGTTGTGTGTGTGTGTGTGTGTGTGTGTGTGTGTGTGTGTGTGTGTGTGTGTGTGTGTGTGTGTGTGTGTGTATGTGTTGTGTGTGTGTGTATGTGGTGTGTGTGTATGTGTGTGTGTGTATGTGTGTGTGTGTGTATGTGTGTGTGTGTGTGTATGTAGTGTGTGTGTGTATGTGTGTGTGTGTGTGTGTGTGTGTGTGTGTGTGTGTGTGTGTGTGTGTGTGTGTGTGTGTCTGTATCGGTGTGTGTCTTTTTTTTTTATATTCAGTTTGCGTCCTGATTCTATTTCAAGTTTGCTTGAACGCTGGCAGTCATTTTGATTTTAATTTCTATCATTTGTAAAGATGGCAGTTTGTGCATCGTAAAAGAAAGCACGACAACAAAGGAGATGTCCATGGCAACATTTTTTGTAGGCAAAACTTCATTTTCAATGGGTAAACAAAAATGCGCACAGACTTAAAGTTTATGCCATGATCGTTTTAGATCTTCTAGATCACAGTGGTATCAATGGCGTCAATGCATATGGAATTCACCCCGAGCGCCACGTTATCTTGAGAGACTGAAACTGTAACCACACAGTCAGCAAATGATTTGCAGTGTGTTCTGCCTGTTCTACCCCTCCCACTCTCACACCCCTTCACATACATTTACACACGCACACATACATACACAAACACAGACACACTCACAGATATTAAAAGACGCACGCACAACACACACACACACATCACCACACACACACACACACACACACACACACACACACACAACCAAACACAACCAAACACAACACATACACACAAACTCACACGCGCAAACACACGGACACATGTACGCATACACGTATACACAGACCACACACAGACCAAACACACACACACACACACACACACACACACACACACACACACACACACACACACACACACATCACCCATACACAACGAAAAACACAAACCAGCACAAGCACATACACAGCACCAATACACCAACATTGAAACATACAATATCGCACACCACTCACTACATAAGCTACATATAGACACACACACAACACACACACATACACACACACACACACACACACACACACACACACACACACACACACACACAACGCAAAACACACACACAACATACACACCAACAACTCGAACAAACGCACAAACCAGACTCACTACATACACAACACCACCACACACCATACACACACAGCACACATCACACACAACACACCACACGCACATATCACACAACGAGACATACAAACACTCACACACACACACTAGACACCACCACGCCCAAAACACTCACAACACAGCACACATACCCAACACACACACAATCTCACAGACTAAGACATAAAACGCTCATACAAACACACAGGACACACACAATACGCGCCGCACACAAAAGACACACACACAACACACTCACAGACTAAGACATAACGCAGGGATACAAACCACACACTACGCACAAAACCCAGCACACAAACCACACAAAAACAAAAGACATTCACCGCCCCCTAGGACATACACATACAACAGACAGACACATACAGACAGACCAACGCACCCCCTCCCCCCATACGTGCACTGACAATTTCCCCCTACACACACACACACACACACACACACACACACACACACACACACACACCACACACACACACGCACACACACACACACACACACACACCACACACACACACACACACACAACACACACCACAACACCACAACTGACTGAAGCCTGAGGCTGTCATTTGGTTCAGTATCTGCTCTCTTCTGCTTGTGTCTGACCCCTCTCCCCCCCCCCCCTCCATCACTGTCCCTTCTTTTCCATGGCTTTTACCCTTTCCCCCTCTTTTACCGTACGTTGGGTTCAGTCTTCCCAATCCCTGAAGGCCACCGTGACTGCCACACATGGTCTCTTTACCACGCAAGCTATGCCTGCTCGGACATCCACAAGGTCACTGTTACTGTTATGGCTGTTGTTATTATTATTGTTGTTTAAAGTCCTGCCGACTGCGCAGAGCCATATCAGAGCTATAACCCACTCACTGGTAAAAAACCCCAAAACAAAACAACAACAAACAAACAAAAAACAAAACAAACAACAACAACAACAACAAATGAACACCTGGAAAAGAAAATCAATACATTCGAGCACATAATCTAATGATATGCTCTTGGAGTTGACCACTCCGTCCAATGTATCACACAGGGGATTTGAAAATGAAATCTAATACAAATATAAACATAACTAAGGAGAATGAAACAAAAACGGGCCTACAAAACGTGCAATTGCTTCTGTGCATCACTTTTCCTCAGAGCCAAACCATACTTATTACATGTACATATATCCAATTATCAATCCTAAGAGACTTTAAGTTTGGCTTTATGGAACACATACAGGGCCAGCAAGGCAAAAGGTTATAG
>JAPXFY010000016.1:40967465-40977465 GCA_030674185.1 Monoplex corrugatus
AGAAGACAGAAAATGTACAGTCTGTAGTGAGAGTGAAGATGAACTTCATTTCCTACATAACTGTACTTCTTCATCTTCTCCTTTCACGTCAAGGCTCTGCGCTAAGGAACTGTTCACTAGATTCCTCCAAGTCTGTCGGCTGTGTGCCAAAGTCTGGGTCTCTGCAAATGATTTCTCTGTCTATTCCTCAAAGCTGTCAGTCCACCTGTTTTTTTTTGTTTTTTTTTTGTCTTCCCCTCCGTCTCCCTCCCTTAACAGTTCTGTGAAGGACTGATTTAGGAAGGCCACTATCTAGACCAACGTTTTTCTTTCTTTCTTTAAATTATAGTAAGATCTGTTAAAACAGACTGTCACAATGTATACACCAGAAGTTTCAATAAGAAGTGGCCATGCATCAGTTTAGACGAAGGAATCCAAATCAGCACCCACACCTCTCTCATTGCGATTTTCCACGCACAACTCCCAAAAGAAAGGCGCATACAAACGACACATATCACCACAGCAATACCTGCAGGACAGACCAAGACAGAGAAGATAGAACGGTCCTGCAGGAAGCATACAAACGACACACATCACCACAGCAATGCCTGCAGGACAAACCATGACAGAGGAGACGGACAGAACACTTCTGCAGGAATTAATGACGGAAATCACGAGAGATCAGAATGCAGTCAGACGCCGAGCACAGGGAAATATGCACCGTCATTAACAATGACGGGTCAGCACCTGTATTCAGTGCAGTACTTGAACTGTACAATGCCGGGTCAGCACTGTATTCAGTGCAGTACTTGAACTGTACAATGCCGGGTCAGCACCTGTATTCAGTGCAGTACTTGAACTGTACAATGCTGGGTCAGCACCTGTATTCAGTGCAGTACTTGAACTGTACAATGCCGGGTCAGCACCTGTATTCAGTGCAATACTTGAACTGTACAATGCTGGGTCAGCATCTGTATTCAGTGCAATACATGAATTGTACAATGCCGGGTCAGCACCTGTATTCAGTGCAGTACTTGAACTGTACAATGCTGGGTCAGCACCTGTATTCAGTGCAGTACTTGAACTGTACAATGCTGGGTCAGCACCTGTATTCAGTGCAATACTTGAACTGTACAATGCTGGGTCAGCACCTGTATTCAGTGCAGTACTTGAACTGTACAATGCCGGGTCAGCATCTGTATTCAGTGCAATACTTGAACTGTACAATGCCGGGTCAGCACCTGTATTCAGTGCAATACTTGAACTGTACAATGCCGGGTCAGCACCTGTATTCAGTGCAATACTTGAACTGTACAATGCTGGGTCAGCACCTGTATTCAGTGCAGTACTTGCACTGTACAATGCTGGGTCAGCACCTGTATTCAGTGCAGTACTTGAACTGTACAATGCCGGGTCAGCACCTGTATTCAGTGCAATATTTGAACTGTACAATGCTGGGTCAGCATGGGTCAGCATCGGTATTCAGTGCAGTACTTGAACTGGGCTACACTTATTCTCTGAGAATTTGGAACTTGGGAGTTTATTGAAGACAGATTCATCGCACGCAGACAATTCCATATGAACTCCACCCAAATCTGCCAGCAATGATGTGGCTCACTTACTGAGCCTGCGCCAAAAAACAAACAAACAAACAAACAAAAAACAAAACAACACACACAAAATATGCGTTGGCAAGGTAATGAAATGGGAAGTAGGGTGGGGTGGGGAGGGGATGAAATGATGTCTGAAAACACTACGCTGATACTACCAGAGTGACTCAAACATTAACAGAAGCAGCCAACAGGTCAGTTTTGTTTTTCGTACTGCGGGCAGGGATTGAACTCGATATATCAGATCTTGAGTCCATGTCACTAATTAAACAACCAAACAGCCTGCCAAAGAAACTTACGGCCCAACTTACGGGATCAAACCTGTGACCTCAGTGTTATCACAGTGCAGGCAACATGTATAAAGCCTCTTTTAGCCACATTCTAATAGCTAGTCCTCATACACTGTGAGAGTGGTAGGGCTTTAAAAGGAACTGACAGCACTGGGCCGCGCTCTAACTAAACGAGTCAATGGACCTCACCTAAAAAGCATGATAAGAATGTATGATGTGTTTTTTTTTTGTTCTGAGAATTTTTACAGAATTTACCTTTCAATGTTTCTCATATCAAACCACTGTGTCTTGAGCAAAATTACTGGCACAATATATTGTCATTGTTGATGCCAGATATTTCATTTTTATAATAATGGATACGTATACAGCACAGTCCTAAAAAAGCTGCTCTAGATCCCTTGCAAAAAGAAATAATGAGGTATAAAGTAGGTATATAAGTAAACATAGCATTCTACACCACACAAGGAGTCAGTACTATATATATATATATATACACACAATTATATATATATATCTATAATAAGATGCACCTAACACACTATACATATATAGATACACACATAGAACGATGCCAAACGCCACCGATTAATATTCACACACACACACACACACACACACACACACCGCACGCACGTACGCACACACACACACACACACACACACACACACACACACACACACACACACATACGTACACATACACACATACTCGCATGCATATTTTACTGCATTCGAACAAACACACCTACATGCACGTCTACATAGTCAAACACACCACACACGTGTAGAAGCGCGAACTACCTACATAGTCCAGGCTACAACCAGGCCTCTTGCTGAGAGAAGAAACAAGTTTTAATTAAGTCAAAATCTTAAAAAAGGCGAGGGAATCAGAGTACCGGAGGTTGTCAGGAATCAGTTTCACATCGATTAGGGCTTTCCAAGAAACAAAAAGATATTTGCCCATGTTTCTCCTCTTTTTCACTCTCTCCACTGGTTACCTATATCTGACTGAACAGGCTACAACCTGTCCCCTCTGACATTTTCTGCTCCCTTTGGCTGTGGACCAGAGCACAAGTTCTGGCATGGGTATCCTGGGAAGTCGAGTATCAGAGGAAGAACGGAACAGGCGAGAAGGTGTATTGATGTGGAGGAGTTCAGAGAGATACTCTGGTCCACATCCACACACAGGAGAAAATGTCAGAGTGGATAGCTTGTAGTCTATTCGATCAGAAATAGGCAATCAGTGGAGACAGTCAAGAAGAAAGAAACAAAGTCTTAAAATGAGGACAGAGGGGGTAACGCGACTTATGAAACACTACGTCGAGAAACAGAGGGGGGTAACGCGACTTATGAAACACTGTCGAGAAACAGAGGGGGGTAACGCGACTTATGAAACACTAGTCGAGAAACAGAGGGGGGTAACGCGACTTATGAAACAATATGTCGAGAAACAGAGGGGGTAACGCGACTTATGAAACACTAAGTCGAGAAACAGAGGGGGTAACGCGATTCATGAAACACTAAGTCTGAGAAACAGAAGGGGGTAACAAGACTTATGAAACACTATGTCGAGAAACAGAGGGGGTAACCAGACTGTTGAAACACTATGTCGAGAAACAGAGGGGGGTAACCAGGACTGTTGAAACACTAAGCCAAGAAACAGAGGGGGATAACGGGATTTATGAAACTCTAAGTCGAGAAACAGAGGGGGATAACGGGATTTATAGAACACTAAGTCGAGAAAACCAGGAGGTAACGGGACTTATGAAACACTAAGCCGAGAAACAGAGAGGGGTAACGGGACATGTACAACACTAAGTGAGACCATCAGATGACTGGAGCATTAATATGGACAACGAACAGGTAAGTTTCATGTTGCAGTCTGTAGAAACATCAGATTGGAGTTCACGGCTCTGTGTATCTATTAAATGAGACCTCACACAAAAAAAATGGATAAAGCTTCTTTTGTTACATCCGTCCCGTCTGTGTTCTCTGTTCTCTGTTTCTCACTCTCTCTGTCTGCCTGTCTCTTTCTGTCTCTGTCTCCCTCTGTGTTTATGTGTGTGTCTGTTTGTCAGTACAATGTTCACGTTGAGCTGAAAAAACAACTGTCCATGATGATGATGGTGTTTTTAAGCGAAAGACAGAGAAAGAGAGAGAGAGAGAGAGAGAGAGAGAGAGAGAGAGAGAGAGAGAAAGAAGAAAAGAGAAAGAGAGAGAGAGAGAGAATGTGTACATGTATGTATGTATACATATGCATGTATATATATATATGTATATATATATATACATATATATATGTATATGATATTTATTATATATATATATATATATATATATATATTTTGATGTGTGTGTGTGTGTGTGTGCGCGCGCGTGTTACAAGGAAAGAAAAGAAACATCCACCATCCCCAATATCAGCACCAGAAACATATACGAGAGAGAGAGAGAGAGAGAGAGAGAGAGAGAGAGAGAGAGAGAGAGAGAGAGAGAGAGAGAGAGAGAGAGAGAAACGAAACGAAACTGAAACTGAAAACTGAAACTGTTTATTGTCATTACCCGAAAAGGTCTTTTGACAAGGGGGATAACAATTTTCCAGTAGTGCGACACATAATCCACTCTTTGTATGTGCGCAAATTCTTCACGCATAATCAAAAAAAAAAAAAAAAAAAAAAAAATAATCGAACATCCATTCCTTGAACAGTCGAACATATTCAAATTATATAATGTATAATGAACAATCATCCATTTTATCAGTATTACATAATGCAAACAAAAAAAATATCAGAACAATGTTCCTACATTCAGGCCAATAATTTGTCTAGGTTTAGGCAAACCAAAATCTTTTTCACACACCCACACACCACCCACACACACACACGCACCCATACACACTCACACGCGGGCGCGCGCTCGTGCGCACGCACACACACACACATCAAAACTGTATTATGATGATACATCTGGGCTCGACCACCCAAACCTTACATTTAGTGATAATAATATAATCTTCACATAACCGCCCCAAATACTCTGTTAACAAGGGACATAACTATGCCTTTTATTTATTTTTTTGTTTTTGTTTGTTTTTTTTTTTATACCCTTAAGTGTCTATATACCCTTTCAATATCCACTTCTAACATATTCTACGAATATGGCATTATTTTCATATTATTAGCTACTCTTAAATTATCGGCAAACAAAGCAAAATAAAGCAAATGAAAACAGCTCTTTTCAAAACAGAGTCCATAATAAAGCGACTTCTTTTGGAGTTAACGTGATATAGCCCACGTCAGTCAAAGAGATTAAATTAATCCCAGTATGATATTGTCTCGAAGAGCACTATTGTCGGGCTTGTAGGTGTTTATGTCTTATTTTTTGTGCTTCCGCAATGTATAGTGCCACTGATTTGATTATGACTTCGTCATCAGACGACAAAATAGATACATCATCTTGTCTTTTGGCCATGTCGGATTCAAAAACTTTGCATTTTCCACGTATTGTGTCAAAAATTTGGCATTGGAATAAAAGGTGTTTTTCATTATCGACATTGTTTCCACATAAGGAGCAAGGATATACTGTGGACGTCCCAGGTTGAAATCAATTTTTATTTGCATTGAAACCAAGTGTTCTTAATCTAAATCTTGCGTAATTAGTTCTTTGCCATTTATCCGTAACAACACTGAGATATTTTTCGGTTTGAAAATCATCTTTAAATGAGAAGAACCAACTATATTTTTCTTTGTTTTCCATATCTGAGTGCCAATTTTGTTTAAACGAACAAATAAGCCTGTCTTTAAATTCATTAATAAACTGACACTCATTTCCTACTCCCTGGGACAACCACACGATTCCAAACCCAAGTTCTGATAAAGCCTTTTTTTACCTGATAGGCCCAGTTCTGTTTTCCTATTTCCATTTGAGTAACCATCATTTCATATGCCTGTTTACATAACCGAGATTGTGGAAGCCTTAACAATTTCAACCAGTATTTAATACTCTTCACAAAGGTTCTAATGTATAAAAGGATATCTTCCAGTTTCTCCATATAAAACAGTATTAGAAGAGTGAATTGGTACAGCCAGAAAACGTTTTATAGCATATGTATGCACTTTTTCCATATGTGAATTTACAGTAAGACCCCATACTTCAGCTGCATATGTAAGTAAAGGTTCTATCTGTGTATCAAACATTTTCCAATATAAGTTACAATCAATAGAATTGAGCTTCCGTAAGAGAGAGAGAGAGAGACAGAGACAGAGAGACAGAGACAGAGAGAGGGAGTGAGAGAGAGAGAGAGAGAGTGTGTGTGTGTGTGTGTAAGAGAGAGTGGGAGAGAGAGATGGGAAAAGAAATCTGAGAGAGAGGGGGAAGGAGGAAGGGAAAGAAAGAAAGGAAGAGAGAGAGAGAGAGAGAGAGAGGAGGGACAGAGACAAAGAGATAGAGAAAGAGAGAGAGAGAGTGAGAGAGAGAGAGAGAGAGAAAGAGAGACAGAGAGAAAGAGACAGACAGACAGAGAGAAAGAGATTGAGAGAGAATATACTGTTAAAACGTGTCCTCATATTTTATTTTCTTAGTTTCCACTCTTAAGTCTCAACTCATGCGACCTGTATAACAAAAAATGGCTACACATAGTTTTATCATAATCTCCCTGTGTGGCGCTCTCTTTCAACAGGCTTCAACAGAACAACTCGCAGACTCAACACATCTCGCTTTCATGTGAACTTTCACTCTCCAGTTTGTCTTGATAGAGGAAGAACAAAGACTGGCATTTCCGTAGTAATAACGGCATATATCAACTTTGCGATCTTTTGCAAACAATGTTGTGGTTGTTTCGCTTATATATGATATCCATATTCTGCTTCGTTTGCAGACAAGGAAATCGGGTAATGGCTGTTTACTTTAGTGTGATGTTTTCTCTACCTCCTATAATTGTAGCGATAATGAAACAATAATGAGTTTTGCTGTTACAGGATATGTACGCCCTTTTCTTACAGAGGTTACCATCTACAATCTGCACAGTCATCACAGTGTCAATGCCTAAGGTGCTGATTCCCTGCAGAACCAGTCCCAAACCAGAACCAAACCAAACGAGAACCAAGCCAAGCCAAGCCAGAACCAAGCCAAAACTAAGTCAAGCCAAGCCAAGCCAAGCCAAACCAAGTCAAGCCAAGCCAAGCCAAGCCAGAACCAAGCCAGCCATAACCAAACCAAGCCAAGCCAAGCCAGAACCAAGCCAAGCCAAGCCAGAGCCAAACCAAGCCAGAGCCAAACCAAGCCAGGCCAAGCCAGCCAGAACCAAGCCAAACCAGGCCAGAACCAAGCCAGGCCAAGCCAAGCCAGGACCAAGCCAGAACCAAGCCAAACCAAGCCAGAACCAAGCCAAGCCAGAACCAAGCCAAGCCAGACCCAAGCCAAGCCAGACTCAAGCTAAGCCAACCCAAGCCAAGCCAATCCAAACCAGAACCAAGGCAAGCCAAGCCAAGCCAGAACGAAGCCAAGCTAAGCCAAGCCAGAACCAAGCCAAGCCAAAACCAAGCCAAGCCAAGCATGAACCAAGCCAAACCAGAACCAAGCCGAGCCAGAACCAAGCCAAACCAGAACCAAGCCAAGCCAAGCCAGAACCAAGCCAAGCCAGAACAAGCCAAGCCAGAACCAGACCAAGCCAGAACCAAGCCAAGCCAAGCCAGAACCAAGCCAAGCCAAACCAAGCCAAACCAAGCCAGACCAAGCCAGAACCAAGCCAAGCCAGACCAGAACCAAGTCAAGCCAGAACCAAGCCAGAACCAAGCCAATCTAAGCCAAGCCAGAACCAAGCCAAACCAAGCCAGCCCAGAACCAAGCCGAGCCAGAACCAAGCCAAACCAGAACCAAGCCAAGCCAAGCCAGAACCAAGCCAAACCAAGCCAAACCAAGTCAAACCAAACCAAGCCAGAACCAAGCCAAGCCAAGCCAGAACCAGGCCAAGCCAGAACCAAGCCAAGCCAGAACCAAGCCAAGCCAGAACCAAACCAGAACGCAGCCAAGCCAAGCCAGAACCAAGCCAAGCTAAGCCAGAACCAAGCCAGAACCAAGCCAAGCCAACCCAAGCCAGAACCAAGCCAAGCCAGAACCAAACCAAACCAAGCCAGAACCAAGCCAAGCCAGAACCAAGCCAAGCTAAGCCAAGCCAAGCTAAACCAAGCCAGAACCAAGCCAAGCCAGAACCAAGCCAAAACCAAGCCAGCCCAGAACCAAGCCGAGCCAGAACCAAGCCAAACCAGAACCAAGCCAAACCAAGCCAAACCAGAACCAAGCCAAACCAAGCCAAGCCAGAACCAGACCAAACCAGAACCAAACCAAGCCAAACCAAGCCAGAACCAAGCCAAGCCAAAGCCAAGCCAGAACCAAGCCAAACCAGAACCAAACCAAGCCAGAACCAAGCCAAGTCAAGCCAGAACCATGCCAATCCAAGCCGTAACCAAGCCAAGCCAGAGCCAAGCCAAGCCAAGCCAAACCAAACAGAGCAAAACCAAACCAAATCAAGCCAAACCAAGCCAGAACCAAGGCGAGCCAAGCCAGAACCAAGCCAGAACCAAGCCAAGCCAAGCCAGAACCAAACCAAGCCAGAACCAAGCCAAGCCAAACCAGAACCAAACCAAATCAGAACCAAGCCAAGCTAAGCCAAACCAAGCAAAACCAAAACCAAAACCAAACCAAATCAAGCCAAACCAAGCCAGAACCAAGGTGAGCCAAGCCAGAACCAAGCCAGGACAAGCCAAGCCAAGCCAGAACCAAACCAAGCCAGAACCAAACCAAGCCAGCCAAGCCAAGCCAAAACAGACGAAGCATGACTAAGCACAAACAATGAACAAACAAACAAACAAAAAAAACGCACAAAATCACACAGAACCTGCCCCCACCCCTCTCCCCGTAAGTTTCATTTTCAGTTTCTCAAGACGACATCTCTGCGCTCGGAACTAATTCCATATGCACTGACGTCACAGATGCCATGTGTATGGTGATCATGGCACAAGCCTTAAGCCTGCACATAAATCCATGGACTGGCCAGGTCCTGAGGCCCTACCTAGCCTATGTTTTACCATGTCTACATTTCATACTGGTATTGTATCAGCCTAACACAGGAAAGATCTTGGTCACATGTAAATGACATGTGTATCTGTGTGAAAGATCTTGCTCACATGTAAATGACATGTGTATCTGTGTGAAAGATCTTGCTCACATGTAAATGACATGTGTATCTGTGTGAAAGATCTTGCTCACATGTAAATGACATGTGTATCTGTGTGAAAGATCTTGGTCACATGTAAATGACATGTGTATCTGTGTGAAAGATCTTGCTCACATGTAAATGACATGTGTATCTGTGTGAAAGATCTTGCTCACATGTAAATGACATGTGTATCTGTGTGAAAGATCTTGCTCACATGTAAATGACATGTGTATCTGTGTGAAAGATCTTGGTCACATGTAAATGACATGTGTATCTGTGTGAAAGATCTTGGTCACATGTAAATGACATGTGTATCTGTGTGAAAGATCTTGCTCACATGTAAATGACATGTGTATCTGTGTGAAAGATCTTGGTCACATGTAAATGACATGTGTATCTGTGTGAAAGATCTTGGTCACATGTAAATGACATGTGTATCTGTGTGAAAGATCTTGCTCACATGTAAATGACATGTGTATCTGTGTGAAAGATCTTGGTCACATGTAAATGACATGTGTATCTGTGTGAAAGATCTTGCTCACATGTAAATGACATCGTGTATCTGTGTGAAAGATCTTGGTCACATGTAAATGACATGTGTATCTGTGTGAAAGATCTTGGTCACATGTAAATGACAGTGTATCTGTGTGAAAGATCTTGGTCACATGTAAATGACATGTGTATCTGTGTGAAAGATCTTGGTCACATGTAAATGACAGTGTATCTGTGTGAAAGATCTTGGTCACATGTAAATGACATGTGTATCTGTGTGAAAGATCTTGGTCACATGTAAATGACATGTGTATCTGTGTGAAAGATCTTGGTCACATGTAAATGACATGTGTATCTGTGTGAAAGATCTTGGTCACATGTAAATGACACGTGTATCTGTGTGAAAGATCTTGGTC
>JAPXFY010000016.1:40982465-40997465 GCA_030674185.1 Monoplex corrugatus
ACTTCATCAAAATCAATTCAGTAGATTTATTATAATAGATATCTAGTGTTAGTGCAATGCATATTCTTCTTCTTCTTCAACAAACAAAAGTGATAATGTATATATCAGCTGTTGTCATCAATTTCTGTTGCACACATGTATACATATATATGCAGACAAACATAAACACAAACACACACACACACACATATACGCACGCGCATACATACACACCGCACATACACGCGCATGCATGTAAATGACTGCATACCGTCCTCTTTTCTCCACTGTCTGCGGAAAAGGCCACAGGTTTGATAGACATCGTATGTAGGTTTGAAATGGGATATCAAACCGTTAACACTCTTTACTGAAAGACAAAGTGTCTCCCTTCTTATCTTTACATCTCTCTCGCTTGTTCTTTCTCTCTCTGCACGAGTCATTTGTTTGTTTGTTTGTTTATGTGTTTGTGCATACGTGCGTATGTGTGTGTGTGTGAGTGTGTGTGTATGTATATGTGAGTGTACGTGTGTGTGCGTATCAAACCAAGTTAAGGTCTGCACACACACACACACACACACACACACACACACACACACACACACACACACACACACACACACACACACACACACACACACACACACGCATGTGTGTGTGCACGTGTCTGTATGTATATGTATCAAACCACGCTATTGTCTGAACACACACACACACACACACACACACACACACACACACACACACACACACACACACACACACACACACACAGAGAAAACAAACACACTATTCTAACACTAACATATTCTCTGCCTGTCTGTCTGTCTCTGTCTCTTTAAACAAACAAACAAACAAACAAACAAACAAACAAACAAACAAACAAACAAACAAACGAAAAATAATTTAGAAAGCCAAACACTCTAAATGTGGAATCAAGAAGAGGTACCTTGGAAAGAAACTTATTTCTCTATTTTTCAAAGCCAGGACCGCCGTAAGAATGCCCTACTCTTCACGATTTTCAACTGCCATGGGATCTCTTAGCGTGCACAAGGCAGAAGGCGCACGGGTCCGACTCACACACACACACACACACACACACACACACACACACACACACACACACACACACACACACACACACACACACACACACACACACACACACACAACACACACACACACACACACACACACACACACACACACACACACACACACAGAAAACAAACACACTATTCTAACACTAACATATTCTCTGCCTGTCTGTCTGTCTCTGTCTCTTTAAACAAACAAACAAACAAACAAACAAACAAACAAACAAACAAACAAACGAAAAATAATTTAGAAAGCCAAACACTCTAAATGTGGAATCAAGAAGAGGTACCTTGGAAAGAAACCTATTTCTCTAATATTTTTTAAAGCCAGGACCGCCGTAAGAATGCCCTACTCTTCACGATTTTCAACTGCCATGGGATCTCTTAGCGTGCACAAGGCAGAAGGCGCACGGGTCCGACTCAAACACACACACACACACACACACACACACACACACACACACCACACACACACACACACACACACACACACACCAAACGAACAACCAAACCAAACCAAAACAAAAAAGAAGGTGCACCATATAGTGCCTCAACCACGTACTATCTACGCTTCCATCAGAGTAGTCTGTCTCATGCCCCCCCCCCCCCCAAGACCAGAATACTCTTATTTCGTTCGGGCATCCGTCTACATAATTACGTAGCTTAAAACACACACAAAAAAAACGAATGAAACAAACAATACTAGGCAAATGATTTGATATCCGAGCACCCACCAATTAGTGTCCCCGACATCTTATTTATGGATGGGTGGACGGGTGGACACTAACTCCAGATATTTCAGAATATGAGGATAAACAGATAAACAAGCAGGTCTTCTTGTTATTTCAATTCAGACTTGCTTTCTTGCCCGCTGCATCTAATCTACAGGCCTACAGAATTCTTTTCATATTTGTGATTTTGTCCGCCATCAACGGAGTATCATCAGCAAACTGCCCTGGACACGCTGTTGTTAAGAGAAATAAACGTGCCGACAAACTTGCAGACAATGCCACTACAACAAAAACTCTCCATTTGGGAAACTCTCAGAGGGAAAAACAAGAGCTATCATTAATCAGACCAACACCGGTATCATCTCAAAAGTAACTCTACACAGACTCTTACAGTGTGGATGAAAGTGTTTGGGTTTTTCCTGAAAGAGAGATAGAGGAAAATTAAAGACAAGGAAAACACAACCGGAGAACGGATAAGTTCGTCAAATTGTCTGTATGTGTGTTACTGGTCTGTTTGTTGATTGTTTTCTATATACGTTTGTCATGATATTTGTCTCCCTTTTGTTTTACCATTTGCTACATCAATATTGTGATGTTTCGACCACCAATTTTTATTCTCATCTCTTCAATATCAGTTCCTCTTACAACCTGCTCCGTGTGTATGTTGAAGGGATGAGGCGAAAGAATGCATTGCTGATGGACTCTCTTTCTTGATGCTGAAATGTTTGTAGTTTTTGATGTTCCATTTAATTGTTGCCTTCTGTGAGTATATATTGTGTATGTATGTGCATGTTGCGTCTGTGAGCGTTGTGTATATGTTATAGCATATGTGCATATGCCTCTCTCTCTCTCTCTCTCTCTCTCTCTCCTCTCTCTCTCTCTCTCCTCTCTCTCTATGACGGATGAATCTGAGGGAACCATAGTGAACCTGGCGAAGGTTTTGGTCGCTGCCTTTAAAATAAGAGAAAAAAAGGTATTTTGAACGTACGTACTTGAAACAACAGTTGTTTTCTACATTAGTACTTTTGAATATCCCATGTATATACATTGAAGTGTGTTAATTAATTAAGTAATGTTGTATAGAAATGTGTCCTAAGATTTCCCCCATGAAAGGGGCTGTTGGCCTAAATCTATTAAAATTCCGAGTTCCGAGTTCTCTCTCTCTCTCTCTCTCTCTCTCTCTCTCTCTCTATATATATATATACATATATACATATATATATATATATACATATATATATATATGTACGTATATACATATACATATGTGTGTGTGTGTGTGCGCGTGTGTGTGTGTGAGTGTGTGTGTGTGTGTGTGTGCGTGTGTGTGTGTGTGTGTGTGTGACTTTATCAACTATGCCCGTGTCCAAAGGCTAAAGACAAGCAACACCAAAGGAAAACAAATCTGAACCGTGTCTCACACACAACCCTATTTCCATGAAATAAATTCTGTTCTCCCTCACCCTCAGGCTTTCCCACCCCAACCTTCCGTCCCATTCTTAGCATGTGTCAGCAGACATAAAAACGAAAGTACCACAAAACAGCACGTGCTACGTATCCTGTACGAGCAGACAGGAGGACGCCAGCAGTGGAACATTGTGACAAGACATCAAGGCATCATCATCATGGTACTTCCAGTGCCAGGTCTCTCCTCTGGCATCCCCATTCCTGACTCTCCTCTCCCTTCCTTCCTTCCCTGTCCCTTCCTGACTATTTTGTCCCTTTCTGACTCCCTCTCCTTTCCTGTCCTCTCCCCGTCCCCCTGTCTATACTTCTACCTCCCTCCCTAAATCCCTCTCCCTTCTTGCGTCCCCTCTCCCGTTCGTAAAATGTCATTTTGTTCTTCAGGCCTTCTCTGATAACATGGCTCACATAATGTCATTTTGTTTTCCAGGCTTTCTAATAATATGATTCGCAAAACGTCATTTGTTCTTGGGTTTGTAAAAATCCTTTCATAGTTTAGGCTCTCTCCAGCGATACGGTTCGCAAATGTCGTTTCATTTGATCGCAAAATGTCATATAATTCTTCAGATTCTATAATGATACGGAGTGAAAAACAAACAAACAAACAAACAAACAAACAAACAAACAAACAAACAAACAAAAAAACAACAACAAAAAACAAACAAAAACCAAACCAAAACAAAACAAAAAACACACACAAAAACAAAAAGAAACCCAAAACAAACATAACATAACAAAACAAAAAACAAAACAAACAAAAAACGGCATTTTGTTTCAAACTGTCTCTGATAACATTTTTCGCAAAATGTTTCGTTCTTCAGATTCTTTCTAATAGCTGGGATCACAAAATGTTCTTTTGTTCCTTAGGCTCTCTCCAATATATGTATGGTTTGCAAAATTTCATGTCATTGTTTAGGCTCTCCAATAGCACGGTTGGCAAAACGTCATTTTGTTCTTCAGGCTGTCTCCAACAACAGGGTCAGGCGGTTGTTATTTTTGATGAACTGTGTTTATGCTGACCGGTGTATGTGTGTGTGTGTGTGTGTGTCAGGCTGTGTTTATGCTGACCGGTGTATGTGTGTGTGTGTGTGTCAGGCTGTGTTTATGCTGACCGGTGTATGTGTGTGTGTGTGTGTGTGTGTCAGGCTGTGTTTATGCTGACCGGTGTATGTGTGTGTGTGTGTGTGTGTGTGTCAGGCTGTGTTTATGCTGACCGGTGTATGTGTGTGTGTGTGTGTGTGTGTGTCAGGCTGTGTTTATGCTGACCGGTGTATGTGTGTATGTGTGTGTGTGTCAGGCTGTTTATACTGACCGGTGTATGTGTGTGTGTGTCAGGCTGTTTATACTGACCGGTGTATGTGTGTGTGTGTCAGGCTGTGTTTATGCTGACCGGTGTGTATGTGTGTGTGTCAGGCTGTGTTTATACTGACCGGTGTATGTGTGTGTGTGTGTGTGTGTCAGGCTATGTTTATGCTGACCGGTGTATGTGTGTATGTGTGTGTGTGTCAGGCTGTGTTTATACTGACCGGTGTGTGTGTGTATGTGTGTGTGTGTGTGTCAGGCTGTGTTTATGCTGACTGGTGTATGTGTGTGTGTGTCAGGCTGTGTTTATGCTGACCGGTATATGTGTGTGTGTGTCAGGCTGTTTATACTGACCAGTGTATGTGTGTGTGTGTCAGGCTGTGTTTATGCTGACCGGTGTGTGTGTTTGTGTGTGTGTGTGTCAGGCTGTATTTATGCTGACCGGTGTATGTGTGTGTGTGTGTGTGTGTCAGGCTGTGTTTATGCTGACCGGTGTATGTGTGTGTGTGTGTGTGTGTGTCAGGCTGTGTTTATGCTGACCGGTGTATGTGTGTATGTGTGTGTGTGTCAGGCTGTTTATACTGACCGGTGTATGTGTGTGTGTGTCAGGCTGTTTATACTGACCGGTTTATTTGTGTGTGTGTCAGGCTGTGTTTATGCTGACCGGTGTGTATGTGTGTGTGTCAGGCTGTGTTTATACTGACCGGTGTATGTGTGTATGTGTGTGTGTGTGTGTGTCAGGCTATGTTTATGCTGACCGGTGTATGTGTGTATGTGTGTGTGTGTCAGGCTGTGTTTATACTGACCGGTGTGTGTGTGTATGTGTGTGTGTGTGTGTCAGGCTGTGTTTATGCTGACTGGTGTATGTGTGTGTGTGTCAGGCTGTGTTTATGCTGACCGGTGTATGTTGTGTGTGTGTGTGTGTCAGGCTGTGTTTATGCTGACCGGTGTATGTGTGTGTGTCAGGTTGTTTATACTGACCGATGTATGTGTGTGTGTGTCAGGCTGTGTTTATGCTGACCGGTGTGTATGTGTGTGTGTGAGACTGTGTTTATACTGACCGGTGTATGTGTGTATGTGTGTGTGTGTGTCAGGCTGTGTTTATGCTGACCGGTGTATGTGTGTATGTGTGTATGTGTGTGTGTGTCAGGCTGTGTTTATACTGACCGGTGTGTGTGTGTATGTGTGTGTGTGTGTCAGGCTGTGTTTATGCTGACCGGTGTATGTGTGTGTGTGTGTGTGTCAGACTGTGTTTATGCTGACCGGTGTATGTGTGTGTGTGTGTGTGTGTCAGGCTGTGTTTATGCTGACCGGTGTATGTGTGTGTGTGTGTGTGTGTGAGGCTGTGTTTATACTGACCGGTGTATGTGTGTGTGTGTCAGGCTGTGTTTATACTGACCAGTGTGTGTGTGTGTGTGTGTGTGTGTGTGTGTGTGTGTGTGTGTGTGTGTGTGTGTGTGTTGTGTGTGTGAGGCTGTGTTTATACTGACCGGTGTGTGTGTGTGTGTGTCAGGCTGTGTTTATGCTGACCGGTGTATGTGTGTGTGTGTCAGGCTGTGTTTATGCTGACCGGTGTATGTGTGTATGTGTGTGTGTGTGTCAGGCTGTGTTTATACTGACCGGTGTGTGTGTGTGTGTGTGTGTGTGTGTGTGTGTGTGTGTGTGTGTGTGTGTGTGTGTGTGTGTGTGTGTGTGTGTGTGAGACTGTGTTTATACTGACCGGTGTATGTGTGTGTGTGTGTCAGGCTGTGTTTATACTGCTATTAATGTATTGGCATAGGACCTCCCCTCCCCCAATTTTTCATTTTTCTTTATATTTCAAAATATGTCTATTTAAAAAAAATCATTTAACTGTATTTGTATGATCTTATTCTATTATATTTTATTGGAATATAAAATGCAACAAATATGCTTTGACATGGACTGTTCGCGCTATACAAATAAAAGGATTACTATTATCATGTTACTGTTACTAACATTCTTTCCATTTCTAAGGCGTGGGAAGAGAGAACTTCAAACTTTGTCTGTTTTGTACAGTTTGGCGTATTCTTTCATCTGAATTGATTCTACACATTCAGTCCAAAAGACATTCTGAATCCATCAGTTTGCGGTGGAATACCAGACTCCCGTATCACAGTTTGAAAGAGAAGTGTGCAAATAAGGATAGCATGGTGTGTATGGCTCAATGGTTAAAGCAAATTTTTTAGGACGCAAGAAACTTGGATTCGAATTACAGACTGGGTACAGGTTTTTCTTCCCTCTCCATTAGAAGATGAAGAGAGTGGCAGAATGGTTCAGACTTTCGCCTGCCAGTAGCTAAACTCGAGATTCCAGGGTTCGTACCCCGTTGAGACCTCGAATTTTCTCATCCGTTTGACCGGAAAATTGAACTGAACGTCTACTCCTTGGAAAGAGGATTAAAAACAAACCGTTTCCTGGCTGCGCACACTAAAGATCCGACAGTGGTGAAGAACAAGACAGTCGTGAAGAACAAGACAGTCATGATGAACAAGACAGTCGTGAAGACAGTCGTGAAGAACAAGACAGTGGTGAAGAACAAGACAGTGGTGAAGAACAAGACAGTCGTGAAGAACAAGACAGTCGTGAAGAACAAGACAGTCGTGAAGACAGTCGTGAAGAACAAGACAGTGGTGAAGAACAAGACAGTGGTGAAGAACAAGACAGTCGTGAATAACAAGACAGTCGTGAAGAACAAGACAGTCGTGAAGAACAAGACAGTCGTGAAGAACAAGACAGTCGTGAATAACAAGACAGTCGTGAAGACAGTGGTGAAGAACAAGACAGTCGTGAAGAACAAGACAGTCGTGAAGACAGTCGTGAAGAACAAGACAGTGGTGAAGAACAAGACAGTGGTGAAGAACAAGACAGTCGTGAAGAACAAGACAGTCGTGAAGAACAAGACAGTCGTGAAGAACAAGACAGTCGTGAAGAACAAGACAGTTGTGAAGACAGTCGTGAAGAACAAGACAGTCGTGAAGAACAAGACAGTCGTGAAGACAGTCGTGAAGAACAAGACAGTCGTGAAGACAGTCGTGAAGAACAAGACAGTCGTGAAGACAGTCGTGAAGAACAAGACAGTCGTGAAGACAGTCGTGAAGAACAAGACAGTCGTGAAGAACAAGACAGTCGTGAAGAACAAGACAGTCGTGAAGAACAAGACAGTCGTGAATAACAAGACAGTCGTGAAGAACAAGACAGTCGTGAAGAAGACAGTCGTGAAGAAGACAGTCGTGAAGAGCAAGACAGTCGTGAATAACAAGACAGTCGTGAATAACAAGACAGTCGTGAATAACAAGACAGTCGTGAATAACATCGTGAAGAACAAGACAGTCGTGAAGAACAAGACAGTCGTGAAGACAGTCGTGAAGAACAAGACAGTCGTGAGTAACAAGACAGTCGTGAAGAACAAGACAGTCGTGAAGAACAAGACAGTCGTGAAGAACAAGACAGTCATGAAGAACAAGACAGTCGTGAAGAACAAGACAGTCGTGAAGACAGTCGTGAAGAACAAGAGAATCGTGAAGAACAAGACAGTCGTGAAGAACAAGACAATCGTGAAGACAGTCGTGAAGAACAAGACAGTCGTGAAGAACAAGACAGTCGTGAAGACAGTCGTGAAGAGCAAGACAGTCGTGAAGAACAAGACAGTCGTGAAGAACAAGACAGTCGTGAAGAACAAGACAGTCGTGAAGAACAAGACAGTCGTGAAGAACAAGATAGTCGTGAAGAACAAGACAGTCGTGAAGAAAAAGACAGTCGTGAAGAACAAGACAGTCGTGGAGACAGTCGTGAAGAACAAGACAGTCGTGAAGAACAAGACAGTCGTGAAGAACAAGACAGTCGTGAAGAACAAGACAGTCGTGAAGAACAAGACAGTCGTGAAGAACATCGTGAAGAACAAGACAGTCGTGAAGAACAAGACAGTCGTGAAGACAGTCGTGAAGAACAAGACAGTCGTGAGTAACAAGACAGTCGTGAAGAACAAGACAGTCGTGAGTAACAAGACAGTCGTGAAGAACAAGACAGTCGTGAAGAACAAGACAGTCGTGAAGAACAAGACAGTCATGAAGAACAAGACAGTCGTGAAGAACAAGACAGTCATGAAGACAGTCGTGAAGAACAAGAGAATCGTGAAGAACAAGACAGTCGTGAAGAACAAGACAATCGTGAAGACAGTCGTGAAGAACAAGACAGTCGTGAAGATAGTCGTGAAGAGCAAGACAGTCGTGAAGAACAAGACAGTCGTGAAGAACAAGACAGTCGTGAAGAACAAGACAGTCGTGAAGAACAAGACAGTGGTGAAGAACAAGACAGTCGTGAAGAACAAGACAGTCGTGAAGAATAAGACAGTCGTGAAGAACAAGACAGTCGTGAAGAACAAGACAGTCGTGAAGAACAAGACAGTCGTGAAGAACAAGACAGTCGTGAAGAACAAGACAGTCGTGAAGAACAAGACAGTCGTGAAGAACAAGACAGTCGTGAAGAACAAGACAGTCGTGAAGAACAAGACAGTCGTGAAGAACAAGACAGTCGTGAAGAACAAGACAGTCGTGAAGAACAAGACAGTCGTGAAGAACAAGACAGTCGTGAAGAACAAGACAGTCGTGAAGAACAAGACAGTCGTGAAGAACAAGACAGTCGTGAAGAACAAGACAGTCGTGAAGAACAAGACAGTCGTGAAGAACAAGACAGTCGTGAAGAACAAGACAGTCGTGAAGGACAAGACAGTCGTGAAGAACAAGACAGTCGTGAAGAACAAGACAGTCGTGAAGAAGAAGACAGTCGTGAAGAACAAGACAGTCGCCCAGCAGCACTGTTATAGAACACTGGAGAGACAGGTTCTTTTCACAGGTCCCTCCGATGGAAGGCCAGTGGGCTTTTTTATGTCTTAGTTAAAAATTGGGTGGCGCTGCATTGTGGCGATGCTCTCTTAATGGGAAGAGTAGCCCAGGTTTCTCAGGGTAAGTCCATCGTGACAAAAAGAAATGAAAATGAACAAGAATATGAATAGGAATACTGACATGTCTTAACCAGTGGTGTAGGTGTTAGTCTGCTGGATAGGACTAACAACAGAAGTCCCAACGTGCATCAAGCGGTCTGTGAAAGTTAAAGATCCCACGGCAACAAAAGAGATGTCCCTGACAAACTTCTGTATGAGATCCAGTTTCACACGTAAATAAAAACACATACATTAAAAATACTAAAGGGTGGCACTACACAGTAGTGACCCGCTGTCCCTAGGAGAAACAGCCCGTATACCCACCCCCCACCCCCGTGGGGATCCCGGGGGCTCTTTCAGTATAAATAGTATCCCAACCTTCGAGAAATTCTGTGCTAGAAATTTCCTTTTTTATATCACTCTCTTTGGTTCTTTCTTCCTCCTTCCCTTTGTCATTTCTTCCTATCATTTTTTGCCTTGCTGATCCATTTACCTGTATGTGTTCGATAAAGTCTTACGTACTTTCTCTTAGGATTGATAACTGGGTGCATGTATTAAGTACATTTTTGAATCTAGCGAAATGAGATATGCGAAAGCAATTTAGGTAATTTAGGCCCGTGTTGTCTGTTTGTGTCGTTAGTTATGGTTAAGTTTATATTCCGGTATTTTTTTTTTAAAAACCCTGTATGATAAATTGGACGGAGTGACCAACGCCAGGGGCGTCTCCTTAGATTATGTGTACGAATGCATTGATACGAGTATATGTACTTAATATTTTTTTCTTTTTTCCCCCCATTAAACTGTGTATGTTTTGAAACAGTTATAGCCCTGATATGGCTCTACGCAGTCGACTGGGCTTTAAACAAAAATAACAGTAAGTAACAGCAGCCCGAATTTCGCTTGGTAAAGCCATTGTGACTCAAACGTTCAAAGCAATGCGGCTGAGCAGTCCAATAAACGCATACCGTAAACCTCACAAATAAGGGACGTTACACAAACAAACTGTCATTTGTACTTGTTTGTCGCCGCTGAGACAAAACTGATTTGTTTTTCCAGCTTCAAATTCAAAATGCACAAATCCTTTCTAATAGAGCCAAGTTTTCTATTAAATTCGAGAAAATGTGTATTTGAATGTTGATATTACAGAGAATCAGATTTAAAAAATGTCCGCTGGGCGCCACCAGACCCATGTTATATCACAGAACCTCTGTCTAGCGGCAGACAAACGGTGCTTCTCAGGAACAGTGTCAAAGGAAAGACAGGATTGTCATTTTCTTGCCCCTTCCATTACAGAAGAAAGAAAATAAAGAAACACGGTTCCAATAACCTGTTGAAGATGAACATGTTCTGGACAGACGTGATCACATCAATATGATAGGCAAGAAGAAAGGTAATTTTGGTTTCATATTATTTGTGATGAAAGATAAAATAATATTGGCTGTGCTCTTTTTATTTACCACACAGCACACATTCACACGGACACAGACGCACACACAGACACACACGCACGCACGCAAACACAAACACACACACACACACACACACACACACACACACACACACACACACACACACACACACACACACACACACACACACACACACACACACACAATGAAAGGAAAATAACAAAAAGCCATTTTCAGGGATATTTGCCACGAAAAAAATATTTATGTAAGATTATGTTTATTGCGCATGCTCCGGTTTCCTGTTTAGATTCTTTTCATTTTGTTTTTTTCCCTTATCCTCCCCCTCCCCCACACACATACGTTTCCTTCCTGTGTTTTGTTTCAGTCTGCTTTTAAAGAGTAGAAGATACTGGTAAACCAAACTGTGTAATCTTTCCATCTGAATGAGAGCGAGCGAGAGAGTGAGAGAGCGAGAGAGAGAGTGAGAGAGCGAACGAGAGAGTGAGAGAGCGAGAGAGGAGAGAGAGAGAGAGAAAGAGAGAGAGAGAGAAAGAGGGAGAGAGAGAGAGAGAGAAGTAGCGAGCGAGAAAGAGAGAGAAGGGGACTGAGAGAGAGAGAGACAGAGAGTGAGTGAACGAGAGACAGAGAGAGAGAGAGGGAGAGGGAGAGAGGTAGAGAGAGGAGAAGAGAAGAGACAGAGAGAGAAAGTGAATGAAAGAGACAAAGGGAGACAGAGAGAGAGAGCGGGAGAGAAAGAGAAAGAAAGAAAGAAAGAAAGAAAGAGAGAGAGAGAGAGAGAGAGAGAGAGAGAGAGATGACTGAGTGACTAAGAGAGAGGTAGGGAGAAAGAAAGGGGAGAGAGAGAGAGGTTGGGAGAGAGAGAGAGTGAGAGAGAGAGGTTGGGAGAGAAAGAGTGAGAGAGAGAGAGTGAGAGAGAGAGAGAGAGACTGAGAGACAGATTGAGAGAGAGGGAGAGAGAGAGAGAGATGGAGAGAGAGAGAGAGAGAGAGAGAGAAGAGAGAGAGAGAAATTCTGTCTGTTGACGTGCAATGTAAACAGCATACGAATCTACATGAAATGTCACTGAAGACATCACGCTCGAGTCAATGAACGGTATATTCTTACAATATTGTGAGGAAAACATGACTTTGAGCGACTATTGTCTGTCTTATGTTCAAAGCTCCAGCCACACCCACATCAGATGACAATCAGATGATAAGGAAGAAGAAAAAGAAGGAGAAGAAGAAGGAGGAAAAGTAAGAGGAGGAGGAGGAGAGGAAGAAGAAGAAGAGGAAAAAAAAAAGACGAAAGTGGAAGAGGATGACAGAAGAAGAAGAAAAAGGAAGAAGAAGAAGAAGAAAAAGGAAGAAGAAGAAGAGGAAAAAGAAAGAAGAAGAAGAGGAAAAAGGAAGAAGAAGAAGAGGAAAAAGGAAGAAGAAGAAGAGGAAAAAGGAAGAAGAAGAAGAGGAAAAAGGAAGAAGAAGAAGAGGAAAAAGGAAGAAGAAGAAGAAGAAAAAGAAAAGAAGAAGAGGGAAAAGGAAGAAGAAGAAGAGGAAAAAGGAAGAAGAAGAAGAAGAAAAAGGAAGAAGAAGAAGAGGAAAAAGGAAGAAGAAGAAGAGGAAAAAGGAAGAAGAAGAAGAGGAAAAAGGAAGAAGAAGAAGAAGAAAAAGGAAGAAGAAGAAGAAGAGAAAGGAAGAAGAAGAAGAGGAAAAAGGAAGAAGAAGAAGAAGAAAAAGGAAGAAGAAGAAGAGGAAAAAGGAAGAAGAAGAAGAAGAAAAAGGAAGAAGAAGAAGAAGAAAAAGGAAGAAGAAGAAGAGGAAAAAAAGACGAAAGTGGAAGAGGATGATAGAAGAAGAGGAAAAAGGAAGAAGAAGAAGAGGAAAAAGGAAGAAGAAGAAGAGGAAAAAGGAAGAAGAAGAAAAAGGAAGAAGAAGAAGAGGAAAAAAAAAGACGAAAGTGGAGGAGGATGATAGAAGAAGAAGAAAAGAAGAAAAGGAAGACGTAAAAAGGAGGAGGAGGAGGAGAAAGAAAAAAAAGAAGAAAAAGTAAAAGAAAAAGAAGAAGAAAAAGAACTGTAAGAAGAAAAGAAAGAAAACAAAGAACTAAAGAAGTATATAAAGTTGTCGAAGAAGAAGAAAACGATTCCAGAAAAAGTAAGAATGCGCAGAGGAGCAAAAAGATGATAATTAAGAAAACGAAGAAAAGAAGACGAGAAGGGATACTAGAAGAGGAAGAAACAAAAGAAGAAGAAACAGCAGATAGCAGCAGCAGTAGTAATAATAGTAGTAGTGGTAGTAGTGGTGGTGGTGGTAGTAGTAGTTAGTAGTAGTAGTAGTAGTAGTAGTAGTAGTAGTAGTAGTAGTAGCAGTAGTGATGCTAATAGTGCTAGTAGTTGAAGGAAGAGGAGAAGAAGAAGAAGAAGAAGAAGAAGAAGAAGAAGAAGAAGAAGAAGAAGAAGAAGAAGAAGAAGAAGAAGAAGAAGAAGAAGAAGAAGAAGAAGAAGAAGAAGAAGAAGAAGAAGAAGAAGAAGAAGAAGAAGAAGAAGAAGAAGAAAAGAAAAAAGATGAAGAAGAAGGAGAAGAAGAAGAAGAAGAAGAAGAAGAAGAAAAGAAGAAGAAGAAGAAGAAGAAACTGAAGGAGAGAAAAAAGGATAAATAGAAATGGTACTTAACAATAGGAGTAGTTGTTAATATCATTAGTAGTAGCAGTGGTAGTGGTAGTAGAACAACAAGAAAAAGAAGAGCAAAAAGAAAAAGAAGAAACGAACTTTAGTACTTAGGCATAGGATGAATATAGATGTTGGATAAATTAACAAATCTCATATCATGAAGCAACTGTTGATGCAAAGGCAAGTAACATAATCTGCTAAGTGCATATGGACACAACATTTAAAATGATAATAAACAAACAAACAAAAGATCTCAGACACATAGCTGACGATTGTGATACCTAACAAATTTAATTATTGACAGAAAAAAAAAATCAAACATTCATCAACACCTCAACAACCAAACGAGAAAGTACTGTTGGAATGGCCAATGTAAGACTGACTACCTCTGTTGGCAGAGCTGTGGACTTAAAACTGAATGTCTTGAGTTCAGTCCTAAGCCGTGACTACCTGTGTTGACAGAGCTATGGAGACTGACTACCTCTGTTGACAGAGCTGTGGACTTAAAACTTAATGACTTGAGTTCAGCCCTAGGCCGTGACTACCTGTGTTGACAGAGCTATGGACTTAAAACTGAATGTCTTGAGTTCAGTCTTAAAAGTCAATGTCTTGAGTTCAGTCTTAAAAGTCAATATCTTCAGTTCAGTCTTAAAAGTCAATGTCTTCAGTTCAGTCTTAAAAGTCAATGTCTTCAGTTCAGTCTTAAAAGTCAATGTCTTCAGTTCATTCCTAGCTCGTGACTACCTCTGTTGACAGAACTGTGGACTTAAAACTTAATGTCTTGAG
Organism: Monoplex corrugatus; assembly: GCA_030674185.1. Classification (NCBI taxonomy): domain Eukaryota; kingdom Metazoa; phylum Mollusca; class Gastropoda; order Littorinimorpha; family Ranellidae; genus Monoplex; species Monoplex corrugatus. Next base: position 40,996,859 of record JAPXFY010000016.1, read on the forward strand.
TTCAGTCTTAAAAGTCAATGTCTTCAGTTCAGTCTTAAAAGTCAATGTTTTGAGTTCAGTCTTAAAAGTCAATGTCTTGAGTTCAGTCTTAAAAGTCAATGTCTTGAGTTCAGTCCTAGCTCGTGACTACCTCTGTTGACAGAACTGTGAACTTAAAACTTAATGTTTTGAGTTCAGTCTTAAAAGTCAATGTCTTGATGTCAGTCTTAAAAGTCAATGTTTTGAGTTCAGTCTTAAAAGTCAATGTCTTGATGTCAGTCTTAAAAGTCAATGTCTTGAGTTCAGTCCTAGCTCGTGACTACCTCTGTTGACAGAACTGTGGACTTAAAACTTAATGTCTTGAGTTCAGTCTTAAAAGTCAATGTCTTCAGTTCAGTCTTAAAAGTCAATGTCTTGAGTTCAGTACTAGGCCGCAGCATGAAACCTGGGCTGGTTGCTGTCTAGCACAACAACACAATCATTCTGTTGGTGTCAATGTTTTATAGGTTCCGATCTCACTGCTCCCCCTGCCCATTCAAAGATCAGCATACTGACACATAGGGTTTTGAGCAGAATTAAACATTTTGCTAGATGATCACGGGCAGATTGTACGGAGCGCATGCAGGAA
>JAPXFY010000016.1:41002465-41029965 GCA_030674185.1 Monoplex corrugatus
TTATACTATATCATCATCATCATCATCATCATCATCATCATCATCATCATCATCATCATCATCCATCATCACTACTGTCATTGTTGTAATTCATGTTATTATTGTTACGATCGTCATTATTATTAGTAGTAGTAATATTATCAAGATTATTATTATTATTATCACAATATTAGAAAAGAAAAGCTTAATCACTTAATCAATTGTTTGTTCGGTGTGCTTGTTGGTTGGCTACTTGGTTCATTTGTGGTCTTAGTTCCGTGAGTGGATACACTTGACCCCACCGTGTCCTGTCTGTGTTTACTGGACATGTCTTCTGTTTCCACCCGTTTACCCATCAACTTCTTTCAACAACAGAGTACTCCGAAAATAACATTACAAATATCTTCACCATGATCAAACTCCACAACAGTAAATCAGCCTGGACACTCCCTGACAAAGCGAAGTGGGCCAGGTGGCGAGTCAAGGGCCGCAATTCCTGTACAAGTGATAAAGGGAGAGAAGCAGGCTCGCCAGCTTGTTGACCTTGCTTTTAGCCACACGGGGCTTTGCAGGGGGGTTGCATAATTTCTTCGAACCTGATTACTGCGAGAGTTGGAGTCCTAGCTCAGGAACGCCTTGTGCGTGTGGCCATCAGACTGCTGAACTAAGAACTTTAGAAAACCCGCTATCAAGGCAACTGAACTCAAATCCCGCCGTCAAGGCAATGGAATTCCGTCCACATTTTACAGCTTGGCTGGCTCCGCCTGTCTGATGTTAACTGGGTTGTCGTTTTTGACGTGGTGTCAGCCTTGATATGGCTCTAGTAGTCGGCTGGGCTGTAAGCATAATGAACTGAACTGAACTGCTTGTCTGATGAGACGATGGATGCGCCTGGTTACGAACTCATTTAGATCTCAGTTGGGTGTGGAACAGCGTCGGCTGTGGCCGAACAAGCCGATTCTTCAGTGGCAGTCCTTGGCCAAGCTGACATATACAAAGGCTGATGGTTGTGGCTGGGTGGTCGCTGCTGCAGCTTTCCTGCTCTCTCTTCTGTCTGAGTATAGTCGAGTTCGTTTCTCTTCTGCAATAGCGATGCTTACGTTCAGCCTGTGGCCAGGCGGCATAGCGATCTCCAGCTGTCTCCTCCCAGGTGTCCACAGTGCTATCAGCAGATGTCAGGTCACGTTGGCGTAACTTGAATTTACAGCTAGCAGTGTCAATACGTTCTATCAGAGGAGATGATAACTGCATACAGCTTGTTTCAGAGAGCTAGTAAAGTTCTGTGGTTTTCCTTAATTTCTCTTTATTCCATTACAGTCATTCAATTTCAACGTTTCAATATTTTGTCTGAAATGACGAACAACACTTAATGTTTAAAACACTTCAATACTTCGTCAGTAATGACGAACACACATTGAAAGTTTTAAACACTTCAATATTTCGTTTAGAATGACGAACACTGAATGTTTAAAACACATCAATACTTTGTCAGCAATGACGAACAAACATTAGATGTTTTAAACACTTCAATATTTCGTTTGGAATAACGAATATGAATGTTTAACATACAACAATACTTTGTCAGCAATGACGAACAAGCATTAAATGTTTTAAACACGTCAATATTTAGTTTGGAATGACGAACACTGAATGTTTAACAAACATCAATACTTTGTCAGCAATGACAAATGGAATGATGAACAAACACTGAATGTTTAAACGCTTCAATACTTCGTTTGAAATGACGAATAACACTGAATGTTTAAAAACACTTCAATACTTCGTTTGGAATGATGAACAAACACTGAATGTTTAAAAAAACACTTCAATATTTCGTTTGGAATGATGAACAAACACTGAATGTCTAAAACTCTTCAACAGTTCGTTTGGAATGATGAACAAACATTGCATGTGCCCTGAGTGCACATTGTTGTAATAGCTCTTGTTTACATGCTGGAGGGTGGGCATGCAACGACGATAAAACCAATTTTGATACATAGCTATGGGCTATGAGGCTGAAGGTATGGATAAAATACTTGTGTTATACAAGTTCTGTACGTAGGTGTTGTGTCAGTTATTACTTGCTAAGGATGTGGATCTTGGAGATTCAAGATGATGATATAGAAAAGAACAATCATCAAACCTATTCATATTTGCCGAGAAAAGGCATTCAATTTATTAAATCACACACACACATACATACACACACACATACAGAGAGAGAGAGAGAGAGAGAGAGAGAGGAAGAGAGAGAGAGAGAGGAAAAAAGACACAGAGAGAGAAAGGAACACACACACACACACACACACACACACACACACACACACACACACACACACACACACACACACACACACACACACACGTACATATGTATGTATATGTATATACATATATAATTTTATATATATATATATATGCACACATACATAATTATGTGTGTGTGTGTGTGTGTGTGTGTATGTGTGTGTGTGTGTGTGTGTGTGTGTGTGTGTGTGTGTGTGTGTGTGTGTGTGTGTGTACAACAAGAAAGAAAGAGAGAAGCGAAGAGAGAGAGAGAGAGAGAGAGAGAGAGAGAGAGAGGAGAGAGAAAGAGAGAGAGAGAGACATACACACACACACCGCGACCGCACACACACACACACACACACACACACACACACACACACACACACACACACACACCACAGACAGAAAGGGACAGAGAGAGATCAGAAAATGCTTTGATTTCTTTCAATGTTTGCGATAACGGTTCTGACAACATCCATGTCGATTTTAAATTCACTTAAGCAGGCACCAAAGGACACACTTGCTCCTTTTAGGCACCAAAGGACACACTTGCTCCTCTTAGGCACCAAAGGACAAACTTGCTCCTCTAACTCTCTGGTGCCAGTTATAAAAAGCAACAAATCCAAAGGAAACATTCAATTTGAAGCGTTCACAGCTACAGCGAAAATGATATCTTACTCCAATACAGAACTACAGATTATTATCATCATTATTTAATATCCAACCGACTGCTCAGAGCGATATCAGGGCTAAAACCATCTCAAGTAAAACACTTAAATCTAAATCTAAACATATCGACGACTCTCAATTCAAGAACACCTGGAAAAAAATTAAGCACACATAGCTATCATTACATTCACGGAAATAATCTGTGTTATTCCCTGGTGTGGGCATTCTGCCGAATTTATCATCAGGTGGATCAAACAAAGAACGAAATTAATACAAATGCATAAACGTCACTAACTACGCTAAAATACACTAAAACTACCCTATATTACCCAAATATTGCCACTAAAGAGTTTGCATTTCCGTAGAGCTAAAAATGCAATTGATGTATGTATCCAATTATGAACTCTAATAGACAGAAAGTATTAAGGCCTTATGAAGCGAATGAACGTGAGTGGACCAGCAAGGCAGAAAAGGCAAAAAGGAAGAGATAACAGAAAGCAAAAGAACAAAACAGAAACAAAGAGAGAGACAGAAAAGAGAACATTTCTAGCACGGAATTTCCAGAAGATGGGGATACTATTTATACTTGAAAGAGCCCCCATAACCTACACAAGGGGACAACTATAGATATTGGCTTAATATCAGGAACGTATTGAGCGCATGGCTTTCATATCAGGAACGTATTGAGCACACTGGCTTTCATATCAGGAACGTATTGAGCACACTGACTTTCATATCAGGAACATATGGAGCACACTGGCTTTCATATCAGGAACGTGTTGAGTACACTGGCTTTCATATCAGGAACGTGTTGAGCACACTGGCTTTCACACTGGCTTTCATATCAGGAACTTATTGAGCACACTGGCTTTCAAATCAGGAACGTATCGAGCACACTGGCTTTCATATCAGGAATGTATTGAGCACACTGGCTTTCATATCAGGAATGTATTGAGCACACTGGCTTTCATATCAGGAATGTATTGAGCACACTGGCTTTCATATCAGGAACGTATTGAGCACACTGGCTTTCATATCAGGAATGTATTGAGCACACTGGCTTTCATATCAGGAACGTATCGAGCACACTGGCTTTCATATCAGGAACGTATTGAGCACACTGGCTTTCATATCAGGAACGTATCGAGCACACTGGCTTTCATATCAAGAACATATTGAACACACTGGCTTTCATATCAGGAACGTATTGACAACACTGGCTTTCATATCAGGAACGTATTGAGCAAATTATTGAGCAAATTGGCTTTCATATCAGGAACATATTGAACAAATTGGTTTCCATATCTGGAACTTACTGAGCAAATTGGCTTTCATATCAGGAACATATTGAACAAACTGGCTTTCATATCATGTTCTTGAGCAAACTGGCTTTCATATCATTTTCTTGGGAAAGCTGGCTTTCATATCAGGAACTTATTGAGCAGACTGACTTTCAAATTATGAACTTATTAACCAATCTGGCTTTCATATTATGAACTTATTGAGCAAACTGGCCTTCATATTATGAACTTATTGAGCGAACTGGCTTTCATGTCATGAACCTATTGAGCAAAACTGGCTTTTATATCATAAACTTATTGAACGAACTGACTTTCATATCATGACGTTCTTGAGCAAACCAGCTTTAACATTATGAACTTATTGAGCAAACTGGCTTTAATATTATGAGCTTATTATTGAAACTGGCTTCAGATCATGAACTTAATTAACAAAATGGCTTTCGTATCGTGACATTCTTCAGCAAACTGGCTTACGTATAATGAAATTAAAAAGAAATCTCTCTCTGTATGTATGTTTGTATGTTTGCATGTATGTATATATGTATATATGTATGTATGTATGTATGTTTGTATGTATGTATGTATGTATGTGTGTGTATGTGTGCGTGCATGCTCGCGCGTATGTGTGTGTGTGTGTGTGTGTGTGTGTGTGTGTGTGTGTGTGCGCGCGCGCGCTCGTGCGCGTGGGCGCTCGCATTTCTCTGTCTGAGACAATATTGTCTGTAAGCCCTCGTCAGACTGTTCCTTCTGACGGTCAGTGTATTGACTAATATGGGAACACAGCTGACACTTGTGAATTGTGCCCCTTGTTTGTTCTGTCTCCGCTCTGCTTCCTCATTCTCTGTCTCTTTATCTGGGCCTGGGACTGTGTGCTTTGTCTGTCTGTTTGTTTGTCTGTCTGTCCGTCTGTTTCTCTACATGGCAGCAGTTATAACACTTTTTTGATTTGTTGACCTCCATCCTACCCTCACCCCCCCCCCCCCCCAAGTTTCATTCTGCCTCTCTGTGTGTCTGGAATTAATTATTTTCTGTTTTCCTTTCCCGGATGTAAATTATGACTCAACAAATTTGATTAGTAGTCTTCGTAGACACACGATTTTAACAAGAACAGATAAAATTAAGTGGCCACTAAGTCAGGCTATTGGCTTGGGTACTGTGCACGCCAGAACAGCTCTTATATCTTCGTCTGCCTCGAATGGATGAACTGAAATGAAGCAAATCTGTATTTTTAAATGTTATACACATTAATACATTGTCCAGCTCATTGTTAATCTTTTCATGAGGATAGACTAGGGGACTTATGATGATTAACCATGCTCGATTGTGAAAATGGTTTCCGATGGTTTGTGATTATTAGAACACACAAACACGTGTATGGGCAGACAGAAAAATACACATACATACATACATACATATATATATATTATATATATATAATATATATATATATATATATATATATATATATATATATGTGTGTGTGTGTGTGTGTATACAGATGTATATGACTAAACATCTCAAGTGCTATCCATGCGGTGTTTATAAACAAAGCTGGAGAATTGCTAGCAAAATTTCATGGTTTTAAACTATTATCGTCGTGATATGCTGCACAGTTGTTCAGTGAGGCAAGTCATTCCTTCTGTTGCCACTTACTGACCGCCATTAGAATGTAGGGCAACAAAGAAGACGCCCACTTCCGTCTGTTCTGGTGTGTAAGTGTACGTGTAATATGTGTGTGTGCATGTGTGTATGAAAGTGTATGTGAGTATGTGTATGTTCATAGTCAGGTGTCGTTGGATCTTCCTATCTGACGTCTTCCTTCTTGTATTCAGTGAAAGGCAATCTTGTTGATGTCTTCTTTCTAGTATTCAGCGAAAGACAGTCATACTGATATCATCCTTCCGCTATTCAGCGAAAGTCAGTCCTGTTGACGTCATCCTTGTGGTATACAGTGAAAGGCAGTCCTGTTGACGTCATCCTTGTGGTATTCAGCGAAAGTCAGTCCTGTTGACGTCATCCTTGTGGTTTACAGTGAAAGGCAGTCCTGTTGACGTCATCCTTGTGGTATTCAGCGAAAGTCAGTCCTGTTGACGTCATCCTTGTGGTATTCAGCGAAAGTCAGTCCTGTTGACGTCATCCTTGTGGTATACAGTGAAAGGCAGTCCTGTTGACGTCATCCTTGTGGTATTCAGTAAAGGCAGTCCTGTTGATGTCATCCTTGTGGTATTCAGTGAAAGGCAGTCCTGTTGATGTCATCCTTGTGGTATTCAGTGAAAGGCAGTCCTGTTGATGTCATCCTTGTGGTATTCAGTGAAAGGCAGTCCTGTGATGTCATCCTTGTGGTATTCAGTGAAAGGCAGTCCTGTTGATGTCTTCTTGTGGTATTCAGTAAAGGCAGTCCTGTTGATGTCTCCTTGTGGTATTCAGTGAAAGGCAGTCCTGTTGATGTCTTCTTTGTAATTTTCAGTGAAAGGCAGTCCTGTTGACGTCATTCTTGTGTATTAGTTAAAGGCAGTCCTGTTGATGTCATCCTGCTTTCGTCGAATGATGTATCCAATCCATCTCCGCCCCCCCCCCCCCCCTTGAAGATAGCACCAACATTATCTTGATCGCATGGGTGAACAGTTGTTGGCTGGACATAATTTTGGGTCAGAAGATTATGTCTTAAATCTCGTCACTTTAATATCATGATCTTGGAAAAGAGTATTTTAGTGTAATTGGTTGTTTGATTGTCGTCTTCATACGATTGTTTGGTTGACTGCTTGTTTTGATCATAATTTTAGTTTTCTGAGTTGGTGTGTAAACACATTGGTTTACCTTAACTGGAATATTGTAATATCCACTCTACCTCTTCATCATTTTATTTTCAACAGCAGATTGCCAATAAACACAACGCCATGAATATTTTCAGCATGATCAAACTCCACGACAGAAAAATCAGCCTTGACGCACCTGTCAAACTGAAGTGGTGCTGTTGGTACATCAAGAGCGGTAACTCTGATGGATTTAGTAAAGGGAGAGTACTGTTGATTTTGCTTTCAGAGTCAGACAGCTAAGCCAGGGGATAATCAGTTTTTGTGCTGTTGTGCACAGAGCTGCCATTGGGTGACAATTGAAGGGACATGCTGTGTTGGGCAAAGAGAAAGACTTAAATCGCTACTAACTACATTTGAGTAATGGTGCAAGAACTATCCTGTATTATGGGTTGTTTTTCTCGGCAATGTCACTCTGACACATATACTGGCAATATTTGGCAACGACCATAAAAAGAGGTGCTGCATATATGATAGGTGGCTATTGATCTCTAGAGATTACGAGTGAGCATATATTTCCATCTCTGACTATAGCAAATATTGATTATGGCACAAAAAGTCCAGCATGTGATTGGCATATGTTTGGATACATTAATTACTTTTCTTACATGTGGCAAGACGAACGTTTCCCTATCAGTATTAAGTGAATCATCATGTCTATTTTCCTGTGTAGATCCTAAGATGAACCCCCCCCCCCCCCAAATTCAGCTAAGGTCATATTGCTCATAGCCCAGCTGATCACTAAATCTGATCAGGGCTAACACCATATTAAAAGCAACTCCAAGTTTAGCTAAAAGGACAAAAGTTAAAAACCAGGCACACGCTTATCCTTACAAGTCTAAAATAGATATGATCATGTAATAGAAAATTTACTGATCTCAGGTCAAAACTTGAAAATTACATCTGGAAGAACATCTCTGGTGAGGTTCTTTAAGGCGCCTGCTATGTATAGTGCTTACATCTTACATCGTTCAAGTCCAAGCATTCAGTAATTAGGTGTTTGATGCTGAGTGTCTCTTCACACGGTTTGCACAATGGTGCTTCTTCGTTGTTTAAAAGATACGAGTGAGAGTGATCCACGTGTAACCTGTATAACACTGTCTCTTTCTTATGGTTCCCAAGAACAGATAGAACGAACTGTTTAAAGCCAGCACTGATTTGGAAAAGCAGAAAATTATTCATAAACTTAGAATGAACCTTACACCTATAACATTATACATGTACTACAGAACAGACCCAGTCCAGTCACAGTCATATGTGCACGGCCGTGTGCTGTTTTGTATGACACTAAACTCACTGTTCACTTCAATATAGTGAAGATCATCGTCATAAGTGATGTTGTCCACAGTGATAAAACATCCATCGTCTGTCTCCCTCCTTCCTTCACTGGGTGAACACCTGCCATCATGGCATAGGGATAACGTCCAAGATTAACAAGATTAACAGCAACTCATAGCTGTTTGCAGTGCCAATAACTCCACTCCGATACCTGACGACTGTATACAGCTTGTTTCATTGCTCTGACTGTGGAGTGCCTCCTTCTTAAACTCTACTAACTCCCTTACACAGCTTTCCCTCATTGAATTTCAACATTTAAACACTTCATTCAGAGGCATACATAAGGGAGTTAATCAGCTGCAGAAGCGTTATCAATTATACGTAAGGGAGTTAATCAGTTGTAAAAGTGTTGTTACTTAAAATATAGCTCCTGTCTGCGGACTTGCCGACATGTATGCAGAACTGATGGAGTACTTGTATAGATATGTCATCTACGCTGAGGATGAAATCATTGAGAATAATGTTTTGATTTCTTTCAGCATAGGAGAACTGTGCACATAATCATTTGCTGACAACTTAGGTCTAGAGATTTTGAAGTGATGAGATGAAATCATATAACTGTTAAGTTATTTACGTTACGGTTGTTATAGTAAGGTTTGTCAATTCATTAAACGTCCTTAAGATGGCAGGCTTATTCAGATGAACAAGTGACACTGACTCAAGATACATACATGTAGTTGCATGTATGAATATATTATATACATGTAACATTAATGTATGTTTAATATATATATATATATATATATATATATATATATATATATATATAAATATATATATAATATATGCATGATACATGTGTATATCACATACGTATGTATTACATATCTCTCTCTCTATCTACACACACACACCACACACACACACACACACACACACCGCGCGCGCGCACACACACACACACACACATATATATATATATATATGTATATATATACATATATGTATATATATATGCGAGCGCGCGCGCGCGCGCGCGCGCGTGTGTGTGTGTGTGAAAGAGCAGTAGAAAAGAAGTAGAGGAGGAAGAAGAGGAAGGAGAAGGAGGAGGAGAGGAGAGAGGAGGAGGAGGAGGAGGAGGAGGGAGAGAGACAGAGAGAGAGAGAGAGAGAGAGAGAGCGAGAGAGAGAGAGAGAGAGAGAGAGAGAGAGAGAGAGAGAGAGAGAGAGAGGATAAATGAGAAAAGAATGTAAAGGCAGGAGGAAGCAAGGCAGAAAAGAAGAAAGGAAGAAGCTGCTAAGAGAAAGAAAGTGAAACAGGAATGAAAAAAAAAATTCTGTAGTCAAGAAATGAAAGCTATGCCAGACATGTCCTCCAATTCTAAACGTAAACATTTTCTACATTTCTTTCTTATTTCAATCAGTATTTGTCCTTCTCAGGTCAGGTCGGATAGATGTATCCGCTACTGGTAACCTGGAATCCAGTACTACCTGTCACAGGGTCGAATTGCTGGCGACTAAACCAGCAACCCCACCAGTCCTCTCAGGAGGAGGGTGGCTAGAAACCCTGGTGGAAATAAATTAGATCCATCAAAGGGCGCCAGCTCTGGAGAGCTACCCGCGGCCATCTAGCTAAGGGAGTAAACCCTGACAGTAAATCCGGTGTGGGGCCCCTAAGGCGGTTGGATGGCAAACTTTGTCACTTTCCGGCAGCTCCTGCGGCCGCGTTGGCACCAAAACGTAACAGCCCTGCTGTTCCTTTGGATCTGTCAGCGAGGTGGAGAGGGGGGACAAGTTGCATGGGCAACAGCCTGTCTTCCATATTACACTGCCCAGGCTTACATCCGTCCATTCATCCACAAACACTCTGCACCTACGACCTGGAGAGGACACTCCAGCCTCGCTACTAACACTAGTGTCGGCACAACACGGAAAGCAACAGATACCGGTGATAAGTCATTGCTCAACTGGCGTAGAGCTGACGCCAGGGGTTGCTTTTGACGGTGGGAGAAACCTTCGTGTCTTACTGGACAGCTACCGCCCACCTAAGCTGGGCAGCCCCCAGCCAGTTAGGTGCTGTCCCGCCACGACCTGCCTTCTTCATTGGGTGCATGAAGATTAGGAGAAAATCTGACAAGCAGGTCGTTAATTACCGCACCAAACAAAAAGAAAAATTCAAATTCAAGAAACGGATCAGGAAAAGGATCAGCAGTGAAACTGGGCTGTTGGAATGTCCGAACAATGATGCCTGGGCTCTCCCAAGATCTGCAAGACATCAGCGACGCCAGAAAAACCGCTGTCATAAACAGCGAACTAAAGAGGCTCAATGTGGACATTGCCACTCTGTAGGAAACACGGCTGGCTGACTCAGGAACACTAAAGGAAAGGGACTACACCTTCTTCTGGCAAGGAAAGAGTTCTGATGCCCCAAGAGAGCACGGAGTAGGCTTTGCAGTAAGGAACAGCCTGCTGAACATGATTGAACCAGGCAGCGGCGGTTCAGAACGACTCTTGACTCTCCGCCTCAACACCACCGAAGGCTATTTCACTCTCATCAGCGTTTATGCCCCAACTCTGTCCGCCTCTCCAGACACCAAGGATGAGTTCTACGAAAATCTTGCATCAACCATAAGGAACATCCCCAGGACAGAACAACTTGTTCTCCTGGGCGACTTCAACGCCAGAGTGGGTGCAGACAATGACTCATGGCCCTTCTGCCTCGGTTCCTTTGGAGTGGGGAAAATGAATGAGAATGGACAGCGACTGCTTGAGTTTTGCGCCTGCCATGAACTGTGCATCGCCAACTCCTTCTTCAAGACGAAGCCTCAGCACAAAGTCTCCTGGAGGCATCCCCGCTCAAAACATTGGCACCAACTGGATTTGATCCTAGTAAGACGTGCCACTATCAAAAACGTTCTCCACACTCGCTCTTATCACAGCGCAGACTGCGACACAGACCACTCTCTGGTATGTTGCAAGATCAGGCTACAACCAAAGAAGTTCCACTGCTCAAAGAAACAAGGGAACCCTCGCATTGACGTCAGCAAGATGTCTCAGCCAGATCTTGTAGAACAGTTCGCAGAGGCCTATCAGAGAGAATACGATGCATTGCAGCCCAGAGACTCTGCCACTGAGAGATGGGAAACGCTACGAGACACCATGCACCGCATTGCTATGGCCACCTTTGGGAAGAAAACTGTGAAGTCCCACGACTGGTTTGAGGCCAAATCATCAGAGATGACTCCCACTGTTGAGGCCAAGCGTGCCGCACTCAACAAGTATAAGCGGTCACCCAGTGAGAAGAACCTGCAAATCCTCAGGGCTGCCAGAAGTAAGGTTCATCTTAACGCCAGGCGCTGCGCAAACGAGTACTGGACAGAGCTCAGCGAAGAGATACAGAGTGCTGCTGAAAGAGGCAACATCCGAGGAATGTATGATGGCATCAAGAGGGCACTGGGACCAACACAGAGCAAGATCGCCCCCCTCAAATCCTCCACTGGGGAAGTAATCAGCAATCCTAGCCAACAGATGGAAAGATGACCTCTACTCCACACAGAACATGGTGTCCCCCTTAGCCCTCGATGCCATCAAGTGCATGCCGGTAATGGAAGAACTTGACGCAGAGCCAACTGTGGACGAACTCAGCAAGGCCATTGATAGCCTGGCATCAGGGAAGGCACCTGGCAACGACGGAATTCCCCCAGACCTCATCAAGCACTGCAAGACTTCTCTTCTCCACACATTGCACGCAGTTCTCTGTCAGTGTTGGAATGAGGGAGCTGTACCACAGGACATGAGGGACGTCAAGATCGTCACCCTGTACAAAAACAAGGGCGAAAGGAGCGACTGCAACAACTATAGAGGTATCTCGCTCCTAAGCATTGTTGGCAAAGTCTATGCTCGGGTCCTCCTAATCCGCCTGCAGAAACTGGCTGAACGCGTCTACCCGGAATCACAGTGTGGTTTTCGAGCAGAGAGATCCACGGTAGACATGGTCTTCTCCCTTCGCCAAATCCAGGAAAAGTGCAGAGAGCAGCGGATGCCCCTGTATGTGGCATTCATTGACCTCACCAAGGCCTTTGACCTAGTCAGCAGAGATGGCCTTTTCAGGGCCCCCCCAAACTGCACAGCTTAATTGAGTCCTTCCACTCAAACATGAAAGGGATGGTGCAGTTCAACGGAAACCTCTCCAAGCCCTTCGACGTACGCAGCGGTGTGAAACAAGGCTGCGTCCTGGCCCCAACCCTCTTTGGAATCTTCTTCGCTCTCCTCCTGAGCATGCGTTCAGCACAGCGCAAGAAGGGATCCACCTGCGGACCAGATCAGATGGCAGGCTCTTCAACCTCGCCCGCCTCAGAGCAAGGACAAAGGTCCGTGAAGCCCTCATCAGAGACATGCTATTTGCCGACGATGCCGCAGTTGTGACCCATACTCAGCGGGACTTGCAGTCACTAATGGACCGCTTCTCCCAGGCCTGCAAAGATTTTGGTCTGACCATCAGTCTTAAGAAGACAAACGTCCTGGGCCAAGACACGCCATCTCCACCAGTCATCACCATTGATGACTACGAGCTTGAAGGCATCCATCAAATCACATATCTTGGGTCCACCATCACCGATAACCTCTCCCTTGACACAGAGGTCGACAAGAGGATCGGGAAGGCAGCCACAACACTAGCCCGCCTCACAAAAAAGGGTGTGGACAAATCCCAAGCTGACCACAAAGACAAAGATGGCTGTATACAACGCCTGTGTCCTCAGCACCTTGCTGTATGGCAGCGAGGCGTGGATCACGCATGCTCATCAGGAGAAAAGGCTCAATACCTTCCACCTGAGAAGCCTACGGCGCATACTTGGCATTTCCTGGCAAGACAAGGTGACCAACACCGAAGTCCTAACCGGCGCTGGCCTCCCAACCATGCATACCATGCTGAGACAACGTCGGCTGCGCTGGTTGGGCCACGTTCGCCGCATGGAAGATGGTCGCATCCCAAAAGACATCCTTTATGGTGAGCTTGCCACAGGGCAGAGAAACATTGGCCGCCCACAGCTGAGATACAAAGACGTTTGCAAGCGTGACATGAAGGCGCTTGAGATCAACACTGAGTCCTGGGAGGACCTCGCAGACGACCGCAACAGCTGGAGAACTACTCTCAAGAAACAGCTGCGGATTGGTGAGGACAAACTGTCAGCTGCTGCAGCAGAAAAGCGAGTTCGCAGAAAAGGGATGACAGCCAACAGACCAGCATCAGCATACACATGCGACCGCTGCGACAGAGACTGCCTCTCTCGCATTGGTCTGTACAGTCACAGGCGACGCTGCTTGGACCAAGCAGACAGCCCATCTAGACATTAGAACGGATGTACTTTGTCCATGGTCAGTCATGACCGAAGGAGGCCTACTATTTGTCCTTCACACTTACCGTTTCATCTGTTCCAGTGTCTATGGATTCTTGTGTTGCCATTTTAGATTCTTACCTTTTTGTGTGAGTTTTAGCGGGTAAAAATAAAAGCAAACTCTTTACTGTTCATCGCAAACATTATCAAACCAAAATTAACTTCCTACATGCCCATCATCTTAAAGTGATCACGTCTGTCCAATACATGTTTCATTTCCAGCAAGTTATCGAAACTGTGTTTCTTCTTTTTTGTTCTTTAACTGAAAGAGAGAGGAAATGACAATCCTGTCTTTAGTTTTATGCTCTGCTGAGAAGCGCCATTTGTCTGCTGCCAGAGAGAGGTTTTGTGATATGACGTGGGTCTGGGGGCGCCCAGCGGACATCTTTGGAATCTTAATTCTTTGTAATGTTGACATTCAAATATACATTTTCTGATTTTAATGGAAAACTTGGCTCTTCACATTTTTCGTTTCGAATATGATACTGGAAGTGACAAAGAAAGTTACTTTGCTTCAGCGGAGGGATACAAATGGAAATGGCATACCTGCATGCAGAATGTGTGTTGTGTGTGCGGTTATAGCATACACAAGTTTTATTTATAGCTTTTCCTCCACGTTGGCCACGATCGTTACAAAGGCATGCAGCCTCCAGTCTGCCCAGTTGTAAATGAGTACCTGCTACTATTTAAGGTGGGTGAAGGTCAAGTACGGAGGAACTGGACATGGGAATCGCTTTCAGTATGCAGGCGATGAGAAAAATAAAGGTTCCTACCACCTCTCTCCTCTATGACCTCATAATTATATGACGTGAAGAAATATCCATCTATCGTGATACTATCTTCAGGGAATTATCTCTGAACAGATGTGTCTGTTAAAGTATCAAGACTTGCACATGTGTATACAAAAACTCTCTCTCTGAAACAGAGAAGCTGGGGCATAAACACTACACATAAACTTGCTTACTTGGCATTAAGCTAGTCATTGTAGTCACATAAAATAACCTGAGTTTTAACCTTACATCACACTCTCTCAGTCTTCTGTTGACTGATGTCCTCTCGTTAGTAACGTGGCCCAAGACAGCTTCACCTTTTCTAAACCAATTACCATTCTATTTCATCTATTTGTGCATATACTGGAGATTCTTGTTTTCAAATAAAGAATGCAAATTGATATTAATACACTGGATGATGTCACAGCTATAAAACTGATTTGTTTTCCATAGCTGCTCTGCCACAACTAATAAAATGATTGAAATAAGAAGATGACTGAACTTTATTTAACGTTTGACATGTGTTGTCGATTTCAATGGTAGATTAAGGAAATAATATGAACAAGCAGAAGAAGAGTAAGTATTCCTGAGGTAGTCATATTTCAATTGTTAAGAAAAAAGTCAAATGTGTTGCTAACTGTTCCAATGCACACAGTTGCGTGGACACGTTAAATACTAACACATAATGCACATAGTATGACAATATAACAACATGATGTTTTTAAACAACTCTATAGTTTTTTTGTTGTATGACCAGAATCATCACCTAACTGGAAAGGGAATAGTTGGAGCAATCTAAGAAAAAATCTCTGTCACATGTTAACACTGGCTGACAGATAAAAATCAGACTCCAAGAGTACATGGACTTGAACTTATGCTGCAACAGAGATGACCATTTCAAAATTAATGTAATTATCAACTAATAGCAGTCACTGAAAGATAAAACTCAGATTCCTACAGTCGTTTGCCCTCTGCTTCAGAAGCTGAGAGTATAACAGTCCAACAATCACATCTCTTCTTCTGTTCTAGTCCACTTGACCACACGTCAACCTGATCTTAGATTATTCACTTTGGAATATAGGGGCAGAGAAAGCTAGACATGTCGGTGTGCAATTATGTATCCATTGCAGCCTGTTGCTCTGGATTTGTGAAACCAAAATCAGCAAAAAGACAACAACAAAAACAAACTCTGATGATACTGCTTTTTTGTTGTTGCTTTTGAAAATTAAAGAACAGAAGAAGTTTTGTCTTCCAGAACCTAAAGCTGCAGATACTTTTAGCATAGCCTGACTACACTGTTGGAAAGACTGAAGAACAAAATGATTCAGGAGAATGAAGCGCCAAGACTGACGGCATTTTGTTATCACTGCTGGACATTTCATTTTCCCCATGTCCAACTGTCTACATTCCCTCTCACCTCCTCTGTTCCCCCACCTTCCTGCACGTTTTTAGCATTACTCTCTCTCTTTCTCTCTCTCTCTCTCTGATAGTCTTACTCCCTCTCACGCTGGGGTACATGAAAAAAGCATTCAGTATGCATATATGTAACCTTTGAAAATAACGGCTTTTATCATGTTGTCTTAATTTCCTCTGTCTGTCCTTTTCTGTCTCTTTCTGTCATTCTAACCCCCTGTCTCTGTCTGTCTGTCGTTCTGACAGCAAACGTTTCCAAATCCGCCACGAGTTTAAACAGTTAATCCATGTGTTCAAAAGAATGAACAGCGCTGTCCAGATAACACACAGGTCACGCATTCTACATTCACTCAAACCCTTGAAAACGAAGAAGCACCATACGCACAAACTGTGATGACCCATTCGTTATCAAACACCTTCTTATTGCATGCTGGGACTTGCACGACGTTAGACATAAGCGCTACACGTCAGACGCCTTAAACAACCTCTTCAGAGTTGTTTCTGCAGACGTAATGTTCAAGCGTTCACAAGAGATCGATAGTTTCATCTTGCATGATCATATGTACGGAAACTATTTGCAAATATTTAAACTTGAAAGGTCATCATATGCTTGGTTTTTAACTGTTGACCTGTATTTATATCTGGAGTTGTTTTCAATATGTTACCCTGAGAGGTCGGCTGGATTATGAGCAACTATAAGCAAAATGATTTCCATTGGTCTGTTTATTCAGGAATGTGATATAGATGAATATGCTTAAGACATTATACGTATTTACACATCTAATTATATAGGGCTGTGTATCTAGTTGTATGTACGTACATTCAGACATCTGTGTGTGAGTGAGTGAGTGAGTGAGTGAGTGTGTGTGTGTGTGTGTGTGTGTGTGTGCGTGTGTGTGTGCTTGTACGTGCCTGTGTGTGTGTGTGTGTGTGTGTGTGTGTGTGTGTGTGTGTGTGCGTGAGAGAGAGAGAGAGAGAGAGAGAAGAAACAGACAAACAGACAGACAAATAGGCAGACAAACAGACAGATAAGCAGACAGGCAGAAGAATGGGGCCAAATACTATTATTTGAGAAGCGTACCATGCAATGACGCATCTATGTCCCACCAGATACACACTGTGCTAAAGAGAGAGGGAGGAAAGACATGGAGGTGGAGGAAGGAGAGGCAAGAAGGGAGAGGGAGGAGAGGCAAGAAGGGAGAGGGAGGAGAGGCAAGAAGGGAGAGGGAGGAGAGGCAAGAAGGGAGAGGAGGAGAGGAGAAGAGAGAGGGAAGGGAGAGAGGAGGAAGGAGAGGGCAGGAGGGGAGAGGGAGAGGAGAACAGAGGGAGAGGAGAGACAGGAAGGGAGGAGGGAGAGGAGACAGGCAGGAAGGGAGAGGGAGGAGAGCAGGGAGGAGAAGGAGAGGAGAGGAGAGGGAGGAGAGGCAAGGAAGGGAGAGGGAGGAGAAGGCAGGAAGGGAGAGGAGGGAGAAAGGCAAGAAGGGAGAGGGAGGAAGCAAGCAGGAGAGGGAGAGGGAGGAGGAGGGCAAGAAGGGAGAGGGAGGAGAGGCAAAGGAAGGAGAAGCAGAAGGGAGAGGAGGAGAGGCAAGAAGGGAGAGGGAGAGAAGGCAAGAAGGGAGAGGGAGAGAGGCAGAAGGAGAGGAGAGGCAAGAAGGGAGAGGGAGGAGAGGCAAGGAGAGAGGAGAGCAAAGGGGGAGGAGAGGCAGGAAGGGAGAGGGAGGAAGGCAAGAAGGGAGAGGGAGAACAGGCAAGAAGGGAGAGGGAGGAGAGGCAGGAAGGGAGAGGGAGGAGAGGCAAGAAGGGAGAGGGAGGAGAGGCAAGAAGGGAGAGGAGGAGAAGGCAAGAAGGGAGAGGGAGGAGAGGCAGAAGGGAGAGGGAGAACAGGCAAGAAGGGAGAGGGAGGAGAGGCAGGAAGGGAGAGGGAGGAGAGGCAAGAAGGGAGAGGGAGAGAAGGCAAGGAAGGGAGAGGGAGGAGAGGCAAGAAGGGAGAGGGAGGAGAGGCAGGAAGGGAGAGGGAGGAGAGGCAAGAAGGGAGAGGGAGGAGAGGCAAGAAGGGAGAGGGAGAGGGAAGAGAGGCAGGAAGGGAGAGGGAGAACAGGCAAGAAGGGAGAGGGAGGAGAGGCAGGAAGGGAGAGGGAGGAGAGGCAAGAAGGGAGAGGGAGGAGAAGCAGGGAGGGAGAGGGAGGAGAGGCAGGAAGGGAGAGGGAGAACAGGCAAGAAGGGAGAGGGAGGAGAGGCAGGCAGGGAGAGGGAGGAGAGGCAAAAAGGGAGAGGGAGGAGAAGCAGGCAGGGAGAGGGAGGAGAGGCAGGAAGGGAGAGGGAGAACAGGCAAGAAGGGAGAGGGAGGAGAGGCAGGCAGGGAGAGGGAGGAGAGGCAAAAAGGGAGAGGGAGGAGAAGCAGGGAGGGAGAGGGAGGAGAGGCAAGGAAAGGAGAGGGAGGAGAGAGCAGGCAGGGAGAGGGTAATCAAGTAGGGAGAGGGGATGCCAGAGGAGAGACCTGGCAGAGAAAGTACCATGGTGATGATGCCTTGATGTCTTTTCACAATGTTCCACTGCTGGCGTCCTCCTGTCTGCTCGTACAGGATATATAGCACGTGCTGTGTTGTGATACTTTCGTTTTTATGTCCTCTGATACAAGCTGGGAGAACTAAGATGATTTTTCAGGTGAGGAAGAGTTAAGTCTTTAATTTCCTGACGATGAAGTCTTTGCGTTGGAACAGAGAGGGATAGAGAGAGATGGACTGGACGTGGACAAAGAGAGAGGAGAGAGAGAGAGAGAGAGAGAGAGAGAGAGAGAGAGAGAGAGAGAGAGAGAGAGAGATATGGAATGAATCGGACGAAAGAGGGAATGAGGCTTATTTCGTGTGGGAGTAATATAACATTAACTCAGACTCAATCGAGTGAGTAAATCAAATATCTGGACGGCATTTTCACAGACGACAACAGAAACCAGAATCCAGAAAGCAAGCAATGTCAGTTATCACGTTGTCCTACTCCTCAAACAACCCAAACAAATGCCAAC
Source organism: Monoplex corrugatus (assembly GCA_030674185.1). Classification (NCBI taxonomy): domain Eukaryota; kingdom Metazoa; phylum Mollusca; class Gastropoda; order Littorinimorpha; family Ranellidae; genus Monoplex; species Monoplex corrugatus. The sequence goes on from JAPXFY010000016.1 coordinate 41,021,395, forward strand.
CTCATCAATTCCATTTCATTCCTACTCTCACATATCGGTGCCAGACCTGGACCCTGACCAAGCTCCTGGACCACAACATTACTACCTGTGAGATGCCTTGTTTTCACAAGAACTGTCAACAAAGCCAGACGTGACATTATCAGAAACGCTGGTCTCAGAGAAACGGTGGGAGCGATACCAGTCCCCCATCATGTTCATCAGCAGAAAATTAAATCAAGTAGTTTGGTTATCTGACTTGAATGCAACTCGATCGGTTTGTTCAACAATTATGTAACAGAGGCACTTGTATTTAAACCAAGAGGCAGACCAAAGAAAACTTGGATCGTTGGTGTAAAAGAAACCTAGACATCACACGCCAATTGCCTTCATCAGGCCTCCCAACTTGCTCTCCATCAGCTCTGTCTCCCGGCGACACCCGTAATGTTACAAGCGGACATATAACAGAAAGAAGAAGGACAGTGGATGTGATGTAGCTTATCAACTTCAATTATATGTATATTCAATGGCCAGCGTTTGCTCGCAGCTACAATCAGTAATTATTCAGATAAAGGAAAAGAGAGAGAGAGAGAGAGAGAGAGAGAGAGAGAGAGAGAGAGAGAGAGAGAGAGGAAAAGAAGAAGAAACGAAAGAGGAAAAAAAAAGAAGAGTAGAAGAGGAAGAAGAAGAGGAGGAGGAGAAGAAGATAGGGCTGACACAGTATAACGAAGAAAGTTATCAACAGGGCATCCCTTGACCTCAGCTTATGATTTGTAAGCCTAACTCTAGCTATAGGTTTTCAGCAAATAATCATTCACCTAATGCCTATTGGCTGTCTGTTGTGTATTATGGTAGTTTTTAAAAGTAGGATCTCCCATATCTGTGATTTAATATAAATGATGTATTGATACTTGGAAACTGCAAAAAGATCGAAGGAATGATTTTTGAAAAGATCCCTTTTTTGCGTTAGGACATAACTCTCACGTGCACTTGAATGTACAAATAGGCTTTTACGTGTTTGGCAGTTGATTTCATCCCATCACTAGGACAGTAACAGTCTGTTTTCAGGCGTGCGATAGTTGGGTGTTGTCTTATTTTCATAAGCTATCTAACACTGATATGACTTACAGGATCTTTAACATGAGTATTTTAAGTTCTGTATGTGTATACACACGAAAGAGCGTTCAGACAGGTCTTCACATACGTTCACGTTGAACAAATCTCCACATTTTATCCACCAAGCAATACTCAAGCAGGTTTCGAACCCAGACCTCCCATTTGAAAGGCCAGTGCTCTAACCACCCAACTACTGTCCCCATTTGGAAAGAGTGTAAGGAAAAACTATTTTGAAGAGAATTGCTGAGCACATTCAACGAAGCTGAAACTAGTTCCAGGCAATTACAAGCCCCTCTGGGCCGATTTATTGACATAGAAATCAAAATATCATTTTTTATCATATCATCCCGGGGAGATGATTATAACGTTACACAATTATCACCACGATAGCTGCATGCTTGTCCTCAAGCAAGTAAACACAAGTTGTTTATTGTGGCAACTTTGGAATCTGAAAAAAATAAATCTCCAATATTTGCTCTTCCAAATGAAGTATTGAGACGTTGAAATTGAGTAAGGTAGAGGGGCTGTAATAGAATGAAGAGAGTGGAGAAGGACCGCTAAACGTTATCAGCACACTCAAACACGCTCTACACGATCATCAGCTCCTCTGGGTGAAGTTATTGACACTGTTAACTGTCTGCTGCTGTGAATGCTGGACGTCACCCCCATCGCCTTCATGGCAGGTTTCCTCCCAGTGAGGGGAAGAGGAAGACAGACGATGGATGTTTTATCTCTACAGACTACTACATCACGGATGACGATGACCGCTGGTGTCCGTTGACCTGCACTGTACACTGAACCTAGTCTCTCATAAAGCCACACAGGCCGTAGACTTGTCATGGCTTAATATAAAAGACATTCTGAAGGACTGTATGGTATATACCACAGGCCATGGCTGGTAAATGGGGTTCATTTTACATTGCTAACAAATCAAACAGTCACGTCTATCGCGTACTGACACCATTGACAGGAACGAAAGGAATATAATGGTGCCACACTAACCTTGTCATGTGTTGTCGACGTACACGATACATGAGAGAGCAAAATGATATAAGCAATAGTATCCTTCTTCTGTTCAGACTGTGGCCTTTAACCCTTTAACTCCTGCATCCTGTCACCACCATTCTGCATTGTCAACCGTGCTAGCAAAGCAAAAACTTAACCCTTTGACTCCATTACCCTATCCACTAGCTTGCCGCAGGAAACTGATGGATAAGATGAGGGAGTCAAAGGGTTAAGTTTTTGCAGTTGGTGGATAGAATGCAGGAGTCCAAGTGTTAAAGTTATTTTTGATAATAGTTTGTTCTTTACCACTTTATTGTTACATCTGTTTTTATCATACTGGTAGAGGTTGACATGTATTTGTGCTTTACGTGTGGTGACGATTGCCTCTCATGTTTTTGTGAAGTGCTTACGATTCTCTGTGAGATGAGGTACTACAGAAGTAGTCATTATTATGAATGATGATGATGATGATGATGATGATGATGATGATGATGATGATGATGATCACCATCATTATTATTATTATCATTATCACCATCATTATTATTACTGCTATCATTCTTCTTCTTCTTTTTCTCCGTTTTCTTTTTCTTCTTATATCATCATCATCATCATCATCATCATCATCATCATCATCATCATCATCATCATCATCACTATTATTATTCATTATTATTATTAGCATTATCATCATTATTATATTATTGTTATTATTATTGTTATTGTTATTATTACGATTAACCCAAAGCTGAACTACCCACGGAAACTTACTTGTCTATACCAATCATTGTAATGTGGCAGTTAGTGCAATGGATTGTTGACTAGAAGGCGTTTGGTTTAAATCCTTGAAACATCTGCAATCGTTTAGTTGTTTCCCATGTGTGTGCACTTTCTTGGCCAGTTGGAGAGAGACAGGACTACACATTGTACAGGACTGAGGGCTGGAAACAGTTAAGAGCCAGGGGGATAAAACGTTCAACATAGAAGCTGAAGTGAACTACAGTCAGCGATTTATGAGAATATGAAACTGGATATACTGTTCTCTTTTTATTTGTTTGTTTGTTATTTAATTTCATTTATAAGACACAAACTACAATATTACTTTACTTCAATGACCAACTTAATCACATTTTCAAAGTCAAACTTAAGTTTTGGTTTCATATTTTCAAGATTACTAATATTGTCTGTCTTCGTATCTTGTTACAATGAATAGAAAGAAACTCGGCGCTCAGACTAATTTCCCTAAGTGCTGACGCCACAGGTGCCATGTGATGGAAAATATTCAAAATGATCACGGGATAAGCCGTATACTTGCGCGCGCTGGCGAGGTCTTGAAGACTTAACGTTGCATATGGTCTAAATGTCTATCTTTACTGTCAAAAATAAAGATATGACCAACAGAGAAACAATCACATACTGTTATACAGTTTTGTTATTGTTAGTATTGTTTAAAGCCCAGCCGACTACGTAGAGCCATATCAGGGCTATAACTTTCAAAACATACACAATACGTCAACAGCACAAAAAAGTACACATATCAATGCATTCGCGTACACAATCTAAGGAGTTGCCCCTGGCGTGACCACTCCGTCCAATTTATCGCACAGGGGATTTAAAAACATACCTGAATACGAATTTGAACATAACTAAAGACGTTAAAACATATATAAAAACGGGCTTTAATTACCTAAAATTGCTTCCGAACATCTCACTTTCCTAGGGCCCAAAATGCACTTAATACATGCATCCAATTACCAATCCTAAGAGAAAGTACGAACGCATACAGGTGAATGGACCAGCAATGCAGAAAATGATATGAAGAAATGACAGAAAGCAAAGGAGGAAGAAAGAAACAAGGAGAATAACAGAAAAGAGGAAATTTCTAGCACAGAATTCCAGATGGTGGGGATACTATTTATACTGAAAGAGCCCCCGGCATCCCCACGGGGTAGTTCACACATTTAGTAGCAGGGTAGATTCATCATTTGATTTATGATATTCACACACGTACAGCAACACTGCACTGAAAACAAGAAATAGTTATGATATATACATGATAGCAAGTAATTAAAAAGTTAAGTTTCATTATGAATAAACACTGCTTTTAATCAAACCACTTGGCAAAAACTCTGCCTGTTGTAATAATACATTTTGCAATATAATCTTCTATTTAAAAAGTCTGAAGAACGGTGCTTTTTTCTTTAAAGGTTTACATTTAGTCGAAGTTTGTTTTATGTTATATGAGCATAAAACATGGCTTTGTAAACAGTATGATGAAATTAACAAACATGAATACACATTTTGTTGTGTTAAAAATATTCTGTCATTGTCAGTCTGTACATCATGAGCCACTTCACAAGTGGTGTTTAGACAGAATACAATTCTCCAGATAACAACTGCACAAAGCACAACACGGGCATTACGATAAAACGTAACGATGCCTGTGCCTAGAGGTATAAATATGAAAGTGTGTGGTGTGTGGTGTGTGTGGTGTGTGTGTGTGTGTGTGTGTGTGTTGGTGTGTGTGGTGGTGGTGGTTGTGTGGTTGGGGTGTGTGTGTGTGTGTGTGTGTGTGTGTGTGTGTGTGTGTGTGTGTGTGTGTGTGTGTGTGTGGAGTATGTGTGTGTGTGTGTGTGTGTATGTATGTGTGTGTGTGTGTGTGTGTGTGTGTGTGTGTGTGTGTGTGTGTGTATGATTTGTTTTCTTTTTCCATAGATTACGTCCAGTTGTACCAAGATCATCATCATCATCATGTTGACCTCCCGCATGGCATTGGCGATCATGGCGCTCCATACGAATGTATCTTTTGTCACCGCAAGTACATCTCCCACCTCTCTACCTTCATACACTCCGCAAGTCTGCCCAGTACTTTCTCCTGGGTCTACCTGGTGCTCTTTTTCACTGCAGCTTTCCTGTTGTGACCAGGTGCTCTAAATTTCTCCTCCCTAAGAAAACGTCCCATAAATGTTGCTTGTCTTTTCCTAATCTTCCGCAATAATATTCCTTTTGTGTTTGCCTGTTTCAAGATTGTCTCGTTTGTTTTCTTTCCTGTCCATGGAACTCGTAGCAGTCTTCTCAGAAACCACATTTCAGCTACCTCAATCTTATTCTGACTTTTCGTGTGTCAAGTTAACGGTTAAAAATAGGACACTGCTTGCTGACGACACACTGTACAGATCTTCAAACAGTTCAGTCTTCCGTTGACCGGATCGAACGTCCTGTAGAAGACGAATGCAGTGAAAAGAAAGACTAGATCACTCCACACAGTTATGAAAAAAAAGAAGAAAAAAAAAAAGAAAAAGAAAACTGGAAGCACTCTCTGTGAATCACAATTCTGTCTGGGTAGGATGGCACTTCAGTTTGAGTTCCCAGTGTGAACTAAACACACACACACACACACACACACACACACACACACACACACACACACACACTACACACACACACAATCACACACACACACAATCACACACACACACATACACACAATCACACACACACACAATCACAACACACACACAATCACACACACACACACACACACACACACACACAAACACACACAATACACACACACACACGCGCGCGCAGGCGCGCGCGCACACACAGACACACATACACACAATCACACACACACAGACACCCCCCCCCCCACACACACGAACACACACACTGTCCTTTTTCAAACTTTTGCTAAGAAAGCTACTGTGAAGTTGCACTTCTGATGTAACAAGATAATAAGATGACATCATCCTTATCAATTTCTAAACATAGGAAAGAAAAGATGAAAATGAAGGAAAGAGATCAAGTTGAAAAGGAGTAAGAGAAAAATGGGAAGAAAAAAGAGGTAGAAAAAGGATGATGATGATAATGAGAAGAATCCAGAGAAAAAGAAAAAGTAGAAAAAGAAGAAGAAGAAGAGAGAAAGAAAGAAAGAAAGAAAGAGAAGCCCCCCCCAAAAAAAAACACCACAAAAAACCCCCAACAACAAAAGAGAGGTAGAAGAAGTAGAAGAGGAAAAGAAAGGAAGGAAGCAAGCAAGCAAACAAACAAGCAAACAAAAAAAACAACAACAAAAACAAAACAAACAAGAAACAAACTAAATGTTGAATAAAAAGAGAAAAGAAGAAGACTAAGAATAAGAACAAAAGCACAAAGAACAAGAAGAAGAAAGCGAAAAATGCTAATAAAAATTCAATCTTGAAAGTAGATACCAAGTAATATATTTTACCCTGTTCACTTTGACAAGTGTCGACGATTTTTGTTATGTGCTATTTTTGTGTTTCTTTCATTTCATTGAGTTGATTAGTGAAAATAAAAACACTCCCCACATCACAAATATTGTCTGATCCCGATCTTTAGCCCTGTAATGTCTATCATTCTCCACTGAACTGGCGGGCATTTTGGCTTAACTGATAGAATCACGAATTCAAATGTGATTCTTGAATTCAATCCGAGCCCCCAACACAAATGGCGGCATGTTTCCTGGCATTCCTAGTCCTTCAATCATTATGGTGAGATCAGCTTCGTGTTTCGTTGGCCGTGTTTTCCCCCTCACCTTATTTCGAGACTTTTCCAGCGCACAGTTTAGCTCAGGCTGAAAGCGTCTGCCGGATATTTGCCGGCAGATTTGGGTGCAGCACTTACTGAACTGTCTGAGTTCAATAAATCTCTCTTGAATATACTTTAAACTCCTGAATTAATCTGCAATACGAGAAATGTTTCATTTCCAACAAATACTAGTGGAACTGTATTACTTTTCTTTTCTATCTTTTGTTACTGGACAATCCTTTCTTCCATTTTTGCTCTTCTCGTGAAGCGCATTTTTCTGCTGCCTACAGAGGTTTTGTGATATAACATGGATCCGGTGGCGCTCAGCGGACATTTTTAGAGTCTTTCTTTATATTATTGACTTCAACTAAACAATTTCTGATTTCAACAGAAAACTTTGCTTTTTATTAGTGAATGTTGGCGACTGGAAAAAAATGTTTTGCTTTAACAGAGTGTAACCAACAGAAGTAATGAATTATGTGTAGGATGAGTGTAGTATATAAAGTGCGAAGTATGGGCAGGTTCTGTATATAGCGTTTGGGTTCCTCTTTTACCAAAATGAATGTAGATGACACAGCGATTAGAACGCTTTGTTTCAAGAGCACGAATAAGCACTATCGAGCGTGGTTGCCAAACGGATAATTAAATATAAAATTAAAAAAAAAATCTCTGCTCATCGAAAATCAGGAAAGTAGTGCTGTTTTTTTTCTGTAAGTTTTTGTGGATTCGTTAATTGCTGTCTTTCATGTAAGCTTGACAAAGGGCAGTAAGTCATACGTTTACGCCTGTCTTGTTTTGTGTGTTAAACACGCGCTCTCCTTCTGTTTTCGTGTGTTTCTGATATCTGATAATCATTGAACAGCTGGTCAGTGTTTCTCAACATTTTGGATCAGGCAACCGTAAATGTCCCTATTTATGGATGGGAACGCAAAGCAGGGAGAGCCTCTCAGTGATAAGCCTGTGGATGTACAGACATCTGGTTCTCCTATGACCATTCAGAAAAATGTATCCTGTTTGCAGTGGTACATGTAATTGCCACAGCTCTGTTCCATGCTCTACAGACTGGTAGAGAAGACAATTTTCTGATGAGCAATCATAGTTCTTTTTCATATGGTAGACATACACGAAGAAAAGACTAATCACACTGGTAGGGGTAAAAAATACAATCCATCAGACTGACCCCAACATAATGTTTGAAGATAATGATCTGATAAACACAATACCAAACACATGGAAACAATGGATAAGTAATCGTGATGCAAAACCAATGGTGAATGACAACATACCGTGTAAAACGATGAGAGAGAAAATAATATAATTAAAACAAGTGCATATAATTTTGGGCTTAGAAAACTAAACTAATTAACTGGATAACAATAATACGTTTGTAAAGTCTTGAAATACGGCGGGGAATGGAACGTTTGAAACACTGCGCTGATACCACTGGAATGATCGGAGCATTAAGATGGGCAGCGGACAGGCCAGTAGTTATGTCTCAGGCTGGGATTGGAGCCTAGGATATCAGATCTTGAGTCCACGACCCGACCATCTGACTCAACCAGCCCAGGAGGATGAAGCCCCGAGATTGACAGAATTTTGTGATCATTGGTGGACATTCCATTTTCTCCATGTCCAATACTTTACTGCCCTTCCCTCCATCCTTTCTTTGCCTTGCACCTGATGATCTGACTATAATCACCATTTCTCTATCTATCTGTCTGTCTGTCTGCCTGTCTGTCTGTCTGTCTCTCTGTCTGTCTGTCTGTCATTTGATGGGTGCAATAGTCAAGTGGGCAAACGTCTGACCTTTATTCATTAGGTTCTGGGTTTGATCCGTCAAGACACTTTAGCTTGGTGGGTAAGCAGCTGGTTGAGCGTCGGATTCACATGCTAATGGTTGTGGGTTCGAATCACGGGATGCAT
>JAPXFY010000016.1:41034965-41042465 GCA_030674185.1 Monoplex corrugatus
ACATCTTCATTATCATACAGCTATTAAAAAACAAAATTAACACGAATATCTTCATCATCATAAAACTCCACTACAGAAAATCAGCATGGATATCTTCATTATGATAAAAGTCCACAACACAGAGTTAGCATAAATATTTGCATCATCAGAAAACTCCAAAACACAACATTAACATAAATACTTCGTCATCATAAAACTCCACAACACAGCATTAGTCAGCAAAAATAATTATCTTCACCATCACAAAACTCCAGAACACAAAATAAATTAGCAAACAGCATACATATCTTCGCCCTCATAAAACTCTATTACGGCAAATCATTTAGCAGTGTCAATGGCACAGCCCAGAGGAGATAATGATTTCACCTGTTTGCTTCAGTTATACAGACTGTGCTCAGCAGTTCTGTTTAAACTCTTATTATTTCTCCTACACTCCTTCCAGCTCATCTCAATACTTCATTTGAAATGAAGCAAGGGTATGGGAGTTTCTCAGTTTTTAATGCAACGTGAAATATAATTCTTGATTGTATGCTTGAGGACATCTTTTTGCTGCAATTGCGATGCTAAATTTGTAAAACTGTCGTCAACTATTGATTTCTGTCGTGTCAATAATTGTTTGTTGAAAATTCAGAACTGAAGATTTTAAAATGGAAGGATGGAAAGAAACATTGACGAAAAGTGGTCATCATTACCATTTGGAAGCCTGGCATGTCAATGAACGGCCTTTTAAGAATGGAAGACTTATTAAGATCAAATTGGATAAAGATGTGTGTATGTATATATGTTGGATGTTGGATCATGCTGGACGTGCGGGTTCGAATACAGGTTGATGACTACTTTAAAAAAAATGGTGACAGCAGAGGGGCATTCAGGAGTCATGTCCTGGACGCAGCCCTGCCCCCTTAGGGGCTTCTCCTCTGAGGACCTTCTGCTGTTCGGCTCTTCCAGGAGTTTCTTGCTACTGTCTGTCTGTCTGTCTGTTTGTCTGTCTGTCTGTCTGTATGTATGTATGCATGTATGTAAGTATGTATGTATGTATGTATGCATGTATGTATGTATGTATGTATGTGTGTATGTATGTATGTATGTGTGTAAGTATGTATGCATGCATGTATGTATTTATGTATGAATATATATATATATATATATATCTCTCTCTCTCTCTCTGTGTGTGTGTGTGTGTGTGTGTGTGTGTGTGTGTGTGTGTTGTGTGTGTGTGTGTTGTGTGTGTGTACGGACTTGCGTGCGTTTGTGTAAGACAAAAGGGACATGATAAAGTTAAGAAAACGAATGAAATCAGTGAACATTAAAAGTAAGAAAGAAAAGAAAACAAAAATCGGAAGAAAATGAGGAGAAAGGACAGAACGAATAAAATACAGACAGACGAAGACAAAAGTGAGAAATGATGAAGGTAAGAAAACGAAGAAAATCGTGAAAAAATTAGAGAAAAGAAAAGAAAAAAATTACGGAAATGAAAATGAAGGAGAAAGAACAGAATGAATAAAAGACAGACAGACAGACAGACAGGAGGCAGGCAAGAAACGAAGACAAGACAGGACAGACAATTAAGACAGAAAAAAAAAAACTGCTTGGAAATGAGGCAGTGAGACAGGAGTGATCAAAGGAGCAGAAAAACAAGTTCCTATAAAAAAACGGAATCATGCAAGACAACAAACTCTAAATCCTCTTTAATATGTAGTGTTAGTTGACATTGTATGGTTACCACAACGAAATAAGTTCTATAAAACTGGATACAGGGTTTATTCTTGTATACATGATATTTTGTGTTTTTCTTTGTTGTTTTTCACTTAAGCAGTTGCCTTTGTTTTGGGTAGCGTTACCATCGAATCTTTGTGATTGCTTCTCTTGTTAGTTTGCATTCGCAGTGCCTTTTTTGATGTGTGTAACACGTTTGCGCACACTGCGGAACGTCATATTGATGTCATCTCTTGTTGTGGTTAGGATACACGCTGACAATATTTTCGCGTCTGATCAGTTCGTGGCTTACAGGATAATTTACCTACATATTTGATGTTCTGCGTGGGCTTACAGGATAATTTACCTACATATTTGATGTTCTGCGTGGGCTTACAGGATAATTTACCTAAATTGATGTTCTGCGGGCTTACAGGATAATTTACCTACAATTTGATGTCTGCGTGGGCTTACAGGATAATTTACTACATATCTAATGTTCTGCGTGGGCTTACAGAAAATTTACCTACATACTAATGTTCTGCGTGGGCTTACAGGATAATTTACCTACATATCTAATGTTCTGCGTGGGCTTACAGGATAATTTACCTACATATTTGATGTTCTGCGTGGGCTTACAGGATAATTTACCTACATATTTGATGTTCTGCGTGGGCTTACAGGATAATTTACCTACATATCTAATGTTCTGCGTGGGCTTACAGGATAATTTACCTACATATCTAATGTTCTGCGTGGGCTTACAGGATAATTTACATACATATCTGATGTTCTGCGTGGGCTTACAGGATAATTTACCTACATATTTGATGTTCTGCGTGGGCTTACAGGATAATTTACCTACATATCTAATGTTCTGCGTGGGCTTACAGGATAATTTACCTACATATTTGATGTTCTGCGTGGGCTTACAGGATAATTTACCTACATATTTGATGTTCTGCGTGGGCTTACAGGATAATTTACCTACATATCTAATGTTCTGCGTGGGCTTACAGGATAATTTACCTACATATCTAATGTTCTGCGTGGGCTTACAGGATAATTTACCTACATATCTGATGTTCTGCGTGGGCTTACAGGATAATTTACCTACATATTTGATGTTCTGCGTGGGCTTACAGGATAATTTACCTACATATCTGATGTTCTGCGTGGGCTTACAGGATAATTTACCTACATATCTGATGTTGTGCGTGGGCTTACAGGATAATTTACCTACATATCTGATGTTCTGCGTGGGCTTACAGGATAATTTACCTACATATCTGATGTTGTGCGTGGGCTTACAGGATAATTTACCTACATATCTGATGTTGTGCGTGGGCTTACAGGATAATTTACCTACATATCTGATGTTCTGCGTGGGCTTACAGGATAATTTACCAACATACGAGTCTGCGTGGGCTTACAGGATAATTTACCTACATATCTGATGTTCTGCGTGGGCTTACAGGATAATTTACCAACATACGAGTCTGCGTGGGCTTCCGGGATAATTTACCTACATATCTGATGTTCTGCGTGGGCTTACAGGATAATTTACCTACATATCTAATGTTGTGCGTTGGCTTACAGGATAATTTACCTACATATTCGATGTTCTGCCTGTGTATATACATGAAGATTGATTCATTAGGAGGTCTGTACATGAACTGACTTGACAGATCATAAAAATCTCAAATTCTTTACTCACCTGGTGGTTTCCAGGCAGGTTTAAACTCGTACCTACCGACTGAAAGTCTGATGTCCTAACCACATGGCTCCGGCGACCGAAGTTTGTGTATTAATTTTTATAGAATCAGAAACAGCCAGTCTTCTTCACTCTCTGTCACCAGTATATTGAAATTGAAATTAACTTCCCTACATGTCTATCATCGTGAAGCCATCATCCCAGTCCCAGGCCATTTTTCATCCCCAACCAGTTATTACAACTGCGGAGTGTTTTTTTTTTCTTTCTCTCTTCTGAAATTGAAGGGTCAAGGAAATGGCAACTCTGTCCTTCGTTTATGCTCTTCCTGAGAAGCGCCATTTGTCTGCTGCCAGACAGAGGTTCTGTGATATGAGATGGGTCTGGTGGCGCCCAGCGGACATCTTTGGAATCTGATTCTTTGTAATGCTGACATTCAAATACACATTTTCTGATTTCAATAGAAAACTTGCCTCTTGAGATTGTTTTTTCGTTTTGTATGTGTTATTGACAGTTGGAAAACAAATTAGTCTCGCTTCATCAGAGGGGAACAGATAGAGAGGATAGGTTACATGAGGAATGTGTGTTGTATCATCATCCACTGCTGTTCCAACCCTTCCCTTTAGTTGCTGAGCCGAGCGCGCTGACCTATGCGTGACCCGACCATGATGCCTGCCTTCCCTGGGCAGATTGTTTATATCTCGCCTGTCAGCAGCCATAGCTGACATCTGGCGTTTAACTGGGGGAAATGGGTATGACTTTAAATGCTACATTTTTTTAAAGCGCTTTGGCCAAACTAGAGTGTATTGTAGATAGCTGGATGGCCAGAACCACAAGCTTTAAAATGACACCAAACACGAATATGTTTGACTGGCAAAGCAGACTGCAGTGTTAGTTCAAATACATGCACAACCACAAGTACGGAGACGGATAATTTCCGATTTCACAAAATTTTGCTGTTTTAAACCACCGTTAATGCAGTCCTGACAGTTTCCATGCACACAGAACAACATGCCACACAAACTACAGCATGCCAGCGTGCACCTCCACTTACTTGAAAGTTTTCGACCTGAACCTGAGAGGAGAGGTGCGCGTTTTAATTACTCCACTGAATTGGGGTCAAGAGGTTGGTCATCACACACTGCCGGGTGCGTGTTGAATGCAGGTTGAAGTTTTAACACAGTAATGAATAGTGTACACTGAACTGCATCAAAGTTAACCCACATTGGTGCCGCCTTCTCCACATCAGACAGACTGGTTTTCATTATTGTTTTCGATGGAACAGACGACATCTTCAGTTTTCTCAGCCATGCATAGCACTTTGAGCACATACTGACAGAGAATGGGAGCCCTGGGCTTTGTTTGTTTTTTGTTGTTGTTGTTTTTTTTTTGCTGGAACGCCCACCACATGCTCGACACAAAGACTGAAGTCTCTCATTGTGCAAAATTGCAGTGTGTTCATAAACAACAGCCATTGTTCAATTATACACACAAAACTTAACACTAATACGTAAGGAAAGAACTACGATCAAAACAACAAAACTGTTCAGTTCTCTCACAACAGTGCTCTGAGTACAAGACTGAATGATGTGATGTTCAAAGCAGATTATAGTGAGTAACTTATCCTTAGACTTTCACTTAACTTCATATACATCAATACTTCAGCATCACATATATATTTGGAAACCAGTCTCCAAGTCAACGACAAAAAAAAAAAAAAAAAAAAATGGATGAAATAAAACGAGAACAAAAGGATGAGAAAACGATAAAAAAAAAAAAAAAGGGGGGGGGGGGAAACAAAAAATCAGCATCAGTGGAATTAGAAGTTTTAACACGTGAACAATACACGTTTTAACAAAAAAGCACAGCAGCTGAACACATAGTCACTGCAAAAGTTTGTAGATTACAAACTTCAGCCAACGGTACAAATTCTAATTCTTAGACGTAACGCGGGCACTTAGAACAAACTTGTAAATCACAAAAAATCAACATCCAGATATTTTAGGTTCCGTGTCTACAGACAGGAGAAGATCGGGTAAAATGATCAAGTTTTAATACAGACAAAGAAGGGATTCGTCCGCAGCTACTGTCGTGACCCCGTCTCGACCCTGCATCCCACCCCCTTCCCCCACTCTGGAATGCCAGGCTTTGCAGGCCTACAGCTGCCGTCCGCAGTAAACTAAAGAGAACGATTTGGCCAGTTTTGCACAGCCGTGCATCATCATCACCATTATTTTCATCATGTGCCCTGCCGCAAGGCGTTGGCGATCATGGCCCTCCACACGAATCTATCCCCTATCGCTGCAAGTACATCTCCCACCCTCTGTGTCTTCAGCCATACTGCAAGTCCGTGCAATGTTTTCTCCCTGGGTCTACCTGGTGTTCTCTTTCTCTCCAACTTTCCTGTTGTCACCGGGCACTCTAATTCCCTTTCCTCATAAAATGTCCTATAAATGCCGCTTGTCTTTTCCTAATCTTTTATTATTATTTTTTTTTTTATTAATGATCTTCTTGAGTCTGCCTCCTTCAGGACTGTTTCGTTTGTTTTTTTATGCTGTTTATGGAACTCTCAACATTTTTCTTAGAAACCAATTTCAGTTGCCTCAATTTTGTTCTGACTTTGCGTGTTGATTGTCCACGCCTCACAACCGTACAACCGTATCGGTTCTATATAACATGTGAGGTTTAAACCATGATAGAGGTTTTGCTATAACAAATTTCCATCATGATGTCATAGAGTAGTGGTTAAAACTAAACTGTTTGCATTGAAAGACAGGGTTATGCACAATACAGCATGATTGCCAAGTGGATGGGTAATCAGGTTTATCCACATTCCCAGCTTACCCAGCTACAAGAGATACCTGTCACTATTTGAGGAGATAGACGGGGCAGGGAAAGGAGACGTTCATCGTTCTCTATATTTGCAGACACCGTAACATCACTGCATTCCTATTATCAGTCAGTTTTAGCAACAACAACAACAACAAAAAACAACAACAAAAACAAAACAAAACAAAAACAAACAAAACAAAACAAAACAAAAAACCCCCACAAGAAAACAACAACAACAAAACACACACACACACAAACAAACCAAAAAACCCCAAAACAACAACAACAACAAAAAGCCCACCTTTCCCCCCTTGTAATGACCATAATCATTACGTGTCTCTGTTACATGCTGTGTGGACTGAATGCCTGGCAATGTCAAGTTGACTCCAGACAGTGTCACCTTTCCCAGAACCATCACTTATCTGTTTTTGGCATCTTCTTTAGACCAAAGAGCACCTGGCTTCGTTATTATGAATTCAAACAGACAGGCAATGCACGCGGACATCGTCGCAATTGCTACAATGCTGTTTCCAACAGACACACATGTCCACCAGACACCAAAGGAAATGAGACAAAGAAGATGAAATTAGCATCGATATGTGATCTCAGCATAAAAAGGATTGAAACAGAATGAGGAGAAGAATGTAAAGAAAGAAGGGGGGAGGGGGGGGGGGAGAAGGAGGAAAGCAAAGAGAAAAATCAAGAAAAAGAAAAGAACAAGAACATGAATATGAAAAAGAACCAGAAGAAGCAAAGATAATATTAGACGACTGTTGCTTCAACAGGTAAAACCATATCGAAAATGCTGCCAGTTATTCTTGCAAGCACATCCACGTAAAGAAGTCGAACAAGCACTTAGTATCGTATAGGTTGCCACCACGATCGTTTACTTTGAAGGAACTGCCAAGCGATGTGTTGATTTTAAAATCAGCTTGTATTTGATTGAATACGACACCTGAAAGGAGGGAGAACATGCTAGACGATCCAAAGAAACCCTTTAACAATGTACAGACGATGAACACATTATCTTAAAGAGAGCATTCATAAGAGGTGCGTGTGTATGTGTGTATGTATAGCGCAAATCTCCTAATCTGCAATGCAGATGTCTGTATCTCTTGACGCCAGGATATATATTATGATAGTAAACGTAGAGTACAGCCTTGTGTACACATTCTCAATTCTAGAAGGAACTAGATGGAGCATCACGATTATCATCCTCATCGTCATCATCATGATGATGTAAAAAGTGTCCTAACCTCTGA
>JAPXFY010000016.1:41044965-41112465 GCA_030674185.1 Monoplex corrugatus
AATGCAGTTTTCTGCCCTCGTACTAATATATCATTAAAACCAATCAGACAGTACCCGTATCTCTCAGTCAGTAATACCCCAGCAAGTCCCATAAAATACACCATGGACGCTCTGAACTTGGCTACAAACCACTTGAAGTAGTATCAGTTCACGAGAATGAATGTACTAGTGATGTATTAAGGTTCATCTAACGTAGACTCCATGGATTGTTTTTCATAAGTACTGTTTTTCATCCCCACTAGAGGTAAAGTTAAAGGTTGCGCTATAACCGCGAGGTCGTGGGAGAGTGAGGTGGTGGAAACCTCAACTTCTCAAGGGGGCAACATTATTAGGGCGGTACCCATGTCCTTGCAAAGTCAGAACAATACTGAGGCAACTACAATGTGGTTTCTAAGAAGAATGTTGAGAGTTTCATGGACAGCAAAGAAAACAAACAAGACAGTCTTGAAGGCGGCAGGCACAAGAAGATCATTGATAAAGAAAATTCGGAAAAGACAAGCAACGTTTATAGGACACTTTATGAGGAAAAAGAAGTTACAGCACCTATTCACAACAAGAAACCTGGAGGGAAAGAAGAGCGCCAGGTAGACCCAGGGAGATAATACTGGACAGACCTGCAGGGTGGCTGAGGACAGAGAGGATGGGAAATGTACTTGCAGCGACAAGGGATAGATTCGTATGGAGGGCCTTGATCGCCAACGCCATACCGCAGAGCACACGATGATGATGATGACCCGTGTCCTCTCTAATGTTGCTTTACCTAACTTCGAATAAGCTTATGTATCTGTTCAGAGCTGGACGGACAGGAAGCCACAGGCAAAAGATCTTTTCCTCAGGCAAGATTCTAAATAGTACAAGCCAATGTAGTCAGACTGGAGAGCAGGGGCTCTACCTCTACACCAACCAAACTAAAAGATAACTTTGTTCCAGTAACTCTGAAGTTGTCAGACAGTCATGCGGCAAAGACCTCATTGCCATTATCCATTTGTCAATTAGTTTATACTGTATGTTCTGTAATACCTGTTTCCAGTTGTATTCCTTGTAAATCCACATCCATCCCATATAAAAACTGAATGAGTCTGTGCCACAATCCCTTTAGTAGAATACAGAGTCTGACATGTGAAATGATTGTTGACCTTGGTAGGATTCTAATAGACTGACCCAAGTGAACGCTTGTTTTAATCATACTAAGGACCTGCCAGTACCCAAGTCCCTTTCATCTTCTTCTTCTCCTTAACTTCGCGAAGACACATCGGGACGCCGCACTAAAGAAGTGTTCACCAGATTCTTCAGTTCTGTCAGTTGTGTGCAAAGCTTGTGTCATTACAGATGTTTCTCTGTCCATTTTGTGTTTTTCCAGTTCTGTCAGTTGTGTGCCAAAGCTTGTGTCATTACAGATGGTTTCTCTGTCCATTTTTGTGTTTTTCTATCGTTTTTTCTGTCTTCTTTTCCAGTCTCCCTTCCTCAGAAGTCCCTAGAGATTTAGCAAGGCCATTAGATCTTGTTGCAAGATACCAACGTAGTTTTCTTTCTTGATTGAAGTCAGCAAAACTTCTTCAATGGTCCAATGTGTTGACGGTTTGGCGTACTGGTTCACTGATGACATGATCAACGGGACATCCTCAATAACACCTCGTTTTCATTGTTTGGATTCATCTTTCCAAATCCACTCTGACGGTCCGTGCCTCACGTGCATATAGGGAGATGGAACATACCAGTGCACGTAAGATCTTGATCTTACGTTTATCATATACATGCGTCGAATTATTTGGCGTTAGTTATGTTTAGCGTTTGGTGGCTAACAGAAACACGAAAATACCAAATATGCACTCATCTACGTTTCATATGTCCCATACCCATTCCCACCCCTCCCCATTTCAAGACTTTGCTAGTGTGTAGGGTATAGCGCATTCTCAAAACGTTTGCAGGTAATCGATGACAATTTTGAATGAAGTCATATACAAGTATCTGCGTGCAATGAATCCATTCTGAACTAACTACAAACTACGAACTCTTATCACTGACGCCTCAGAGAATTACGTTACAGAACTACAACACCAGACGATACAATTCACCACACCCCAGTACTGGCACCATCCTGTCCGGATGTACTGATAGCGCGTGATCTGTTTGCTCTTTTCGTTTTGCTGGCCACTAATGCATACTAGCAAAGGGGTGGGATGGTGGGAAGGTGACGGAAGGACGAGACAAAGTCATTCCATGAGGCCAGTCAACGTGATGAATGGTTAGTACAATAGACCACTGACTGGGGGGTTGAAGGTTTGAACCCCCATCGGCCTAAATATTCATTGTGGAAAGCTTTAGCCCTGACCGGCTCCTGCTCATAGTACAGGGTCTTTTGGGCATGTTGGTTAGTTAAGATTTGAACCACGCTTTCGAGTCTTATCCACTTTATGGATGCTTCGTTGACGATGTTGCTTATATTTTCCTGGACAACATCGCAGGTGTCTGTATCCCTCTGTGCCTAGTTGACTCGAGGATATATCATGAAAGTATGTGTAGTGCACATCTTTTCCCGCAGCCTCAATCGGAAAAGAAACTCCTCTATAGCATCATCACTATCATCCCCATTCAAATCTTGTAGAACTGTGTAAACTTGTCCCAGAATTTGAGACACTTCATAGTGACCTCAGTTATGGTAGTTATGTTGTTAGCTTGGTAGTGTGTTGGAAAGGTAAAACCACTAGCGTCAGAGATGATGATACAGGAGCAGAATTTAGGGCAGAAGAAACGTTCATTGGTGTAGGGCAGTGAGGGAAACATGAAACAGATGGTGAAATATGTCCAAGAGCAAAACTTACCCCACAGCAATAATCAGTGATCATTCAAAGAGGATTGTATGAAGGGCTGTAGAGAAAAAGAGAGAAGGAGTGGATCCCACTGGTTGGGCAACCTCCTTCAAATCCGTAATTTGCCAGCCTATTCCAAGCCTTAGATTTTCAGAATATATCCATTGATATCAAGCCAAAAGTGTTGGCAGAAATAAAGAGATTATTTTTTTCTATACTTCATCTTCAAAGTAGACGACAGTTTCTTAAAATTATCATAATCGTAGTTACACAACTGCCCCAAAGCATGCAAACAAGTCTTGTGTGTTTAAAGAAATGAGAAACTTTAGCTGCCAAATTAAGTATTGAGACGCTGAAATTGAATAAGGCGAAAGCACAGCAAGTGAAATAACATAGTTTGAGGAGAAATGCTGAACACAATCAATGAAAATAAATCAATGGAAATTACAGTCTCCTCAAGGCCAAGCTACTGGCACTGATGTAGATCTGTGTGTTTTCAATATTGACCGTCCTGCAATTCCTTTCAAGTCAATTAGGGGTGTGAAGTAAAACAGTTGTATATTGTTAATCAGTTCTACTAATAACATAGTAATAATGATTTCATAATTAGATTATGTCCATAATGTTTTAAGATTCAGGCTGAAGTTACAGAAAATCATAATTGAAGACAAATATTCTGATAATGCACAATGTCAAAGAAAACCATCATAAACATATCGTGAATTACTCGCTGTTAACTGGGGAAATGTCAAAATATGCCCATACAAACACTAACACTAACGTAACCTTACAGATCATTTCGAATGCTCGTAAAAGGGAGCATAAGTAGTACTGACTGGTTTACACAATTCAGTGCCGAACACCAAAGAACTAGTCATATGTTCGAAAGTCACTGCCATTAATGGTCCAGAATTAGAAGTAAAATGGACACTGGATATTGCCTGGTTATGGTAGTACCACACAGACACAACACACACACAAATACACACACACATATATATACACAAACATACACACGCACATCATTTTTGACATTCAATATAACAATTGGAAAGAATTTCTCTCACTCATTTAAAAAAAATTAAAACGCTTCTTTTCAGGAAGACCATAACGCCTTCGGTTAATTTTTGTTTTTAATCATAATCCACAAATGTCAACTTTAAATTGTCAGCCAAAAACAACTGATACAACACCGACATGCGGAAAGGATCCAACAGAAGCAGTTTTAGCCATGGCTTCAACTCGCAGCAATATCGATTTCACAAAATTTGCTTTACCACCATAGAATATATACCTACCCTCCAGCATTATACAAGATCTATATTACAGCAATCAGAACATTCAATATTTGCGCTTCATTTCAAATGAACTATTGAGACACTGTAATTAGATAAGGCAGAGGGGTTGTAATGAAATGAAGACAGTTTGAGAAAGAACACTAAATTCTATCAGTGTAATAGAAACAAACTCTACGCAGTTACCAGCTCCTGAGGATGGAGTTATCGACACTGCTAACTGTGTGTTGCTGTGAATGTTGGACGTCATCCCTATGCCATGATGACTGGTTATCTCCCAGTGAGGGAAGGAGGAAGATAGACGATGGATGTTTTATCTCTGTGGACTACTTCATCACTGATGATGATGATCACTATTCTCCACTGGCCTTAACTGAATGGTGAGTTAAGCGTCCCAAAAGCCACACAAGGCCATGCACTTTTCATACTGTAAAACGGAAAAAACTCTGTGGTGTTGTATGGATTCAAAATACAAGACACAATGCCGGTTAAACCAGGCTTTTATTTGATGGCTGATAAATGAAAGAGAGGTATTTATGATTTACTGATATTATAATTCATTCTTGTAGCTTCTTTGACGTTTTCAGTGCTATGGTTCAGCTGTTTTCATGGAAGCATTAATTGACATGTCGCTCCCTTCCTCCTTGCTTGTTGCTTGTTCTTCCTGCTTCCTTTTCTGTCTTTTTTTACATGGAGTGCATGTCTGTAATTTACGTGTTTCACAATGTTACATATTTTACTTCTACTATTACAATCACTGATAGCTTCCTGTCGTTTTACTTGCTACAGTTCGGGGGATGACATGTTACTGATAAGTAAGACGTCCAAAACAAGTGCGACTGCAGGCGTTCAAGCAAACATCATCATCATCATCATCAGGTGCCCTGTCGCATGGCGTTGGCGATCATGGACTTCCATCTGTCTCTATCTCTCGTTGCCCCCAGCATCTCCTCCACCCTCCTCGTCTTCAGCCACTCCACAAGTCCGTCTAGCATTTTCTCCCTGGGTCTACCTGGTGCTCTCTTTCCCTCCAGCTTTCCCGTTGTGACCAGGTGCTCCAAATCCCCCTTCCTCATAAACTGGCCTATAAATGTTGCCTGTCTTTTCCTAATCTTCCTTATGAATGATCTACTTGTGTCTGCCTCCATTAAGACTGTCTCGTTTGTTTTCTTTGCTGACCATGGAACTCTCAAACTCTTCAAGCAAACAGGAACCAGAAAAAACACGAAAATAGAATCAGAACGCGTATTTAATACGACCAGACAAGACAGGTGCAAATGTTCGGCCAACTGGCCTTTGTCAAGCATAAACGTAAGATCACAAACGGATAAACAACTTTTCGTCCCTGTTGCTTCGTCCAGTGGGAGAATAGGGACTAAAGACTTAGTGCCTTTTCTCCTACTGGACGAAGCAGCAGGGAGGTTTTAGTCTGCTTCTCCTAATTTTTATAATTGTTGTTTGTTCGTTTGTGATCTTACGTTTACGCGTGACAATGGCAAGTTGGCCGAAAATTTGTGCCTGTCTTGTCTGGTTGAATTAAATACACGTTCTGATTTTATATTCGTGTTTTTCTGGTTATGTTACTGTTATTTTTCTTCTGCTTAACAAACTGTCAGGTAAGTCTTGCTGCCCCCTAAATTGTGTGTATTTGTTCTTCAACGTATTTTGTGTATGCCTGACAAATGGACAGCTGGGCGATAATGTGTGCCTGTCCTTGCATTTTCATGTTTTTAATACGCGTTCTGACTGTATTTACGAGTTTCTGATATCACAATGGTGAGAAAGTGTTTGCCGTTAGTTCACCGATCACCATATCACAATGTCTCACTGCTGGAGTCCACTTGTCCTGATTCACTGACGGCGCAAGTTCCGTTCGACATGTTTTGTTTTTCTGTCCTCTGATGGAGAATGGGATATACAGGGGCGGAATTGAAGGGGAATAAAATTAATCTTACTTTACCAGAGTACAGAAATGGAACAGGCATGGATCTGATCATAAAACACTCCCCGTGGCCATCTTTTGCCCTCACTAACAATCAGTGATTATTCAAGAGAGAGAGAGAGAGAGAGGAGAGAAGAGAGAGAGAGAGAGACAGAGAGACAGAGAGAGACAGAGAGAGACAGAGACAGAGACAGAGACAGAGAGAGAGACAGAGACAGACAAGAGGAGAGAGAGAGAGAAGGGGAGAGAGAGAGAGAGAGAGAGAGACAGAGAGAGACAGAGACAGAGAGAGACAGAGAGAGAGAGACAGAGAGAGACAAAGAGAGAGAGAGAGGGAGAGAGAGAGAGAGAGAGAGAGAGAGAGACAGACAGACAGACAGACAGACAGACAGACAGACAGGCAGACAGACAGACAGACAGACAGAAAAGGGGACTTCAAATTTGTTAAGCCTAACCCCAGCTCAAGATCTTCAGCAAATTACAAACGGCACAACGATGTCTGCGGCCATGTCTTAATACATAGATTTTCATCGTTTCAACCTTCTCCCTAGGCACTGATGTTACTAAACAAATTAGCACCATCATTGTTGCCTTCATTCATGTCCTGAAGCATGTAAACAAATTGTGTGTCATGCAGAACAAAAACAAAACAAAACAAAACAAAACAAGCAAACAAACAAACAAAAGCACACACAAACAAAACAAAACAAAACAAAACAAGAAAACCAAACCAAAACAAAACTGAGAACATCTCAGATCTGTGCATCCAGACCAAGTATTGAATGAAATAGAAGGAAGGTAGGAGGGCTTGAGGAGAAATGCTGAGCACAATCAGTGCAATAGAAACAAGTTTTACACAATTACCAACTTCTGTGGGGGGGGGGGGGGTTGACGCTGCTGACTGTGTGCTGCTGTAAATGTTGGACGTCATCCCACTGCCTTGGTGGCAGGGTTTTCTCCTAGTGTGGGACAGAGAGAGACAAATGATGGATGTTTTATTTCTACACACTACTAGATATCTCCTAGTGTGGGACAGAGAGAGACAAATGATGGATGTTTTATTTCTACACACTACTAGATATCTCCTAGTGTGGGACAGAGAGAGACAAATGATGGATGTTTTATTTCTACACACTACTAGATATCTCCTAGTGTGGGACAGAGAGAGACAAATGATGGATGTTTTATTTCTACACACTACTAGATATCTCCTAGTGTGGGACAGAGAGAGACAAATGATGGATGTTTTATTTCTACACACTACTAGATATCTCCTAGTGTGGGACAGAGAGAGACAAATGATGGATGTTTTATTTCTACACACTACTAGATATCTCCTAGTGTGGGACAGAGAGAGACAAATAATGGATGCTTTATTTCTACACACTACTAGATATCTCCTAGTGTGGGACAGAGAGAGACAAATGATGGATGCTTTATTTCTACACACTACTAGATATCTCCTAGTGTGGGACAGAGAGAGACAAATGATGGATGTTTTATTTCTACACACTACTAGATATCTCCTAGTGTGGGACAGAGAGAGACAAATAATGGATGTTTTATTTCTACACACTACTAGATATCTCCTAGTGTGGGACAGAGAGAGACAAATGATGGATGCTTTATTTCTACACACTACTATCTCAGAGTGTGGGAAAGAGAGAGACAGATGATGGATGCTTTATTTCTACACACTACTATCTCCTAGTGTGGGACAGAGAGAGACAAATGATGGATGCTTTATTTCTACACACTACTATCTCAGAGTGTGGGAAAGAGAGAGACAGATGATGGATGTTTTATTTCTATACACTACTATCTCCTAGTGTGGGACAGACAGAGACAAATGATGGATGTTTTATTTCTACACACTACTATCTCCTAGTGTGGGAAAGAGAGAGACAAATGATGGATGCTTTATTTCTACACACTACTATCTCCTAGTGTGGGACAGAGAGAGACAGATGATGGATGCTTTATTTCTACACACTACTATCTCCTAGTGTGGGACAGAGAGAGACAAATGATGGATGTTTTATTTCTACACACTACTATCTCCTAGTGTGGGACAGACAGAGACAAATGATGGATGCTTTATTTCTACACACTACTATCTCCTAGTGTGGGAAAGAGAGAGACAAATGATGGATGCTTTATTTCTACACACTACTATCTCCTAGTGTGGGAAAGAGAGAGACAAATGATGGATGCTTTATTTCTATAGACTACTACATCACTGATGACAATCATCATCGGTCTCCATTCACCTGGACTGGACAGTGGGTTTAGCGTCAGGTAAAGCCACACAAGGCCATATAGATGATGTGGTAGAAAGATGAATTGGTTCAGCACGACAGAAATGTTCTAATTTTAATGATGAACAGACACGATGCTACGTTTAAATAATTCAAAATTAGATTACATTAGCTAATGTTCTAAAGTATATGAGATGTACGCAAAACAAAACAAAAAAACCCACACAACCAACAAACAAAACAAACAAAAAACCAAAACACGCACAACCACCAAAAAAGCCACCACCAACACATATTGCATTCACTTGATACTGACATGGTAAACTGTACTTTAGCACATGTAATAAGGAGTACGATTGGTTTGTTGATAGCAGCGTGTATCACATGCTGATATTTGCACAACTACGACATCTGCAACATTTATATATGTAGTTAAAATGTGAACAATATTCTGTAGAGACTGATGGCAACCTAGAGTCACGTGTAATGGTGGTCGTTATCGATTCATCATTTTCACCGACATGTCATGGATATTTTTGTCACTCTGACTTTGCCAAGACAGGGGGCAATATAATGATAATAATAATAATAATGAAATTTATAAGGAGCCAAATCTTGATTCAAGAATCAGACCAAGGCTCGTACTCTCATCATTCACCAAGCAATTACCCACCAACGACCAAAAGAATCCAGGTCACAAAGCATCTGCAAACTAGGAGGGAAAGATAGTAGGGGAGAGGGGCCTGTGATCCTTGACTCAAGGTGTCATCCTCTCTCTGGGTCAGTCTGTATGCCCCCCCCCTCTCTCTCTCTCTCTCACACACACACACATACACAAGATGTCATGCTAGTGTACACTCAATTCTGTTTGGCGAATGACCCAAGCGATCATCCTCTCTATCACATATACACACTATTCCAGATAGTTTTCTCTTTCTCCCCTCCCCTCTGTTACTTTCTCTTTCACTCACCGTGTCCCACTGTCTCTCACATCTTTTTTAAACCAAGACCTCAGAAAGGTAAGAAGGCTGATTGGGCTTCAGGAGAGGGACCTGGGAAATACACATCATCTCTCCAATACTTTTATGCCGGGGCAGCCGGGTGAATGCCGTCCTCTTCACGATTTTCAACTGCCGTGCGATCATGTAGCTTGCGTAGACCAGAAGGTACACAGGTCTGACTAGTATGGTAGTGCTTGTGTCTGTCATTTATCAACGTGCTATGAAAGACCTGATTCTTTCAGTGAACTTATTATTACCTTCGCTCCACATTATGACTTTATCAAACGGGACGGACAGGTTGCCCCATACAGCTGAGAGGCCATAGTGGGGTGATATAGCAGACACCTCAACCATTTTTAGGGACGGCATTACAGCATTATCCCCTGTCTCTTCTCCTTTCCCCAGATCTTGAAAATGGTCAGGCATTACTTCATAGCTGTGTGAACTGGAAGCCACATTCAGACAACTTTTCTTGAGTCAGACTGGAGGGTGGGAGCTGTACGTCTTCTACAGCCAGGCCTGAAGAAACGTGTAATCCACTGCAAAACCGTCCGTCGCTGAAAGCAAGGCCAACAAGCCAGCAAGCCCACTTCTCTCCCTTTATCACTTCCGCTAACATTACGGCCCTTGATGCACCACCTGGACCACTTTGTTTTGCCAGGAATCTGAAATCTGATTTTCTGTTTTCATGTTTTATCATGGCAAAGATATTTATGCATTGCTTTCATCGGGCTCTGTTTTTGAAAGAGGCTGATGAGAAAGCAGGGTGGAAACTGTGATAGTCCAAATAAACACACACTGGCGCGTGTACACACACACACACACACACACACACACACACACACACACACACACACACACACACACACACACACACACACACACACACACACACACACACACACACACACACACACTCTCTCTCTCTCTCTCATCCTCACTGCAGCACGTGCACATCTCACTTAAGAAACTAAACAATGCACTTTCTCTATAAAGAACTGAAGAGTCGATCACTCATAAATATGTGTATAATGACAACCAAGCAACTGAAAACTGGGCGAATAAGGAAATAATCTATTGACATGTTACGTTTAATTGGTCATTTCTAATTTTCGAAAAGGTAAAAGTATTTCATTCATACTTGAGTCTTGTATCAATATATCTGACATTTATTTTTCAGCTTCAGCTTCACTTTTCTCAGAATGGACTTTAAGGTCCCAGAAAGTTTTTTTTTTGCCTTCGAGCACGGTTACTCAGAAAATTTCGTTCAACTGGGTGCTATCTTCTACTGTCCATCCTGATACCAACCAGAAAATTAAGTTATTTAGTACTGAAAGTAAATCAATAAATCTCTCCATCACCTGACAAACTATTTAAACGTATTAAAACACTATAAACACTTTCAACTTGTTTAAAAACATTTTAACCTGTGTCAGTTCATAATTCAGTTTCAGTTTTTCAAGCTGACGTTTCTGCGTTTCGAATAAACTCCATATGCATTAACGTCACAGGTGCCATGTGATGGAGAGGATTTAAAATGATTATGGCACAAGCCTTAAGCCTGCAGATAAACCCATGAATTGGCCAGGTCCTTCTCTGGTTGAACTGTCAAATCACTGTTTATTCAAGACAGAAGTCATCTTGAGTACCTGAAACTGAAGCTGAACTGTGAATTGACATTGATTATTTATAACAGTGTTTTTTAAACCAAAAAGTTGAAAATGTTCACAATGTTACAATAGTCTATACTTGCTCTATTGACGAGACGTAAAATCTCTACCAGCAATTCCACAGAGTGCAAGCCTCTAACCATCTCATGGAAATGTCTAAGAATATTATCAACTTGACCGACCTCCGTGTTCGTCTGTGCTGGTCTACCATTATTCTCACTGGGTCCTCTGGTGTGTGGACATTGTCTTGTTTTGCTGATAAGTTACATAGCAAATTGATCAAGATTATAACTTTAAAATCAGTAATACTCGCCAGTTCCTCAGCTTTTATTGCACGCAGTATGAGCAAATCCTGTAAATGCTTAGGAATACAAGGCCTTGTTCTAGTTGTCTTAATAACATCATGTTCTATTTGTAAAAACAACGTTATGGTCCAGTTCTCTTAACAACATGTTCAAGCTGTCTTAATAACATCATGTTTCAATTGTCTTAACAACATGATGTTCTAGTTGTCTTAAAAACATCATGTTCTCGTTGTCTTAACAACGTTATGGTCAAGTCGTCTTAACAACATCATGGTCTAGTCATCTTAATATGATGTTCGAGTTGTCTTAACAAAATCACGCTCTGGTTGTCTTAACAAAATCACGCTCAAGTCGTCTTAACAACATCATGTTCTAGTTGTCTTAACAATATCATGGTCAAGTCGTCTTAACAACATCATGGTCTGGTTGTCTTAACAACATCATGGTCTGGTTGTCTTAACAATATCATGGTCTGGTTGTCTTAACAACATCATGGTCTGGTTGTCTTAACAACATCATGGTCTGGTGTCTTAACAACATCATGGTCTGGTTGTCTTAACAACATCATGGTCTGGTTGTCTTAACAACATCATGGTCTGGTTGTCTTAACAACATCATGGTCTGGTTGTCTTAACAACATCATGGTCTGGTTGTCTTAACAACATCATGGTCAAGTCGTCTTAACAACATCATGGTCTGGTTGTCTTAACAACATCATGGTCTGGTTGTCTTAACAACATCATGGTCTAGTTGTCTTAACAACATCATGGTCTGGTTGTCTTAACAACATCATGGTCTGGTTGTCTTAACAACATCATGGTCTGGTTGTCTTAACAACATCATGGTCTGGTTGTCTTAACAACATCATGTTCCAG
The DNA here is from genome assembly GCA_030674185.1 of Monoplex corrugatus. Classification (NCBI taxonomy): domain Eukaryota; kingdom Metazoa; phylum Mollusca; class Gastropoda; order Littorinimorpha; family Ranellidae; genus Monoplex; species Monoplex corrugatus. The sequence continues at coordinate 41,057,122 of JAPXFY010000016.1, forward strand.
TTGTCTGAACAACATCATGTTCTGGTTGTCTTAACAACATCATGTTCCAGTTGTCTGAACAACATCATGGTCTGGTTGTCTTACCATATCATGGTCTGGTTGTCTTAACATCATGGTCTGGTTGTCTTAACAACATCATGGTCTAGTTGTCTTAACAACATCATGGTCTGGTTGTCTTAACAACATCATGGTCTAGTTGTCTTAACAACATCATGGTCTGGTTGTCTTAACAACATCATGGTCTGGTTGTCTTAACAACATCATGGTCTGGTGTCTTAACAACATCATGGTCTGGTTGTCTGAACAACATCATGGTCTGGTTGTCTTAACAACATCATGTTCCAGTTGTCTGAACAACATCATGTTCTGGTTGTCTTAACAACATCATGGTCTGGTTGTCTTAACAACATCATGGTCTGGTTGTCTTAACAACATCATGGTCTGGTTGTCTTAACAACATCATGGTCTAGTTGTCTTAACAACATCATGGTCTGGTTGTCTTAACAACATCATGGTCTGGTTGTCTTAACATCATGGTCTGGTTGTCTTAACAACATCATGGTCTGGTTGTCTTAACAACATCATGGTCTAGTTGTCTTAACAACATCATGGTCTGGTTGTCTTAACAACATCATGTTCCAGTTTGTCTGAACAACATCATGTTCTGGTTGTCTTAACAACATCATGTTCCAGTTGTCTGAACAACATCATGGTCTGGTTGTCTTACCAATATCATGGTCTGGTTGTCTTAACATCATTGTCTGATTGACTTAACAACATCATGGTCTGGTTGTCTTAACAACATCATGGTCTGGTTGTCTTAACAACATCATGGTCTGGTTGTCTTAACATCATGGTCTGGTTGTCTTAACAACATCATGGTCTGGTTGTCTTAACAACATCATGGTCTGGTTGTCTGAACAAATCATGGTCTGGTTGTCTTAACAACATCATGGTCTGGTTGTCTTAACAACATCATGGTCTGGTTGTCTTAACAACATCATGGTCTGGTTGTCTTAACAACATCATGGTCTGGTTGTCTGAACAACATCATGGTCTGGTTGTCTGAACATCATGGTCTGGTTGTCTTAACAACATCATGGTCTGGTTGTCTTAACAACATCATGGTCTGGTTGTCTTAACAACATCATGGTCTGGTTGTCTTAACAACATCATGGTCTGGTTGTCTTAACAACATCATGGTCTGGTTGTCTTAACAATATCATGGTCTGGTTGTCTTAACAACATCATGGTCTGGTTGTCTTAACAACATCATGGTCTGGTTGTCTTAACAATATCATGGTCTGGTTGTCTTAACAACATCATGGTCTGGTTGTCTTAACAACATCATAGTCTGGTTGTCTGAACAACATCATGGTCTGGTTGTCTTAACAACATCATAGTCTGGTTGTCTGAACAACATCATGGTCTAGTCATCTTAACAGCATCATGTTCTAGTTGTCTTAACATTACGTTCTAGTCGTCACAATAACATCGTGTCCTGTTTGTCATAACAACGATAACTACATCTTGTTCCTTTGTCATACAGCATCATGTTCTAGTTGTCATAACAACCATAACAACTTCACGGTCTAGTCATAACAACATCAAATTTTTGCTGTCATAACATCATGTTCTAGATGTCAAAACAACATGTTGTAGTTGCCTTAACATCATGATCTAGTCATCTTAACAACATCATGTTTTACCTGTCTCAGCTCAACTTGATAACAACAATATGATGTGTGCCGACACACTGAGCTATTGAGCAAACAAATGCTAAGAGATTCTAAGAGTTTATTTCAATAAAAACTGTCTGGTCAGTTTGGAAATTTACATAGGACTAAGCTGTGAAGAAGATTTTCTTTCTCTCCGTTTAAACTGTGGGTCGGCTTAAAAGAGTCTTATGTGCAACAATGTGAAGTATAGTGTTTTCGCCAATAAGACCAAGTTAGAATATTTGGTGATATTTTAGTGTTTGTCTCTATCGATCATAAACACAAAAACAAACAAACAAACAAACAAAAATGAAAACCTCGAATAAACATACGAGCAAACAAAACCAACGAACAAACCAACAAACGAACCAACGAACGAACAAACAAACGAACGAACGAACCAACTAACCAACCAGCCAGTCCAAGAAACGAACAAACGTACAAGCGAACGAAGAAGAAAAGAGCAATTTTACTGAACAAACATTACCTATCTACCTACCTCGTTACCTATCTACCTACCTCGTTACCTACCTACCTACCTATCTCTGTCTGCCTGTCTGTCTCTATCTGTGTGTATCTCTCTCTCTATCTGTGTGGCTGTCTATCTATAATCTCATCTCACTCTCTCTTTCTATCTATCTCTATCTCTCTGTCTATCTATCTCACTCTCACTCTCTCTCTATCTATCTATCTATCCATCATCTATTTATCTATCTATTTATCTCTCTCTCTATCTATCTATCTATCTATCTCATATGTCTGTCTATCTATTACATACAAACAGAACAACAACATGAAAATCATCAGTTGGGGACAGTCTCATAGTGTTACTGAACATCGGTCCCATACTACTACTGAACACACCGATCTACTCATACTGTAACTCATAGATCTCTCTCTTCTAATTCAAACCACACCAACTAGGGAGAGAAAAAAGTCTTTCTTTTTTCCTTACAGCTTAACCCCAAGCAAATTTCAATATTGACAAAACGATTTGAGTGTAAAAATGTCAGAATCGTCTGTCGAAATTCTCAGCATCTGTTTGCTGGAGGGTTCAGAGTGAGGAGTGGGGGGTGTAGGTGAGGTGGGGAGGTGGCCTGGGAGGATTGTTTGGTGGTAGAGGAGAACTTGGGTGAGTGGGAGTGGATGTCGCACCACTATGTGATGATCCTGTTGTTTGAACTGAGACAAGTTTTTTTCCCTTGCAAAGAAAGTCCTGGTTTCTTGGATTTCGGCTATTAGACCGTAAAAGACATATTCGGCGTGGAAGTAGTTAAGTAATTATAACAACAATGACGGTGATATGAATGATTACAATGACAATGATAATATTTATTTTACTGATAGTAATGTCTATACTGTTTTATAAGGACACACATTTTTTCCCCAATATATTTGTGCACAATATTTATCAATGATAAAACGCGTTTTAAGTTAATGAACCGAATTGGGACAATTTGAACATCATGTCTGTGTCAGAACCATTTTCAGATTCAGTTTTTCCCAACAGTCTCTCAATCTGTCTGATGATGATGATGATGATTATTATTATGATGATGATGATTATGATGATGATACTACAACCACCAAAAACTTTAATAATTCTACTACTACTACTAATAAACAACAACAACAACAACAACAACAACAACAACAAAAACAACAGTGATAATAATGACAATGGCTGTATGATAAGATCCCTGAGAGGTTCACAAAAGAATGAAAGCAAAAGGCAGACACCTGTAAAACAGCCTTTATCGCTATGATGAAGACACCTGTCACCCGTCAGCATCATCCAGTTCCATGTAGCTGCCGCAGCAGACGTGACAAGAACTCTCCTCCATTTACTCCCATCCTGACTTCTATGTGCTGCTGTGTAGACTTTCAAACCGCTGATGCTAATGATGTTGTTCATACAGAATGTGGTGGTCAGTCAGGATTTCTTGTAGCCTCAGTTTTTTTTTTTTGGTAAAAAATGGTGTCACTAGCTTTGCGCGTGTGTGTGGCGGATTGCAAACTAATGAAAACGGATGAATAGAAATATTACAATAGTAAAAAAGCAATAAAAGTTAATTGTGGTTCATACATCCACATAATATGTCAAAAACAAACAAACAAACAAACAAACAAACAAACAAACAAACAAACAAGCAAGCAAACAATCCTCATTTACCTAGGCACACACAAATCATCTTTAAACAACTGTAGACATATGTTCTACTTTTCATAGTCAAAAGATGCTGATAGACAGTGAGGTAACTTCCTTCAATCATCATCATCATCATGTGCCTTGCCGCATGGCGTTGGCGATCATGGGCTTCCATCTGTCTCTATCTTTTGTTGCCTCAAGCATCTCTTCCACCCTCCTTGTCTTCAGCCACTCTGCAAGTCCGTCTAGTATCTTCTCCCTGGGTCTACCTGGTGCTCTCTTCCCCTCCAGCTTTCTCGTCGTGACCAGGTGCTTCCTTCAATGTTCTTTTCTTTTCTAAAGCTTCTTCTCAATTGTTCTTTACAATACACAATGTCCCTGGGAATATACAGAACACACACACCACTGACATAAAGAAAGGCACAATCTCCGTAAAAAAAGAAGGGACCAAAAAACGAACAGGTAAAGGAATAAACTACAGATCAGTCCAGAGATGACATGCCAAACTCAGCATTATTATGCAAGCAAGTTATCCACGAGAGGCATACAGTACAAAGAGAAACCGTACATCACCGTTACTGCATACATGTACAAATGCTGCATTACATGCAAAGGATTTTCAGCATGAACTCCCTGCAATGTTTGCCAGGACAATCATCCCTGTATACCTTGGTAGGATATGATTCTACACATATCAACACATTTCGACCTCTGTATTCAAGTTTACATCGTCTACTAATGTTTTTACTTGGCAAGATACTCATTTAGTTTGTTGGTTGTTCACCCTCATTCGTTTAGTTGATCATTAGTTATTCATCAAGTTATTGGTTTTCCTTCAACTGTTCATTTATACGTTGGTTAGTTATCTAGTTATATAATTACTTTCCAGTTTCGAATTTGTTCAAAAGGGATTCATCGCACTTGGATGTTCCATATGCACTCCACTCAAATCTGCCAGTTCTTATCTGGCACTCACCCCTGTGCAAAAACCCTATGTGCTAAGTCACTTAGTTTATCACACAGTTATGGACAGTTATGTGGATGGTACACTGTAACACCAAGCCATCTTTCCCAACACGTCTCGTACAAATAGTGAACATACCATGCCATCCTGTTTCGTTCCTACCTTCACACATAAATCTCTGTTTTCAGAGGAGAAATCATCTTTACGACTTATCCCTATGCAACTTTCAATATCGACCGGAAGACTGGGGCTTGAAAATGTCAGAACCGTTTGACGAAATTCTTAACATTTGTTTGCTAAAGAGTTCAGCCTGTGTGTGTGTATGTGAAGGGGGTGGGGATGGGTGGACAGGTTTGGTGTGACAGCACACTACTGTGTCGTGATCATGTTGTTTGAGTTGAGACAACTTGTGCACGTAGTTTGTGCCAACCTGCTTTTGTCGCTGGCCTACACTGGTTTGTGTTTAATCTTTGTCTGTCTGTATGTCTCTCTCTCTCTCTCTGCAACCTCTGTTTGTTTTGTATGGGACAGTGTGACAGTGTTCTGTTTGTTAACTTAAATGGTAGTGAGGCCGAGCCAAGATGTTCCTGTACGTAGAACTTAGAACTCTGACTAGGGAAAACAACTAGTGATACAAGGATATCCTGAAGGCAAGCCTCATCAGTTGTGGCATCAATACTAACAACTATGAAGACACTGCCCACAACACTGCATACTGGTATCAGCAGAGCATCATGGCACAATCATTTCTGAACAGGAAAGAAAAGCTGCTATTTAACGGAACAGAGACCGGTGGAAGCGAAACCCGGGGCCACAGGACGTCCTCCTATGCGGTGCCCTTGAAAGTACATGGTCTTTTAGGATAGGTTTTGTATCCCCCATGGAGACTCCTACCAGGTGTTGAAGACCAGCATAGCTACCCATCCATCGGATCAATGGGACACTCCATCAGTGCATTTTTCTTCATTCGTGTTTGTTTTTTTCGTGAGGTAATTGCATTTATTGGACATTTTATGAGGAAAGGGGAATTAGAGCACCTGGTCACAACAGGAAAGCTGGAGGGAAAAAGAACACCAGGTAGACCAGGGAGAAAATATTGGACGGACTTGCAGGGTAGTTGAGGACCGAGAGGGTGGGAGATATACTTGCAATGACAAGGGACAGATGCATATATGGAGGGCCATGATCGCGAATGCCATGCGGCAGGGCAGTTGATAATGATGATGATTCATGAGGTAATTAGTGAATTAGGTACGGAAAACGTGCATTTGTTTGTGTCTTTTTCAAAGAGCCTGTCAGCGTAAAAAGCTTGTGTGCAGGCATAAGGCTTTCTGGGTCTTCTCTATCCCATGGCGTCTGAGGCGCTAGTGTATCGGGAATTCACTCCGAGTAAGGACATGTTACTCTGAAAAATTGAAACTAACTGGGAATGTGAAAGGCAGGCAAGAACATCAAACTGTTTGGCTGGTCCCGTATTAATACCGAACGTACCAGCCTGTTCCATTCCTACTGTCACACATAAATCTCTGTCTTTTAATTCAAACCACAATTTCAGAGACAAAAAGAAACAGCTTCATAGCTCAGCCTTATGCAAATTTCAATATTGACAGGAAGATTGAGGTTTGAAAATGTCAGAACTGTTTGTTGAAATTCTCAGCGACTGCTTGCTAAAGAGAGCTGTGTGTGTGTGTGTGTGTGTGTGTGTGTGTGGTGGTGCGTGTGTGTGTGTGCGTAGTTTGTGTGTGGTGTGTGTATGGTGTCGTGTGTGTGCGAGTTGTGTGTGGTACGTGTGTGGTGTGTGTGTGGTGTGTGTGTGTGTGTGTGTGCGTGTGTGTTGTGTGTGCGTATGTTGTGTGTGTGTATGTGTGTTGTGTTGTGGTGTGCGTTGTGTTGTGTGTGTGTGGTGTGTGTGTGTGTGTGTGTGGTGTGTGTGTGTGTGTGGTTTGGGTGTGTGTGTGTGTGTGTGTGTTGTGTGTGTGGGTGCGTGTGTGTGTGCGTGAGACATATTGTGCTATAATCCCGTTATTTGAGTTGGGACAACCTGAATATGTTTTGTGTGCACACCTGGCCTTGATGGTGGCCTATACTGATTCGTATGTGCTGTTTTTCTCTCTTCATTTTCTCTGTGTGTGTCTCTGTGTCTCTCTGTCATTCACTCTGTATATATACACATTTATTTGTCTGGGGCAGTGTTACAGTTTTATTGTTTTTTTTCCGTCTGTGCGTAAGTCTGTTCACTCACATGATAATGTGGCTGACATCAGGTAAGAATTCTACGTTGGTATATGCATGTAACAAGATCCAACGGCTTTGTTAAATCAGTCCTCTGAGAAACGGTTTAAGGATGGAGACGGTTAGAAAGAAGAATAAGAAGAAGAGTAAAAGAAGAAAAAAATCGATGGACTGACAACATTGCAGAATGGATAGAAATATCCTTAAACAGACCCAAGGCTTTGGCACACAACAGAGCTGAATAAATCTGGTGAACAGTTTTTTAGTGCCACACCCTAGTAACTCGTCACTGTGTTAAGGAAGGAGAAAAAGAAGAAGAAGAAGAAAAGAAGAAGAAGAAGAAGAAAGAAGAAGAAGAAGAAAGAAGAAGAAGAAGAAGAAGAAAGAAGAAAAGAAGAAGAAGAAGAAGAGAGAAGAAGAAGAAGAAGAAGAAGAAAGAAGAAGAGAAGAAGAAGAAGAAGAAGAAGAAGAAGAAGAAGAAGAAGAAGAGAAGAAGAAGAGAAGAAGAAGAAGAAGAAGAAAGAAGAAGAAGAAGAAGAAGAAGAAGAAGAAGAAAGAAGAAGAAGAGAAAAGAAGAAGAAGAAGAAGAAGAAGAAGAAAGAAAAAAGAAGAAGAAGAAGAAAAAAGAAGAAGAAGAAAGAAGAAGAAGAAGAAGAAGAAGAAGAAGAAGAAGAAGAAGAAGAAGAAGAAGAAAGAAGAAGAAGAAGAAAAGAAGAAAAGAAGAAGAAGAAGAAAGAAGAAGAAAAGAAGAAAGAAAGAAGAAGAAGAAGAAGAAGAAGAGAAGAGAAGAAGAGAGAGGGAGAGAGGAAGGAAAGCAATCTGTGGTTGACGGGGTTGTCACACTTATATTTTGTCTGTTCTTAATCTACCCTAGACATCCACCCTCACATTCTCATCTTCTATCATTTGTATTACCACCGTCACCCTCACCATCATCATCATCACCACCAACATCACTGCCACCATCATCACTATCACTACCACCATCACCACCAAAAGCACCACATCACTCGAAGACCGAAAAAACCAAACCAACTGTCACTGACCATGAACACTGAGGAAGACAGATCGGATCTGGATGGGGTTGGTGTTGATCTGACACGTGTAGTTGCCGGCGTCAGAGGGACGCACGTTCCGCACGTGCAGGTTCCACTCCTTGACGTAAGGCCTCTCCAGGCTGATACGCTCGTCCGAGATGATGCGACGATCCTCAAAGGTCAGCAGCTTGCCTCTGTGGTCAAGCCACACCACCTGAAAACACAACGTAACTGGGGGTTAGTACTGATTGAAATCAAATTTGCTTAGTTTTATATTTATGCTTTGTTAACTATACAAGGCTTTCGATCGGGTAAGACATGAAGAACTGATCAACCAACTAGAAAGACTCAATATTGATGGAAAAGATCTACGAATAATCAGAAATATGTATTGGGAACAAACAGCTGCAATGAGAATAAAAAACAATATAAGCTCTTTCCAAAACATCAAAAGAGGAGTCACACAGGGTTGTGTTTTGTCACCAGATCTGTTTTCACTTTACAGCGAAAACATCATGAGAAACCTAGAGGAAGTCCCTGGATTAAAGGTTGGAGGAAAAATGACAAATAACATTCGATACGCAGATGACACCGTGCTAATTGCAGAAAGTGAAATGGACCTACAAAACCTTGTGAATATACATTACTAGAAATAGAAAGCAAAGGTAAGGGCTTGGAACTAAACAGCAGGAAGACCGAAGTCATGGTGATCAGTAAAAAACATGAAATCCCCTCATGCAAAATAACAGCAAATGGCAAAACCTTGAGACAGGTTGATAAATTTAAATACCTGGGAACGATCATTTCACCAGATGGCAGATGCACATCAGAAATAGCCAGCAGAATCGGCCAAGCAAAAACAACATTCAAGAAGATGGAGAGCATTCTTACCAACAAATGCCTATCAATTAACATCAGGAAGAGAGTTCTTGAATGTTATATAGAACCAATACTGTTGTACGGTTGCGAGGCGTGGACAGTCAATAAGTAAAGCCAGAACAAGATTGAGGCAGCCGAGATGTGGTTTCTAAGAAGGATGTTGAGAGTTCCATGGACAGCAAAGAAAACAAACGAGACAGTCTTGATGGAGGCAGACACAAGTAGATCATTCATAAGGAAGATTAGGAAAAGGCAGGCAATATTCATACGCCACTGTATGAGGAAAGGGGAATTGGAACTCCTGGTCACAACGGGAAAGCTGGAGGGAAGAAGAGCACCAGGTAGACCCAGGGAGAAGATACTAGACGGACTTGCAGAGTGGCTGAAGACAGGGAAGGGGGAAGAGATGCTTGAGGCAACAAGAGATAGAGACATTTGGAAGTCCATAATCGCCAACGCCATGCGGCAAAGCACCTGATGATGATGATGATATACCTTACGCTAGGTACGACCTCAAGACATTGCCAGTGCAGGCTCAAGGCTTATGCCATGACCATTTTGGATCTTCTCCATCACATGGCATCAGTGGCGTTGGTGCATATGGCATACATTCCTTGAGTGCAGACGTTATCTTGAGAAACTGAAACTGATACAGATTGTCAATCTATTCTACAATTTCTTTTTATGTAAAAAGTGTTATAGAAAATCCAGATTTTGGACTTCTCAAGGTGAATGTGACCTTGCAGAAGCTCCATTAAAATAAAAATTGACGTGGCTTGGAGACATCGGTAGACTGTCACAACAGTAAACACAGATTTTTGATATAGCCAACAGTTCCTAAAAGAAAGTGCTGTTCATACACCGTCCTCATAAAGTGATGATTTTCAGGTACTTCTGTCAGGTGTCAAGTACCAACACTCACAGTTTAAGTGAGGTTTGCTTCATAGAAAAGTAAAAGGTTTTCCCATAACCTGAGCGGCATTTGGACAGCGAGTGGGTAGACACCTCAGTTTTTTGTGACTTTGACCTCGGCGCTATGACTCTCCAAAGATCTACATCTTTACCCTAAATGTGGTATAGATCCATAAGAAACATGGTGACACCAAACAGACCGACCGACAGACAGATAAACAGACACCTTCCTACAGTCAATGTGAAATAATCTCCCCATTTTATGTATAAAAGAGAACTTAATTGGAAAAGAAATGCGGACACTTTCGCTTAACCTGTGTGGATGTAGAAAAATGAAATGGTAAAGACTTCTACTTTCCTTGGGACTAGTAACAATAGGGCAGTGTCCATCTCCACTCCCTCACTGCTTTACCTTCTATTACTCTGTCAGGTATCAATTTTCACAGCTGAAATGAGGTCTGTTTCTTAGAAAAGCAAGGTTTTTTTTTCTAATATACTGAGCTGTGTTTGGGCAGCAGGTGAGCAGAAACCTCAGCTTCCTTGAAAGCCAGAATTATAAGGATACTGCCCTAGTAGTTTAGGAGGTTATACAAAAAGATTCATTGCAATCGGATAATTCCATACGTGTTCCACCCAATCTGCCATTTGTTATCTACCAGATCCTCGAGCTTACGTAAAAGTCTATGAGCTGGCAAGGTCTTAGAATGAAGAAGGGGAAGGGGAAAAGGACCTTGGAAACGCTAAGCATACACCACCAGAATGACTGGAGCAATAAATGGGCAAAGAACAGGTTAGGTTTTATGTCGCAGGCTTTTATGGCTCTGCTGCATTTGCTAACCAGCCGACTAAACAAGGATAGGTAGCCGTTTACATATGGGTAGTCTTGTGTTGTCTTGTGATGGGAGTTGAGTAACTTATCAGCTGAAGCACCGTAGGGTCAAGACGTTTCAGATGGGTACAGGAAGGCAGTGTATTCAAGCCAAAGACCAAGTATGGCCACCAATCAAACCATACAACCACAGTCAATCGTACTTACACACGGATGTCACTGCCAGTGCTAAGCACTACGCTATCTAGTCAGTCTGTATAACAAGGAATAGAACGACAGGATTTGTTTTGTGGCAACTCAGTTCATGTAGGTATACGAAAAGTTTCTTTCTTTCTTTCTTTTGATGCTTCAGTCCTTTCTCACTGGTCACTTTTCTTTCAACACTTTTTAAAGTGGGTACAATCAACTTCAGTATCTCTTTGCCAAAGGACAGTGAGTACATTCATTAATATTTTACAACTGCTCGCGTGCCTCAGTTTCTTTATCGTAGGGTACACGTGTATTAAGCGTGTTGTCTAGCGTCAATAACATTCATTTGACACAGTCATAAACTCTACAAAGAAATTATCTCGCTAATTCCTATCATCAATATTCCTTTTCACTCCTAAGTATGAGTTTGCATACGCGGGTGTTCGCATAGAAGAATGAAAAACAAATAAACATGATGCGACGCATGATGATGGTGGTGAAGAGAAAGGATAAGAGATGCAGAGATGAAGAATCGAAGAGAAGAAGAAAAGAAGAAGAGAGTAAAAGAAGAAGAAGAAGAAGAAGAAAGAAAAGAGAAGAAGAAGAAGAAAAGAAGAAGAAGAAGAAGATAGAAGAATGCAAGAAAGAAGAAGAAGAAGAAAGAAGAAGAAGAAGAAGAAGAAAGAAAAGAAGAAGAAGAAGAAACAGAGAAGAAGAAGAAGAAGAAGAAGAAGAAGAAGAAGAAGAAGAAGAAGAAGAAGAAGAAGAAAGAAGAAGAAGAAGAAGAAGAAGAAGAAGAAGAAGAAGAAGAAAGAAGAAGAAGAGAAGAAAGAAGAAAAGAAAGAAGAAGAAGAGAGAAGAAGAAGAGAGAAGAAAAGAAGAAGAAGAAGAAGAAGAAGAAGAAGAGAGAAGAAGAAGAAGAAGAAGAAGAAGAAAGAAGAAGAAAGAAGAGAAGAAGAAGAAAGAAGAAGAAGAAGAAGAAGAAGAAGAGAAGAAGAAAGAAGAGAAGAAGAAGAAGAAGAAGAAGAAGAGAGAAGAAGAAGAAGAAGAAGAAAAGAAGAAGAAAGAAGAAGAAGAAGAAAAGAAGAAGAAGAAAAGAAGAAGAAGAAGAAGTAAAGAAGAAGAGAAGAAGAAGAAGAAGAGAAGAAGAAGAAGAAGAAGAAGTAAAGAAAGAAGAAGAAGAAGAAGAAGAAGAAGAAGAAGAAGAAGAAGAAGAAGAAGAAAGAAGAAGAAGAAGAAGAAGAAGAAGAAGAAAGAAGAAGAAGAAGAAGAAGAAGAAGAAGAAGAAGAAAGAAGAAAGAAGAAGAGAAGAAGAAGAGAAGAAGAAGAAGAAGAAGAAGAAGAAGAAGAAAGAAGAAGAAAAGAAGAAGAAGAAGAAGAAGAAGAAGAAGAAAGAGAAGAAGAAGAAGAAGAAGAAGAAGAAGAAGAGAAAGAAAAGAAGAAGAAGAAGAAGAAGAAGAAAGAAAGAAAGAAGAAGAAAGAAGAAGAAGAAGAAGAAGAGAAGAAGAAGAAGAAGAAGAGAGAAGAAGAAGAAGAAGAAAGAAGAGAAGAAGAAAGAAGAAGAAAGAAGAAGAAGAAAGAAAGAAGAAGAAGAAGAAGAAGAAGAAGAAGAAGAAGAAGAAGAAGTAAAAGAAAGAAGAAAGAAGAAGAAGAAGAAGAAGAAGAGAAGAAGAAGAAGAAGAAGAAGAGAAGAGAAGAGAAGAAGAAGAAGAAAGAAGAAGAAGAAGAAGAAGAAGAAGAAGAAGAAGAAGAAGAAGAGAAGAAGAAGAGAAGAAGAAGAAGAAGAAGAAGAAAAGAAAGAAGAGAAGAAGAAGAAAGAAGAAGAAGAAGAGAAGAAGAAGAAGAGAAGAAGAAGAGAAGAAGAAAAGAAGAAGAAGAAGAAGAAGAAGAAGAAGAAAGAAGAGAAGAAGAAGAAGAAGAAGAAGAAGAAGAAGAAGAAGAAGAAGAAGATAGAAGAAGAAGAAGAAGAAGAAGAAGAAAGAAGAAGAAGAAGAAGAAGAAGAAAAGAAAGAAAGAAGAAGAAAGAAGAAGAAAAGAAAGAGAGAGGAGAAGAAGAAGTGGAATTAGACGAAAACATACAAAGTGTAACGCCATAGTTTTATTGGAATCAACCTTTCTCTTTTTCTTACGTAACGATGATGTTCAGATCACTTCACAAACAACACAATCAACAACAACAGCTCATAAAAATTCTCCTCATTTACATCAAGTTGGAGGGAGAGGAAAAGTTAAAAAAAAAAGAAAATGCACGTAAATAAAAATCAAAGAGAAAAAAAAGACAAAAACTATGCACTTTGGCAAAAGTGAGAAGGAAATGAAGAAGTGGAGTAAGCGAGGAATCCCATTACTTGAGGTGAAATCAACTTACCCAGGTTATTGATCCTTCAATTTCGTCCTTTCAGTTATATTACAACTTCGACGCTATCGAAAAGTGAAGTAAACATACCCCTGCCCTCGCTCACTACCTACTTCTCTGTCTCTCTCTGTGTGACAGACAGACAGCCAGACACACACATACACACACACACGCGCGCGCGCGCGCGCGCGCACAAAAACACACACACACGCACAGAGATACACACACACAGACACAGACACAGACACAGACACAGACACAGACACAAAGACATACACTTCAAAGGAAAAGTCTGAGCCTGCCAACTCGACCGTGCGAGTGTGCATATAGCTATGAACCATGGACCCTGAAATTATTGCAATGCAAACAAACAGCCTTATCCAACTTCCAGAAGAGTGCAAGCTATGATTTGAGAGTACAGACTTTGTTCAAGCAGGATTCATCGCACTAGGACAATTCATAAGCGTCCCGACCCAACATGCCAGCAAGTATCTCTTAGACTACATGAGCTTGCGCAAAACCCTCGGCTCTGGCAAGGTCTCATGAAACACTAAGCTGACACCACCAGAATAATGGAAACACTAAGCTGACACCACAAGAATGATGGAAACATTCAGCTGACACCACCAGAATGATGGAAACATTTAGCTGACACCACCAGAATGATGGAAACATTCAGCTGACACCACCAGAATGATGGAAACGTTAAGCTGGGCAGCGAACAGGCCGGTGTCTGAATGTTACGCCCATGGCTCTATCTACAGATCTTGGGTCCACAGCTCTATCACGATGATTGTGATGTGAAGAACATTTCATGAAGTAACATCAGTACTCACACGTTTCATATGTCTGACAACAATGATCGGTAACACTTCTGTGTTTTAATCAGTGCGATACAAAATCTTCATGTCACGATGAGAATTTCATGTTTTACAACAACTGTCGGTGAAATACTTGAATAGTTCGCTTAAAGACTTTCGGGTGCAAAGTCTTTAAAATGCTTCCGTACCATCCTGACTGGCACACGGTTGCACTATAATTTGCCATGTACATGGAGAAGGATTGAATTCCAGACTCTAGACATGAAGTTTGCAACTCTATGAACCAAGCCATTATGGATAATGGATATCAACACGATGAGAACTAAAACTAAATATGGAATGAGGATGGGCACACATACATACATGAATTTTCACTCACAAATTAGTCTTAATACATTTATGAACTCAACAAAGACATACTTTTCTTAATACTGTATGGGAGAACGAAGAGGGGAGAGATAGATAGATAGATATATATAGAGAGAGAGGGAGAGAGAGTAGAGAGGGGAGGGAGAGGGAGGGAGGGAAGGAGAGAGAGAGGAACAGAGAGAAAGGGGATCTAGACAGAGAGAGAGAGAGAGAGAGAGAGAGGGAAGGAAGAGGGAGGGTGGGAAGGAGAGAGAGAGGAGCAGAGACAAAGGGGAGCTAGACAGAGAGGAGAGGGAGGGAGGGAGAGACAGGAACGGAGAGAAAGGGGAGCTAGAAGGGAGAGAGAGAGAGAGAGAAAGAGGAGAGGGAGAGGAAGGGAGGGAAGAAGAGAGACAGGAACAGAGAGAAAGGGGACATATAAAGGGAGAGAGAGGGGAAGAGGGAGAGAGAGAGAGAGAGAGGAGAGAGAGAGAGAGAGGAGAGAGAAAGGGAGGGAGGGAAGGAGAGAGATATCAGAAACTTTTGAAACAACTGTCTATCAAGCAGACTCACCCTTCCACCCCAATACAATTTAGCCCAATGGCCAAAACATACCAACATTCTTCTTTTCGTCAGATACAAACGACAGACAACAATAAATCCCAATGCTTAGCCAAGAAAAGTATTTATGAACCTGTGCCAACATTAAGAGCACGACGTTTTCAAAAAGAAAAATAATGAGGTTACTGAGAGCTGGGAACATCGAATCCCCGAAGTGTGGACAGCAAATGAGCATAATTACTGTATTTTGTTTCCATCTGATTTGTTATTCATAGAATTCATGTGAAATTGAGAATAATCTCTTTTTTTGTCAGGGCTCTGTCTTGTGAAATAGATAATCAAATAGATAAATAATAAATGAATAATAATAGGTTAATGGGTAAATAAACGAATAAACAAATAAATCAGTGAATACACGTGCCACAATCTGGTTTTGCTTGAAATGTTTATTTGAAATAGCCCAAATTTGACACAGAATTAAAAGCTAATGGTTGATACAACATTTTCAAACATTTTTGTTTGAATTCATTCCCCAACTAACCATGTGCATCCATGAGCACCACAACGAGTATTCTTGACTGTAACTTGTGTACGTGTCCAGGAAATATGTTTGTACATAGTGTGATTTACACGAACGCACAGTGACACATATTTCTTTTATCATGTACCAATTACATGTGCATTATTCAACACACACACAGACACAGACACACACACAGACACAGTATACACAGACACACACACACACATACACACACACACGACACACACACAGACACAGATACACACACACACACAACACACACACACACACACAAACACACACACACACACAACACACACACACACAACACACACAAACACACACACACACACACACACACACACACACACACACACACACACACACACAGAGGCATTACCATTCAACCTGAATTATTCGTTTCATGTTTATCTTAAAGAAATACATAGCTGGAGCCATAGATTAAAAAACCCCATCAAAAACAAAAAATCCAAACCTTTCTGCACAGCATTGTATAGTGGTCAGATGAAAAGAAACCTCGGAAGGAGAAGAAAAAAGATTAATTTGTAGTAAGAGAGATCCTAACCCAGGGTCGGGCTCAGGGGTACAGAGGAAACAGGAGGGGGAGAGGGATGGTAAGGAGTCCCCATGCTCCAGTCACGTGCCAGTCAGTATGGAGACGCCCCTCATCCCTTCAGCGAGGGTCTGAAGCATGCAGGCCACAAGAACTCTTAGTTAACAGAGCACCATCCCTGGCAAGATGATCCCCTGCCAGCCAGCCCTCCTCCACCATGTCATCTGATCAAAGAACTGGCCTCGTTGTGCCCATGGACATGGACAATCATCCAACGCCTTTCATCCCTCATCACCTGCCCGCCAGGCATGACCAGAGAGCACGGTCATCCCTGCAGGACTTAAAGCCCGTCAGGACATAGCATAGCTTGGCACATCGGAAAGAGTAATGGAAGTTGGGTTGGGATTCCATGGAACAAAGTGGATCTTTTCCGTTTTTTTGTTGTTTTGATTATTTATCAAAAGTGGGGACTCTATGTATTTATCATGAAGATTTGTGATGCTGTGAATTGAAGGTTATGTTGGGACGTTTGCAGGCGACGGGATGTGCACTCGCTGGACGTGTTGTAGAAAAGCATGGAAGAAATTAGTTTTTGGTCTGGTCGTGTATCATCTTTCCTTCCCTCTCTGTCCCTTTCTTCTTTTTATGTAGATCTTATTCATCTTGGAGTTTTGTACTCAGACGTTTGGAAAAAAATATACATAGACGATAGAAAATCACAATTTTTTTTAAAAAGAACGGAAACGTTTGCATGGAAACCTGTATCAAGAAAACCATGGTAGATAAATTTCACATAACACAATCGCCGACACACACGCAGACAGGCAAACAGACGATAGATAGACAGAAGGACAGACAAAAACAAAAGAAACAGCAACACTTGTCATCTAATTTCCTGTTTTGATTTGATACGTTATGCATAAGGTAAAAGAAAAAGACAGTAAGAAAGTGCGATGGATGAAGAAAACTAATCACCAAATCAACCAACCAACCAATCAATCAACCAAATAAACAAACAAGCAAGGCAAGCAAGCAAACAAGTTATCAACCAACTGACCAACCAACCAACCAGCCAACCAACCACCAACCAGCCATTCAATTAACAAACAAACAAACAAACAAACAAACAAACAAACAAACAAATAAACAAGCACCAAAGTTTCTTTGGTTTTGACTGTCTAGAAAACACAATATATTCTTTACGTCATCTTCATTAAAGATTACTGCAATTTAATACCTGTGAAAAAGAACTGTACGCTGTGTTGTAAGAAATGGATACAAATTAGATTAGAGGTGAGAGCGAAGGGTGTGGGGTGGAGTTGGGGTAGGAACATATGGGGATTGTGAGGGAGTGGTGTGGGGTGGTAAATGATATCACTTTTAAGGTAAACAGTAGATGTTCAAGAAATAGTATAGCGTTCTACACTGAAAAATAGTTTTCATGGTTCAGTTATCAGTTGATTGTTTTCTTTTCTCCCAGAGACAAAACCAGCGAAACAAACACAATTCAGCCTACTGACTTCGCCGCCAAATCTACTCGGATGAAAGGTAGGTACATGCATTGCTTTTTTCCTCCAGTTTCCACCCCACCTCTGTAGGTTCAACTCATTGCGTACTGATGATTGACAGTTTAATGGATTGGAGGCACACTCGCCCATCTCTGGAGACGTTGACACAGACAGGGTGAGAAGTCTCGACCTTCACCTTGATTTGATAGCTCTGTGCATGTGTCTGACGTTGTCGATTTGTGGGTTTCGCCAAATGGAGACTTGTTTCTTTCACATGTTGACTTTGTTTGACTGTTTGATTGTCTGTCTTTGTGAGTTTCTCCTGCATATTACAAACATGTGAAGATGACTGCTTTTTGTCACTTGCATTTTCTTTGTTTTGCATGTCTATTCTGTAAGGAACGTAATGAGTAGATCTGCTTTCAGTACTGTTAGAAACAAACAAACAAACAAACAAACAAACAAACAAACAAACAACAACAACAACACACACACACACAGACACACACATACACACACACACACACACACACACACACACACACACACACACACACACACACACACACACACACACACACACACATACACACACACATACAAAAGACGTTTTCCTCTCGCAAGTGTCCCTCCCTGGAACCATTCGCCATACTCTTCATTTCTTAGTCAGTTGTTTGGCTGTGTGATTATCCGTTTTCTAGCAGTTCTTTTATTTCTTTATCAGGTTCTGTCTGTGCCACTTACAATCTTTTATCATGTTCTGTCTGTGCCACTTGCAATCTTTTATCATGTTCTGTCTGTGCCACTTGTAATGCTTTATTTATCATGTTGTCTGTGCCACTTGTAATGCTTTATTTATCATGTTGTCTGTGCCACTTGTAATGCTTTATTTATCATGTTCTGTCTGTGCCACTTGTAATCCTTTATTTATCATGTTCTGTCTGTGCCACTTGTAATGCTTTATTTATCATGTTCTGTCTGTGCCACTTGTAATGCTTTATTTATCATGTTCTGTCTGTGCCACTTGTAATGCTTTATCATGTTCTGTCTGTGCCACTTGTAATGCTTTATTTATCATGTTCTGTCTGTGCCACTTGTAATGCTTTATTTATCATGTTGTCTGTGCCACTTGTAATGCTTTATTTATCATGTTCTGTCTGTGCCACTTGTAATCCTTTATTTATCATGTTCTGTCTGTGCCACTTGTAATGCTTTATTTATCATGTTCTGTCTGTGCCACTTGTAATGCTTTATTTATCATGTTCTGTCTGTGCCACTTGTAATCCTTTATTTATCATGTTCTGTCTGTGCCACTTGTAATCCTTTATTTATCATGTTCTGTCTGTGCCACTTGTAATCCTTTATTTATCATGTTCTGTCTGTGCCACTTGTAATCCTTTATTTATCATGTTCTGTCTGTGCCACTTGTAATGCTTTATTTATCATGTTCTGTCTGTGCCACTTGTAATGCTTTATTTATCATGTTCTGCTGTGCCACTTGTAATCCTTTATTTATCATGTTCTGTCTGTGCCACTTGTAATGCTTTATTTATCATGTTCTGTCTGTGCCACTTGTAATGCTTTATCATGTTCTGTCTGTGCCACTTGTAATGCTTTATCAGGTTCTGTCTTTGCCACTTGTAATGCTTTTATCATGTTTGTCTGTGCCACTTGTAATCCTTTATTTATCATGTTCTGTCTGTGCCACTTGTAATGCTTTATTTATCATGTTCTGTCTGTGCCACTTGTAATCCTTTATTTATCATGTTCTGTCTGTGCCACTTGTAATGCTTTATTTATCATGTTCTGTCTGTGCCACTTGTAATGCTTTATTTATCATGTTCTGTCTGTGCCACTTGTAATGCTTTATTTATCATGTTCTGTCTGTGCCACTTGTAATGCTTTATCATGTTCTGTCTGTGCCACTTGTAATCTTTATTTATCATGTTCTGTCTGTGCCACTTGTAATGCTTTATTTATCATGTTCTGTCTGTGCCACTTGTAATGCTTTATTTATCATGTTCTGTCTGTGCCACTTGTAATGCTTTATTTATCATGTTCTGTCTGTGCCACTTGTAATGCTTTATTTATCATGTTCTGTCTGTGCCACTTGTAATGCTTTATTTATCATGTTTGTCTGTGCCACTTGTAATGCTTTATTTATCATGTTCTGTCTGTGCCACTTGTAATGCTTTATTTATCATGTTTGTCTGTGCCACTTGTAATCCTTTATTTATCATTGTTGCTGTTCTGTCTGTGCCACTTGTAATGCTTTATTTATCATGTTCTGTCTGTGCCACTTGTAATGCTTTATTTATCATGTTCTGTCTGTGCCACTTGTAATGCTTATTTATCATGTTCTGTCTGTGCCACTTGTAATCCTTTATTTATCATGTTCTGTCTGTGCCACTTGTAATGCTTTATTTATCATGTTCTGTCTGTGCCACTTGTAATGCTTTATTTATCATGTTCTGTCTGTGCCACTTGTAATGCTTATTTATCAGTTCTGTCTGTGCCACTTGTAATGCTTTATTTATCATGTTCTGTCTGTGCCACTTGTAATGCTTTATTTATCATGTTCTGTCTGTGCCACTTGTAATGCTTTATTATCATGTTCTGTCTGTGCCACTTGTAATGCTTATTATCATGGTTCTGTCTGTGCCACTTGTAATGCTTTATCAGTTCTGTCTGTGCCACTTGTAATGCTTTTATCAGTTCTGTCTGTGCCACTTGTAATGCTTTATCAGTTCTGTCTGTGCCACTTGTAATGCTTTATCAGTTCTGTCTGTGCCACTTGTAATGCTTTATTTATCATGTTCTGTCTGTGCCACTTGTAATCCTTTATATTCTTCTGTCCATTGAGTTTTCGGTTTTGTCTGTGCCACTTGTAATGCTTTATTTATCATGTTTGTCTGTGCCACTTGTAATGCTTTATTATCATGTTCTGTCTGTGCCACTTGTAATGCTTTTATCAGTTCTGTCTGTGCCACTTGTAATGCTTTATTTATCATGTTTGTCTGTGCCACTTGTAATGCTTTATTTATCATGTTCTGTCTGTGCCACTTGTAATGCTTTATCATGTTCTGTCTGTGCCACTTGTAATGCTTTATCAGTTCTGTCTGTGCCACTTGTAATGCTTTATTTATCATGTTCTGTCTGTGCCACTTGTAATGTTTTATCATGTTCTGTCTGTGCCACTTGTAATCCTTTATCATGTTCTGTCTGTGCCACTTGTAATGCTTTATTTATCATGTTCTGTCTGTGCCACTTGTAATCTTTATCAGTTCTGTCTGTGCCACTTGTAATGCTTTATTTATCATGTTCTGTCTGTGCCACTTGTAATGCTTTATTTATCAGTTCTGTCTGCCACTTGTAATGCTTTATTTATCATGTTGTCTGTGCCATTGTAATGCTTTATTTATCATGTTCTGTCTGTGCCACTTGTAATGCTTTATTTATCATGTTCTGTCTGTGCCACTTGTAATGCTTTATTTATCATGTTTTGTCTGTGCCACTTGTAATGCTTTATTTATCATGTTCTGTCTGTGCCACTTGTAATGCTTTATTTATCATGTTTGTCTGTGCCACTTGTAATGCTTTATTTATCAGTGTTCTGTCTGTGCCACTTGTAATGCTTTATTTATCATGTTCTGTCTGTGCCACTTGTAATGCTTTTATCATGTTCTGTCTGTGCCACTTGTAATGCTTTATCATGTTCTGTCTGTGCCACTTGTAATCTTTATTTATCAGTTTCGTCTGTGCCACTTGTAATGCTTATATCAGTTCTGTCTGTGCCACTTGTAATCCTTTATTTATCATGTTCTGTCTGTGCCACTTGTAATGCTTTATTTATCATTTGTTTCTGTTTCTAGTGCTGTCCACTTGTAATGCTTTATTTATCATGTTCTGTCTGTGCCACTTGTAATGCTTTATTTATCATGTTCTGTCTGTGCCACTTGTAATGCTTTATTTATCATGTTCTGTCTGTGCCACTTGTAATGCTTTATCGTTTGTCGTGATGAATGCTTTTAGTTCTGTCTGTGCACTTGTAATGCTATTTATCAGTTCTGTCTGTGCCACTTGTAATGCTTTATTCATGTTCTGTCTGTGCCACTTGTAATGCTTTATACAGGTTCTGTCTGTGCCACTTGTAATGCTTTATCATGTTCTGTCTGTGCCACTTGTAATGCTTTATCAGTTCTGTCTGTGCCACTTGTAATGCTTTATCAGGTTCTGTCTGTGCCACTTGTAATGCTTTATCATGTTCTGTCTGTGCCACTTGTAATGCTTTATCAGTTCTGTCTGTGCCACTTGTAATGCTTTATATCATGTTCTGTCTGTGCCACTTGTAATGCTTTATCATGTTCTGTCTGTGCCACTTGTAATGCTTTATCAGGTTCTCTCCACGACACCTATGAGAGGGTGGTGGTGGTTTTGTTGTGTTGTGTGTGTGTTGGTATGTGTGGTGTGTGGTGTGTGTGTGTGTGTGTGTGTGTGTATGTGTGTATGTGTGTGTATGTGTGTATGTGTGTGTGTATGTGTGTGTGTATGTGTGTATGTTGTGTATGTGTATGTGTGTGTATGTGTGTGTGTATGTGTGTTGTGTATGTGTGTGTATGTGTGTGTATGTGTGTATGTGTGTGTATGTGTGTATGTGTGTATGTGTATGTGTATGTGTGTATGTGTGTGTATGTGTGTGTGTGTGTGTGTGTGACAAAGAACTTTGTGCCTTATCAGCTACAGTGGTTACCTTGTTCTGTTACAGTTTATATATTGTCAAGACTACAGCACCAAGCTTTAAAACATTACATATGTACTGACAATGCACACACCATGTGACGCCAAAGGAAACAAAAAGTGGCAACTCATAAGAGTGCTCCATTTCATAAACGTGGTTGCACATAGATCACCTCTGTCGCATGTGTACAGGCACAGTTTCATTATTCCAAGTATCAATAACATATATATTCTTTGAGAAATGCCGTACTCATTAGAATCTATACACAAAAATACAGCAAGATGTAAAACAATATTCTGTAGATTAATCAACCGAAATTCCAACCCTGAAGATTAAAATATGTTTGAAAGAAAAGCGACCTTTAAGACAAATTCAAGAAACTTTTCAACAGAAATTAGAATTCTGAAGACTGACTTAAAGACGTCTGACAGAAAAGCGATCTTTAAGACAAATGCAGGAGACTGTTCGATGTGTAATTTGCTCCAGTAATCAATCAACCAAACACAGGTTATCCACAATTCATCACGTACAACTCATCCTAGCAGATGATAAAGCTGGGGCCTAATGGTTAAAATCACCTGCCTACATAGTTTTAATCTGCTTTTTTTTTCTTTCTCAAAATCATTTTTTATATCGACATGTGTATGTTTATGTGCGTGTACGGTGCGTGCGTGATGGTGTGTGTGTGTGTGTGTGTGCGCGTGTGCGCGTTCAATTTATCAACAGGGGATTTAAAAAAAACATACCTGAAGACAAATTTAAGCATAAAAACAAAAATGGACCTAAATTACCTAAAACTGCTTTCGCATATCATATTTCCCTAGAGCCAAAAATGCACTGAATACATGTACCCAATTATCAGTACTAAGAGAAACTACATGTATGTAAGGCTTTATTGAACATATACAGGTGAATGGACCAGCAAGGCAGAAAATGACATGAAGAAATGACAGAAAGCAAAGGAACAAAGCAGCAACAAAGAAGGTGACTGAAAGAGGAATTTTTTTAGCACAGAGGTGGGGATACCATTTATACTGAAAGAGCCCCCGGCATCCACACGGGGAAGGAGGGAAGGGGTAGTTCTTACAATGCAAGCTGTTGGGTTGAACTCAAGACCTGTAGGATAATGTAACAATGGGCAGATGGAGACAAGCGTTGTTATTGTTATCGTTATTTTTTGTTTAAAGCCCAGCCGACTACGCAGAGCCATATCAAGACTAACCGTTTCAAGACACATACACTACTTTCAAAAAGAGAAAATTAAATACACATATCAATGTATGCACGCACATAATCTAAGGAGATGCCCCTGGCGTTGACCACTCTATCCAATTTATCGCATAGGGGATTTAAAAAGCATACATGAATACAAATTTAAACACAACTAAGGAGCCCAAAATGCACTTCATACATGTACCCAATTATCAACCCTAAGAGAAAGTATGTAAGATCTTTATCGAACACATACAGGTGAATGGACCAGCAAGGCAGAAAATGATAGGAAGAAATGACAGAAAGCAAAGACAAAGAAGGAAACAAGGAGAGTGACAGAAAAGAGGAAATTTATGGCACAGGATTTCCAGAAGGTGGGGATACTACTTATATTAAAAGAGCCCCTCGAATCCCCGCAGGGGAAGGAGAAAAGCATGCATGTGATAGAGCGATTGTGGAAGAATAGAGTGGTTAAGATGTGGAGTGAGTACAGGAAGGCTGGAGACAAGATATAGGTGAAGAAGGAGTGGGCATTCGTGTTGGATCACAACACAGAGACAACAGTGTAATTAGGCCACCGTCCACAGACGGTTGTTTCCCTTTATCTGCAAACAGCATGGGGCACTGACTCTGACAAGAGCAGTTTCATCTTGTCTGTACGCCTGTGTGTCTGTCTTATATCTACATACTGTACAGAATTCTGACACTAACGTGAACATCCACCATTTTCTGTCTCCGTCTGTCTGAAAGAAGAGATATACAGTAACTGAGTCATCAGCTAAAGGTAACTGTTCGTACTTCAGCACATTTGCTATTGCTACTATATGTCTTTACTGACAAAAAGAAAACCTAATGTGGTGTCTTGGTTCAGAGTGCAAACGTAAAGCTAGTCAAATACCACTTACGGCACTTCTATTTGAAGACTGATTAATTTTGATACGTCTTCTTGTCTCTCACGTACAGATGTCTGTACGACTGTCTGTGTGACTCTTACTGACACATAAACACACAGACACACACAGACACACACACACATGAGAGAGATAGACAAACAGATCTTTTCTCCTCACACACATACAGACAACACACACAGACACACAGACACAGACACACACACACACAGTCACACACACACACACAGACACACACAACACACACACACACAACACACACACACACACACACACACATAATACACACATAACCACGAACATCACCACCGTCACCCTCACAGGCTCATTGTTTTTAACCACTTTCTTCCATCAAACTTGCAGTTCCCATACCCCTACCCCACCACCATGACCACACAGGACACAGAGGGAGGCTGGCGTTTGCAGCCAGCAAGATATCAGATAGCTCAGTGGCCACACCGCACATCAAATTAGCATTTAGCTACACCCTGGGGTATTGCTGCTTTTAGCACGCCATCATCCTCACAGAAATATCGGCGATTGTATTTACTATCAATTTTTCAGGCAAATAATCACTTTTCCCCAAATCTCTGGATCCGCGGAGACAAGGTGTGTGTTTCTGGGTCCTGGCTGGGACCCTGCTGTTGGCTGGAAGATGGCACCTTCACAGGAAGACGGTAAAGATGGAGAGACAGAAAGGTTGTGGACTTTGAGTGAATGGTACACTAAGGAGTGTGTGTGTTGCGTATAAATGTGTGTGTGTGTGTGTGTGTGTGTGTGTGTGTGTGTGTGTGTGTGTGTGTGTGTGTGTGTGTGTGTGTGTGTGAGTGTGCGTGTGTGTGCGCATGCACGTGCGCGAGTGTATACTTATTTTGTGACTGTTTATGTAGGTATGTATATATATATATGTATATATATATATATATGTATATATATATATATGTATATATATATGTGTGTGTATTAAAATGTGTGTGAGTGTGTGTATGTGTGTGTGTGTGTGTTGTGTGTGGAGAGAGAGAGAGAGAGAGAGAGAGAGAGGTGTGTGTGTGTGTGTGTGGTGTAGTGTGTGTGAGTGAGTGAGTGAGTGAGTGTGAGAAAGGGAAAGAGATAAAGAGAAGAAGACTGATTAATTTTGATACGTCTTCTTGTCTCTGAGACAGAGAGACAGACAGACAGAGAGACAGACAGACAGACAAAGAGAGAGAGAGACAGACAGACAAAGAAACAGACAGACAGACAGACAGACAGAGAGACAGAGAGACAGACAGACAGATAGACAGAGACAAAGAGTTTAACTGCTATTCAATCATCAAATCAACAAGAAACATCCGTGGTGCTGGATGGGACCCAAAGCAACAATGCCTCATCACTAGCCAGAAAATCATCTCCAAGCTCCCTATGCTACATGACAGCCATTTGGCCAAGCAAAGAAGAACTGTCCATGCTCCTGTACAGAGAATACAAACACAGATACTGCAACAAGGAAGGCCATTAAAACGATACAAGTATGCTCTGAACACCAACCTCATCAGCACGACATCAGCATCACCTACTGAAAAGACACTGCCTGCAAAAGAGCATTCTGCCAGCAAAAGGTCATGCAGGGCACAGTCATTTTCAAACGTCACTATACGGCTGCTATTCATAGAAAGACCAGAGAAAGAAAAGTTCAGGGACACAGGGCTCCCACCCAAGCATGCCTGTGAAAGAACATGTGCCTCCACTATTGAAGACACACAAAAAGCGTAAAACCTGTATGTCTACTGATCCACTAGACCGGCGAGGGTCCATTATCATGCAAATATGAAAATTGGATTGGGGAACAATTTAAATATTCATCAAGTTTCCAGTATTTAGTATTTATCTTGTTTAAGCTGTAGAAATGTTTCATATTAAAAACAAAGAAACAAAAAGTAGACCAATCAGCCAACATCACTCAAAAAAATCAACCAATCGACAATTCAGCCAAGCAAGCAACCAGTCAGTCAGCTAACCAAGTAGGTAGCGAGCAACCAGTCAGTCAGCTAACCAAGTAGGTAGCAAGCAACCAGTCAGTCAGCTAACCAAGTAGGTAGCGAGCAACCAGTCAGTCAGCTAACCAAGTAGGTAGCAAGCAACCAGTCAGTCAGCTAACCAAGTAGGTAGCAAGCAACCAGTCAGTCAGCTAACCAAGTAGGTAGCAAGCAACCAGTCAGTCAGCTAACCAAGTAGGTAGCAAGCAACCAGTCAGTCAGCTAACCAAGTAGGTAGCAAGCAACCAGTCAGTCAGCTAACCAAGTAGGTAGCAGCAACCAGTCAGTCAGCTAACCAAGTAGGTAGCAGCACAGTCATCAGCTAACCAAGTAGGTAGCAAGCAACCAGTCAGTCACTAACAAGTAGTAGCAAGCAACCAGTCAGTCAGCTAACCAAGTAGGTAGCGAGCAAAGAATGAACGAAAAGATAAAGGAATGTAACTGAAACAACACAATGACTAAACAAACGAAGGTTCAAAAACCCATTAAGTAGTCAGCTTGCCAAGAAACTAACAACAGGATAATCAACAACCGTTCCCCTCCTTCCAAAGAAACCGTTAAGTGCTGTATTCCTTTTGAAATCGACAGTTAAAAAAAACACACCTACATCATAAACACAGCCCTTGTGGCTGTCACTGGTCGTCAACATGGACGGGAGAGACAGGAGAGTAGCACCCAAACTGCTTTCATTGATTTGTAGGAAGCGTTTGACACGCTGAATTATCACAGTTGAGTGCAGCCCCTCTATGCAACATATGACATTCACAAATCCTCTGGGCCACTCTCTTATCTGGCAATTTGTAAACACGCTGTGGTTGTATGCCCTCTCTCAATGCTGCCTGTCCAACATCCATCTGATGTTCCCTGAGGATCTTGTCCCAAGTCGTATCCTCGTCATTCTGTACATCTAACCATTTTCACGTCCATCATTTTGCTTTAAACATACGTACTGATGGCAAGGGATTCCATAGCTGTTTTCCGTATCAAGTTACATTTTCTAAAGAAACAGACTTAACATGTCAAACATGGAATGATATAACACACGCATCACTCCACCCCCTTTTTTCTTTGGAGTGTTTCTTGTGAATTAAAAAGAAGAACGCTGGTCTATGGCTATTTGTAGTTGTCATTTCCATTTGATAAAAGGCGTGACAAGGTTTGACACACAGGGCGTAGAGGAAAATACATATTTTGTTTCCATGGGCACAAAATTGAGCTTAGTTTACGAAGTAGAAATATGAACGTGTGTCCTTAGTCTGTCAAACTTTAAATAAGTACTTAGAGGTCAGAGATAGTTGACACTTAGAACAGTTTCTATGACTTTGCTCCCAAACGCTGTTAGAGTAACAGAAGAAACTATCATCCTGACTCTACGTTTGTCCACTGCAGAAGATCCAGAACTCTGCTATCTGCCTTATTTTCAAGGCTCAACGTCATCAGTCCTGTACCCGTTTACTGATGAAACTACATTGGCTCCCTGTTTCTGACACAGTTAAGTACAAGATAGCATGCATCTGCTCCAGTAGTGTCACTAGCACTTCCCCTGGCTTATCTCTCTGATCTGGCCACTCTAAACACTCCCTCTCGCCTTCTTCATTCACTTCTTCAGCAAAATCACTTCAAATGGCTTTCTTTCTTTTTTGTCTATGTCTATGCCCCCTCACCCCCCCCCACTCTGGAATCCCATTCCAGATAATATCAGACATTCTATTTCTACAGCATCTTTCCAATCCTACCTAAAAAATTACGTTTTCAGAAACATTTTTATGCCCAGCATCTTTCTAATTTTTTGTAGTCTGTTTCTGCATCCATTGTATGATTCTGAATAGCTCTGTGACTATGAGTGTGTGTGATAGAGTGCGTTTTTGTAAGTGCATAGTTCTACAGACAAGGCAATGTATAACACAAGTCATGATTGTCATTATTATCATCATCATCATCATTACTACTATTATCATTATTGTTATATTGTTGTTGTTACTAAAATATCTCACAAGAAATACAGACGAGTTTATCATCTCCATCCATGCTGTGTATTATGTCGCATTAACAGTGTGGCAGTCAATCATGTCAGACCCATTTTGATCACACACCAGGAAACATAATTATGATCAATGTCACCATCATCCTTTGATAGAATTTTTTCGAAATGATCGCATAACACTCACGAATTATCTAGGAACTGTGCTATAAGGGAAGAACAAGAAGTAGACAAAATGAGCGAAATATTGAAAGTGGCAAGAAGCTTGAGACAACACAGACTAACAAATATACAATATATGATATACATAGAATTTAAAAAAATATAAATACTATATATATATATATTGCAGCATTTATTGCTGCAGAACATTTCTGACCCTGACAAGTTATATGATCCTGTTGATAACTGACGTTGCTTAAAAAGTCTGCAAACAAACAAAACAAAGCAAACAAAAACAACCAAACAAACAAACAAATGAAGTAGAAATCACCTGGAATGGTTTGCACCAGCTGAATTATCTTTGTGTAAATCACATGGGTAGTGATAGACTGGACATACACAGCTCCAAAACTAGCTTCAGAAGCAGAATACCATCATGTTCCTTAAATACTAGGAAATAGGAAAGAAAACCCTATTAAGTAAATAGTTATAATAAACACTTTAAATAACTTATTAGAAAGTCAGAAATAATTCAAAATGACTGAGACTTTGGAAACTTATTTTCAAATTACTCATCTTCGTGAAAACGCCATGCTACAAAGTAAGCCACCATGCAATGACCCTCGTCCATGACATAAATTTTTATCAGCAGCATGCAAGAGACCCTATAACTGTTGACCTGATTATCTACCCTGCCCTTAGTGTGAATTCTCCCTTTGGAACGTGACAGGGGGAATCACCCACAGGAGCTGGCCATTTCCATTTTCATCAGCTAATTGCTGGGCCATTTTCTAAATAGCCATGAATTATTCCCGCCTGCTGGCTGCAGCCTTGTCTATGCGTAATACCTTCTCTTCTTACAGCTTTCATTATAAGTACAGTGTGGACCAGTAATACTCGTCGTAATAGCCTGAATGCCATCAAAATAAATATTTAGCGTCTCCTTGCGCCACTTGTTTTTACGTACAATGCGCAGTTGTAACCTACTTGTGTACTAGCCTTCTATAAGGACAGTTCAATATTGATTTGAAACTGCATCTTAACTCAGATTTTGTAAATAGCAAAGTAGAAAGAAGTACACACTAACAGTTTCATGATGAAGAATTGAAGGAACACTCAATGTGTTATCAGACGTCATAAGAGAGCATCTAACATCTGTTCCAGTGACAACGACAGTATCCTAACTACCCAGAAACACGGTATTTATGGTATACGAAGTCAATGAGTTATCAAAAATACACGGACATGGCAAACTGGTCAAGATAATACTTTCAGACTGATATTTTCGGTAAAACAGTATAACTGGCATCAATGCCCCACTGTCAATCGCAAAGGAGCTCATTAGCCTGTTCCACATTGAACATCGATTGCTCATTCGTTCACTATCTTCCATGCACGCATACAGTGTGTCAGG
This sequence comes from Monoplex corrugatus, assembly GCA_030674185.1. Taxonomy (NCBI): domain Eukaryota; kingdom Metazoa; phylum Mollusca; class Gastropoda; order Littorinimorpha; family Ranellidae; genus Monoplex; species Monoplex corrugatus. The sequence goes on from JAPXFY010000016.1 coordinate 41,087,155, forward strand.
GGGTCAGAGTGATATCCTTGTGAGTAAATGGATTCTAAAAATTGACAACTCACACAGATATACGAACAAAATATGCAAACAAGTTCGCACACAGAAACAGTACCATCCAATATGAAACAATCACTCCCCTCACTTTTCATTTTAATAAAGAATAACATATCATTGGAAACACAAGCGATTGGAAAAATATCCCCATAACCAGCACATTGTGGTGACTGCACCACCAAACCGAAGTTCATGTCGTTAAGTCCTAGTGCGAGGAAATCTACGGGAGCCAGTGATATCAAAGTGCCATAGGGCCAGACACCAGAGGAAACTCTCCGCAGCTACTGGATTGTTGCTTTGGTGGCGTTTAACAGTACCCGTTGTGCCCCAGTGTAGTCAGGACATTAACTCTCTACTAACGACAGGAATCATCAGGCGTAGACACAGAATGAATGATTCATTTCCCAGTGAGGAGACTACCTACCATTTTGTCTCTCCACTGACAGGCCCACAGAGCACAAGAACCAAAGACCCAACGTAAACATGCCTCAGGTAAGGAATCAGCGGAGGAAAGCCAGACTAATGTCACCAGTTGATCCAGGCATGGACATCTTAGCCCAATGTTAAGAAAAAAAATTGAAATAATAAAAATCTTTTAAAATTTTAAGTTATTTTTGTCCCTCTCTTTTTCTTTGTCATTATCTTCTTCTTGTTCTTTTTTTCGTCCTTCCCACTTTAGTTTCATGTACTCCTATTCTTGAAATGTCAATGTTTGTTGGTTTCATGTCTTCTATTCTCGAAATGTCAATGCCATTTCAATGTGGAAATGGTTATCATTTTGCACGTCCTGTGTCACTTACGGATCAGTCTTTAAAGGTCATAAGACGCTGTCAATCTCAGTTTGTCTCAAAGTTTCTATTAATGAGCCATTCATAACTAAACAGCAATTCCTTGCTAAACACAACCGTTTCTGCGCATTTTTGTGCAATATGATGTGATACATATCTGTGTACACATTTACAACATAGAAAGAAAACAAGGAAACGAAATCCAAAACCAAAACCAACAAACAAACAAATAAATAAACAAACAAACAAGAAAACCAACTCAACGAACAAACAAACAATTAACCCTAGTTTGAATATCTCTTTCAATGGTCGAGATCATTCGGAAAAGTCGAGCTATTGCTTTGATGTTATAATCGCACAAGCCAATACTGGAAACCAGAAACACATGAAGAGATCGCGTATTTACTCAACAAAACAAGACAGAGGCACATTTTTGGACAACTAGCCTTTGTCCAGCGCACACAAACAGCAACAAAAACTATCGCTCATTAGATTTAGGATGAAACAACAGATCAGATAGCTTCCCTGATGTTCTGTTGAGTTGGAAAAGATGATAATCATGGTCTGATGGCGCACACATAACGATTCAACATCTCTCGCTTGTAAAGAATAGATAAAAAAGTCCAAATACATGTGAGGGGGAATAGCGGTTTGGGCATAAAAGAAGAGGACGAGTTTGTGTGGTAGATGTGTACAATGAAAAATGTGCATCTAATGACTGCCACTATCACAATCAAAACAACAACAACAATAACAATAATAACAATAATGATAATAATAATATAATAGTGCTACTAATACTACAACTACTACTACCACTATTACTTCCAATTCTTGCGTGTGCACTGAATCATCTCACAGGAATCTTAAATGCTTCATAAAACATGAGTGTCAGAGCTAAACTCACGTAAAACAAATACATGTCAGCCCCAACTACTATGTTGAAACAAACTATAAGACATACAATAATAAAGCAGGAATGACAATGAATCCTAATGAAATACATACTTCCACATGTTAACAAGTCATGCAATGATCACTAACAGGTTAAAAAACAGTATACATTTCTCTCTTCTCTCTCTGCTGTCTCAAAACACACACACACACACACATACACACACACACACACACCACACACACACACACACACACACACACACACACACACACACACACACACACACACTCTCTCTCTCTCTCTCATACACATTTTTCCTTATAATGTCAAGCCTGCACATGCAACAATTGTTGTGTAACATGTTCTATAACGAATATCACTATGATTCAGCAATACATGTAACATTTTTTCCATTGTCAAAATAGGAAAAGAAATACAATTAGCCTATTGGACTTGGCCCAAAATCTACTCATCGTCAAAACATGCATTCTTATCCCTTCTCCCTTTCTCACCACCACCCCCTACTTTTTTTTTTTAAACCAAGGCCATTGTGTTCGCTAATTCCGTACCGATGATTGACAGTGTAATGGATTGGAGGCACACTTGCCAGAGACGCTGAAACAGACAATATAGTGAAAAGCCCTGACCTTCGACTTTGTAACTCTGCGCATGCATCTCTGACGTTGTTGGTTTTTCATGGGTTTCACTCAGGAGAAGTTTGTTTCTCCTACTCGCACCTGCTTTTAGTTTTCTTTTTTGTTCGTTTGACAGTCTGTCGTTGCTCATTTGTAAGTTTCATCTGTTTGCTGCATTTAGGCAAAGCTGACCATTTTTCTGGTGTTGGGTACTGTTCCTCTACTTGTGGGTTTGTTCTGCAGTAATCTTAATAGATTACATTTTTATCATATTACATAACGTTTTCCTCGCCAATCCCTGTGAATGCGAACTTCTTATTTCTTAGCTGGTTAGTTGCTTTTGCTTTAGTAATTGATTGACCGTTTCATTTCTTCTTCTTAGTTGGCTAGATGCTGGGCTGGCTGGTTAGTTTATCTATTTTCTTGGCTTGTTCGTTAGCTGATTAAATGGTATAGTAGGTAAGTTTGTTGGTTTTCTAGGGATAAGAACAGGTTCTGCTGTAATGAACTTGCAAGCCAGCTACTGGTAGTCCATCAAACAGAGGTGGTAAAAATGGGTAAAATACAAACCAGCGATGCAAATATTTTAGTATTTGCATTTACGTGTTGTTGGTTATTGTGTATCTTGTGGGTTATTCATTCAGTGTATACAATGCAAAAAACAAACATCAAACAAACAAACAAAAACAACAACAACAACAACAAAAACAAAACAAACAAAAAACACCCGAACAATTCAGCTAAAGAAGCAAAAGCAATCTTAGTTTTACATGGTCGTTTTTGTTCCTACTGCTTTACGCAACCTGTTCAATCTCTTCATCAATTTCAAGACTGAAGTTTTGGTATTGTGGACATTCCTTGAGAAAAGTTAGACCCATGTATATATATTTGGTAAAAAGTACTGCCATGAAAAATAAAAGCACAATCTGACATCCTCCAACATGCGTTTAAACCGAACAAAGTTTCCTTTAAAAACTGCCAAGATCTAATTAACTTTGCCCCAGTGATCAATTTAAGTAAACGCAGATAATTAAAACTGATCATGTGCAACACATCCCCACAAGCTGTTGGTTGGTGGCTTGGTGGATACTAACCCTAGATAGGAAGGGGGAATTCTTCAAAGGCCAAGGGTTTAATACCCTATAGCACACAGATTTTTCCTTTTCAACAGAGATCTTTTGAGACAAAACCAAGTATGACATGAATGTGTCTATCATAAAGCCTGTACATTTCTCTCTGTCTTCCTGCGTGAAGTTTATGAAGGAGGGTCATCTGTCAGTTGTTTCGTGATGACTATTCTGTCTGTGCTCACTGCCACAGGTATCTGATGCATATGCTAGAGTGGGTTGTATACACGTGTTGATGTGGGATTGATACGCATATTGATGAGCGGTTTATACGCTCTTACACTTTGGTTGATGCGAAGTTTATACTGATATTGGTAAAGACTTTATAGACGTGTTGTTGTGAAGTTTATGGCATACTGGTACAGTGTTTATACACATGTTGGGGTGGCATTTACACACATGTTGGTGTGGGGTCTATACACGTGTTGGTGCGGGGTTTATACATGTGTTGGTGTGAAGTTGATAACATGCTGGTGTGGTGTTTACATACATGTTGGTGTGGTGTTTACACACATGTCGGTGTGAGGTTTATACACACGTGTGTGTGTGTGAGTATTTGCTATCAGGAGATGCGATGTAGCAGATGACAATGTAATGACTCACTGAGAGCTGCTGTGGCTGCTTAGTCCGCAGAGGATTATGGCCCTTCATAATATGTGTGTATTCGTGACTTTGCATTGAACTGGTGTCATGACTCATCTTGGGGTGGATGGGGTGGGAGTGGGGTGGGGGTGGGGACAAACATCGATAAATGGTCGTAAAATTATTATCATTTTTTTCTCAGTTCTCTTTCACACCACTGTCCAGGCCAGCCACAGACCATGCATCGTGCTAATGAGGTACATTATTCATCTGAACTGAAACAAGTATGAGAAGGCACATAGCCAGAGGCGTTTAGATGATGATGGTGATGATGATGATAATGGTAATGATGGTGATGATAATGGTGATGATGATGATGGTGATGATGATGATGGTGATGACGACGACGACGATGATGATGACGATGGTGATGGTGATAATGACGGTGATGATGATGATGAAAAGAAAAAGGACCTCCTAGATTCGTAGATTCGCTATCATTGTTGGAGTTCAAATTTAATTTACAACGTGCAAAGGAAATACATATATCTTTAACAAAATATAAAAGATATCACCAGTACAGCAAGAGCAATGTACGATTATTCCTGTTGTATTGGAATGGAACTGTCTTGCCCTTGTCACCAGCATATAATATTATAACAATAACAATATATGCTTACAGTGTGTCCAACAGTGCTTTACGCACTTACAATTCTACAAATACAAAAATAATGAAATATACATGTAACACACATTCACTATTTTTACCCAATAACTTCACGGACATCCTCTCAATAACATCCAAATTACACATACCACAAGAACACACTAAAACAGCATCAGTATGAACAAAATTTATTTGAACAGAAGGATTCGTGAAACAGATAGGGAAGCTGGATCTTAAACGCGGAAAAGTTTGGCAAATTTGTCAGATCAGGGGCAGATTATTCCGAAAATTGGCAAAAGATCGGAAAGCATGAGTCTTGTGTCTGTATCAAGTGATTCTATTAGCTGAGTATCAGAAGAATAAAAGAATATGAGAAGGAGAACAGGCATAGTGTAATTCAGAGAAAGCAGAAACAGTACCAGAGAAAACGTTATAACACACGTAAGCAGCCTTGTCTCTAATACTTTGTGGAACAGGAAGCCAGTGCAGCGTGCAAAGCTGGGATGTTGAACTCTCATAGCAAGAAGCTTTGAGGGCGAGTCTCGCAGCAAAATTACAATCCCCAAGTCTGACTCTGAGTTCCCTCCAGAGACTGAGAACATTGTTATTGTTGTTTAGAGCCGAGGCGAGTGTACAGGGCAATATCAGGGCTGAGGCTAAAAACAGCATGCAGCATGTCAATAAAGGAGAAAGTAGCACCTCAGTCCTCATTTTTCTCTTTGACTGGAGATTCTGAATGAAACAAAACAAGTACATCTCCTGCAGAGATGTCTCGCATTGACTATTGCAATTCACTCCTGTCTGGTCTTCCTGCCTCCACCATTCACATCCTACAGCGCATTCAAAACAATGCTGTGCGCCTTGTACTCAAAAAGAAAAAAGCTGACCACATATCTCCTCTCCTGGCACAACTTCACTGGCTCCCTGTATCAAAGCGCATACAGTACAAACTAGACACCATGTGCTACAAAAGCCTCAATAACGCAGCCCCCGATTACCTGTCAAGCCTACTTGAGATCTATGTTCCCTCACGTACCCTCCGCTCTGCCTCCGATCCTCTGACTTTTCGCTTTCCACGCACTAAGCTCAATACCTATGGTCCACGAGCCTTCTCTGTTTCTGGTCCACTCTCCTGGAACAAACTTCCTCTCTCAGTCCGTCAGCAACCTACTTTTGCCTCCTTCAAGTCCGCTCTCAAAACTCACCTTTTCTCCTCTGCATAAAATCCTAACCTCACTCAACCCCCCTCTGCAGCCTGTCTCCGCTCGGAGGGGAATCACTTTGTTTTAATATATAATTGTATATGATGTGCTCTCTGTGGTTTTCCATTGTTTTATTCTTGCTTTTATTGCTTTTATTCTTTTCTCCCCATTTGTGGCCATGCATGTGTGTGTGTGTGTGTGTGTGTGTGTGTGTGTGTGTGTGTGTGTGTGTGTGTGTGTGTGTGTGTGTGTGTGTGTGCGTGTGTGTGCGTGCGTGCGTGTGTGCGTGTGTGTCTTTTCGGCGCTTGGATTTGATTTTGTCGAGATTTGCGCTGTATAAATGTTGTAATTATTATGTATGCATGTGCGTACGTATGTAGTATGTATGTATGTATGTATTATACGCTTAGATTTATGTATGTATGTATGTATGCATGTATACGCTCAGCTTAGATTTATGTATGTAAGTATGTAGGCATGTATGTATGCATGTATACGCTCATATGTATGTAGGTATGTATGCATGTATACGCTCAGCGCTTAGATTTGATTTTGTCAAGATTTTGCGCTATATAAATAAAATATATTATTATTATTATTATTAGAAATCTTTTTGTGTTATCTCTCCACTTATACCATCATGGGTGTCTGATTTCGTAATATCATGCCCGTGTATGTTGGCAAACTTTTTCTTGTTGTTAGTATTCATGTTTAGTTTTCTTTTACTGATGATTGTGCTTCACGTAGATGTATTTTATACATATGGATGTTATGAATGAATTCAAAATTGATTTCGCGATGTTACTGCAAGTGTGCTTTGCTGGTTGTTTTGTATTTTGTTTATATTACTCTCTTAAGGTGAACAAAAAAAGTTTGAGAAAAACAAAACAAACCAGAAAAAAACAGACAAAAAAAAAAAAAAAAATGGTGCCGCAGGGAGGAATTGATGATGGTCAGCAGCGAGTATGAAAACTTGAATAGGTGAAAAGCAGCGTGGTGTCAGGGTCTCCTTAAAACTCCCGACCCAGAACTTCCTTGGTCTGCCTTTCGCCTTAAATGAAGGTTTAGATATCTGTTTGATATATGTTTGCTCATTTACCTGGTAGGGGTTGCATTCTGGTCAGGTGTTCAAACCACTTAATTCTCTGATGATGACTATGTTAATGGACATTTGTCGTTCCCATCATATCTGTGACTGTGGTATATGTTTCTCCACACCCTGTTTTCATCGTCAACTGTCCCTACGTGACCATAGTGTTTATTCTCTTTCTGACAATTTACAGGGTTAGCATCTGCAGTGATGTATGAGGTAGATACAGAGAGCAAAGTGGGAAATGAATAGGGTGTGTGTGATCAAGGAAACGTAGAGGGATGGAGATTTTGCTGGATGGACTGACAGGGAAAAGGTCAAAGAAAAGAAACAGGTGTGAGGCAGAGAGGGGTGTGCCAAGTGTGTTTGAGATGGGACAAGTGTATGGAAAGGACAGTGTGTGTGTACGTGTATGTGTGTGTGTATGCTGTGTGTATGTCGTGTGTATGTGTGTGTTTGTATATGTATGCTTCTGTGTTTTGATGTTTTTGTTGTTATTGTTATTATAGTTGTTGTGTATGTGTGTGAGTGTGCGTGTGTGTATGGGTGTATGTATGTGCGTGTGGGTGTGTGTGCGTGACAGGGTGAGTATAGAGGAACAGAGAAGGTAATATGTAGGGTTAGAGACGAATAGAGAGGGCGGAGCGTAAGTGCACGTGCGTGTTGGATCACGCCATAGTGAGAACTGTGTAATTGGCCGACTGTCCACAGAGACAGTGACCTCAGAGGGCGCCTGACATTGCTGTGAATATCCCTAACTTAGCTCTACATTGGCTGTTTGTCTGTCTGTCTGTCTGTCTGTGTCTGTTTGTGAACATCCCCAGTTTATTTCTACATTGTCTGTCTTCTGTCTCTCTGTTTATGAACATCTCTTGCTTTTCTCTACATTGTCTGTCTCTCTGTCTGTGAACGTCTTTAGCTCATTTCTACATTGTTCGTCCGTCTGTCTCTGAATATCCTTAGATTTTGTCTACATAGGCTTCTGTCTGTCTCTATGTGAACATCATTAGCTTATTTCTACATTGCCTGTCTGTCTGTCTGTGAATCTCCCTAGATTATTTCTACATTGTCTGTCTGTGAACACCTCTAGCTTATATCTACATTGTCTGTCTGTGAACACCTCTAGCTTATCTCTACATTGTCTGTCTGTCTGTGAACATCTCTAGCTTATCTCTACATTGTCTGTCTGTCTGTGAACACCTCTAGCTTATCTCTATATTGTCTGTCTGTGAACATCTCTAGCTTATCTCTACATTGTCTGTCTGTCTGTGAACATCTCTAGCTTATCTCTACATTGTCTGTCTGTCTGTGAACATCTCTAGCTTATCTCTACATTGTCTGTCTGTCTGACTGTGAACATCTCTAGCTTATCTCTACATTGTCTGTCTGTCTGACTGTGAACATCTCTAGCTTATCTCTACATTTGTCCTGTCTGTCTGTGAACATCTCTAGCTTATCTCTACATTGTCTGCTGTCTGTCTGTGAACATCTCTAGCTTATCTCTACATTGTCTGTCTGTCTGTGAACACCTCTAGCTTATCTCTACATTGTCTGTCTGTCTGTGAACATCTCTAGCTTATCTTATATTGTCTGTCTGTGAACACCTCTAGCTTATCTCTACATTGTCTGTCTGTCTGACTGTGAACATCTCTAACTTATCTCTACATTGTCTGTCTGTGTGACTGTGAACATCTCTAGCTTATCTCTACATGTCTGTCGCTGTCTGTCTGTGAACATCTCTAGCTTATCTCTATATTGTCTGTCTGTCTGTCTGTGAACATCTCTAGCTTATCTCTACATTGTCTGCCTGTCTGTCTGTGAACATCTCTAGCTTATCTCTACATTGTCTGTCTGTCTGTCTGTCTGTGAACACTCTAGCTTATCTTACATTGTCTGTCTGTCTGTGAACACTCTAGCTTATCTTACTTGTCTGTCTGTGAACACCTTTAGCTTATCTCTACATTGTCTGTCTGTCTGTGAACACTCTAGCTTATCTCTACATTGTCTGTCTCTGTGAACACCTCTAGCTTATCTCTACATTGTCTGTCTGTCTGTGAACACCTCTAGCTTATCTCTATATTGTCTGTCTGTCTGTGAACATCTCTAGCTTATCTCTACATTGTCTGTCTGTCTGTGAACATCTCTAGCTTATCTCTACATTGTCTGTCTGTCTGTCTGTGAACACCTCTAGCTTATCTCTACATTGTCTGTCTGTCTGTGAACATCTCTAGCTTATCTTATATTGTCTGTCTGTGAACACTTTAGCTTATCTCTACATTGTCTGTCTGTCTGTGAACACTCTCTAGCTTATCTCTACATTGTCTGTCTGTCTGTGAACACCTCTAGCTTATCTCTAATTGTCTGTCTGTCTGTGAACACCTCTAGCTTATCTCTACATTGTCTGTCTGTCTGTGAACACCTCTAGCTTATCTCTAATTGTCTGTCTGTCTGTAACATCTCTAGCTTATCTCTACATTGTCTGTCTGTCTGTGAACACCTCTAGCTTATCTCTACATTGTCTGTCTGTCTGTGAACACCTCTAGCTTATCTCTACATTGTCTGTCTGTCTGTGAACACCTCTAGCTTATCTCTATATTGTTGTCTGTCTGTGAAACCTCTAGTCTTTGTCTCTAACATTGTTCTTCATGTCTGTCTGTCTGTGAACACTCTAGCTTATCTCTACATTGTCTGTCTGTCTGTGAACATCTCTAGCTTATCTCTACATTGTCTGTCTGTCTGTGAACATCTCTAGCTTATCTCTACATTGTCTGTCTGTCTGACTGTGAACATCTCTAGCTTATCTCTACATTGTCTGTCTGTCTGACTGTGAACATCTCTAGCTTATCTCTACATTGTCTGTCTGCTGTGAACATCTCTAGCTTATCTCTACATTGTCTGTCTGTCTGCTGTGAACATCTCTAGCTTATCTCTACATTGTCTGTCTGTCTGACTGTGAACATCTCTAGCTTATCTCTACATTGTCCTGTCTGACTGTGAACATCTCTAGCTTATCTCTACATTGTCTGTCTCTGTCTGTGAACATCTCTAGCTTATCTCTACATTGTCTGTCTGTCTGTGAACATCTCTAGCTTATCTCTACATTGTCTGTATCTGTCTGTGAACATCTCTAGCTTATCTCTACATTGTCTGTCTGTCTGTGAACATCTCTAGCTTATCTCTATATTGTCTGTCTGTCTGTGAACATCTCTAGCTTATCTCTACATTGTCTGTCTGTCTGTGAACATCTCTAGCTTATCTCTACATTGTCTGTCTGTCTGTGAACACTCTCTAGCTTATCTCTACATTGTCTGTCTGTCTGTGAACATCTCTAGCTTATCTCTACATTGTCTGTCTGTCTGTTGAACATCTCTAGCTTACTCTACATTGTCTGTCTCTGTCTGTGAACATCTCTAGCTTATCTCTAATTGTCTGTCTGATCTGTGAACATCTCTAGCTTATCTCTACATTGTCTGTCTGTCTGATTGTGAACATCTCTAGCTTATCTCTACATTGTCTTCTGTCTGTGAACATCTCTAGCTTATCTCTACATTGTCTGTCTGTCTGTGAACATCTCTAGCTTATCTCTACATTGTCTGTCTGTCTGACTGTGAACATCTCTAGCTTATCTCTACATTGTCTGTCTGTCTGCTGTGAACATCTCTAGCTTATCTCTACATTTGTCTGTCTGTATCTGCTCTGTGAACTCTATCTAGCTTATCTCTACATTGTCTGTCTGTCTGACTGGAACATCTCTAGCTTATCTCTAATTGTCTGTCTGTCTGTCTGTGAATCTCTTAGCTTATCTCTACTTGTCTGTCTGTCTGTCTGTGAACATCTCTAGCTTATCTCTACTATTGTGTCTGTCTGTCTGTGAACATCTCTAGCTTATCTCTATATTGTCTGTCTGTCTGTCTGTGAACATCTCTAGCTTATCTCTACATTGTCTGTCTGTCTCTGTGAACATCTCTAGCTTATCTCTAATTGTCTGTCTGTCTGTGAACATCTCTAGCTTATCTCTACATTGTCTGTCTGTCTGCTGTGAACATCTCTAGCTTATCTCTACATTGTCTGTCTGTTCTGTGAACATCTCTAGCTTATCTCTACATTGTCTGTCCTGTCTGTTGTACATCTCTAGCTCTTCTCTTACATTGTCCTGTCTGTCTATGTGAACATCTCTAGCTTATCTCTACATTGTCTGTCTGTCTGTGAACATCTCTAGCTTATCTCTACATTGTCTGTCTGTCTGACTGTGAACATCTCTAGCTTATCTCTACATTGTCTGTCTGTCTGATCTGTGAACATCTCTAGCTTATCTCTACATTGTCTGTCTGTCTGTTGAACATCTCTAGCTTATCTCTACATTGTCTGTCTGTCTGACTGTGAACATCTCTAGCTTATCTCTACATTGTCTGTTCTGTCTGTGAACATCTCTAGCTTATCTCTACATTGTCTGTCTGTCTGTCTGTGAACATCTCTAGCTTATCTCTACATTGTCTGTCTGTCTGTCTGTGAACATCTCTAGCTTATCTCTACATTGTCTGTCTGTCTACTGTGAACATCTCTAGCTTATCTCTACATTGTCTGTCTGTCTGCTGTGTAACATCTCTAGCTTATCTCTACATTGTCTGTCTGTCTGACTGTGAACATCTCTAGCTTATCTCTACATTTGTCTGTCTGTCTGTGTGATAACATCTCTAGCTTATCTCTACATTGTCTGTCTGTCTGTGTGAACATCTCTAACTTATCTCTACATTGTCTGTCTATCTGTCTGTGAACATCTCTAGCTTATCTCTATATTGTCTGTCTATCTGTCTGTGAACATCTCTAGCTTATCTCTACATTGTCTGTCTGTCTGACTGTGAACATCTCTATCTTATCTCTACATTGTCTGTCTGTCTGTCTGTGAACATCTCTAGCTTATCTCTATATTGTCTGTCTGACTGTGAACATCTCTAGCTTATCTCTACATTGTCTGTCTGTCTGTGAACATCTCTAGCTTATCTCTATATTGTCTGTCTGTCTGTGAACATCTCTAGCTTATCTCTATATTGTCTGTCTGTCTGTGAACATCTCTAGCTTATCTCTACATTGTCTGTCTGTCTGTCTGTGAACATCTCTAGCTTATCTCTATATTGTCTGTCTGTCTGTGAATATCTCTACTTATCTCTATATTGTCTGTCTGTCTGTGAACATCTCTAGCTTATCTCTACAATTGTCTGTCTGTCTGTAAACATACTCTAGCTTATCTCTACATTGTCTGTCTGTCTGTGAACATCTCTAGCTTATCTCTATATTGTCTGTCTGTCTGTGAACATCTCTAGCTTATCTCTATATTGTCTGTCTGTCTGTGAACATCTCTAGCTTATCTCTACAGTCTGTCTGTCTGTCTGTGAACATCTCTAGCTTATCTCTATATTGTCTGTCTGTCTGTGAACACCTCTAGCTTATCTCTATATTGTCTGTCTGTCTGTGAACATCTCTAGCTTATCTCTACATTGTCTGTCTGTCTGTGAACATCTCTAGCTTATCTCTATATTGTCTGTCTGTCTGTGAACATCTCTAGCTTATCTCTATATTGTCTGTCTGTCTGTGAACACCTCTAGCTTATCTCTATATTGTCTGTCTGTCTGTGAAACATCTCTAGCTTATCTCTACATTGTCTGTCTGTCTGTGAACATCTCTAGCTTATCTCTATATTGTCTGTCTGTCTGTGAACATCTCTAGCTTATCTCTACAAAGTCTGTCTGTCTGTCTGTAAACATACCTAGCTTATCTCTATATTGTCTGTCTGTCTGTGAACATCTGTAGCTTATCTCTATATTGTCTGTCTGTCTGTGAACATCTCTAGCTTATCTCTACAAAGTCTGTCTGTCTGTCTGTAAACATACCTAGCTTATCTCTATATTGTCTGTCTGTCTGTGAACATCTCTAGCTTATCTCTATATTGTCTGTCTGTCTGTGAACATCTCTAGCTTATCTCTACAAAGTCTGTCTGTCTGTCTGTAAACATACCTAGCTTATCTCTATATTGTCTGTCTGTCTGTGAACATCTCTAGCTTATCTCTACAAAGTCTGTCTGTCTGTCTGTAAACATACCTAGCTTATCTCTACATTGTCTGTCTGTCTGTGAACATCTCTAGATTATCTCTATAGTGTCTGTTTGTCTGTCTGTGAACATCTCTAGCCTATCTCTACATTGTCTGTCTGTCTGTGAACATCTCTAGCTTATCTCTACATTGTCTGTCTGTTTGGAAACATCTCTAGCTTATCTCTATATTATCTGTCTGTCTGTCTGTGAACATCTCTAGCCTATCTCTACATTGTCTGTCTGACTCTCTGTCTGTGAACATCTCTAGCTTATCTCTACATTGTCTGTCTGTCTGTGAACATCTCTAGCTTATCTCTATATTGTCTGTCTGTCTGTCTGTGAACATTACTAGCTTATCTCTATATAGTCTGTCTGTCTGTCTGTCTGTGAACATCTCTAGCTTATCTCTATATTGTCTGTTTGTCTGTCTGCTTGTAAACACACCTAAAGCTTATCTATACATTGTCTGTCTGACTGTCTTCAGTATCATCCTCTGCGTGTCTCTCGTTTTCTCTCTGCCTGTTAGTACCTTCTTCTGTCCATATGTGATTTAAGGCCAGTCTTTACTAAATCTACAGATGTAGTGAAACTGGTTTAAATGTATTTATTCAGGAAACATTTCCACATTATGCACCATGTCTCAAGACAAACGGTATTCAGCAAGCATGCTTGAAACCGGATAAGCAATATAACTTGCTTTGAAATCAGGACATAAATACAAAAAAAAAAAAAGAAAAAAGAAAATTTGTACACAAGAAAGAAGTATGAAATATGATACTTTTAACATAGATCATTACATAGACCATCAACAAAAACAGCTCCTCAAAAGAATAAAGACTGCATGAAGTAAACAGGTTACCTGCTAATGTGATCTGATAATTTGTAGTAGTTGATTGGGACAGTCGCGTTTTATCTGTGAGTGTAAATACACTGGTCTCTTCCTCGTGTAAGTTAACATACAAATGAAAAGAAAATATAATGTACAAAATCCTAATGTTATCTGGTGGTGTATCATGGTTCATAAAACTAAGACTGAAAGTCAATGAAATTATCAATTACTCCATTTATTATAGCGCAAACAGAAATAGTCATATCAAAGAATGATTCTTGCACTTTACACACACACACACACGCACACACACACACACACACACAGACACAACAGACAGACAGACACACAACAACACACACACACACACACACACACACACACACACACACACACACACACATTTCTATCTCTCTCTCTTACACTGGTAATGTCTCAATCTATCTTTTTTTTTTCACTGACACTGACTTTCAGTTGTCTACTTTATTTCCTCTTGTCTTTATGGACGCAGATTAGCAATGACAGATACATAGCTTGACCAATCATCGGGAAAAAAAGTTTCATTTCACTTCAAAGTTTTCGTTCATTTTATTACATCTCTTTTACTGACTATCTCCCCCCTCTCTCTCTCCCTTTATCACTAACCATACCCCTTAACCACGCCAAACGTAAGTCCCCCGATTTATAATTCCTATCCCAACTATCCCCATTCCCACCATGACCACACAGGAGACAGAGGGAGGCTGTCGTTTGCAGCCAGCAAGATATCAGATAGCTCAGTGGACCACACCGCACATCAAATTAGCATTTAGCTTCACTCTGGGGTATTGCTGCTTTTAGCACGCAACCATCCCCACAAAAAATATCGTCAAATTCTATTTACTATCAATTTTCCGGCAAATAATCATTTTTCCTCAACTCTCTGGATCCGTGGAGACAAGGTGTGTGTTTCTGGGTCCTGGCTGGGACCCTGCTGTTGGCTGGAAGATGGCATCTTGAAAAGGGAGACAGTATAATTGGGAAGGCGGACACAAACGTAAATATTGGGTAAATGGCACACTGGAAAGGGCATGCCCATTAAGTATACAACAAACCTAATATATATATATATATATATAATATATATAATATATAATAATATATATATATATATATATATATGTGTGTGTGTGTGTGTGTGTGTGTGTGTGTGATTCTGGTCTTCACTATCACCAAATCTCCAACATCAATTGCAGCAGGAACTCATAATCAAAAATTTGATTTGATTTGTGAAAAAAAGGGAAAATAAGCAATGCAAAGAAACTAGAAACCAAACATTGCTGACTAGTTATAACCTTTAGAAGTTGACAGAAACTGCAAAGCTCATTGAATAAAAAATGAAGTTTTCAACAGAAAAAAATGGACATTTGTACATGATAAATAATGTAAAAGAAATCAAAATCAAATAAAGTTTTAATTTATAGTTATCACGACCTGGAAATTGTCCTCAACAGACTTACATTGAACAGTTAATCCTTCTGAAGTTTCGTGTCTGATCAATTTGGAATGTTTAGTAGAGACGAAAATAAGATACATGACAAAAAGGCTGCAAGATGAATTCTGTTCCTAATGATCTTCTGATGTCCTGAAATGTCTTACTGATGAGTGTGTATTGACAGAATGTTATGATATGAGAAGCCATTGTTAGAGACTGTCACAGCCATTATTACTCCAGTATTCAAATATGAAAATAAACATCTACTGCATGGCTCCAAGTCGTATGTCAGTTAAATAAATAAAACCGAATTAATCAAAATATGAGTCCAAAAGGCAATCAGTCAGTCAACAACAAAATCAGCCCTTCACGTAACCAGTCAACAAACAACTAAACAACAAAGCAAGCAAATCAGTAAACAAGCAGCCATCCAACCACATAACCCCCAAATTAACCAACCAATCAACCAAGCCAATGAAACAGCCAGCCAGTCAAGCAGGTAAAGAACTAAAGATGCAATGAATAAACACCCCCCCCCAGACACTCCCCCCCCACAGACACATGAGAGAGAGAGAGAGAGAGAGAGAGAGAGAGAGAGAGAGAGAGGACAGATGAATGACTACCCAACCAACCAACCAATTTACAAACACCTCTTTCCCTCCCAGTAAAAAAAGTCTTCAGTGCTGTACTTTGCTAGAAATTGATAGTTTGAAGAAAAAGATAAATATAATAGAAACGAGCCTTCTAGCTATTACTGGTAATCATTTCTCAAACATGGACAGGAGAGTGGCGCCACAAACTGCTTTCCTAGATTTGTGGAAAGCGTTTGACACGCTGAACTACCGCAGTTGGATGTAGCCTCTCTATGCAACATATGACGTATACAACTCCCCTGGGCCTCTCTTTTATCTGGCAAGTTACAGACACGCTATGGTTATAGGCCCTCTCTCCTGGCTGCCTGTCCAACTTTCATTTGATGTTCCCCAAGGATCTGTCCCTGGGCCCTAAGCTCGTCACTCCGTTCACCCAATCATTTTCATAACCATCACTTTGCTTTTAACAAATTCAGTGATGGCATGACTTTCTGTGAAGGATATTTCGGCTTCTTCTGCTTCAGCCATCTCTCAAAAAATAGAATCTCTAAATCAACATCTTTAGATCAACACTGGTGGATGTCAGTAAAGTACGACTGAAACACTTATACACGCCTGCCGCCACACACACACACACACACACACACACACACACACCACACACACACACACACACACACACACACACACACACACACACAACACAGTGATCATCGCACTTGGACAGTTCCATATGTACTCCACCAAAATCTGCTAGATTCCCTGAGCAAAACCCTATGTGTTGGCAAGGTCTTGAGATGAGGAGGGGGACAGGGACTTATGCAGCACTAGGCTAGTAACAGAATGATGGAAACATTCAGATGGGAAGGAGGCAGACATGTCATAATGTTGCAGGTTGTGGGACACTGAACTCGAACAAATATCAATCAAATCCTGAGTTCATGGCTTTGTCAGAAGAACCAAACAGGCTGCAAACATGAAGGGAAAAAACAGGACACACGGTAATAAGTCTGCACATTCTATATATATATTAGTACAAGGGTCAACCTTACCTTTGGAGGTGATACACATGTATATGAACATGTACCTTTAGTCCACCAACTTGTCAATAAGTAACTGCTGTTTGGGATTGGTGAAGATCAGATAGCGGTGGAGAGGAAATGAGCTTCAAATTCATATAGCTGATACTGGGGGTAAAACCGCTTGAACTAATAGTTTAATCAGAAACGATGTTAAAGTAATGGAATAGATTGAAGAACACAAGCACCACAATGTTCGATCATGCCAAAACGCTTGTTCTAGGGAAAAATCGCAGACTTATTATACACCACTCATGCTATGAAGTAGCATCAAATGTATCAGACTGAAAGTCATTCATGTCACGTCTATTCTGACTATCTACCAGTCAAAAGTAAGTCAAGAGTCAATGATCAATGCTGCCACTATACTAGTAAACAAGTAACAGTTCCATAACTGTAACAACGTCCAATAGTGTGACAACTGTCACAAAATCCTGCAGACTTTCATAGACCACCCTCCCAAGAATAACACAAAGAAAAAGGATCAGGGCCAGGGGAAGAAACAGACACACAACATCACAGACTAGGGTGGAGACAGACCTTTGTCAGGCAATCAGCCACAACCTTGAGAGCTGGAGGCAACTGGTGCAGCATCCCTTTGTCAGTGCCCCTACAAACCTGGCAAGTTACAGAATCACTATGGTACCTACAATTATTGATGTCGCCTAAACATGGATGAACCATCTCCTGGACAGAATGGTTTGGGCACGTACAACTCACAAAGAAAACCTCACAAAGAGAATATCTGTGAACTGAAATACTGAACAAGTGTAAAGAGTTAAAGAAACAAATGCGTAGTAACAGGAAAGAATAACAAAAAACAACAAAAACAACAAACAAACAAACAAACAAAAAACAAACAAACAAACAAAAACAAAAACCTATGCGTATTAACAGGAAAGAGTTGAAGAAACCAACGCATATTAACAGGAAAGAAGGAGTTAAAAAATACTGAAGTGTATTTCAAATGATTTGATTAAACAAATGATTAAAACCTGACATGCTAGAAAGATAACTTCGCGTCATATAACTCACAGGTTCATAGTGGGAGTATGCAACAACTTCAATTGATGCCACCATCATTCTGAACAGTCTGAAGGAAACACTCTCCCTGTTGACCCGCTTACCTCCCTTGCCCCAAATCTGAGTTCAAACCGTCGCACGAGAGAGAGAGAGAGAGAGAGAAGAGAGAGAAGAGAGAGAGAGAGAGTGAGAGAGAGAAGAGAGAGAGAGAGAGAGAGAGAGAGAAGAGAGAGAGAGACAGAGAGAGAGAGAGAGAGAGAGAGAGAGAGAGAGAGAGAGAGACAGAGAGAATCACTTACAAGAGCTGCTTATTTCCATTTTCATCAGCTAATTGTTGGACCATTCTCCAAGTGGCCATGAATTATTCCCGCCTGCTGACTACAGACCTTTCTATGCGTAATATCTTCTCCTCTTACAGCATGTACAAGTCAGCTACACTGAGACGCAATGACACACTTTTGTATTCTATCTATCTATCTATCTATCTATCTATCTCTCTATCTATCTATCTATCTATCTATCTATCTATCTATGTCTGTCTATCTATCTATCTATCTATCTATCTATCCATCTATCTATCCATCCATCTATTTATCTATCTATCTATCTATCTATTCTATCTATCTATCTGTCTGTCTATCTATCTATCTATGTCTATCTTCTATCTATCTATCTATCCATCTATCTATCTATCTATCCATCTATCTATCCATCTATCTATCTATCTACTATCTTCTATCTATCTATCTATCTATCTATCTATCTATCTATCTATCTATCTTCTATCTATCTAGTCTATCTATCTATCTATCTATCTATCTACTATCTATCTATCAATTCTATGTATATTTGTAAGGTATAAGAAGAATGGTTGCAATAAACAGTAAACTTTTACAATCGCAGAAAACTGTGAGGTTTGCTGATGGATATGTCAGTTCTGTCAGAAGAGTTGGCTCCAGCTGTGTATGTCATTATCACTGGTTTTCTTACAGGACTGTGCAGCAGTGGCACGATCGTCTGTCTTTTGCAATTCTAAGTATAATGTGAAACGGGTGAGAGAGTTTTCTACTGACTTTGTATGATTAAAAAAAATCTGTGACAGCATCACTACATGTTTGAATACAGTGTTGCAGCAGAAAAAAAAGACAATGAGAAGATCAAACAAAGTCAGACGTGAAATATGTGTGCTCTGAACGGCAACAAGCCAAAGTTATGAGTTTTGAGTGTTTTTTTCAGCGCGGACGCATCGCACGGAATAATTCCTTAATAGTTCTACTTAGGCCTGAAAGTAATCCTCTGACAGATTCCCTGAGACTGAACCAAAAAGAAGTCATTAGAAACTGGCTTATTCGCTGCTGATGTAATTTTTCCATCATTCTGATGGTGTCAGCTCAATGTTATATATGTCCACCTACCCTCCCACCCATTTCAAGACCTGGCCAAAGCATAGAGTTTTCGCAGGCTCAGGGAGACTGCCAGATAATTGCTCGAAGATTTCGTAGGAGCGCACATGGAGATGTCCAAGCGCGATAGATTCCTTTTCAGCAAAGTCCAAACTGTATCAGAAGAATAACAGAACACTTACTGTTTTTGCTTGTTTGAACACAGTAAACAGCGGCAACAGACATTTGTCGTTAACGGCATAAAGACAATCACTATAACAGAGTCTCGAGCTGGCGGTTTTCTTTCTTCCTCTTTCTTTTTCTTCGCCTATTGTATGTGGCATGAACAGAATTTGTATCAAACTTGTAAGACACAAACAAACAAACAAACAAACAAACAAACAAACAAACAAAAACCCAACCGTGATATTTTGTTTAAAGACATAGCTCTGCATCGCTGTATGGGGAGGAGGTAGTTAAGAGAAAGACAGAAAGAGAGAGAGGGACGCTGACACATGATTTATTGTGAAGGCCACTGACCCACTGACAAACCAGGGATTTTCGGAAGAAGGTTATAATATCAATGTACACAAGAAAGAGAGTGAGAGAGGAGAGAGAGAGAGAGAGAGAGAAGAGAGGAGAGAGAGAGAGAGAGGTGGTGGCGGTATGGTGAGATGGGCTATTGTGTAGTTCATGTAGTGTTGAGGACGTGAGAACCTCTATGTAGATCAGGTGTGATATAATGGCCACGATGATGAGCGTGTCGATGACTGTTTGCCCAGGGCAATAGCCGAGGGTTCACACTAAGTGAAGGGGATGCTTGTAGATGCATAGATGATCCCACTGATGGCTGAGTGATGATTTAAATGGGTACATATCATGCAAATCAGAGCTGGCAAGTTACGACAGAATATCAATGTCTAACCAACATATACAATGAGCGTTTTGTATATTCGTGGCATCTGCTGTGATCATCTTAAAGTCACATATGACCAATGTATTAAAAAGCACGTACGAAGATAGCCACTAGCAACGACTCTTCAGAAAATACAATAAACTGAACTGATTAAATCACATATCTAGGACACAAGAAACGCGGGGCTAAATCACAAATTGGACAGAAGTTTTTCTTCCTAACCTTCCACTAGATCTAAAATGGGGGTCTGGGTGCTAGACTTTCGAATGAAGCAATGAAGCGAGGTCTCGTGTACCGCATGTACTCAGCGCATATTAACAGCAACTACAGTAAAATCAAAGTTGTAGTAACTATCAGGACTCATTTTGTTTGCCATGACAAAGAATTCATTTGAAAAAATTTTCAAGCTTTTAAAATTTCGAGAAAATTAGAGAGAGAGAGAGAGAAAGAGAGAGAGAAAGAGAGAGAGAGAGAGAGAGAGAGAGAAAGAGAGAGAGAGAGAGTGAAAGAGAGAGAGAAAGAGAGAGGGATGGAAGGAGACACAGACAGAGAAATAAAGAGAATGAAGATGAGAATTTTTCAGAACGATGTCTGAAATAAACGCTAGAAAGAAAAGCAAACCAACAAATAAAAAGCAGACAGCAAATGATCCACTGCCCTTTTCCCCCTATCAAACAAACAAACAAACAAACAAACAAACAAACAAACAAACAAACAAACAAACATATTGACAAATGAGAGACAGAAAAACTGAAGAAATGAAGATAAGAATGCTTCAGAACAGTGTCTGAAATCAAATGTCACCTTTGACGAGAAAAAGCAAAGAAATAAATAAAAAGCAGACGGCCATATATCTACTACCCCTTTACCCTTATAAAGAAAGAAAGAAAGAAAGAAAGAAAGAAATGGCCTGGCAGATAATTTAGGTCAGTGGAAGAAATGAGCAGCAGAACATGACCCTTTCAAAATAAAAAGCCAACCGAAACCAAACCTAGTCTAGCTTTATGTTCTGTACAACACTGGAAACGCTCGATCATTAAATTCTCAGCAATAATCGCCTCCTTACACTGATTCAGTTTCCTGAGTGTTTTGATCTGTCTGTCTGTCTGTCTGTCTGTCTTATTTGTTTGTTGTGTTTGTCTGTCTGCCTCTCTCTTTGTTTCTTTCTTGCCCTCTCTCACACACACGCACCATCTCTCATTCTAATGCAAGCAACGGCAGAAAGTTGGCCTATGTGCTATCATACCACAGGAAAATAACATTTCACTTCGTCTGTCTCTCTGTCTGTCTGTCTCTCTCTCATGTGTGTGTATATGTGTGTGTGAGAGAAAAGCGAGAGGGAGAGATAGAGAGAGGGGAGGGAGAGAGAGAGAGAGAGAGAGAGAGAGAGAGAGAGAGAGAGACAGACAGACAGACAGACAGAGACAGAGAGAGAGAGAGGGGGGAGGAATTTGAAAAAGAAGTCTTTCACACACACACACACACACACACACACACACACACACACACACACACACACACACACACACACACACACATACACACACACAAACACACT
Organism: Monoplex corrugatus; assembly: GCA_030674185.1. Lineage (NCBI taxonomy): Eukaryota > Metazoa > Mollusca > Gastropoda > Littorinimorpha > Ranellidae > Monoplex > Monoplex corrugatus. Next base: position 41,109,131 of record JAPXFY010000016.1, read on the forward strand.
CGCAAGCGCACGCCTGTACACACAAATACACAAACACACACACAGACATCGACACACAGACACTGACACACACAAAGACACAAACAAACACACGCACACACACACACACATCTACACACAAACACACTCGCTAGCGCACGCCTGTACACACAAATACACAAACACACACACAGACATCGACACACAGACACTGACACACACAAAGACACAAACAAACACACGCACGCACGACACACACACACACACATCTACACACAAACACACTCGCTAGCGCACGCCTGTACACACAAATACACAAACACACACATAGACATCGACACACTGACACTGACACACACCACACACACATACACACACACAAACACGCACGCACACACACACACACACACACACACACACGCACACACACACACACGCACACACGCACACACACACGCACACACACGCACACACACACACGCCTCGCACCAGGCATCCTCTGAATCATTCCGAACGTGCACTCCTTTAAATAAACATAAGACATGAAAACCTAACATACGAAAGTTTGAATAGACCTTATCCTCACTGGAAAACATAACAGCGTTTGGGAATGTGCAATTTTAGACATAATTAAGATCCCCTTTCTGATAATCAGAGGAAAATAAGTCTGTATTACGTTAACTTGTGATGGAAAGACTAGAGAAAACAAATCAACCAGACAACATGATGATAATGGTGGATCTAACGCCTATCTGATGGTCTTTTATGATAATGGTAGACTCTCCCATAGATCTGATGGTCTTTTATGATAATGGTGGACTCTCCCATAGATCTGATGGTCTTTTATGATAATGGTGGACTCTCCCATAGATCTGATGGTCTTTTATGATAATGGTAGACTCTCCCATAGATCTGATGGTCTTTTATGATAATGGTAGACTCTCCCATAGATCTGATGGTCTTTTATGATAATGGTAGACTTTCCCATAGATCTGATGGGACTTTAACGTCTGGTATGGGTCTTCCTGTAGGATATATGACGATAGTGGTGGATGAATGATGAATGATGATAAAACTGAGCTTATTGTTACTGGTACTAAGTCAAAGGTCAATCAGGTTACTCATGCCCCCATGTCTATCTCTGGTTGTGATGTATCTTTCTCACAAACTGTTAGAAACCTTGGCTTCTACCTGGATGAAACACTGTCTATGGAAGCCCATGTCAAACAGTTGTGCCGTACTCTGTACTATCAGCTACACAGAATAGGTAAGATTCGCTCCTTCCTTTCCACTGCTGCTACCAACAAGCTTGCTGTCTCTTTCATACTATCTAGACTGGACTATTGTAACTCTCTATTCGCAGGTCTCCATGACAATCAACTATTTAAACTTCAGCGCATACAGAACCACGCGGCTCGCCTTGTTCTCCGCAAGCCCAGGCGTGAGAGTGCAAAATCTCTGCTTACAACACTTCATTGGCTCCCGGTAAAGGCTAGGATTCAATATAACGTTGCCTGTTTCTGCTTTCAGTGTATCTATCACGAGAACATGCCATCTTATCTTGCCAACCTCCTGCGGGGTTACAAACCTTCTCGAACGCTCCGCTCTTCTGACACCTCACTGTTGACTGTTCCTCGCTTCTCTCTAGACACCTTTGGTAAAAAATCTTTCTCTGTCTTTGGCCCAAATGTATGGAACTCTCTACCATTGTCTCTCTCAGAAAAACTAAGTGTTTCTCAATCTTCAAACGGCACCTGAAAACCCACCTCTTTCAAACTCATCTAACCTGAAGAGCCTTAGTTTGCAAGTCTGTCATCAGACTAATCTCTCCTGCCTGTATAACAGTATTTTGTATAAGGGCCTATAGAGCAAGGTGTGTGTGTGCGTGCATGTGTGTATATATATATATATATATATATATATATATATATATATATATGTGTGTGTGTGTGTGTGTGCTTGAGTGAGCATGTGTGTGTATCACTGTATGTGTACAGCTGAGGAGGGGATAGGGGAGAAATTGAGTGGGAAAGAGACTGAAATACTTTAAGAAACATTTTTAAATCTTTGTTTGTATGTAAATTGTGATGTATGATATGCGAATAGTTTATAATTTGTGAGGTAATTTTGATTGTCAAGGTGTTAATGCTGTAATACTGAAGTTATAATGTTTTTCCTGTATATGGATTAGAATTTTTCTGTTTTTATCTTCATTCAAAATATTGATTATAATTTTATGTACAACTATTGCATGCATAAACACACACACACGCATGCAAACATAGCACACGTACACACTCACACATACACCCACACATACACACACACACACACATACACACACACACACACACACACACACACACACACACACACACACACACACACACACCACACACACACACACACGTACGCAAGCACACACACGCAGCAATATATAAACACAGTATGCCTCTTTATTCATATGAAAAATCTGTTAATCTTTCTTCATTACATAAGTCAGTGTTTAAATTTTAATATTCTGTGGTTTCTTATGTCTTCTTACTTGTATAGCTTTAATGTTTGTTGTTATCTTATTGTGTATGTAATTGTGAACATTTTTTATCGCCTTTTGCCTTTCTTGCGAAATGTAAAGCGCTGGTGAGCATGTTTTTATATGGAATATGCGCTATACAAATAAACATTATTATTATTCCTTTATCATCTGGTATGGGTCTTCCTGTAGAATACATGACGATAGTGGTGGGTTCTTTCGTCAGTCTGATGGTCCTTTTGACGTCTGGTAGGGTGTTCATGTGGAGTACATGACCAGTCCTAGAGGCACATGATCCTCCACAGGTGCTGCACAGGAAAGGGTCTTGCAGCCTCAAGTTCTGCTTCCACTGGTCCCTCATCTGTTGAATACTACCTGTCCTGCGCTGACCAAATGTGAACGAATTTTTCGTGTGAAATTTGGGTCGCTCTCCCTGTGTGAAGGTGTGAAGTGTCACTGCAATGCAGCACCACCCAGCGTTTTTTTCTGTATGCATGAATTTATTTATGAAGGAACATCTGGTGGTAGGGTTTTGTAATAGACAACTCCTTTGTCAGCGTGGGGTCTTTAACATACGCTGACAGCAGGCGGCACGTGGGAACTCGGTTTAGCTACTTGTCCAAAGGACAAGCATGCGGGTCATCACTTAACCCTTTGACTCTCGGACCCTGTCCACCAGCATCCTGCGTTGTCAACCATGCTGTCAAAGCAAAAACTTAACTATTTGACTCCCCCACTCCCTCCGTCAGCTTCCTGTAAGAAGCTGCTGGAGAAGGTGAGTGAGTAAAAGGTTTAAATTTTTGCAGTTGGTGGATAGGGTGCA
>JAPXFY010000016.1:41114965-41117465 GCA_030674185.1 Monoplex corrugatus
CTATAACACCCATGTTTATATGTTTGTATTCAGATTTGTTTCTATAACACCCATGTTTATATGTTTGTATTCAGATTTGTTTCTATAACACCCATGTTTATATGTTTGTATTCAGATTTGTTTCTATAACACCCATGTTTATGTTTGTATTCAGATTTGTTTCTATAACACCCATGTTTATATGTTTGTATTCAGATTTGTTTCTATAACACCCATGTTTATATGTTTGTATTCAGATTTGTTTCTATAGCACCCATGTTTATATGTTTGTATTCAGATTTGTTTCTATAACACCCATGTTTATATGTTTGTATTCAGATTTGTTTCTATAACACCCATGTTTATATGTTTGTATTCAGATTTGTTTCTATAACACCCATGTTTATATGTTTGTATTCAGATTTGTTTTTATAACAGCTATGTTTATATGTTTGTATTCAGATTTGTTTCTATAACACCCATGTTTATATGTTTGTATTCAGATTTGTTTCTATAACACCCATGTTTATATGTTTGTATTCAGATTTGTTTCTATAACACCCATGTTTATATGTTTGTATTCAGATTTGTTTTTATAACAGCTATGTTTATATGTTTGTATTCAGATTTGTTTCTATAACACCCATGTTTACATGTTTGTATTCAGATTTGTTTCTATAACACCCATGTTTATATGTTTGTATTCAGATTTGTTTCTATAACACCCATGTTTATATGTTTGTATTCAGATTTGTTTCTATAACACCCATGTTTATATGTTTGTATTCAGATTTGTTTCTATAACACCCATGTTTATATGTTTGTATTCAGATTTGTTTCTATAACACCCATGTTTATATGTTTGTATTCAGATTTGTTTCTATAACACCCATGTTTATATGTTTGTATTCAGATTTGTTTCTATAACACCCATGTTTATGTTTGTGTTCGGATTTACTTCAAGAATCCCCCTGTTGATAAGTTCGACACAATGGCCAACGGTATGTGTACGTCCTCAGACTATTTGCATGAATGCAATAGTATGTACATCTAAGTTTCTTTTCCAAGATTTCGTTTTTTTGAGGTCATTGATGTGTCTAGATATTTGTTTAGTTTGATATGGTTATACTCCTGTCAGGGCTTGGAGCAGCTGGCTGAGCTTTAAACAAAAATGATAATATGGATTATAATAATAATGTTAATATTAGTGATCATAATAGTTATAATGGCAACAACAACAATGATTATAATAATAATAATAGAGTAATGATATAATAATAACAAAGACAACAACAATAACAACGATAATAACAACACTACCACAATTATTACTACTACTGCTACTACTACTAATACTACTACTACTACTACTACAGCTACTGAAAATCTAACGTGCTAAATTAATAAATTTGTGTCAATTAGACGGAAAGATGGTTTTAGAAACAGATGCCTGCTTTTGACTCCATCTTCGGGAAGAGTAATTGCAAATGGCAGTCGAATGTCCCAAGAGAAAACAGGAAACTCTGTTTTCCCTCTCACTGTGTCGAGGACCATCACCAGCAATTACTCTCAAACAGGGACTGAATCACATCACCTCCCTCTGTTTAATGCTCCTCCTTTACCCCTTATCTCCAGATCCCCCCCCCCCCCCCCCGCTCCCCATGCCCCCTTACAGCCAGTCTTCTTTTTTGTTTTTATCTTCCCTAAAGGTCAACGATGTTTTCGGCTGCTGATAGATTACAAGGACTGCCTGTTTTTGTATGGATAACCACTCCCTGAATCAGACCTAATTCACTCCAACTGGCTCCTCATTCAAGCGACTCCCATGTTAACCATCCTTCCCTTTACGGTAACCTCTCACTCTTCCGAGCCACCTCCCCACCCCTACTCTCCCCAGCTCCATCCCACCCCAAGCAACAAACCACACACAGACCGGAGTGTCAATTCCCAAAGGCCTTTACAGCAAGCAGCCCCCCTATTTCTTTCCCCTCCCCTCCCCTCCCCAATCAGGAAATCAATAACCATCTGTAACTTATCGGTTGGTGAGCGATCATTACCTCCCTTGAATGCATCCACTGCTAGAATTGACAAACACTGGAGACTCAAGGGAACATAATAAAGATAATTGGATTTCTGCGACGAGGATCGATGGCTAAACGATAAAGCAGCAAAGCGATAACCGCAAGGACGAGGTTTTGCTGTGTAATTAGACTGCTATTGAACAAGGAGGAGACAAGGTTTATGTCCAGGGGCTGGTGGATAGAGAAGAAGTATCAAGATTCCACAGAAAATTATGTAAGAAAAGGCAAAAGAAATTAAATTGCGATATTCTATGATGGTTCCATTTCTTTTGAAGACAGAGAGAGAGAGAGAGAGAGAGAGAGAGAGGAGAGAGAGAGAGAGAGAGAGAGAGAGAGAGACAGACAGACAGACAAACAGACAAACATGCAGAGACAGAGAGAGAGGGGGAAGAGAGAGAGGGAAGATAGAGAGAGGAAGGGAAGACAGAGGGGGGAAGACA
>JAPXFY010000016.1:41122465-41132465 GCA_030674185.1 Monoplex corrugatus
ATACTGGTATTTTATCAGCCTACCACTGGAATAATCCTGGTTGCATGTAAATGACATGTGCATGTGCCTTTCTTACCTCCAAAAAAGGAACATATACATAAAGTAAATAGATAAACAATTAAAGGTGTGCATCACAACACAACTAGCGATTCTGTATAAATCGTCTCACATGACAGACCCCCCCCCCCCCAGTCAATGACCAAATACTCAGCTGTTTATCAACTAGGTGAAGACAATATTTTCTTAATCATAGTATATGAGTAAGTGAGTAAGTAAATAAATAAGAAGTAAGTAAGAAAGTGAATGAATAAATGCAAAATAAAGGAGTATGTATATAAATAAAGAGATAAGAGATGGAAATAACAACTAACAGTAAATACATGCATATATCCACATGCCCGCACACAGGCATACACACATACATTCAAACATACCTATATCGACACAGCATGATGTCTGACAACAACAGCTACAACAACAGCAACAACAACACCAGCATTATTTGCTGCAGGTATCCCTTGAAGTTTTGTAAACTGAAGGACACACAGAGTACATGGAAGTAATTCCTAGCGCTGAAGCGTTATATTAAGAAAATGAAACTAAAACTGTAAACCAGACTTAAATCATGTAGCCAAAAGGGAAAGTGAAAGTCCACATCTTTAACATCCAGGCCTATGGCTGTATCCATTCGAATACAAACATCTTTTGTTGTTCCCGGTACACCTCAAAGTAAACTCTTCATCTGAAACCGATAAAACTCTGCAGAGATATGAACACATTTCTTGAAATCAAATAAACATGCCATATGTAAATAACACTTTGTTTGGGAGACATCCAACAAGAAAGTAGCAAATATCAGACTTTTTTGCTGTCGGATGTTCTACGGCCATTTCAGTGGCCAGTTTCATAATTCTATGATAACGATGACGATTCATAATTCTATGATAAAAATGACGATAGGGATGATAAGCAAGATGCTGTGGACTTCCATTCTGGATTGAAACTACGTGATAGGGCTATACTCATACGCTTTCTTTCAAAATATATCCAGGCGTCAACAAGGCCTAAGAAACAAAGACACTTGTGGTGTTGGTCAGAAAATTTGAGCAGCATCCTCGATGAAATATCCATAAAGTGGATGGAGCTTCGACTGTGTAGTCCCAGTCTTCCCAAAGAGCATACAGAACACTCAACTCAGGGTAGGAGGCAGTCGGGGCAACAAAAACAAAATTCCCATAATGATTTTAAAAGGACTGATGGAATTCGAACCCCCAACCTTGCAATCGTTAATTCGTTGTGCCAGACTGTCATTCTTTATGTACACTGAAAAAAGATCTCCTTACTGAGACACTTGATCACCTTGGCTGTGATTTCCAAGACAGTGGTTTGTTCACAGCATCTAATGAAGGTGAAAGCTATGTGATTCTCAACAGCAGGAATATGTCAGGTTCCTGTATACCGGTTAGGTTGGTCAGTATTACAGCTGTGGGTCTGGCCATTGACGTTATCATTAAGGGAAATCATCTCATTCCCACAGCCGACTTTCTTATTGTGTGGGTCATCGTAACCATCATCAACAACATGTGTTCAGATTGGTCAATACATTTTCCTTGCTTGTTTCTAGACGTTTGGTGGTTAGTAGTTGGTCAGTCAAGTTAAACAGAGTTCACATGTTGTGTTACTTCATGTGTACTTCCATACATAGGAACTTCGAAATTATGAGAACTTCTATGCTAAAACCAACACCTGTCTTTCAGCTGCTTATTTCAATAAATGAGAATTTCCACTGAGCACAGAACACAGACTTTTAGAGGCAGTTGTCTGTCTGTCTGTCTGTCTGTCTGTCTCTCTCTCTATATATATATGTATATGCGGGGAGACAGAGAGAGAGAGACAGAGACAGAGAGAGACAGAGACAGAGAGAGACAGAGAGAGACAGAGAGAGACAGAGAGAGAGAGAACAACGATAAAAAAGAGAGTTATGATGATTTTATTATTTACAAGGTGTGAATTAAGCAGTGAACTCCTCTTTTATATACATACAGGCGTACACATACACACGGACGCACACACATGTACGTACACACATGCACGCCTACTTAGCGGTCAATATCATCAGACAATCAGCATAATGGATGGTCAAAACACCGTGCTTCTCTCTGTCAGGCGAATTTTTATTATACAGACAACCTAAATGTTAGCAGCAAAAACAAACAAACAAATAAACAAAAAACAAAACAAACAAACAAACAAACAAACAAAAACTTCACAGTCATCTGAATGAATTTCACGGTGTAGATAAAATCGTATTTGCATGAATTACCTAACCATTGTCCCTTCAGATACAAAGAAATACCAATTTGTTTAGTGGTTGGTGTAATGCCAAATGTATTTTCTGATCCGTTTATAAATGTGTGTATGTTTCCTTTGCAGTGCACTTACATACGAAAATAATAGTCATGAATCAAGTTGGCAAAACTGACATGCAAACTGTCTTCTAAACTTAAACTAAACCAACCAACCACCTTAACATCATGTGCAGCACAATCAACATTTAGGACTAAGGAACCAACATAAGCAAGCAATAACATGCGCCACAAGGTGACTACTATCGTTCACAGTTAGCCCAGTTTCAAGTCAAAGCTACTTCCTAACCAAATAATGACTCTGGCATGGTCAAAAAGAATGAATTGCAGTTGAGGTGTAAGAGTAAAGAGACAAACCACTATTGCTATTACTACGAGCTTTGCTTCTACTCCTGCTTCACCTCCTCTTCGCTCTGTTTGCTCTTCCGCCTCCTTCTACTACACTACTGCTAACACTCAACGATGACCTTAACAGTTACATTTACAGGCAGATCAATGACATGAAGACAGTGTGAAGTGATCAGGACACAGCCATCACAGACAGTAAGATGTGTGGGACATGATGGCAATGGACAGCAAGTCTGTCTGATGGGGAAAGTAAGTATCACACTCTCCCTGATGGGCAGAGGACAGACCAGATGGAATTCCGCCCCTGGCCACAATCCTCTTTCCTTCACTACTACGCTGATCATTTTCCTTCTGCTTCAGCTACTGGTCTTGCTTAAAGCTTGTGGTCAGTGGAGTGAAAATATGGCCACAGCTGAATAGGAGAAATCACGATGTCAGGTTTGTGCTTACATACAGAACTTGCTGAGGAGAATTCGCGTTTTTTTCTATCTGTTGTTTACAGAAAATCTTAATCAGAAGTTGATACACACACCATTAACGTGTAAATATCTTACACCTACCACGCTTATATTCCCTTTGTATGGAAATACTTTGCAAAGCTTATGTAGTCAGCCGTAAACAAAGTGGTTTGCAAACATTCGTAAATCGAATTAACACGTTCAAGGATTTTGTAGTAACATACACACACACACACACACACACACACACACACACACACACAGACACACACACACACACACACACACACTCACACACACACACACACACACACACACACACACACACACACACACGCACGCACACACACAAACACACACACACAGACACACAAACACACACACAAATATATATATATATACATATATATATATATCTACATATATATATATAGATATACACACATATATACATACATACATATATACATATATACATGAGTGTTTATATGTACATACATATATATATATATATTATGAGATACTGCTTTGGCGCCTCCACAACTGCTACGGAATTTCTGGCTCCGCTCTCTCCTGGTTTCAGTCATATCTCTCTGACCGCACACAGACTGTATCTGTAAATGGCTTGCCCTCACCTCCCTCAGCCCTCAGATATGGCGTTCCTCAAGGATCCGTCCTGGGTCCAGTTCTCTTTGTTTTGTACACGCAGCCTCTCGCAAATATTATTCTCCGCCATTCTGTATCACATCATAGCTTCTCAGATGACAATCAAATTTACAATTCTGGTCCCATCTCTAATGTAAACAACATCGTACAAACCACTAAAGCCTGCATTTCCGACGTGAAAGACTGGATGACTTGTAACAAATTACAACTAAACCAAGACAAAACTGAAATGATTTTCATTACTCCTAAAAAACTTCTCAACTGTGACTTAATTCCATCTTCCATATCACTGAATGGGACAGACATCACCCTCTCCCAAAAGTTAAGAATCTAGGTGTCACCATCGACAACACTCTTAACTTTCAGCAGCATGTCTCAAACATCTGTCGTGTCTGTTACCTTGAACTTCGTAGAATAGGTTCCATCCGTCATCTCCTTACTCTCGAAGCTACTAAAATATTAGTTTGTGCTTTCGTTCTTTCTCGTCTTGACTATTGTAATTCCCTTCTGTCTGGTTCCCCAAAACAGCTCCTTGACAAACTTCAGAAAGTACAGAACCATGCCGCTCGGCTAGTATTTCGGTCTTCCAAATTTCAGCATGTCTCTCCTCTTCTCCAAGACTTGCATTGGTTACCTGTGTTGAAAAGGATCCAACATAAAATTGCTGTTCAGTGCTTCAGATACTTCGACAATTCTATTCCCTCTTACCTGTCTGAATATCTTCAACTATACGTTCCATCTCGTCATCTTCGTACCTCAGCCGATACCCGCTTATTTCGAATCCCAACTTTTCGAACAAAATCATATGGTGAGCGATCCTTTTCTTTTCAAGCCCCTTCCTCATGGAATTCACTTCCCTACCCGCTGAGGCACAAAACAAGTCTTCAGTCATTTAAATCTGGCTTGAAAACGCATCTCTTTCCTCTCTGAAATTTATTAACCTAAAAGAGCTATGCTGTCTGCGCGCTAGCGTGCTTCTGTGTATGTTATTGCTGTGCGCCTATAGATATGTCTCGGGGTGGGAGGAGGATATGTGTGTGTGTGCCAGAGAGTAGGTACTAATATTTGATGTTATTAACGGTGTGTATGTGCTTGTGGGATGGAGTGACAGAGGTCCGCCATGTATGATGAAAATTATATTAGGCCTATGTTTCTATGTTCGATGTAATGTGTATTGTACAGTTTGTAAGCGCTTAGGGCTTTCCAGAAAGATTAGGCGCTCTAAATGCCCTTAATAATAATAATAATAATATATACATACATGTATATATATATACATGTATATATATATACATGTATATATTCATGCATGTATTTTATGTACAAATGCAAAATAAAACACACATATGTACACTACACACACTCATCTATTTACACAGACACAGAGAAAGACGAACTACTTCTCACAAGAAAAACAGACCTATTCTACAAGACAGGATCTTAGATGTTAGAACAGAACAAATTCAGAAGTAGATTAGTCTCTGGAGCTATGCAGTGTTATACCAAGAACTACACAAGTCTATTTACCTAAACCGAGATCGTTACAACATTCACACACCATTTTTCCGTTGAGACTTTCCTTCCTTTTCTTTGCCCCTCTGTCCATCACATTTCTACACCTTTTGTGGGTAAAGGGAGGAGTGGCTGAGAATAGAAGGCGTTGGGATGGGTGGCAGACCAGGGGAGAGAAATGGGAAATTCAGACTTCAGAATTCATGTTAATAGATTTAGTAGTAACCCATTTTTCTGGAAGTAAGAAAATAAAAAGTAAAGCAAGAAAACAATGTGACTCATTTCATGTCGTGTGTGGTAATGACGTCAATGAACGAACTGATGGTAAGAAAAGTAAGGTAATTAGGTATGAGATTTCAGTCAATGACAGCTTCACATGACCAAGCCTATATCCTTTATACTTACTGACTGCTGGTACAAGTAATCTGAGATCTTCCAACAAGGAATAATGACTTGGACTCCACTTCAATGAAACGCTATCAACAGTACACGTGTCTCCATCAAATAGGAAACATGATCTACCGTTCATCAGTACACCTGACATCCACGTATTTTGATATCAGTCACTGATGTCTTCAGTACCAGTCATTCAGAGTTTTCTGCGCCATTTCTAATTTTATTGTATTTCTCTTGTTCTTTTGTTGTGTGTGCTGACTTGTTTTCCAGTCAGGAAAACTTCATTTTAAAGCAAAGACTGAAAGGCAAGATGCAAACAGATGTAAAAGTTGATTGTGTTTATACCAACGCGTTACTACGTGTCCTGTCAGCTTTTCTGACCACCACTGGCAGATTTACATGGAGGCTGTACAAAATTGTGTACAAACGTATCTAACATCCATTTCAAAGGGATTTCAAGGTCACTCATGCTGCTTCTTGTTGTGTACTTGACAAACCACGATCTTTTCTGAAGAACCGATCTCATCGGCTGATCACATACATGAAGACGCAAAACCACCGCTTCTTTCAAACAAAAGCTACTGTTTTCGATACTCAGTTCACTATAATGACTTATAAGTTGTCTCGAAACAAGGTGACTAATGTTGTCCGAAAAGGCCAATCATTACAGAATGTTTATTCAGACAAGTATGTAAATGACGCAAAACTTTACATGGGATCCACTGCCCACATCACAACTCCAAACTCATAATTCATTCGAATCTTTTGTTGCATGGTAATAGTTAAACTTGATAAGATCTATTAAAGAATTGTAAAAAAGGAGCTCATTTAAAAATCAGGAATGATGTAGAACTAAATGGATAGGCACCACACAAACAGTACAATAAACATAATGACCGACGTGTATATTATAAACATGTGTCTAATGTCCAGGCCACAACCAGTCCCATAATCAGTCTCAATTTACTCATCTAGCTTCTAGTGCCAGCGACTCCCATCTCCTTTCCCTCTTCACTGATAGTAACCCCTCCCCCCCACCCCCGATCTTTCCAAGCCACATCTTCTCTCAACACCCCACCCCACCCCACCCCACTCCACACGCATCAACAAACCACACAGACTGAAGTGCCAATTCCCAATTCCTTCGCAGCAGCAGCCCTCATATGTCTTTCTCCCAATCAGGAAATCAATAACCATCTGTAACTTATCGGTTGGTGAGCGATCATTACCTCCCTTGAATGCATGCACTGCTAGAATTGACAAACACTGGAGACTCAAGGGAACAAGATAAAGATAATTGGATTTCCTGCTGACAAGAGAGGAATGGTTAAACAATCAGGAAGCGGGGGGTACTCTCAGGAGGTTTGTTTTGTAATGGGGCAGACAGTAAGAAAGAAGGGGTAGGAAATAAAGTGTTTTCAAAGGGAGATAACGTATACAGGGAGTATGAAGATCCCACAGGCATGTGAGAATGGATATCAGCAATCATATTGACATACGTCTGATGTTTCCTTTCAATACATACATACATACATACATACGTACATACATATATACATACATACATACATACATACACACATACATACATACATGTAGTAGGCCTCCTTCGGTCATGACTGACCATGGACAAAGTACATCCGTTCTAATGTCTAGATGGGCTGTCTGCTTGGTCCAAGCAGCGTCGCCTGTGACTGTACAGACCAATGCGAGAGAGGCAGTCTCTGTCGCAGCGGTCGCATGTGTGTGCTGATGCTGGTCTGTTGGCTGTCATCCCTTTTCTGCGAACTCGCTTTTCTGCTGCAGCAGCTGACAGTTTGTCCTCACCAATCCGCAGCTGTTTCTTGAGAGTAGTTCTCCAGCTGTTGCGGTCGTCTGCGAGGTCCTCCCAGGACTCAGTGTTGATCTCAAGCGCCTTCATGTCACGCTTGCAAACGTCTTTGTATCTCAGCTGTGGGCGGCCAATGTTTCTCTGCCCTGTAGCAAGCTCACCATAAAGGATGTCTTTTGGGATGCGACCATCTTCCATGCGGCGAACGTGGCCCAACCAGCGCAGCCGACGCTGTCTCAGCATGGTATGCATGGTTGGGAGGCCAGCGCAGGTTAGGACTTCGGTGTTGGTCACCTTGTCTTGCCAGGAAATGCCAAGTATGCGCCGTAGGCTTCTCAGGTGGAAGGTATTGAGCCTTTTCTCCTGATGAGCATGCGTGGTCCACGCCTCGCTGCCTTACAGCAAGGTGCTGAGGACACAGGCGTTGTATACAGCCATCTTTGTCTTTGTGGTCAGCTTGGGATTTGTCCACACCCTTTGTGTGAGGCGGGCTAGTGTTGTGGCTGCCTTCCCGATCCTCTTGTCGACCTCTGTGTCAAGGGAGAGGTTATCGGTGATGGTGGACCCAAGATATGTGAATTGATGGATGGCTTCAAGCTCGTAGTCATCAATGGTGATGGCTGGTGGAGATGGTGTGTCTTGGCCCAGGACGTTTGTCTTCTTAAGACTGATGGTCAGACCAAAATCTTTGCAGGCCTGGGTCACAACTGCGGCATCGTCGGCAAATAGCATGTCTCTGATGAGGGCTTCACGGACCTTTGTCCTTGCTCTGAGGCGGGCGAGGTTGAAGAGCCTGCCATCTGATCTGGTCCGCAGGTGGATCCCTTCTTGCGCTGTGCTGAACGTATGCCTCAGGAGGAGAGCGAAGAAGATTCCAAAGAGGGTTGGGGCCAGGACGCAGCCTTGTTTCACACCGCTGCGTACGTCGAAGGGCTTGGAGAGGTTTCCGTTGAACTGCACCATCCCTTTCATGTTTGAGTGGAAGGACTCAATTAAGCTGTGCAGTTTGGGGGGGCAGCCAATTTTTCGGAGAGCCCTGAAAAGGCCATCTCTGCTGACTAGGTCAAAGGCCTTGGTGAGGTCAATGAATGCCACATACAGGGGCATCCGCTGCTCTCTGCACTTCTCCTGGATTTGGCGAAGGGAGAAAACCATGTCTACCGTGGATCTCTCTGCTCGAAAACCACACTGTGATTCCGGGTAGACGCGTTCAGCCAGTTTCTGCAGGCGGATTAGGAGGACCCGAGCATAGACTTTGCTAACAATGCTGAGGAGCGAGATACCTCTGTAGTTGTTGCAGTCGCTCCTTTCGCCCTTGTTTTTGTACAGGGTGACGATCTTGACGTCCCTCATGTCCTGTGGTACAGCTCCCTCATTCCAACACTGACAGAGAACTGCGTGCAAAGGGTGCAGAAGAGAAGTCTTGCAGTGCTTGATGAGGTCTGGGGGAATTCCGTCGTTGCCAGGTGCCTTCCCTGATGCCAGGCTATCAATGGCCTTGCTGAGTTCGTCCGCAGTTGGCTCTGCGTCAAGTTCTTCCATTACCGGCATGCACTTGATGGCATCGAGGGCTGAGGGGGACACCATGTTCTGTGTGGAGTAGAGTCGGAGTAGTGTTCCGTCCATCTTTCCATCTGTTGGCTAGGATTGCTGATTACTTCCCCAGTGGAGGATTTGAGGGGGGCGATCTTGCTCTGTGTTGGTCCCAGTGCCTTCTTGATGCCATCATACATTCCTCGGATGTTGCCTCTTTCAGCAGCACTCTGTATCTCTTCGCTGAGCTCTGTCCAGTACTCGTTTGCGCAGCGCCTGGCGTTAAGCTGAACCTTACTTCTGGCAGCCCTGAGGATTTGCAGGTTCTTCTCACTGGGTGACCGCTTATACTTGGTGAGTGCGGCACGCTTGGCCTCAACAGTGGGAGTCATCTCTGATGATTTGGCCTCAAACCAGTCGTGGGATTTCACAGTTTTCTTCCCAAAGGTGGCCATAGCAATGCGGTGCATGGTGTCTCGTAGCATTTCCCATCTCTCAGTGGCAGAGTCTCTGGGCTGCAATGCATCGTATTCTCTCTGAAAGGCCTCTGCGAACTGTTCTACAAGATCTGGTTGAGACATCTTGCTGACGTCAATGCGAGGGTTCCCTTGTTTCTTTGAGCAGTGGAACTTCTTTGGTTGTAGCCTGATCTTGCAACATACCAGAGAGTGGTCTGTGTCGCATTCTGCGCTATGATAAGAGCGAGTGTGGAGAACGTTTTTGATAGCGGCACGTCTTACTAGGATCAAATCCAGTTGGTGCCAATGTTTTGAGCGGGGATGCCTCCAGGAGACTTTGTGCTGAGGCTTCGTCTTGAAGAAGGAGTTGGCGATGCACAGTTCATGGCAGGCGCAAAACTCAAGCAGTCGCTATCCATTCTCATTCATTTT
>JAPXFY010000016.1:41137465-41162465 GCA_030674185.1 Monoplex corrugatus
AGACAAGAGTCGGCTTCATTATGAAGAAGAAAAGATTTTTTGGACATACAGCCAGACATAAGAGATGTTCCCAATGAAAAGATGTCATGTTAGGAAAGACGGAGCCACTGGAAGTGTGGAAGACAAAAGCAACTGTATAGGAAACAGAAGAATGAACTGGACAGAATAGCCAGAATGTCAACATCGTGCAGAAGCGTGACGAATGGAGAAACAAGAATCCAAGGCAATGCAGGCAGCAACCCATAGAAGAGACACTGATTAGGGAGAGTCTTCAGACTTCAGATGATTTATTCAGATGATTTATTCATTAGACCATAGCCTGTGAAGAGGTGTGAATTACCAAATAAGTTAAAATATAGATGTAAGCACAGAAAATTACTTATCAATGTAAGACAAACAATTCTGTGACAAACATATAACCTAGTGATAAAACAAGAATTAAACAAAACACATGTCCTATATACCCGTCCGATGAATGAACGCTTACACACTTAATGAACGCATGACAACTAAACCGCTTATTAACAGACTAACAGCAGTTTTGTAAAAGTCAACCACTCTCTAGTAAAACAGACAGAGAGAGAGAGAGAAAGAGAGACAGAGAGACAGAGAAACAGAGAGACAGAGAGAGAGAGAGAGAGAGAGAGACAGAGAGAAAGAGAGACAGAGAGAGACAGGAAGAGACACAGAGAGATAGACGGAGACAGAGAGAGAGAGAGAGAGAGAGAGAGAGACAGAGAGACAGAGAGAGACAGGGAGAGACAGAGAGACAGAGAGAGAGAGAGACAGACAGAGACAGAGACAGAGACAGAGAGACAGAGAGACGGAGAGACATAGACAGAGACAGAGACAGAGAAAAAAAAGAGAAAGATACAGCAAGACAGAGAGAGAGAGAAGAGAGAGAGAGAGAGAGAGAGAGAGAGAGAGAGAGAGAGAGAGAGAGAGAGAGAGGAGAGAGAGAGAGAGAGAGAGAAACTGAATGAGAAAACAACATGCATATAAAAAAAAATCAATTGACCGACTAACATCAAACAACCAGACAAAATTATGTGACCATCCACAACCTACATTGTGTGATAATGATGTCAACAACAGAACCGATGGTGAGAGAAGAAAGGCAGTGGGAGTGAGGTTTCCGTTAATGGCAGTTTTCTGTGACCAAGCCCAGGGCTTTGACACCGACTGCTCGCTACAATACGTTATCCGAGATCTTGGAGCAACTACAACTCGCCTGGGCTCCATGCGAGTAGAGTGTCATCAATAATCTACGATCTTCGATCTAATAGGAAAGACGATCCATTTTGTTGATAATACGACCTGTTTTGGTCGGTCTGCATCACAGCCAATTGCCAAAAACAATGTGGTTCGTAGTTACGATTTTCACGCCAGTTCTAGAATAATATTATGTTATACATTTCGTTTGCAACAACTTCCTTTTCTTCTCCCTTTGTCTCTGTGTCTTTCAAGCCCACTGACACTACAATTCATATCAGTTCCATAGTAATAATGGGGATGTAGAAATATATGAACTGATCTAAAAAATCAGATTCTAAAAATCAAATGAAAAGAAACATGCTGTTCTCTTCCCTTGCTTGATTGGTATTATTTCTATATTGTTTTGATATCATCATCATCATCAGGTGCCTTGCCGCATGGCGTTGGCGATCATGGACTTCCACCTGTCTCTGTCTCTTGTTGCCTCAAGCATCTCTTCCACCCTCTTTGTCCTCAGCCATTCTGCAAGTCCGTCTAGCATCTTCTCCCTGGTGCTCTCTTCCTCTCCAGCTTTCCCGTCGTGACTAGGTGCTCCGATTCCCCCTCCTCATAAAATGGCCTACAAATGTTGCCTGTTTTTCCTAATCTTCCTTATGAATGATCTTCTTGTGTCTGCCTCCATCAAGATTGTCTCGTTTGTTTTAAAATACATGCAGTTAAAATTCAAAGTGAGGGGAGAAAATACGTAAAATGAGATACTGACACATACGACATTAATTCAAAACAACGGAACAGGAATACTTAATACATATGTTAAGAACCAACTTCTTGAATTCATGATAGAAATTCGTACCATGTCTGCATACAGACATGCTTAAAACTATGAAAGAAACAAAGCGCCATGAACAAAGGGGAGAGAAGAAAAGCAGCCTTTGCCATCAGTGAGTCATGACTGAGAGGAGAAAACTCGCAGGCCACAAACCCTGGCCTATCAGACATGCAAACTGGTCAGGAGGTTTACAACCCCCACTTCCGTGATCACACCATCTCACAGGTCTCTCCTGCTGACAGAGAGGTGACAATGCGTAACCTGAAGTCTGATTCTTCCAATGATGCCTTGCCTCCTCCACCTTCCCACTCTCATCTCCATCCTGCCAACTTCCAGCCCTCTGTGCTAGACCGGACTACCACCCATCCCTACCCATTCCATTTCCAACCCATCCCACCTTCTAGCTATACGAGGTGTAGCAATAATGACGGTGTGGAGGGAACGAAAAGTGAAGGAGAGAGGGTGTGTACAGGGGAAAGTGTGTGTGAATGTTGTCACGATCTGGACGTAGGGCACTAGGATGGCAATAGACTTGTGCAGGTCTTCCTCTGACGCTGCATAGCCCCAGGGACCTGGGCCTTCAATAATAACATCACTTGTACTTGTTACAACCTATCAATAATAACATCACTTGTGCTTGTTACAACCTTTCAATAATAACATCTCTCCTACTTGTTACAACTTTTCAATAATAACATCATTTGTACTTGTTACAACCTTTCAATAATAACATCACTTGTACTTGTTACAACCTTTCAATAATAACATCACTTGTACTTGTTACAACCTTTCAATAATAACATCACTTGTACTTGTTACAACCTTACAATAATATCATCTCTCTTACTTGTTACAATCTTTCAATAATAACATCATTTGTACTTGTTACAACCTTTCAATAATAACATCACTTGTACTTGTTACAACCTTTCAATAATAACATCTCTCCTACTTGTTACAACCTTTCAATAATAACATCTCTTGTACTTGTTACAATCTTTCAATAATAACATCTCTTGTACTTGTTACAATCTTTCAATAATAACATCACTTGTACTTGTTACAATCTTTCAATAATAACATCTCTTGTACTTTGTTACAACCTTTCAATAATAACATCTCTCCTACTTGTTAAAACCTTTCAATAATAACATCATTTGTACTTGTTACAATCTTTCAATAATAACATCTCTTGTACTTGTTACAACCTTTCAATAATAACATCTCTTGTACTTGTTACAATCTTTCAATAATAACATCTCTTGTACTTGTTACAATCTTTCAATAATAACATCACTTGTACTTGTTACAATCTTTCAATAACATCTCTTGTACTTTGTTACAACCTTTCAATAATAACATGACTTGTACTTGTTACAATCTTTCAATATTAACATGTGCAACATCTCTTGTACTTTGTTACAACCTTTCAATAATAACATCACTTGTACTTGCTACAATCTTTCAATAATAACATCTCTTGTACTTGTTACAACCTTTCAATAATAACATCTCTTGTACTTGTTACAATCTTTCAATAATAACATCATTTGTACTTGTTACAACCTTTCAATAATAACATCATTTGTACTTGTTACAACCTTTCAATAATAACATCATTTGTACTTGTTACAACCTTTCAATAATAACATCATTTGTACTTGTTACAACCTTTCAATAATAACATCATTTGTACTTGTTACAACTTTTCAATAATAACATCACTTGTACTTGTTACAACCTTTCAATAATAACATCATTTGTACTTGTTACAACCTTTCAATAATAACATCACTTGTACTTGTTACAACCTTTGAATAATAACATCACTTGTACTTGTTACAACCTTTCAATAATATCATCTCTCCTACTTGTTACAATCTTTCAATAATAACATCATTTTACTTGTTACAACTTTTCAATAATAACATCATTTGTACTTGTTACAACCTTTCAATAATAACATCATTTGTACTTGTTACAACCTTTCAATAATAACATCATTTGTACTTGTTACAACCTTTCAATAATATCATCTCTTGTACTTGTTACAACCTTTCAATAATAACATCATTTGTACTTGTTACAACCTTTCAATAATAACATCATTTGTACTTGTTACAACCTTTCAATAATATCAACTCTCCTATTTGTTACAATCTTTCAATAATAACATCTCTTGTACTTGTTACAACTTTTCAATAATAACATCACTTGTACTTGTTACAACCTTTCAATAATAACATCACTTGTACCTGTTACAATCTTTCAATAATAACATCACTTGTACTTGTTACAACCTTTCAATAATAACATCACTTGTACTTGTTACAACCTTTCAATAATAACATCACTTGTACTTGTTACAACCTTTCAATAATAACATCTCTCCTACTTGTTACAACCTTTCAATAATAACATCTCTCCTACTTGTTACAACCTTTCAATAATAACATCACTTGTACTTGTTACAATCTTTCAATAATAACATCATTTGTACTTGTTACAACCTTTCAATAATAACATCATTTGTACTTGTTACAACCTTTCAATAAAAACATCACTTGTACTTGTTACAACCTTTCAATAATAACATCACTTGTACTTGTTACAACCTTTCAATAACATGTCTTGTACTTGTTACAACCATTTAATAATAATATCACTTGTACTTTATTACAACCTTTCAATAATAACGTCTCTTGTACTTTGTTACAACCTTTCAATAATAAAATCAGTTGTACTTGTTACAACCTTTCAATAATAACATCACTTTTAATTGATACAACCTTTCAATAATAACATCACTTGTACTTGTTACAACCTTTCAGTAATAACATCTCTCCTACTTGTTGTTGCCTTTCTCAAGCTGTGTTGTGGAATCGTCCTATTTAGCTTTAAGCCCTCCTACCTACAGTTCGCTGTGTTTCTATAATGTATGGGTGGATGACAGAAATGATGAAGCGATGGATGGACGGATACAACCTGTCTAGATCCTGTCCAGTTATTTGCAAGAACACAAACTAATTATTCAGATCTTCAGGTTAAAATGTATATGCATGTCAAGGGACTGAGTGAAATAATTGTTTCTAAAAAAATGGCTGCTACAAACTACGAAATATACAATTTTTTAGGCGGGGTAGCCTGCCTCTGTCCATCAACTATTCTACATGCAGTTGTTTTACATGCAGTACCCTCCGATTACTGTGTGGAGGAAAAAATGGAAGCAGAATAAGTCTTTACATTCTGAGCAAGTTAAGTCAATGTACGTGGTAGACTGTGCCATCCACAGCACATTGTAGTCATAATTCTGCTTCAATGAACACAAACTTTTAGCATGTAACTGCATTCAGATTGAGGTAAGTGTAAAGGTCAATGCTATCTGCTCCCTGAAAGTCTAAGTAACTGAGGTTACATAACTTCAGTTCAGGTCATATTGCTTGTAGCCAACCACTTAAGCCAATCAAGGTTGGCATTACGTTGTTCCGCGTTTAATTCTAAAGATAACGGTTAAAAACCAAGCACAGGACCATCCTTTCAGGTCTAAAACGCATCTAACAATATTTCGAAATACATAGGATTGTTATATTATTTTGTTGGTATTGTTGTTTAAATCCCAGCCAACAGCATAGAGCAATATCAGGGCTTCAATCGCTTCAAAAAGAAAATCAAGCACACACATCAACGCATTTGAGCACACAATCCAAGGACACGCCCCCGCGGCTGAACACCCCGTCCAACCGATCGAACACGGGATTTAAAAAACACACTGAATACAAATTTAAGCATATATAAGAACACCAAAACACATACAAAAACGGGAACAAATTACCTAAAATTGCCTCCGCACATCTCACGCCCCAGAGCCAGAAAACGCACTTAATATATGCACCCGACTATCAATCCTCAGAAAAAGTACATAAGACTTTATCGAACACATACAGGCGAATGGACCAGCAAGACAGAAAATGATAGGAAGAAATGACAAAAAGCAAAGAAACAAGGCAGAAACAAAGAGAGTGACAGAAAAGAGGAAATTTCTCGTACATAATTTCCAGAAGGTGGGGATACTATTTATACTGAAAGAGCCCCTGGCATCGCCACGGGGGTGGGGGGGATACGCAGGATCATATCAGGTGAAATCTGTTGATCGCTTATAAAAAGTTGAAAATGTCATCTAGAGAAACATCTCTGAAGATGTATGGTGCTGTAAAGTGCCATATTAAGGCTAACACCACGTCAAAAACGACAACCCGTTAAGATAAAAGACAACAGTTAAAAACCATGCTCACCATAAACCTTGCAAGTCCAAAAAATGCAATTAAAGAAAAACAGCCGTAAAATCATATTAGGTGAAATCTACTGATCTCTTGTAAAAACTGGAAAACTGCATCAGGAGGGACGTCTCGGAAGAGGTTCTTTAAGGAGTCCGATGTGTAGTGCTTTTGTCTCACATCGTACAAGTCCCAGCAATCAGTGCTGTCTATACAGTTACACAATACATACATTTTGAATAAATGTGACCAAATATCAACGATAAGAAACACAAACACGGAAGATGTCTTGACCGTGCATTACTCTAGTTCATTAACAGTGACACCAACGACCGACGGGTTCGAAACACAAGCCAGACAGTTGGGAGTGATATTTCCGTTAATGACAGCTTCAGGTGATCCACAGGTCTGATGCTGACCGTCTGCCTGCTACATAGTGACCCAAGATGATCCTGCTAGTAGGAATCATGCAGGCTACATGGTCATTACATGTTGTAAACCAACCATTACCTTCGATCTGGCAGGGAATGTGATCTGTTTTATTGATGAAGAGATTTCAATTGGTCGATATACATACTGCGTGTCTCTGTTTTTTTCCTTCCTTGTAGGTATCTTCCATGCAAAATAAGTCATGTTTTAGACGTCACTGGCCTATTTGTAACAGATACAAGATTTCATGTGTCCACTTGTAAACCTGTTTCATATGAAAATTTAACCTGAGATTTGACCACAACATGAACAAGTTTGTATCAGTGATCATCATCATCATCATTATTAAGTGCGTTGCCACATGGCGTTGGCGATCGTGGCCCTCTATATGTTTCTATCCTTTGTTGCCGCAAGCACATCTTCCACCCTCTTTGTCTTCAGCCACTCTGGAAGTCCGTCCACTATTTTTCACTGGGTCTACCTGGTGCTGTCTTTCCCTCCAGCTTTCCTCTTGTGACCAGGTGCTCGGATTCCCCCTTTCCTCATAAAATGGCCTATACATGGTGCCTGTCTTTTCCTAATCTTCCATATGAATGATCTTCTTGTGTCTGCCTCCATCAAGACCGTCTCGTTTGTTTTCTTTGCTGTCCATGGAACTCTCAAAATACTTCTTAGAAACCACATCTCGGCTGCCTCAATCTTGTTCTGGCTTTGCTTGTTGTATCAGTGATAGACGTGGATAACAAACAAGTGACTGTCATTCCCCTCTGATTGCATTTGAACATGGCTTACAAAACTTCGTTTGGCTTCCATTTCATGACACACTGCAGGCACCTGACGCTGTTTGGGATTCAACCCCCTTCAGTCTCACTCTCGCAGTTTCTACCCATTCCAACTACCAGTCCTTTGTCCTAGACTACTTCCCCTCCCTTCCAGTCCCGTACTCTTCCCCCCCCCCCCCCCACCACCACTGCTGCTCCCTCTAGCTATAAAAGTATAGGAACATGAGTGAAGGCAAAGGGACGAAGAAAGGGCAGGAGAATTTCTAAGGGAGTCTGCAGGAGAAAGTATGTGTGAATGTTAAACAAGTCGCCGTGGAGTAGCGGTTAGCGCAATGGACTACCGATTGGAAGGTTGTGGGTTCAATCCCCATCAGTACCTTCAAAAATCATTGTGGGATTTTTCGGTTCTAACCGACTTCTACCCTGAGTTGGGCGTGCTATGGGGTCACTGGGAAGACTGGGACCACACAGTCGAGTCTCATCCACTTCACAGAATCGTCACTGAGGGTGCTTTTCAAATATTCTGACCAGCACCGCAGGTGTCTATATCTCTCGGGCCTGGTTGACGCCAGGATATAGTATGATAGTAAGCGTAGAGTACAGCCCTGTCACGCAGTCTCAATCCTGGATGTAACTTCATAGCATCATGATTATTATCTCATCGACATCATCATCATCGCATTGTAAAAACTGTGGTAGCTTCTGTGGACACATTCAGGTGGCGTAGAAAATGGGATGAAAAAAAGATGACTACAGAGGTAACTTCATTGAGTGCGATGATCCCTAAACATGTGTGAATGTTTCCACGCTCTGGGTGTAAGGCAGGAGGATGGTGCAGGTCTTAGCCGACCGTTACAGGGACAGGAGCCTTTATTACAGCACTGACTTTACTCTTCAACTTTTTGTGCCTTTCACATTTCTAAACTGTTCTGTGTTGTGTGGTTCTCTTTTAATTTGCTTGCAAATTTAATTGCTTTTTGTTGAAAATGTATGTATGTATGTATGTATGTATGTATGTATGTATGTATGTATGTATGTATGTATGTATGTATGTATGTATATATGTATGTATGTATGTAAGTATGTATGTATGTATGTATGTAAGTATGTATGTATGTATGTATGTATGTATGTAAGTAAGTATGTATGTATGTATGTATGTATGCATGTATGTATGTATGTATGTATGTATGTATGTATGTATGTATGTATGTATGTATGCATGCATGCATGCACGTCTATATGTATGTATTGCGTATGTGTGCCTCCATGCCCCTGCAAGTTATGGGACCCAAAACAGTAACGACGAGGTAAGGAAATAAAAACAGCAAACCATGGTCGATAAAACCTGCCATGTTGACAAGTTTGTTCACGTTTGTTTTTAAGAATTGTACTGGATAAGCGCTGGTAAAATGCCAGTTATGAAATGAAACTCAACAAGAACAGCCACCATATATAGTGATCAGAGAAACTGTCAGCTATGTGCATCTAAAATGTGGTCAAGAGAGCTCTGTGACTGTATCGTTTCTGGTACTGCCTTGATTTGGTTTTAGCTCGCTGCACCATCTCTCTCTCTCTCTATCTCTCTTCCCTCCCTCCTTCCCTCTGTCCCTCAGTTCATGTCTCTCCCTCCTTTCTCATAGCTTTTTACACACACCCCTCCCCACACGTTGACAGTCAATCCCCTCTTGCAAGGCGTAGCGTTTCATTGCTTATAGTACAGCGTATTGTTATTTATAATAGTCATAGTCCGCTACCTGTCCTGTAGGCCGTCAACTGACTGCACCTTCTGTTCCTTGTTGCTCAAGGCAGTCAGTATGTTGATTACCCGAGAGGAGGTCATGAATATACAGTTTCAAGTTGTTAAGGACGCTGTGTTGGTACATGACTGTGGAGCAAAGGGAGGCAGCCCATTCCTTCATGTCAGTCTGGGAAACATAAGTCAGACAGCTCAATTGATTAATACTGCAACAGATCCCATGACAAATTACATGCTGTGATTTGCAGAACATTTAGATCTGTGACTGGGAACAGGTTTGACAGACAAATGCACATAGTGAATGGAATAATTCCTGATTTAAACCTTTCCCAATGTCAACGTATGTCATTGCTGCTGTTTAGGGAGATTGTAGTTACATGTAGAAACATACGATTCTGAGCTTCAGTTTTTATTTGGTGATCTGCGTTAGGGAATGCTTGGATTTCTTATAAATATTACTTTGATCACTTAATTTAAAATCTGGCAACATATACACAGTGATTAAAATTTACATATTACAACTGATTCAATACGATATATCTTATAACAACAGCTTTTTTTTTTTTATCGGAAAATAGAATGAAATGTAAAATATTGCGTTCCAAAAACTTTCTCTGTGCGTCTGCCATTAACACTATGTCCACGTATATTGCTACAGCTAACACAGCTCTTGTACGTGTGCCTGAGGCTTCTGCTTGCTTTAAATTTCGGGTTGCCAGAATTGCCATTCTCCTTGGAAAGGAGTGGGTAGGAACAGATGACTCAGATCGATCAGTGCCTACCCCTCCCCTCCCTCTGTCTCCACCTCCCACAACATCATGGGAATAAAACCTGTCACAGATGTTTGACAGTTTGATTTCTAATGCCTCTTTCCACATGTCTGTAGAATGTTAACACTTACCCGGCCATCCTATATACACACGTCCCTTCTTTTTTCCATGGCTATCCTATTACGAAAAACAAACATCTTGTGAATAATCCTTGCTGGTTCAACATTTAGCCATTTGTCTCTCTTAACCAGGAAATCAGTTATGGTCATTATGTTCTCAAGAGTCTCTGTTGTTTGTCAATTCTAGCAGTGTATTCGTTCAAGGGAGGTAATGATCACTCACCAGCCGATAAGTTACAAATGCTTATCGATTTCCTGACTGCGGGAAAGAAATATGGGGGCTGCTGCAGCGAAGACTTGGGAATTGGCACTTCAGTCTGTGTGGTTCGCTATTAGGGGTGGTGTAGTGGTGTGCTGGCGGGGGGGGGGGGGGGTAGGGAGTATGGGTGTCCTGGAAAGTGAGGACTTACTGTTAAGAGAGGGGTGATAGAAATGGGAGTCATTTGTATGAGGAGGCAGTTCAGTGAATTAGGACTGATTCAGGGATTGGTTTACACCTACGGGGTTCCCTAAACAATCAGCAGCCTAAGACCTGACTGACCTTTTCTGAAGATAAAAAAGGCCGATGGAGAGAACGAAAGATTCGATTGAGAGGGTGTGGTATGACTTATTGCAACCAAGGTACGCGAATGCACCACTCTCAATATGTTGGATTCAGTTACCTTTGTTTGCTGGTACTGCTGTCTCAAGTTTTTGTCATATCTATTATAGGCAGGGTCTGTTAAGTGTTGAGATTCTTCAAGAAATCATTTCAAATCCTCAGCAGTGTATATTGCTCAAATTTCAGTCTGTAGAAATTTCTTTTAAAGTGTTCATATACACGTAAGCAGTTATCAATACATGCTCTCTCTCTCTTCTCTCTCTGTCTCTCTCTCTCTGTCTCTCTCTGTGTCTCTGTCTGTCTGTCTGTCTCTCTCTCTCGTTCGTCTGTGATTACTGTCTGTCTTGTTTTCTTCCTCGCTGCAATGGCAGGTATGGAAATTGGCTCATGTCATAATGTTCATGCCGTTTGAAAATAAAGTTTTATTTCATGTCATTTAATTTTATTTTATTTAGAACAGGACTTATCCATCAATCCTTTGGAAAAGGAAAAGGTTGTGCGTGTATTAAAACATTAGCAGTTTGAATGTATTACATTGTCATGGTGGATATAACAACACAACAAACTGCAGACAGCATGAACTGGTGTGGTGGTGTCGGTTCTATGTTCACTCAACGGTTAACAACCAATCTTGGAATTCGTGAATAAAAACAAACCAAAACAACTACAAAACAAACCAAACCAAAAACCAAACCAAACCAAAACATACAAATAACAAACAAAACGGTCCATTATCTATGGCTTCATCAGCTATATATTACATACAATTGGTTCTCAGTGTCTGTGAGGATACAAAACAGGAGACAAGAGTGCAACAGATTCACAGCATGCTGCGTATTGTCAACACGGCTGACAGCATTGATGATGTCATTGTGATGCAAAAGTGCAAATGCTGTGATAATGCACTGTTTGCCGCTGAAACATTCAACATAATGAGGCATTTATCTGGATGACAGTGCACATGTTATCGTCCTTGATGGTTGTGGATTTAAAGAGATCATTACTGGTTGAAGGTTCACATGTATGTATTTGTCCACATATTATCCACTTGTTTGTGCTCATGCGTGCATCTATCTGTATGTCTATCTACTTGTGTACAAACATGTCAACAGAGATTTTTCTGTTATATGGATGGATTATAACAAAACTGTGTTCCTACATATCCTAATGCAGAACTGGATTCCGTTTCTTTTTTCTTTTGGACTTTCTTCCCAATATTTTGATGAATCATCTGCTATCTGCATTGTGGCCAAAGCAGAATTAAATTATCATAAACATGGAGTTATCTTCCCTTTGTCATAATAAAGCACTCTCTGATTAGTAAAAACAAACGTACAGATATAAACTGAATTAATATAATTTAGATGTAAACATTAATGCCAAGGGAATGAATTCGAGTGAAATGTCTATGAATCATCTAGGTGGTGCGTGATTATATGACGGTGCTCTGTTAGAGACCTGTAACATGTACGTGTCACGTGTCACCCTGCCGCAAAATGTTAACAAGTTAATCAAGAAACACCCGAGGGTGCTGGATGGGACTCAGAGCAACAATCCCTCACCACTGATCAAACAATTACCTCCCAGCACCTGACGCCGAAAGGGAGCCATTTTGCAAGCAAAGAAAGGGGGGGGGGGGTCTGTCCATGCGCTGCATAACCCATTTAGACCCAGTTATCAGTTACCTTGTTCACGAGGCGAATGGCAAGGTCAGGAGACGACAAACCCCAGGAGATAGCCACACAACGCGCACCAGCCAGGAATTAAGTTGACATAGATGTCAGATGGGGTCCTGACAGAGCCACAACCTCGTGATCTGATGTCTTGAGTTCAATCCAACACTGATCATAAAATCTGCTTAGATTGCTGCTCGTCTTAGTGCTTCAACCATTCTGTGCTTGTCAGTGTTTCAAAGATCCTGCATCCCCCTCCCATCTTTTGTTCAAGATACTGCCAGAGCACAGGATTTTGCACAGGCTCCAGAGCTATGCAAATCAACTGTTGGCAGATTTCAATGGACCCCCCCCCCCCCTCCTATACGAAATTATATGAGTGCAGTTAATCCCTCTTAAAGAAACAGACTTCCAAATTTTTATGGATCTTTGATGCATTAAGTACATGAACAACTCTTTAACCTTCTATGTTAGTTGCCTCTGCGTATTCTCTCTTTGATATCAACGCGTAAGCTATTACTAGATTACACATTCAAGATGAAGCCTTTACGCGTACTGGTATATTTAATCTCACTGTACGCATGAGACATGGATCCCCACAGCGGATTTGGCAAGACGAAGTCAAGCCATGGAAATGAGGTGTTATGGCAAGATATTTACATCATATCACCGATGTTCAAGTACGCCTAGGCATAAAGTAGCAGATTGGACCATATGAAGATCATCTGACTCCAGCTAATAAAAGTAAACCACAGGTTCCAGTAACCTTGCTAAATCAATCCTACTGGCAGGTAGACGGAGAGGAAGACACATTGACAACATCGCCGAATGGACAGAGAACCCATTAGCAAAGATACAGGCCACAGCACACAACCGACAGATCTGGAGGAATTTGGTGAAAGTTCTTTAGTGGGGCGCTCCAAAATCTCTTCACGGAGTGAAGGGGCATGAGAGAGACTATTTAAATTATTGGAAACTACGGCCTGGGTGTTGTATTATATATTGCAGATATTGGTTGGTGCACTGATAATGGACAAGCAACGTTAGCACTGGGACACATGATAAAAGGTGACCTGGCTGGAACCTACGAGTCTAGAACCAGAACTCTTATGATTTGTCTTGTCTGATAAACAGATCTACACAACGGTCTTTCAAGTCAGTGGTTCATATTGTCAAGAAGGGAAGGAAGGCGAAAAAGCAATTTGTTTCAGAAACACACTATTCTCCATGAGAAGGGATCTATCCTTGGTGACATCACCACAGTGGTCATCTGTATGTGTCATGGCTAAGCATGGCGCAAGGAGAGTCATGTGCACGCAACAGGTCACAGACCGTGATCGCTGCCTGCCTTACCGCAGCCACAAGGCCCTGACTTTAATACCTAGCTGTCCAATACACAATACTTGCCCCAGTTCTCTCTTAGCAAGCTGGGCTCTAAGTTTTTTGTTTGATTGCTTTTTCATTATTTTTGTTCGATCACAGTGAACTCCAGCATGTTGACCTCTAAATAAATAGTGTGGAAATGTGAAGGGGGATGTTAATCTATTGTGTGTGTGTGTGTGTGTGTGCGTGTGTGTGTGTGTGTGTGTGTGTCGTGTGTGTGTGTGTGTGTGTGTGTGTGTGTGTGTGTGTGTGTGTGCGTGTGTTATATATATATATATATATATGTGTGTGTATGTGTGTGTATGTGTGTGCGTGTGTGTGACTGTGTGTTGTGCCTCTGTGTGTGTATGTGTGTGTGGTGTGCGCGCGCGCGCAAGTGTGTTTGTGTGGGTGTGTATTTATGTGATTATACGCGTGTGTGCGATCATGTGTGGTGTGGGTATGTGTTAATGTGAGTGAGTGTGTGTGTGTGTGTGTTTGTGTGCGTGCGTGGTGGTGTATGTGTGGTGGTGGTGGTGTGTACTTGTGTGTGTGTGTGTGTGTGTGTGTGTATGCGAGTACAAGTATGTGTGTGTCAGGAAGAGGTGTGTGTCAAGGCATGTGTGCGAGTGTGTGACTACCTGCATGCCGGTATAAGTAATCTGAGATCCTCCAGTGATAAAGTATCGTCTAGACTGAAGCTTACAATGATATTGACAGTCTGCTGTCTTCGACCTGGTGAGAAATACGGTCCATTCTATTGATTATTAGATTTGCTTGGTCAGTACGCATTACATCAAAACATTAATAATGACTTTGAGGTATATTTCACCACATATATGCCTTCTGTTTTTGTGGACTGTCTCACTTTTTGTCTGTATGCCCAGTTCATTGACACTTGCAGTTGATGTCAGCTCCAGTGATAGTACTAACGGTTGTCCAATACACACAGAAAATCGAACTGTAAGATGTTATTTTTAAACAGATACAAAAAAGAAACACCTGTTTTCTTTTCTTTGTCATGATTGGAATTGTTCTTTTCGTCATTCTGATATGAATGGAATTCAAGCTGAGGGAAAATTAAAAAAAAGCAGAAAATGATGTTTTAATGTTCTCTAAGTTAATGTAAAACAATGCTACAGAACGCACAAATTCATATTGCGTGACTAACCTTCTTGACTTCGTAAGATATGTTTTGCTGCATGTCTGAACATGAACCAGAAGACATCGTGAAAAAAAATATAAACAGCCACATCAGACAGAAAAAAGACAAATAGATAATACAAACGGCGCGACATACACGACAGGATAAAATCTAGCAGGCCACAAATCGTTCTCCATCAAACGTGCAAACTGGTCAGGAGATTTATAACCCGCACTTCCGTGCTCAGACTGAAGACGATCTCATGGGTCTCTCCTGCTGCCACAGGGGTGACAGTGTGTAACTTGATGTCTGATTCTCCCAATGATGGCTTGCTCCCACCACCTTTCTACTTCTACTCATACATCTCCAAGTTCTTGATGCTTGTCCTACACCATTGCTTTATCTTCCCGTTTAGAACCAACTCTCCTGTCTATAAAAGGTGTAGGGTGCCTATAAAAGGAATAGGCTGCTTATTAAAGATATAGGCTACTTTTAAAAGGTGTAGACAGCTTATAAAAGGTGTAGGCTGCTTATAAAAGGTGTAGGTTGATTATAAAAGGTGTAGGCTGCTTATAAAAGATGTAGGCTACTTATAAAAGGTGTAGACTGCTTATAAAAGGTGTAGTCTGCTTATAAAAGGTGTAGGTTGATTATAAAAGGTGTAGACTGCTTATAAAAGATGTAAGCTACTTATAAAAGGTGTAGACTGCTTACAAAAGGTGTAGACTGCTTATAAAAGGTGTAGACTGCTTATAAAAGGTGTAGACTGCTTATAAAAGGTGTAAGCTACTTATAAAAGGTGTAGACTACTTATAAAAGGTGTAAGCTACTTATAAAAGGTGTAGACTGCTTATAAAAGGTGTAGACTGCTTATAAAAGGTGTAGGTTGATTATAAAAGGTGTAGACTGATTATAAAAGGTGTAAGCTACTTATAAAAGGTGTAAGCTACTTATAAAAGGTGTAGACTGCTTATAAAAGGTGTAGACTGCTTATAAAAGGTGTAGGCTACTTATAAAAGGTGTAGACTGCTTATAAAAGGTGTAGACTGCTTATAAAAGGTGTAGACTACTTATAAAAGGTGTAGACTACTTATAAAAGGTGTAGGCTACTTATAAAAGGTGTAGGCTACTTATAAAAGGTGTAGAATGATTATAAAAGGTGTAGACTGCTTATAAAAGATGTAGACTGCTTATAAAAGGTGTAGGCTGCTTATAAAAGGTGTAGGCTGCTTATAAAAGATGTAGACTGCTTATAAAAGGTGTAGACTGCTTATAAAAGGTGTAGGCTGCTTATAAAAGGTGTAGGCTGCTTATAAAAGGTGTAGGCTACTTATAAAAGGTGTAAGCTACTTATAAAAGGTGTAGACTGCTTATAAAAGGTGTAGGCTACTTATAAAAGGTGTAGACTGCTTATAAAAGGTGTAGGCTGCTTATAAAAGATGTAGACTGCTTATAAAAGATGTAGACTGCTTATAAAAGATGTAGTCTGCTTATAAAAGGTGTAGGCTGCTTATAAAAGATGTAGTCTGCTTATAAAAGGTGTAGACTGCTTATAAAAGGTGTAGACTGCTTATAAAAGGTGTAGACTGCTTATAAAAGATGTAAGCTACTTATAAAAGGTGTAGGCTGCTTATAAAAGATGTAGTCTGCTTATAAAAGGTGTAGACTGATTATAAAAGGTGTAGACTGCTTATAAAAGATGTAAGCTACTTATAAAAGGTGTAGGCTGCTTATTAAAGGTGTAGACTGCTTATAAAAGATGTAAGCTACTTATAAAAGGTGTAGACTGATTATTAAAGGTGTAGACTGCTTATAAAAGATGTAAGCTACTTATAAAAGGTGTAGACTGATTATTAAAGGTGTAGACTGCTTATAAAAGGTGTAGACTACTTATAAAAGGTGTAGACTGCTTATAAAAGGTGTAAGCTACTTATAAAAGGTGTAAGCTACTTATAAAAGGTGTAAGCTACTTATAAAAGGTGTAGGCTACTTATAAAAGGTGTAGACTGCTTATAAAAGGTGTAGACTGATTATAAAAGATGTAGACTGATTATAAAAGATGTAGACTGCTTATAAAAGGTGTAGACTGATTATAAAAGATGTAGACTGCTTATAAAAGGTGTAGGCTGCTTATAAAAGGTGTAGACTGCTTATAAAAGGCGTAGACTGCTTATAAAAGGTGTAGACTGCTTATAAAAGGTGTAGACTACTTATAAAAGATACAGGCTGCTTATAAAAGATACAGGCTGATTATAAAAGATACAGGCTGATTATAAAAGATACAGGCTGATTATAAAAGATACAGGCTGATTATAAAAGATACAGGCTGATTATAAAAGATGCAGGCTGATTATAAAAGATGCAGGCTGATTATAAAAGATGTAGGCTGATTATAAAAGATGCAGGCTGATTATAAAAGATACAGGCTGATTATAAAAGATACAGGCTGATTATAAAAGATACAGGCTGATTATAAAAGATGCAGGCTGATTATAAAAGATGTAGGCTGATTATAAAAGATGCAGGCTGATTATAAAAGATGTAGGCTGATTATAAAAGATGCAGGCTGATTATAAAAGATGTAGGCTGATCATAAAAGATGTAGGCTGATTATAAAAGATGTAGGCTGATTATAAAAGATACAGGCTGATTATAAAAGATACAGGCTGATTATAAAAGATGTAGGCTGATTATAAAAGATACAGGCTGATTATAAAAGATGTAGGCTGATTATAAAAGATGCAGGCTGATTATAAAAGATGCAGGCTGATTATAAAAGATGTAGGCTGATTATAAAAGATGTAGGCTGATTATAAAAGATACAGGCTGATTATAAAAGATACAGGCTGATTATAAAAGATGTAGGCTGATTATAAAAGATACAGGCTGATTATAAAAGATACAGGCTGATTATAAAAGATACAGGCTGATTATAAAAGATGTAGGCTGATTATAAAAGGTGTAGGCTGATTATAAAAGATGTAGGCTGAATATAAAAGATGTAGGCTGATTATAAAAGATACAGGCTGATTATAAAAGATGTAGGCTGATTATAAAAGATGTAGGCTGCCTAGAAAAGATGTAGGCTGCTTATAAAAGGTGTAACTGCCTATAAAAGGTGTAGGTTGCCTATAAAGGTGTAACTGCCTGTAAAAGGTGTAGGTTGCCTATAAAAGGTGTAACTGCCTATAAAAGGTGTAACTGCCTATAAAAGGTGTAGGTTGCCTATAAAAGGTGCAGGCTGTCTATGAAAGGTGTAACTGCCTATAAAAGGTGTAACTGCCTATAAAAGGTGTAGGCTGCCTATAAAAACAGTAGACTGCGTATGAAAAGTGTAGACTGGCTACAAAAAGAGCAGACCGCCTATAAAGAGAGTAGCTGCCTAAGAAAGATACAGACAGCCTATAGAAGGTGTAGGCTACTGTAAAAGATGCAGCCTCTTTATAAAAGATGCAGGCTGCCTATAAAAGGTGTAGACTGCCTATAAGAGACGTAGGATGCCTGCTAAATGTGTGGGTGTACAGGGGAAAAGGTAGCAGAAACGAAAGGGAATGAAACTCTTTAGAGTTTGTGTAGGGAAAAGTGTGTTTGAATGTTGTCACAATTTGGGAGTAGGGCAGGAGGACGGTAATTGACTTGTGCGGGTATCAGCCTAACGCTGCATAGCTCCAGGGATATGGGCCCTAAATAATATCACCGCTTGTACTCCTCAGCTTGTTGCTATGTAGAATTGTGTTGTAATATGGACTTATTTCAGCTTGTCATTAGTACTGAAAGCAGTTTATTGAGATGAATGACAGGATGGGTGGATGCTGCTTATTCACATCCTGTTCAACTATCGTTAATTGCATAAACAGCTATGCAGACCAGGACGTCAGGAAGCACAAAATCACGGTAACGGACTGAGTAGAAGTTTCCATCATTTCTAATCAAAGGGAATAAATGTATAAATGTATAGATGTATAAACTGTCGTTGTTTCTGAAGTTTCAAAGTGTTTGTCTACAGGATAGCTGGCTTTATTCTATCAACCACTTTGCAGGCATTTTACACCACAGGGAATGCACTTTGTTGTACAGTGAAGGGAAAAATACTAACAGCAGTAGGTCTAGCATTAAGGATGTCTGCTTGTTAACACCTGAGTACGCTTTCTTAGCAGGCTCAAACTGGCATGCTGTGTGTCATCCCCAATATAGCTGGGGCCATAATCGTTTCATTCCACTGAACACAAGCTTTAAAATAAAGCATGAATTGCAGTTGAACTAGAGTACCACTGTCTGCCTTTGTCTGCGCCTGACCAGTTAACATGTATAATTTAATATTTCATTATAATTCATTTTAATACTTTCTTTGACATTATACGTGCTACGATGCATCTGTTAGTGAGACCTAATACTACTATCTTATCCTCGAGTGATAAAGTCTTTCGAGGAGATAAAATGGTGAGTGCAGTGGTAAAAGAAAGTGGACTGTGGGGAAGAACGAAATTCCATCTGGTCTGTCTGTGCCTGTCAATGAGAATGTGAGACTACACCCTGCCTCCTCCATCAGACACAGTTGCTGTCCGTGGCCATTATGTCCCTTACATCTTACGGTCTGTGATGGCTGTGTCCTGATCACCTCACACTCTCTTCATCTGATGTTTCTGTGCATACAACTTGTTATGGAGTAGAAGAAGTAATGGTGTTAGTAGTAGCCGACGATGTAGCAGCAGTCAAGTAGTGTTAGTGATTTATGCACTTCACTGTTATCTTTGATCTGCCTGTACATGCAGTTCATACCATTGTGATAAGCATTATCGTCATCATCATCTATATAGTAGTAGTAGTAGTAGTAGATAGAAGTAGAAGTAGTAGAAGTAGTAGTAGCAACTCAGCAGCAGCAGCAGCAGAAAAATCATCAGTAGTAGTAGTGGTGGTGATAGTGGTGGTGGTGGTAGTGGTAGCAGCAGTAGTAGTAGTCGTTGCAGTGTGCTTTCTTTTAAACCCCATCAAATAACATGCACACCTTATGACAGAAAACAAGATATGCAGTCTATATCTTTTCTAGGCAGTCTACACCCGACATAAGCAGCCTTTTCCTGTTATAGGCCACCTACACCTTTTATACACAGAGGGAGAATTGGCTTGGAATGGGACTCTTGTTGTTGACTTTCAGAGCAGGATCAAAAGGCATGAGGATGAAATCCTATGGAAACATTCTACGCATCTCATACATCGATCATGTGATCGACAAGACTGTGCAGTAAAAAACAGCAACAACGAAACAAAAAGCAACACACACACACACACACACACACACACACACACACACACACACACACACACACACACACACACACACACACAACACACACATACACACACACACACACACACACACACACACACACACACACACACACACACACACACCACATAGGTGACTGAAATCTCTCAACAATCACACAACTATCAGCTCATTTGCAGACTTTTTGACCACACAAAAAAGAAACAAAACGAAGTGATACGGATATGTCCTAAGATCCTTGGACCTTGCAAAGACCACTCCACAAAGCACTGTATCATGGAAAAGAAGAAAAAGACAAAAAGAGAAGACATGGGAAGTTAACACTTAAGAACGGACAGACTGAGCTTCAGCAGTTTTCATAGAGTGGCAGAAGACTGGGAGAGATGGGGGTAAAATTGACTAAGTCATCAGCGATGCCCTGTGACCTGCAAGGTTTTAGTATACATAATGTAAAGAATGATTAGTGAGTGATGCCTCCATTTCATACAACTTCGGGAATGCTGGGCTCTGTTCGAGGTTGACTCATGGATAAATAAGTCAAGAGCTATACAAACCCCACTTCCATTCTCAGACTGAGGACCATCTCGCATGTCTCTTCTGCTGACAGAAAGATGTAACATGATATCTAATTCTCCCTATGATGGCTTGCCCCCTCCACCCCCCTACGTTCATTTTTACCCCTTCCAACTCCCACAGAGCTCTGCGCTAGACGACTGTGTATCCCTAACCCTCTCAACCTACCCACGCTCTAGCCATAAAAGGTGTTGAAATATGAGAAAAAGACAGGGGCAATGAAATGGAAGCAGAGTCTCTGAGGATGTGTACTGGAAAAAGTGTGTGTGGATGTTGTCACTATCTGTGTGTAGGGCAGGAGGACGGTAATAGACTTGTGCAGGTCTCAACTTAACGCTGCATAGCTCCAGGGACATGGGCCCTCAGAAACGTCTTTATTCGCATTCATCCGCTAGTTGTGCGTCTGAAGTTTCTGGAAATGGTCTGTTTGTACTTGTCTAATAGCCTGCTGTTTCAACAGTAATTTGCGGTTTTGGCTGGATTGCAGATGGATACAAGGATGGATTGACAGATGGGTGGATTGATGGCTGACTGGCTGGCTGGATGACACAAGATCATTTGGAAGCAAAGACCTACCATCTTGGCAAGTTTTGTCATCTCCATAAGCACATACAGATTGTTAATGCTACGAACAACCCATGTCATTTAATCAGGAAAACCCATCAAGTACATCCAGCACAGGCATTACTCACCTGGGTCTTACAACTGGTTAACTACGTCCATCTAATTTAGGTACGAGACGTATGTAATTGTATTGTTCCTTCCCTTGCCTTAACATAGTTACAACTAGCGACTCCAATCCTCCGTCTCTATCTCTCTCTCCGTTCTATTATGTGGTCAGCCATCAATTGGCACACCCCAGACGCTGTCAATGATTCTGTCCATTCTCACAGAAGGTAGCCCTTCATTACTTCTGGTAAAGTTCTACTGTGCACTAGGTGTACAGTAGTCAAGTGTCTGTCCTGTATAACGTCAACTGATTGGACTTTCTATTCCTTTTTTTTCTCTCTTGAGGAAATCAGTTGGTTAGTGACGATAATGCTTTTTATTTTATTGTTATTGTTACTTTTTTCAAAACCTAGCCAACTGTGTAGAGCCATATCAAGGCTATAACTGTTTCAAAACATAATACAATACTTCCAACAGGAAAAAAAAAGGAAAAGAAAACTAAGTACTAATATCAACGCATTCGCGCAGACAATCCAAGGAGACACCCTTGGCACCGACCGCTGCGTCCAATTTATCGCACAGAGGATTAACAGAAACACACCTGAATACAAACCCAAACACAACTAAGGCCACCAAAACATATATAAAAACAGGCCTAAATTAACTAAATTACCGAACATCGCCTCCGCACATCTCACTTCCCCGACAAAAAAATGCACCCAATACATGTACCTAATTATCAATCCTAAGAGAAAAGTACGTTAAGACTTTATCGAACACATTCAGGTGAATAGACCACCACGGTAGATCATAATAGGAAGAAATGACAGAAAGCAAACCAACAAGGTAGAAAGAAAGAGAGTGACAGAAAAGAGGAAATTTGTAGCACAGAATTTCCAGAAGGTGTGGATACTATTCATACTGAAAGATCCCCCGGCATCCCCACGGGGAACGATAATGCTTTAAAGTCTTAAGGACTTTGTGTGTCATAGGACTTGGGAGCAAAACAAGGCAGCATACTGCTTCATGTCAGTCTGAGGCTGCCTAGCAAAATTCATTTTATAGAATCAAAGATCTCCTAACAAGTTTACTTGTCAGAATGTGTGAAACATTTGGATCTGTCAATGGAAAATTGGTTTGACCCCTAATCAATGGAATAATGTCAGACTTAAGCATTTTCCATCATCAGTTTACATGTATGTATGTATGTTTGTTTGTATTATGTATATCTATCTATAAATGTATGTATGTATGTATGTATGTATATATGTGTGTATGTATGTATGTATATATTATATATATATTATTATTATTATATATATATGTATATGTCCTGTTTGGTCTGACGAATATTTTGATTGCATGGTTGTTTCAAATGTTTATCAAAGAAACATTTCAGGAAACTATTACTTTCTCTGGGATTCATCATGATGATGTGCCTTGTCACATGGCGTTGGCGATCATGGCCCATGGCCCTCTATCCCATGTCGCCGCAAGCACCTCTTCCACCCTTTCTGTCCTCAGCCACCCTACAAGTCCGTCCAATATTTTCTCCCTGGGTCTACCTGGTGCTCTCTTTCCCCCAGCTTTCCTGTTGTCACCAGGTGCTCCAATTCCCCTTTCCTCATAAAATGGTCTATAAATGTTGCCTGTCTTTTCCTAATCTTCCTTATCAATGACTTTCTTGTGTCTGCCTCCATCAAGACTGTCTCGTTTGTTTTCTTTGCAATCCATGGAACTCTCAATATTCTTCTTAGAAACCACATCTCGGCTGCCTCAATCATTTTCTGGGATTAGTTTAGTCATTAATATCCATACTGATAACATTTCATTTGTCATACACAATTATCAAAGTTTACAACAGTTAACATTTGAGTAGCGCAGTGTCTCCTTATAACAACCGTGTTCTGTTCGAAAAATAGGATGAAATGACAGGATCTTGTCCTAGAGAGTTTCCCACATACCTACATGTACTGCAACAGCTGACACATTTTTATAAATGTGCGTGAGGCTCGGGCTTGTTTTAAATGTTGTTGTCAGCACTGTTGTTCT
The DNA here is from genome assembly GCA_030674185.1 of Monoplex corrugatus. Lineage (NCBI taxonomy): Eukaryota > Metazoa > Mollusca > Gastropoda > Littorinimorpha > Ranellidae > Monoplex > Monoplex corrugatus. Next base: position 41,161,004 of record JAPXFY010000016.1, read on the forward strand.
CCCTTGAAAGGGGCGGGGTAGGGACAGATCAAGTTCACGTTCATATTGCTTACACCCCAGCCGAGTATACAGCCAAATCAGGGCTAACACCACTCAAAAACGACAACCTGGTGGTAGGATAGATGATTTTACATCGATCACAGCATCTCTGTGTCTTTATTGCTCTTTCTCTCTGTCTCTGTGTCATATGAAGAAAAGCATCATAATCGTGTTTCAGTGTTCTATCAGATCCCTCTAGTCTAGTCACATGTTCGTGGGATGCTGATGTCCTTCTCACCACTCCCTCCACACACACGTCTCTTCCCTTTTCAATGTGTGTCCCATTACAATACAAGCCCCCTGTGAGTAACCCTTTCTGCTTTATCGTTTAGCCATTCCTCTCTTGACACAGGAAATCCAATTATCTTTATTGAGCTCCCTTGACTCTCCACTGTTTGTCAATTCTAGCAGTGCATGCATTCAAGGGAGGTAATGATCGCTCACCAACCGATAAGTTACAGATGGTTATTGATTTCCTGATTGGGAGAAAGAAATATGGGGGCTGCTGCTGGGGAGGCCTTGGGAATTGACACTTCAGTCTGTGTGTTTTTTTGCTGGGAATGGGAGTGGGGTGGGATAGGAGTGGCATGGAGAGATAGAGGTTACCATTCCGGCAGGGGATGTACAACTGGGAGTCATTTCTATGAGAAAACAGTTGAGCGAATGAAGTCTGATTCAGTGACTGGTTACACATACGGTACTGTATAAAGACAGAGATAAACCAAAATTGTCCAGCAGCTAAAGGCTTATCCGTACTCTTGTGACGATAAAAACGCAAACGACTAGAAACAGAGGAATAGAGAAAAGCGATGTAACTCGTTTAATCACTACTGCGTAAAATCTTCTACATAGACTGTTGGCTGAACAGATTTTTGATTGTTTTGTAAATACCTGCATATTGTCATTGCCATTTTTAACCATTGCATGAAAAGTGCTTTCTGCTGCTAAAAGCCTCTTAAAAGAATGGCTACAACACTGCCGAACATTATTTTGAACTTTACAACTATTTTAAGAACTTTTGAGGATCCAGACATAATTGTGTAGTTATCCATTTCTGTCTTGAAATGGAATAAGTCTGGTCAATATCAAATAAAACTAATAATTATTTTGAAAATAAACCAAAGCTAAAGGAAAATGAATCAAATTAAAATACATTTTTGAAAGTACCCCCCCACCCACACACACACACATCACCACCACGCTACTTCTCTGTTTTTCGTTTGTTTAATATGTAGCTCTAGATAAATATGTTCAGATAATAATCAATGGCAAGATAAAGAGTAAAACGTCTGTTACCAAGTACTGTTTGCCAGTAAACAAACATCACTGTCACTGTCATAGTCACTGTTCTCTCTCTGTGTGTCTCTCGCTCTTGTCTTTCTCTCTCGCTCATTCCCTCTCCCTGTTCCCCTCTTTCCCTTTC
>JAPXFY010000016.1:41167465-41184965 GCA_030674185.1 Monoplex corrugatus
TCGACAAATGCGACACTAGCTATATCGCAGGCTATATCGACAAAGGCGACTACTAGGCCATATCACAAAGCGACTACTAGAGCTATATCGACAAGACGAAATCACCCTAGTGCATGACAGTTATACGCATGCATCACCCACCACATGGGACCCATGTACCATCTACAAACATGCTCTCTGTCAGTGTCCCATTCAGTGTGAGCCTCAGCTATTGCCATGTGAAAATGCTATTACCAGGGTCCCCGTTGGCTCAGGTGCCATGCTGATAACTCGGGATTGTGGCTACGACCTCGTGTAGCCCAGGTTTTTTTTTTTTTCTTCTTTTTTTTTTTTTTTTTTTTTACTGACTGGTCGATTCTTTTGACAGAGTCGTGGACTCAAGATCTGATGTCTCAAGTTCAATCCCAGCACGCAACGTAAAGCTTGGCCTGTTCACTGCCCATCTTAATTAGGTCCCTTCCCCCTTCCTACTGAAAGACTAATTTTGCTAGCGCATAGCGTTTTGCACAGGTTTAACTAGCCTGCCAGGATACTGCTGGCAGATCTAGGCCGAGCGCCTATGGGTATGTCTGAATACGATGAATCCCTCTTGAACAAATTGCAAACTCCGACTTGCAAACCCCGTTGTCATCGTTATGATACGTATAGCCTCACAGCTGACTTGGTAAAGTGTTTGTCACATCCCCAACACTTTACATGAGCTGAGCAATGGTCCAATCAACCACAGCAACCCTACACATGATATCTAATCTGTCTGTCTACCTACCTGCCTACCTACCTATCTATCTATCTATCTATCTATCTACTCGATCTATCTATCTATCTACCTATGTATCTATCTAGCTAGCTAGCTATCTATCTATCTACCTATCGATCTATTTATCCATCTATCATCTACCTGCCTGCCTGCCTGCCTACCTACCTACTATCTGTCTGTCTATCTGTCTATCTATCTATCTATCTATCTATCTAATCCAATCTATCTAATCTATCTATCTACCTACCTACCTACCTACTTACCTACCTATCTATCTAATCTAAATCTATCTACTACTCTACCTATCTATCTACTATCTATCTATCTATCTATCTATCTATCAAACTATCTATCTAATCTATTACTCGTTCACTCAAGAAAAGACACTCAAGAGGTACATTATAGTTAATGATTTCCAACATGTCGGCCCTAGATCTTCCTCAGGATAAAACAACAATGATGTGGCATGGTCACTTTAACAAAGTAAATTCATCTGACTTCCCTCACATCACTTCCTCTCTTTTGTCTCCCTGTCTTCGCAGTTACCACAATTCACAAACACTTTGTCATTTCATCAGTCATTTTCCATCGTTCAACGAACATCAAGGAAGTCTTGCCGTTTTCCCCTAAATTTTGTGTGTCTGTTCTTTTTGCATTTTTTTTCGTATGCTTCACTGAGACCATTTCGCCGAAACGTTGCGCCTGTTGTGTGTGTGTGTGTGTGTGTGTGTGTGTGTGGTGTGTGTGTGTGTGTGTGTGTGATGTGTGTGTGTGTTCACTTTTTCATTTTATTATTATTTTTTGTGGCGTAACCCTTTGACTCCTGTACCCTATCCACCAACTGCATAAACTTAATCCTTTGATTCCCTCACCCTATCCACCAGCTTCCTGCAACTAACCCTTTGATTCCCTCACCCTAACCACCTAACCCTTTGATTCCCTCACCCTAACCACCAGCTTCCTGCAGGAAGCTGGTGGTTAGGGTGAGGGAATCAAAGGATTAAGTTTTTGCTGTGCTAACATGCTTGGCGATGCAAGATGTTGGTAGACAGGCTGAGGGAGTCAAAGGGTTAAATATGAGTTCACATTCCATTTTCGTGTGCCTCGAGTTTCTAGTGTTTATTGCAGTCGTTCTTCTTTTCAAACCGTATGAAAGTATGGACTATACATGTCGATTTTTGCTGCCCGTTGTACCTTACCTGCACAAACTGTAAGAGGAGAGGGTATTACGCATAGACAGGACAGGTCTGTAGTCAGCGGACGGGAATTATTCATGGCCACTCAGACTGACCCAGCAATTAGCTGATGAAAATGGAAATGGTCAGCTCTTGTAAATGATTCCCCCTGTCACATCTAGGGGTGGGGGTGGGGGAGAATTCAGACCTGGGACAGGGGAGGTAAACGGATCAGCAGGGAGATGATATCTTGCTTGTTGCACGTAACAATGACGACATCAGAGAGAGTTTTTGCATGGTCTTGTACTTTCTGACATGGTATCTGAACTCAGAATTTCACAAAAAAAAACAACCTGAACTTAATATTCTGAAATCGTTTTCATTTGTTTCTTTTGTAATTAATCATCTGACAAAGGCTTTGGATCTTTACACACTTTCTAATTTCTAATATTTTAGACACATACAGATATTTCACTTTCTGCGGCTGTACGTTTTAGATGTCGACGTTTAGACTTTTCCTACTCGTATAAGTTACACAAAGACGATTCATGCGATGAAAGTCATAATTTTCACATCCCATCGGTGTTACATGGTTCTTGGACCAGAGCCAATTCTTTCTTTCTTTGATTTTGTTCCAGACTTTTTCTGTGATGTCAACCACTCCGGTTCACTAGGGCTGTTAAAGGTGTGATACCGACAAATGCTGAACCAGTTACCTGTACCTCTCATGGTTGTGGGCGAGTTGTGTTGAACAGAAGCTTTCCTTTGTCCACTCTGATGCTGTCTGTACATTTCTCATTCTGTCTGTGCCTTCTTTTTTCCCACTGTTAACGAGAAACACCCAAGGGTGCTGAATGAGACCCACAGCTACAGTGCCTCACCAGCGACTGGACAACCACCTCTCAGCTCCTGACGCCACACAGCAGCCATCCTGCCAAGCAAAGAGGGCTGTTCACGCGCTGCAAGACCCATTCAGACCCAGTCATCAGTTACCCTGTTTACAAAGTAAACGGCAAGGTGGGGAGATGACAAACCCCAGGATATAGCTACACAACGTGTACCATCCAGGTCCAGCCCAGCTACAGGATCAACAGAGAAACAAGGGTGTTCGTCCGATCGCAAAAACGGCCAGACATGATACTCCAGACGCAGCTTATTTTGTATTCCAGCTAGGTTAGAGATGGCCCTGAGGGATTCCAAGTTTTCCGTCCTTCCAAAGAAACTGTCACCAGGACTTTCCCTGCTGTCAACAGGCCTGATTTCCCGAAGCCAGCAGCCAAGCTGCAGACTATACTTAACAAGAAACATCTGAAGGTAGTGGATGGAACCCTGAGCAAAAGTGTTTCACCATTAACCAGACAATCACCTCCATGCTCCCGACCAACACAGTAGCTATCTTGCCAAGCAAAGAGGGGTTGTTCATGCGCCGCATGACCCATTCAGACCCGGTCATCAACTCCAGTGTTTACAAATCGAATGACAAGATGAGGTGATGACAAATCCCGGGACATGGCCATGCAACGTGCACCAGCCAGGTCCAGCCCAGCTACTGGACCCAGGGGTTGGATGACAAATACTAAACAATGGATCAATCTCTGCTTGTCACTGCACCTCAGAAACAGATGGAGAATCCTGTCTGCTGCAAAGTCCCATAAGCCTCACCCCCTTGATCACGGTGGCATAATGAAGATGAAGAAGATGATGAAGAAGACAATCTCAGAAGGATGACCGTAAAAGTCCACTGGATCGTGTTACAATTATAGTACTGTTCCTGATTGACAAGAATGAGGGTGGTGTTGATCACTGCTGCAGTATTGTTCCCTGGTGGGTGGTCAGAACGAACATGACATAAAAACATGACTGCCGTACTGATATTGCGATATTATTTCACATATTATGAATAGTGATGAGATGTCCAATGTTTGCCTATTTTTAGGAGGATGCTTTGACATAGTTGAATGACTTAGTATTTTTTAATCTGTTCAATACTCTCACCTCATTGAGGAGTAAAGTCATAAAACCATTCGCTAAGTTGATTTATTGATTGGCGCTCATCAAGTGACACGGTCAAGTACTTTAAGTTCTCCGATGATACCACGGTAGAGGGCCTGATCAACAACGGCGACGAGTCCGTCATACTTCAACGAAGTACAGAAACTTGTTAGATGGTGTGACAGTAACAATCTGGAACCAATGCTGTGAAAACAAAGGAAATGATTGTGGACACCAGAAGATCCAAGACCCCTGTCACTCCCCTTGTGATTAAGGGAGAGTCCGTAGAAGCTGTAGACACATTCAAGATTCTAGGTACGACGATATCAAGCTCGTTGAAGTGGGAGGAAAACACCAGCAACATTGTATCAAAATCCAAACAAAGACTGTTCTTCCTCTGCCAACTCAAAAAGTTCGGTGTTGGTCAAAATATACTCGTGCAGTTCTACCGGGCGGTGATCGAGATCATTGCCTGGTACGGCGCCCTCCCCGCAGCCGAGAGGGAGAGGCTCAAAAGACTTGTCCGGACCGCCTCGAAAATTATTGGGACCACTTTGGAGCCCCTTGAGTCCATCTATGTTAGAAGAATGAAAAAGGTCAAATCCATTGTGGCCGACGAGGGCCATCCGGCAAATATTTTCTTCTCCCCCTTCCCTTCCGGTAAACGATTCAGGTCCTTTAAGACCAGGACAAGCCGGTTAAGCAACAGTTCATGTGAAGGCGGCCCGTGACACTGTCCCTGCTTTAGACTTGTTCACGTGAGATGTGCCGGGGCTTTGGAGTTAAGGATGAGCAGAGGAGAGAGCGTGCGGATGTGTACAATTGGCTTATGTTGGAGCAAACATTGTGTGCATAGCACTGTGGGGTTGTATGTGAGAGAGGGTATGTGAGGGTATAGAGAGAGTGTGTGGGTGCGTGCGTGTGTATGTGTATGTGTGTGTGTTGACTCCGCGCACATGCGTATGTGTGTGCGTGGTGCGGGTGTAGGTGGGTGTAGTGTGCGTGTGGTGTGCGTGCGTGCGGGTGTAGGTGGGTGTATGTGTGCGTGTGTGTGTGTTGTGTGTGTGTGTGTGTGTGTGTGGTGCGTGTGTGTGTGTGTGTGGGTGTGGGTGTGTGGGTGGGGGGTCGGCTGTTGCTTGTATATGTGTTTCTGTCGGCTGACTTAAAAAGTTTAACCTTGTCCTCTTAGTCTACATACTCATTTTATTGTATTTAACTCATTTTGATTTTAATATGCATATCGCATTGCATCTTTAATCAAATTTTTCTATACCTACCAATGTTGTTTGTCAATGAGTATTGCCCTTTTTGTCCATTGTTAAAAGTCCTAACCAAGGCATCTGACTCTTATGATGTGTTTTTTAACCGTACATTTTTAGAAGTAGTCATAATCTTTGATATTGTATTCGACAAAGAGGGAGGGGGAGAGAGATGAGGGGAGGGAGAGGGTGAGGGTGAGAGAGGGGTGAAAGAGAGAGTGAGAGAGAGTAAGAGCATGTGTGTACATTTGTTTATGCGTTCTTGTTCCTGTAAGTATTTTAATGCGAATGCCAAAAAATTTCCCATTGTGATGTTCTGGCTAAATAAAATCTTGTATCTTGTATGGAATAATTATTATTATTTAATTATCAAATATCTTTTGATAATCGTTAAATCTTTTACACTGTACCATCCATAATAATAATCATGGTTGATGCTTGTTGTTCCTATACTTTCGAGAACATTAATTATCTGATTTTGCCTGCCACGCACACATTTATATTTTTGTCATTTCACAAGCTTTTCTGCATCTTGAGCACTTAGAAATTGAATTGTCGCACTTCCACCTTTGCCATGAGAGGTTCGCTTGTACTAAATGGAAACAGCTTAGACTGGTGTTGCTCTCCTGAATTCACACTGAGTACCCCCATAACGTGTCTGTGGTGTGTGTGTGTGCGTGTGTGTGTGTGTGTGTGTGTGTGTGTTGCGTGTGTGTGTGCGTGTGTGTGTGTGTGCGTGTGTGTGTGTGCATGTGGGTGTGTGTGTGTGCGCGCACGCGCGCCTGCACATGCGTGCATGATTGTATGCGCGCTCGCGTGTGCGTGTGTGTGTGTATGTGATTTTGTGTGTGTGCTTGTGTGTGTGTGTGTGTGTGTGTGTGTGTATGTGTGTGTGTGTGTGTGTGTGTGTGTGTGTGTTGTTGTGTGGGGTGTGTGTGTGTGTGTGTGCGTGCATGTGTGTCTGTATGTGTGCTTGAATTTTAGTTTGTTCATAACACTCATTTTTTACATACAGTTTTTAGTTTCTTTAGAAAAGTTTGGAACACAAGGAAGGGAGAACATCATTTGTGGAATCCCATGCCATCAAAGAATTTGTTAAAAGCAAAGTGATAGTTCTGAAAGCGGTTGGGTGTAGGGAGGGAAGAGCACAGGGCCTGGAACAGATCCTTGGGGAACATCAAATGAAAGTTGGACAGGCAGCAGGAGAGAGGGCCTATAACCATAGCGTGTCTGTAACTTGCCAGATAAAAGAGAGGCCCAGGGGAGTTGTATACGTCATATGTTGCATAGAGAGGCTACATCCAACTGCGGTAGTTCAGCGTGTCAAACGCTTCCCACAAATCTAGGAAAGCAGTTTGTGGCGCCACTCAGCTGTCTATATTTGAACAATGATAACTGATGATGGCTACAACAGCTGTTTCTGTGATGTTGTATTGCTTCCTAAACTATCGATTCTAATCTGACTACAGCATTCAGTACTGTATTTATTCAGAAAGACAAGAGCTGATTGTTTTATTGATTAATTGTTGATTGGTTAGTTGATTGACTGGTTTGCTTGTTCTTTCGTTTGCTTATTGCCTGCTGCTCTTTTGCTTCTTTGCTAGTTGACAGTTGGTTGGTTTGCCGATTGATTAGATCTTTGGCTAGCTATTTGTTGGTCAATTTGTTACTTTGTCAGTTGGCTGATTGGTTGTTTGGCTACATGCTTGCTATTTTGGTGAATATTGTTTTGCTAGTTTTCTTTTTTTTCAATTGCAGTCATTTCCACAGCTTTGTGGAGGTTGATATAAAAACTCTGAAGTTTACTTGAATAATTACGTGATAATGAATGACTGAGAAATTCATTAACACTGGCTTATGATATAATGCAAGACAAACAAAACAAAACAAAACAAAACAAAAACCCACAGCCACAGGGGAATACTGTAAAACGACTTTCTCGTAGACATGGATTCTACATTGCATTTTTTAAAAGTTTCCATGATCTGCTTTATGAGTTTGTGAAACTATAAAATAATGATAGTCATGTATACACGTCCAGGTGTTTGAACTTTTCTTTATTGTCGTATTTCATGCCACTTCATCTGTTTATTTATGAAAGTTTCCTCTTTCCTGTCTTTTGTGTAAGCCGTTTTCCCCAGTTCAAAAAGAAAAATTACTGTTTGTGTTTTTGCTCTAGGTTTATTGAGTTTAGTTTTTTTCCTTCTCTTTCATGGTTCATATAAAATTTCTGGACTCAGAATTACTGCTTCCATTACTGTCAGAAGCGGATGTAAAGGTGAACTATGATCACACACACACATACACACACACACACACACACACACACACACACACAACCACACACCCATACCCCCCCCCCCACACACACACATACAACACACACACTCCCTAGTGTACCATTCACTCAAAGTCCACACCCTTTCTGTCTCTTCATCTCTGCCGTCTTCCTGTAAGATGCCATCTTCCAGCCAACAGCAGGGTCCCAGCCAGGACCCAGAAACACACACCTTGTCTCCACGGATCCAGAGAGTTGAGGAAAAATGATTATTTGCCGGAAAATTGATAGTAAATAGAATCGTCGACATTTTTGTAAGGGTGGTCGCGCGCTAAAAGCAGCAATACCCCAGGGTGTAGCTAAATGCTAATTTGATGTGCGGTGTGGCCACTGAGCTATCTGATATCTTGCTGGCTGCAAACGACAGCCTCCCTCTGTGTCCTGTGTGGTCATGTTGGTGGGGTAGGGGTATGGGAATGGGATGATGGTAATGGTTGGGATGGTGGCAAAGTTAGGCTGAAGAAGTTTGGCACAGAGACGGAGGTTATAGAGAGAAATGGAATGAAATGAAACCTTCAACTGAAATGAAACGAAAATGCTGTACCAATGATAGAGATATTGGCCCAGAGGTCAAGATATAAATCTGCCAGTTTTATAAACATGTAAAAATACAACAGGAAACAGAGGCACTTAAAGTTCAAATAAAGTACACAAACTGTAAATGTAGGTATATGAATACACAAACAAAACAAAACAATTAAAACGAACAAACAAACAAATAAACAAAAGTGAAAGAAAGAGATATAGTGTGTGTGCATGCGTATGCGTTTGTGTGTTTATGTATAAGTGCTAGAGAGCGAGCGAGCGAGAGAGAGAGAGAGAGAGAGAGAGAGAGACAGACAGACAGACAGACGGACAGGCAGGCAGACAGACAGACAGACAGACAGAGATAGGAGAAAGGAAGGGAGATGATGAGACAAATAGAGAAGAAAGTAGAGAGGATGTGAGAGACAGAGAGAGAAAGACATTGACAGACAATATACAGAGAAGCTAGAGATGTTCACAGACAGACAGACAGATGGGCAGATAGACAGACAGACATACAAGGGTAAAATTAAGTTAGGGATGTTCAGATAGCCAGCCAGATTAAGTAGAGATAAGTTAAGGATGTTCACAGACAGATGATGTACAGAGAAGCTAGAGCTGTTCACGGACAAACAACATAGAGCTTAGTTAGGGATATTCACAGCAATGTCAGGCGGCCCTCTGAGGTCATTGTCTCTGTGGACAGTCGACCAATTACACAGTTGTCACTATGGCGTGATCCAACACGCACGTGCACTCTCACTCTCCATCCACATCTTTCTCCATCTTCAACTCTCTCTCCATCTCTACACTTACTCCATTCATTACACCCTTCTCCCTCCTCTCCCTCTTTATACCATCCTACACACATCCTTCACACACCCTCTACTCTCATCATCCTGCTTTATTCCCCACACCCTTTTCTATCTCACTCTTGTTCTGACCTTCCCCAGCTCCCTACATTTACTTCATCGCATACACTCAGTCTCTACTTTGTGATTCGGAATGGTAGAGGATGACAGAGAGCAACATTATCAAGCTTCAAACCTTCGAGCCACGAACTTTATAAGAATGATGAACGTTCTGGCCCAATACCATATCCAGCCAACAACAATTTCCTAAATACAGTCAAGAGACTAATGGACACCCATCATCATGAAAAGACTGTGGAGATGGACTGGGCACATTATCCAAAGAGAACAGAGAAACATCATCCAGGTTACCCTTTACTGGATACCAGAGGAAAGACACAGAGAAAGACCCTTTAACAATGACGACAGAGAGTAGAAGGAGAACCCAAGGCCCTAAATCACATCTGGTGTACCATACAGAGATTTGACTAGAACAGACCAAAATGGCGGATTTTCAGTGCTGCCCTTCATGTCACTGGCATAATGAGCAGTAATTAAATACACACTCTATCTATTCATTCCATTTCTCTAAACAAATGTTTTTACACCATTTCACCTACCCGCTCCTCACACAGTCCACATAGTAACTATCTTGGGAAAGTCATAATCATTAAAGCCAAGAAGAGATAGGAAGCAATAAAGTTACTACTGGTTCAACGGACAAGAGCATGTGCACATGTCTGCAGGAGCTGCAGTTGTCTTATTTCATGCAGGCTCATCAATGTTGATTAATATAGTATTTGTTCTCATAAACAACTGATGCCCTGAGTTCTACCCCAGCACAAAACTGAAAAAAACTGACATGACCACTGCCATCTTTATGCTCCAGTCATACTGGTGGTATCAGCTTGGGGTGCCATAGTTCCTTGTTCTCCTCTTCCATTTCAAGACCAGGTCAGCACATATGCATTAATGAAGGCTTAAGGAGCCCGTTGGATTTCAGATGACGAATTGGGCAGAACACATATGGAGTTGTCTGAGTGCGATGAATCCCTCTTGAGTAAAGTTCAAGTTGTAATAACAAGAACAATGGATTTGGGTGTTAGTTTCTTAACCAGCGACCACTTGGATCTGATCACAGTATCAAGATGACTGTCAGCATGGGAGGCGCGTCTCGTGTACTGAAGACAGAAAAATAATTGATCACATCAGTACTCATACACAACTCCTTCCCTCCTCACTGGCCAAACTGAAAATGACTTTCTCCTGCCATTAGTTTTCTGCTTCATAATGATTTGTTAAATGAAAAGCGAACTTTAGATGTAAGGCACTCTGTTTTAAATAATGGTGATTAGACTGGGGCTGGAGGATATCTCTCTCTCTCTCTCTCTCTCTCTCTCTCTCTCTCAAAACTAAACACTCTACTATAGTCCCAAATTTCTATTATATTGATTATAATCAAACTGTCACGTTTTCGTTGTTGTTTCATTTTAAACTTACATATGACAAGTCAGTATGTTTCATCAAGGATGTAACCATGGGGAAGTTGAAAAACAGAACACTAATGGTTTCACATCCATTTATCGAAGCTCCTTTCCTTGCATGAGTCATGACACCAGTTCAATGCAAAGTCACGAGTGCACACAAATATCATGACTCGCCAGAACCGTTTGTTGACTGGGCAGGCAAACCGACTTCATTGAGTCATCACACTGTTATCTGCCCCATCCTCTGATAGAAAATCCAACATCAACATGTGTATGAACGCCTCGCCAGTATGCTTATAAGCTCCCCATATCAACAAGTGTATAAACCCCACACCAATATGTGTGTAAATCCCACATCAACATGTGTATAAACTTCACACCAACATGCATATAACTCCCACTTTAGCATGGGACTGACACTAACATGGGTATAAAGCTCACACCAATACGTGTATAAACCCTACACAATACGTGCATAAATCCCACACCAACAGGTGTATTATGTATAAACCCCTTACTAACTTATGTATAAACTCCGCACCGACATGTGTGTAAGACCCTCACCAACATGTCTGTAAATCCACAAAAACATGTGTGTCAAATACCTCTGGCAGGAAGCATGGATAGAAGAATCATCACAGAACAAGTGACACACCATCCTACTGCACAACCATCACACTGGACAGGAGATACAGTGTATCAAACAGGCTTTAGTCTGGGTACAGCTATGTCAAGCTTGCCTTGCTTTTAAAGAAAGATGTGATGTTTGGGGAAGGAATCCTCAGAACGTCTCACTGTCAAGGTATATTCCTTTAAAAACGGGACCTCTACGTAACCATTTGTTATGATGAGTTGTCTGTGATAACATTTTATTGACTTGTGCTTATTTAAGAGATTACAAAAACAATATTCATTTTGCAGTGTTTTGTTGGCCTTCAAAGCTATTTTTTTCAAACATGCGCGTTCAGAAAAGTGTTTTCTCCTTGAAAAAAGGTTAGAAAATATAAACACCTGGGAACAGCTTTTATAAAAGAATGTATCAGCAGAAGATGAAAATTGTGAATCTGTGAGTGTACAAACAAGGTAGAGTTGATACATAACTGGTTTTGTCAACTCTGGTTTTGAACGTTAACAGTTTAGGATGGGAGACTGATGAAGGGAAAATGGAGGAAGGTGGATAGAGGTTAGTGTTGAAATACTCAATGTTTGCTTTGTTTAGCGTTTTTCCCCTTTTTTAAACAACGAGTTTGACGAAATATCACAGCAAAAATCTGCCAGAAACACTGCTCGGACTACTGACCTTGTCCTAAGATCTAATCACTGGCCAGTTTCCACTTCTATGTTTCGATCCCCCACCCTGTACGTTCAGCTCATAACGCAACCATGACTGACAGTTTAATACATTGGAAGCACACTTGCCAGTCTGTAGGGACGTTGAAACAGACAGGGTGAGAAGTCCTGATTTTAGCCTTTACTTAACACTTTCGTGCTTGCGTCTGATTCTGTCGATTTTTTCCCCATGCGTTTCACTGTCTGTTAGTAAGTATGTACGTAAGTAAGTCAGTCGGTTAGTAAGTCAGTAAGTAAACGAGTGAGTGAATGAGCTATTTAGTACAGTAGATAAGTATGTATGTAAGTATATGTTAGCCCTTGTATAACTTACGCAGTCGGCTGGGCTTAAAACAACAACAATAATAACGATAATAAGTAACTAAGAAATCACACAACTACAAAACTGACCTAGACGTGAATACACATTTTTGATGAGGGAAACTTTACGAAGTTTTGTGTTCCCAAAAGTAGTCCTAGTCTTTTAGTTTCTTGTAAATCAAATCTTTAAGTAAAGAGGTGATAACCAACAGAAGGGTTGTCCTAACAGTTAAGCAGAACACATAACTTACAAACAAAGGGTCAAACAAATATAACAGATTAAAGAAACACCTCTCCACGTGGTGAACATTACATCAAGAATGTCAGATCCACGTACAGAGCTGTGAAATCAAAGTGAAGGGCAACATTTTCATCCTGTCTGTTTCAACGCCTGTGGATATTAGCAAGTGTGCCTCCAGTCGTTTAACAATCGTTCAAACCATCAATCATTAGCGGTCACAAAGGAAGAGAAGTGTGTGTGTGTGTGTGTGTGTGTGTGTGTGTGTGTGTGTGTGTGTGTGTGTGTGTGTGTGTGAATGTGTGTGTGTTTGGGGGGAAGGTTGGGGCAGGAGAAATCAGGGCATGTACACACTGTGAAGTAGATTTGAGACAAGGTCAGTAGGCTGTTTTGTGTTTTGGGATGCTTTGTGGTTGGCATAATGTTGTCATATCTTTATTTAAAAAAAGAACTGAAAGAGATAGCCAAAACATTGAAACACTGAGTATTGGACACACGTTCTTCATGTGTGCAGTTGTGACTGAAAGGAGGACGTCTGCTTTTGATATTCATGTTTGCTTATTTGATAAAAGAAAAAGACCATTTACAGAGGTTGATAATTGGTTTAAATTGTATTGGAGCTTACGAGTGATATCTAAAAACATGAGTTATTTGGAATTGTTTTCATAAATTTCTCTCTCTCTCCTATTCACTTTTTATGAACATTTGAACGCTCTCTACCGCAATCCTGTTATTTTCACCATGTTATTTATAGCTGATCATACAACTGCCAGAGACTGGTTTCAGAGTTAATAAATGTATAATCAAATAATGTACCCTGTTCAGATGAAAGCTGACAATGGAATAAAAACAAACACGTATCAACAGTTTCACGGGCATTCATGGATGCTGCACCTCTCCACATTTAAGTCAAGAGGCCAAACATAACGCCAAGTCACTGATGCACACACATGTTAAGAACAGCCATAATCCCCTGTTGACTGGGTTGCCACAATGAGTCATCACACTGTCAGTCTGCTCCATCCCCAACTGGAAACCCCACACCAGAATTTGTATGAACTCCTCATCCCAAGGGGCATAAAGCCTGCATAAATTTGTGTATAAAGTCTACACTAACATGTGAACCAATCAACCAACCAACCAACCAACCAACCAATCAGCCGACTAACTAACTAACTAACTAACTAACTAACTAACTAACTAACTAACTAAACAATCAAACATCTGGTTGAGAAGTGTAGAAATGTGTAAGACAGAAGGCCCCAGAGAAAGAGTACTTATAAGAGGAAGACATCTTTGTGATCTTATTTATTTTCTTACAAAGGAAACTGCCTGCAAGCAACAATTATCTACAAGATAAAATAAAGACAAGAAATGAGATAAAGAAAACACACGAAACGAAACTGAAATAGAAAAGAAATGGAAAGAGAAAATACCCATCGTTACTGACAAACAGCAGTGACAGACAAAGTCAGTCAAACAAATAAACCAGACAAAAGACACATGTCCCACTTTATGAAACAATGGAAAAACAATAACAACAACCACAAAAAAATTGTTAGTTAAACCAAACCAAAGACAACAACAAATCGTCTTCACTTTACGAAACATTACAAGGAAATCCCCAAACATCAGCAGCAAAAAACAAAGCCAACAAACCAACCAAACAAACGAACAAAGAGGAGAAAAAAAAGTTAAAACACACACACACGCGCACACACACGCACACACAGACAGAGAGAAAGAAAGGGGAGAGAGAGAGAGAGAGAGAGAGAGAGAGAGAGAGAGAGAGAGAGAAGAGGAGACAGACAGACAGAGACAGAGAGAGAGAGAGAGACAGAGAGAGACAGACAGACAGACAGAGACAGAGAGAGAGACAGAGAGAGAGAGAGAGAGACAGACAGACAGACAGAGAGAGAGAGAGAGAGAGAGGTCAGACACATGCAAGACCTGTCAAAATGAAGGCAAAGGTCAGGACTTCTCACCCTGACTGTTTTAACGCCTCCAGAGATTGGCAAGTGTGCCTCCAATCCATTAAACTGTCAATCATCGGTAAACATTGAGTTGAACACACAAGGTGGGGGTCTGGGTGTGGGGAGGGACGGAAACATGGTTAGGGGGAAACAATGCATGTTGTTGACGGTGAATTTATTTAGAAAGAGGCGGAATGTTTTGCCTTGTTTGGTCTTCAGGGAAAAACGGCAGAACCATAGTGATGTCTCTGAATGCAAAACATTTTACACAGCGTTTTATACAGGCAGCCATGAAATCAAAGGAAGATTGCGACAAGATTCCATATCTGTGCCACACAACCCTGAATTGTGTCATCATCATCATCATCAGGCGCCTTGCCGCATGGCGTTGGCGATTATGGAATTCCATCTGTCTCTATCACTTGTTGCCTCAAGCATCTCTTCCACCCTCCTTGTCCCCAGCCACTCTGCAAGACCATCTTCTCCCTGGGTATACCCGGTGCTCTCTTTCCCTCCAGCTTTCCCGTGTGACCAAGTGCTCCAATTCCCCTTTCTTCATAAAATGGCCTAAAAATGTTGCCTGTCTTTTCCTAATCTTCCTTATCAATGATATACTTGCGACCCTATCCTCAACTTCACCCTGTTTCTTAACTGTATCTTAGATGTACAAGAGTCTAATTCTTTATGTGTTTAATTAATACTGAATGGAATGAGTCTGTATAAAGATATACCAAAACAATATTTTGTGCTTTCATCATATTCAAAACCAAAGGAAGTAATAATGACATCACTGGTCTATTTTGTGATTCTGTAGTTCATTTTTTCCCTTTTATTCTAGCCTGCTCGTTCTTCTTTTCCCGTCTTTCTTAAATGTTATCAAAATATCAAATCAAATCAACAAACCAGTGGAGAAGCTTCTGTTTTCTTTGAGTTTCATTTTTGTTTTGCTATAATGCTGTCTGTCTGCCCGTCCGTCTGTCGGTTAATCTGTGTGCCCACTTATCTCACTTCCTTGTGAATTTATTTATCATAATGTTTACTGACGCACTGTTTTCAGAAACATTCATGATTATTTTTTCAAGTATGTGGCTTTGTGTATTTTACTGAAAGATGCCCCGGTTACTGAAAGATGCCCCGGTTACTGAAAGATGCCCCGGTTACTGAAGATGCCCCGGCCAGCTGCGTGAACAGGCCTATCTCAGTCTAGTCAAATCGATCGTCGAATACAGCTGTACGGTCTGGGACCCGCACCTTCGTAAAGAAATCGACTCTCTGGAGATGGTGCAGCGTCGGAAGATGTTCCGCGACTACAGTTACAACAGCAGTGTCACAGAAATGTTGAAAATACTAAACTGGGACAGCCTCGCAGACCGTAGGAGGGACGCCAAACTCATCTTATTGTACAAGATTATTAACCACCTGGCAGAAGTCCCCACCGACAACATCACAATCCCAGCAGACCCCCCGAACCCGAGCCAAATACTCTTATTAATACAAGTCGATCCAAAGCAAAACCACGGCATATCGCCACTCCTTCTTCGTCAGCATCATTGGACCCTGGAATGACCTTCCTGCAGAAGTAGTGGAGAACCCGACTGTTACATCCTTCAAATCGAGGCTCAAATCTCCTCCGACGGCGCGTCGATAACAGCGCCACCACCCATCGCTGCGATACTCCTCAAGGGAGGTTTAGCGATTACAGAACAGAACCAGAACCAGAACTGTTTTCAGACATATGGATGAAATATTTCTTGTAACTGAGATACGTAAAGAACAAGAAGATAAACGACGAAGAGGAATATTATACACTACCAGACAAAACATTATTTCCATGTTTCTCTACAACCACATAGTGATGTTTGGCGTTTGTTCAAAAGGAGTCTATTGCACTCTGACAATTCCTCATGTTTGGCTACTAACTTTATTTTTCCATCTGCTTGTACTGGGAGATTACGCTGACAGTCTGCAGCTAAGCAGGAAGCCTGGCGTGGAGTCTTATTGTAGATGTGGAATGTGTCTGCCACAATTTCTTCAGCACTACTGTGGCTTCCAAGCCTGATCAGCTGGTGTTGTAAGCTCAAATGTGGCCAAACTACCTGATACACTGTTGTGTCATCTGTAATGGTGGATAGGTTTGTTCCAATCACCTCTTCTATCACTTAGTTTCTAATCATGGCCCTTTTGGTCTTGCCTGACGCTCTTCTCGGACATCTGGTCTCACAGGTTGTGATCTTTCTCTCTAGTAAACGTTTTAATCGTTGTTTAGGTCTAACAAGTAAGTTAGTATGAGTGCAGACTGTACTGAGAAGCCTCGCGTGTTTCCATAGGATGTTTAGATGCTTTTTTTTTAGAAGGGGTGAACGTTGCTGATTCATAGCATTGCTTTTCACACTTCGCTCTCAGTTTCTGTGTCCATTTTCTACCTTTGGTAAAGATGCTTCCACGTACTTAAATTCTATCTCGGGGAGCAGACTAAACGAGAATAAATGAAGCAGTAAACTGGGTAGAAACCCAGGCCATTTTTATGCTGCAGGCTGGGAATGAATTCCAGACATCAGAACTTGAGTCTACGGCTCTATCACAAGAACCAGCCAGCCAGCTGTAACTGTGGCCCTTTGGAGGATAGAACCGATGAGCCCTGTGTTAGCACCATGGCGCCTTAGAAAAACTGAGAGAAGGGTCACGAAAACAGAACAACAAAAACACCCATTAAGTGGACATTTTGCCTATTGCCTGCAACTGTCCTAACCTGACCGTTCATCGTTAATCTTTGTAAGAAATGCGCCGAGTTGCCCATTTTGATGAATAATCAAAACAACAAAAACCCCAAACCAGGTTGTTTCTTAAATTCCAGCCAAACTGCCATTACTCTTTCCGATGTGCCAAGCTATGCTCTATCCTGACAGGGCTTTAAGTCCTGCAGGGATGACCGTGCTCTCTGTCATGCCTGGCGGGCAGGTGATGAGGGATGAAAGGCGTTGGATGATTGTCCATGCCCATGGGCACAACGAGGCCAGCTCTTTGATCAGATGACATGGTGGAGGAGGGCTGGCTGGCAGGGGATCATCTTGCCAGGGATGGCGTTCTGTTAACTAAGGGTTCTTGTGGCCTGCATGCTTCAAGCCCTCGCTGAAGGGATGAGGCCAATATCCATGCTGATGGCACGTGACTGGAACGTGAGAACCCTCAAACACTTTCCCTCCCTCTTTCACCCTCATCCTGACCTGGACTCTGGTCTTTTTCTTTTTCAAGTTA
>JAPXFY010000016.1:41189965-41192465 GCA_030674185.1 Monoplex corrugatus
TTGTGACCAGATGCTCTAATTCCCCTTTCCTCACAAAATGGCCTATAAATGTTGCTTATCTTTTCTTAATCTTCCTTATCAATGATCTTCTTGTGTCTAGCTGCCTCCATCAAGACTGTCTCGTTTGTTTTCTTTGCTGTCCATGGGACTCTCAACATCAATGTATCTTATCCAAATCAAGAACGTTGCTATATGGGCATCTGAAATACAATTATTACTTTTGTTGTGCTGCTGCTGCTGCTGTTGCTGAGGATGATGATGATGATTGCTGCGGTAGATATTGTTAGTTTTGTTGCTGTTGTCATTTTGTTACGTACACAAACTTGATATTCTGAAAATGTATTCTGACTTAAAATATGACAACAACAAGTTGCGAGTATTTCTGGCCAAAAACGAAATCGTCTGTATTTTCTCATCTATTAACAATTTTACGTTCGATATCATTGTGCTGTAGTTACACAACTAATGAGTCATGACTTCGTTGCAGTATAAACTTTTAGGCATGTATTTGTTCTATTGCTGATATCACCCAGAACAACCTCACCCTGAGACCACTGTTTACTTACGATGACTGGAGTCATTTAAATCATCCTGACAATGATCAAATACCAAGACTACACACTCCCCATCCACTACGGCAACGTGAGACTCGTAGATCACTGTACGCTGACACATCCATATATCCAGTTAGCAGTGATGATGTACAGAGAGAAATCCCCAAGTCACCTAATGCAGGGTAACAGTCTTGACAGTAATGGGTGGTGGTGGTGGAAAAGAAAACAGATTGAATGCTTTCCCACTACTGTAGTTGATGCTCCTTTTGTGACAATTACAATGAACAGTTATCTGTTTCAGCTACGTAAGGCCCTGTCTAACATATCTAAATCACTTCAAAACACTTTATTACTCGATGACCTGTCTCACAGCTAGTTCTTGTTACTCTACCAAAAAACATCAAACTTCCAAGCATTTTGTCACCCAGCGATAGTACCATTAGGTCCCACTGGTCCTTTCTTACAGCTAGTACTTTGTACTCTATAATCTGATACAAGCATATGACAACTGATGAACCACAACACACATCATGTCACGGAAGTTAAAAAATGAATTCCAATGAAACATTGACTTTGAAATGTCAGTCTGATGCTTTCCAAAAGCATGAGAGACAAAGACAAGACACACGTGAAGCAAATGCGTGCTAACCCGTAACAATAACGCCAAAAATAACAATAGTACCATTGCAATATTGGTAGAAGAAGCAATAATATATGCCATATACAGTTAAAAATATGTACAGAGTTTTAAGTTTGGAGTTTCCTCAAGAGGGATTCATCGACTCGGACAATTCCATATGCGCCTCCACCTAGAACTGCCAGCCATTATCTTGCAGACCCCTTAGGCCTGTGCAAATCCCTATGTGTTTGTTTTTTGTTTTTTTCTGTTTTTGTTTCGAAGAAGAACCTATGAAACACTAATCTGACACCAGCAGAATAATAAAACATTAAGATGGGAAGCGTACAGGCCAGTTTTTATTGTCGGAATATGGACTAAACTCGAGATATCAGATCTTGAGTCCATGGCTGCATCAAAAGAACCAACCGGCCAACAGAGAAACCCCTTAGTCCTTTAGTTTCAGTTTCAGGATGACGTCTCCGCGCTCGGAACGATTTCCATATAATTATGCACTAACGTCACAGGTGCCATGTGTATGGTGATCATGGCACAAGCTGTAAGCTGCATATAAACCCATGAGCTGGCCAGGTCCTGAGGCCCTACCTAGACTATGTGAAACCTATTCAATATTTTATACTGGTATTGTATCAGCCTATCACTGGAATAATCATGGTTACATGTAAATGATATGTGTATCTGTGTATCTTACCTTCAAGGAGGAACATATATATAAAGTTAATAAATAAATAATCAAACAAATAAATAATCAAAGGTCTGAATCACAGCATAACTACCTATTCTGTGTTAACTCGTCTCACATGACACCCTCCCACCCCCACCACCCGTTAATGCATAAATGCTCAGCTGTCTATCAACTGGTGAAGACAATATTTTCCTAATCATAGATAGGTATGTAAGTAGGTAAGTATAAGTAAGTGCTGAATCGACATCACTGAACTTTGCTGAAGTTACCTACGAAAGTATC
This sequence comes from Monoplex corrugatus, assembly GCA_030674185.1. Classification (NCBI taxonomy): domain Eukaryota; kingdom Metazoa; phylum Mollusca; class Gastropoda; order Littorinimorpha; family Ranellidae; genus Monoplex; species Monoplex corrugatus. The sequence continues at coordinate 41,192,124 of JAPXFY010000016.1, forward strand.
GTTAGTAATGAGTTATGACTGGCAGTCTGCGTCCTTGTCGTTGAAGCAGTAATTTAGGACGTGAGAAACCTGGTGTTGAAACCACATCTCGAACGGGATTTACTGCCCACTCTGCTAGATCTTACATGGTTGCTTAGATGCAAGTCTTTAAAATGAGACGATAAACATAGATACCCGGTGCAGCACTAAGCGCACGTTAAAGATCCCACGACAACAAAGGAGCTCTCCCAACTAAATTACATACGGGAACCAGAAAAAAACACGAAAGAAGAATACGAACACGTATTTAATACAACAAGACAAGACAGACGCAAATTTTCGGCCAACTGGCCTTTGTCAAGC
>JAPXFY010000016.1:41197465-41222465 GCA_030674185.1 Monoplex corrugatus
AACGATATATATTCGTTCAGTTATTTGTTCGGATAATATTCCCTCAGACGCATCCACACTTTAATAATAATCAGATCTATCCCTTCCCCTCCTCAGCATCACATCTCCCCCTCTGTTTTCCCTCCAGCTAAAATGAAAGGGGAGGGGGACTTGAGGTGGGAAAAGTGTCATCTCTCTATTTTAGTGAGGGGATCTGGGGGGGGGGGGGGACTACTCCCATCTGTTGAACTTGTTTACAAAGGAAGAGATGGATGGCGTTGTAAGAGGCTTCCCACTAGAAGCAGTTTTGGAACCACACACACACACACACACACACACACACGCATGCACATACAGACACGCACACATGCCCACACGCACGCGCGCGCGTACACACACACACACTCACACGCACGCACACACACATACAAGCACGCGCGCGTGCATGCACACACACACACACATTCACACACGCACACACACACACTACTCACACGCGCACACACACACACACGCACACACACACACACACTCACACGCACACACACACACACACACACATACACACACACACACACACACGCACGCACCACACACACACACACACACACGCACGCACACACGCACACACACACACACACACACACGCACACACACACACACACACACACACACAACACACACACACACACACACACAAGAATGAGAACACGTATTTGATAAACAAAACAAGACAGGCACAAGTTTTTGTCCAACCACCTTTTGTCAGTGGCACACAAAAGACAATGAAGAAGAAATGCAGGAAAAATAGAGGTAGGGGGGAGGAGGGGAGGACGGACAGCAGAAAGACTTTCCTGATATTTGGCTGAGCAGAAGAAAAATATCTTTCGTGTATATTTGACGAAGAGCAGTTGGCAAACAAAACAAAACAAAAACAAAAACAAAAACAAAACAAAAAACAAAATTGTGCCTGTCTTTTTTTTAAATTTTTTTTTTTTATTAAACACGTACTCTTTCTATGTTCGTGTATGATGAACAAGAAACACAAAAATGAATCAGAACGCGTTTTCAATACAAGACAAGACACGATAAGACAAAACAAACGAGACGAGACAAGACGAGACGAGACGAGACGAGACAAGTCGAGACAAGATGAGACGAGACGAGACAGGACAAGACAAGAGCAAATTTCTCAAGCGTAAAGAAAAGAGAAACAATGAATGCACAAAACTGGACAGGGAAAAAAATGAAACCCTCAACTTCCAGGGTGTTAGCAGAGCTGAAATACAGACACACGACGGGTATGAAGTTTGAACATAAAATGGAATATCATACGAAAACGACATAATACAAAGAAAACTGTACTGCAACTAGAATGCAGTCATTAAAGTAATAGGAAAGTAATACAAAATAATAGGAAAGTAATAGGAAAAGTCACTGCCCGCATTGAAACAAACAGGAGCCAGTTATACACAGAAATGAATCCGAGCACGTATCTGGTACAACAAGGCAAGGCAAGACAAAACAAGACAAAACAAGACAAACAAACAAACAAACAAGACAAAACAAAACAAGGCAAGACAAACAAGCAAACAAGACAAGACAAAACAAGACAAAACAAGCAAGACAGACAAAACAAGACAAGACAAAACAAAGACAAAACAAGACAAGGCAAACAAGGCAAGGCAAGGCAAGACAAACAAGTGCTATTGTGTGTTTCTAGTTCTTATTTGCTTGAATACTGGCAGTCACTCTGATGTAAAAATAACTTTCAGTTTCGATTGTCTCAAGACATTAACTCCACGCTCAGAATGAATTCCATATGCAGTAATGTCCCGTGATGGAAAAGGTCCAAACTGATCATGGCATCTGCCATAAGCCTGCGCATAAACCATACATGCTGGCACAGTCCAGAGGTTCTACCTATAGGACCAACTTATGGTCGGTTGACTATCCTTGGGTCAATCTTCTACCTAACTTAGGTGTTCTACGTCTATCCTTATATCAATCTGATATGAAACAATTTTAGGACCATACCATTTTGAAATGTCTCTCTCCATCTGCAACGTTCCATATATCCACAAAATAACTGCTGTAGGAAAATGACAGTGGATCTGTATCTCTTCAAATTCAGTGGTGTGGTGAAAAATACTCGCAATCTCAAACTTGAATTGAGAAGACAGCAGACAGACAGCGTAAGGGCCTGTGCGTGTGGGTAGGAAAGGGGATGTGGCGTGGGGGAGGGGTGTAGCAAACTTTCTAAGGAAAGAAGATCAAAGTGGATGAATTAATTAAAGTGGCGGCCAATGAGAAAGGCAGAGAGATGCCGGAGGTGACAAGCGCGCATGTGCTCAGTGAGGCAGACACAGACGATCAGGGCTAGATGAGTGAGGGGTGGGGAGAGGGGATGAGGTGAATGATATATTGGACAGGATGGTGGAAAAGGAAGGAGGGGCAATTCTGTTTCTGTGTTCTTTCTGTGTTTTGCTCATGATGCATTATTACCACTTTTTAGACTTCGTTCTTTTCCCTTTTTGTGCTGTGTTGTGTGTTGTGTGTGTGTGTTGTGTGTGTGTGTGTGTGTGTGTGTGTGTGGTGCGTGGTGTGTGTGTGTGTGTGTGTGTGTGTGTGTGTGTATGTGTGTGTGTGTGTGTGTTGTAGAGGAGATTCAGATAGACCGAGTTGTATATATATGCAGTGTGTATTCATATATATATATATATATATTATTTTATGTTTTGTGTGTGTGTGTGTTGTGTGTGTGTGTGTTCAATTTCATTTAATGTCTATCCACATAATGTGATATTAGACGAAAACATCTAAACACACAACTTCTCCATAAACAGAAATCAAAAAACAGAAACAAGTCGAACAGAGACGAGATAGAGAAGGAGGTAGAGAGATAAGCAAAGTTGAAAAAAGAGAAGAAAGAGAGACACATGAGCGAAAGACAGGTGTGGAAGCACAACATAAAAAAAGAAAAAAAAAGGAAAAGCTATGAAAAGTAGTTTTTTATTTGTTCATTTATTGTGCTGTGTTGTATAGTCAATGTTGTATGTTTCCTTGTGATATGTGATGTATATGCGTGTGTTTGATGTGTGGTTCTGATGTGTACTGTATGTGTTTGTGTTTGTGAGTGCGTTGAAAATGATATTATTGTCTTGTAGTAACATAACAAAAAGAGAGGTAGGGTGTAAATCGATCGTTTTAAACAAATTGAACTTCTTTTCCATGTAAACAGAAATTTTAAAAAAGCAGTAATAATACTACAAAAGTTGTAACAAGACGAATATAAAACGTGGTATATAGTATAAGCCAAATATTGCATAAAAGCAGAAGAAAGTGAAGAGTATCATCATAGCCTGATCATCCTGTCTTAATTCAGGCTGTTGCCAAGGGCTCCAATGGCATATATAGAGATAAGATAAAAAAAAAGGGGAAAAGCGATGGGGACTGGATATGAATTTATATTTCTTCATTTATTGTCTGTGCTTGATATAGATCAACCACTAGTCTGTTATGTTTCCTTGCCATGAATATGTGAATGTATATGCAGTGTGTTTGACATGGGTGGATTAAACCTAGATTTAACTGTAATGTGTTTTTCCCTTTTACCTGAGATGCGCTTGCAAACTGATATATATATATATATATATATATATATATATATGTGTGTGTGTGTGTGTGTGTGTGTGTGTGTGTGTGTGTGTGTGTGTGTGTGTGTGTGTGTGTATATATACATAAATGAATACGGTCAACCATTTGTTGAATCATAATAGCAAGATACACAATTGAATATCATCGCCACCAACAGCAATTGCTTATAATCAAACTTGAAAGAGATTAACATTTCATCAATCTAATTATTAAAAAGATAAAACGAACAAATAATCAAAACAACAACAGCTACGGGAAAAAAAAAACAAAAAACCAAAAACAAACAAAAACTGGTGGCCTATGCAAATAAACATTTATGGAGTTTTATGCTTGGTCAGACCAATTTTGGTAAAAAAACAGCAGTGACTTCTGACAACCTTAGAGGCATAGATTCACACCCAGGTGGAAAATGACGAGTATGGCAGGGTATCTAGAAATACAACCAAGATGAAGCCCTGCCCCCTTACAGTGTAACACATTTAGGGCCAAAACACCTGCTACATGGACTTCTTCTTTGAGGTCCTGTTGTGCAACTCTGCCCAAAGTTTCTTGCTACAGTCTGCCTGATCAGCGCAGTAAAATCACTTGACAATGTTATAATTGTTAAAAGGAACATGGCCTCTATTCAAAATAATGAATATGCAGCATTGGGAAAGGAAGAATAACGGAGTGATTAAACATGTCAAAGTTTTCATTTTCTTTCTTCTAGATTGGATGTAAAATACAGATGAAGCAGTGCTGAGCTGCAGAGTCGGAGGGCAAAATCATGGAGTTGGAACAGCTCCTAAAGTGGTTTCAAGGCACAGAATTTGCACATTAAATCACTTTTTATAAACAAACAAAACAAACAAATGGTCAAGTCTTAGCAATGAAAACGGAACAAAACTAAAGGAAAGAAGTTTGATCAAGACATATTGGCATCAAATCTGTAACATGCTAATGCATGACACTTTGAACTGTACTACATTGTATTATATTGTGTTGAATTCTGTTGTGTTGTATTGTACTCTACTGGACTGTATTGTTACCTTCTTTAAAAAGAAACTGAGATTGAAATCTGTACAGAAGAAAAGTATGTAAAATAATACCACCGACACCATTCTGCACACATACACACATCACTAGCCTCACCAGCACCACCACATGACCACTACTGCTACTAACAGCACCACCAACAACAGTGGGAAAAATACCCTAGAAACTGAAATAAAGAAATAAATGAACACAGTAACAGACAAGTGGCAAATAAACAATAAAGGAAGAAGGACTAGCGTCATTTCTGTTCTCACCAGCTTTATAACACACACGCACAAGTCTCTGTCAGCCGTTTCCTTTTGTAAACACACAAATCTATGCGTCGATCGATCAGCACCATGTCTTCGTTCACTTATTTGTTCACATAATATCCTCTCAGACGCGTCCACACTTTTAATAATGTCTAACCCTACCACCACCACAACCCCTCTTCCAAAATCATACAATCGCATTCACCTTTCTCTCCTTCTGTGGAAGGGAAACGTGGGATGGAAGAGTGCTCTTCTTTCTTTTTGTCTCTCTCCTTCTCTGTCTGTCTCTGCCTCTCTGTCTCTGTCTTTGTCTTTGTCTCTGTCTATGTCTTTGTCTCTGTCTCTGTCTGTCTGTCTGTCTGTCTCTATGTACGTACGTACGTACGTACGTATGTATGTACATGTATGTATGTATGTATGTATGTATGTATGTATGTATGTATGTATGTATGTATCTCTCTCTATCTCTCGATCTCTCTCTCTGTCTAAACTATCTATCAATCTTGCTGTCTGTCTGTCTGTCTGTCCGTCTGTCCGTCTATGTATGTATGTATGTATGTATGTATGTATGTATGTATGTATGTATGTATGTATCTATCTGTTTATCTGTCTATCTATCTATCTATCTATCTGTCTGTCTATCTATGTCTGTCTCTCTCACTCTCTCTGATTTTAGTAAAAAGGGGGGTAAGCATGGAGACACACTTTGCCCTCTGCAGTTTTAGTTGGCACAGAGATAACCAGTGGCTGCACAAGTGGGTGTGGATGGGTGGGGGAAGGGTGCAATTTCCCAGGAAAATAAAATCAAAGTAGACATGTCCCTTTCTTCAAGATTGGTTGATGGGGAGGGAGAGAGAAAGAGAGAGAGAGAGAGAGAGAGAGAGAGAGAGGGGGGGGGGGCTCGGGGAGGAGAAAAAAATATTCTCCATGCTTAAAACTGAATGGATGGGGAACCCAAAGAAGATGGGTGGGTTGGTGGTTGGGTGGGTTGGGCGGAAGGAAATTTGCTAAGAAAAAGAAGATCAAAGTGGATGAATTAATTAAAGTGGCGGCCAATGAGAAAAGGAGAAAGATACCAGGAGTAACAAGCGGCGCGTGAGCTCAGTGAGGCAGACACAGACGATCAGGGCTAGGGTGGCGGGGAGGGGGGTGGGTGGAGGATACAGGAAAAGGATGGGTGAAGATGGGTATGGAGATATAGGGTGGGCCTGGTTACTGCGTTCGTTCGACACTTTGTTCATAATGTCAGTATAAGTCAGTTTTCTGCAAGTTCTCTTCTGACAGAGTGCGTCAGATTAATTAGGGTTGAGTGTGCAAATATGTATGTATGTATGTATGTATGTATGTATGTATGTATGTATGTATGTATATGTATGTATGTATATAGTATGTATGAATGTATGTATGTATTTACGTATATACGTATGCATGTATGTATGTATACGAGAAAGAGGGAGAGCGAGAGGGAGAGAGAGAGAGAGAGAGGGAGGGAGAGAGAGAGAGAGAGACAGACAGACAGACAGAAATCAGAGACAGACAGACAGAGAGACAGAGACATATAGAGGGACAGAGAGAGAGAGAGAGAGAGAGAGAGGGGGGGAGACAGATGGACAGACAGACAGAGAGACAGACAGAAAGAGAGAGAGAGAAAGAGAGAGAGAGAAAGAGAGAGAGAGAGAGAGAGAGAGAGAGAGAGAAAGAGAGAGAGAGAGAGATCATATCTGTGAATGAAGAAAGTTGGATAAAGTGTGGTCATTATCATTAAGAATATTGCTATCAAAACATGCGTAGCTCCACCAGATTTGCTTAAAGATAAAAGAACGGTAAGAAAATTAGTATAGCATGATCGCCTCGTTTTAATACACGATCGTAGCCAAAGGCTGCAAAAAAACATCTATGGAGATAAAAGTAAAAACAAGAATTGAGAAAGCGATGTGGAATGAGAAGGATTTTATGTGTTCTTTATTTAATCTTCTCCATAAAAAGATGTAACTGATACAGATCAACCTGGTGTGGTATACTACTCTTCGCGCTGGGAGTGTATGCATGAAAGTAGCATACACGCAGATAGACCATATCCCTGATATGGTTCTACGCAGTCGGCAGGGCTTTAAGCAACAAAAACAATAAACAATTAAGCAGATAGACTGTTTAATTCAACAGAGTATTGTAATGGCTACATTTAAATCAGATTTGGTTTGTAATTTTGTATTGATGGGCAATAGGGAACTCATGAATTGAAATAACCATGGCCCATTTTTGAGCCATGGTAGCAAAAAAATATGATCACAGGTCACCCCAATCGCTTTTTCACTCGTATCCAAATCTAAATCAGAATGACTTAAAAACTTACTCAAACAGGTCAGGAAAATGAAAACATTAACTGCAATATATGATATTCAGAAGGCTAATTTGTTCATGCATTATCATTTTATTCATTCCGACTGAATTTTCTGCTCAGTAAAGAAACTTGGCAACGTTATATTGAAAAGAGCATGACTTCAACAAAGTAAATACACATATAAAAAATATGAAGAGTGCCAGGAAAGGGAGATTATAAGAGTGACCTGATGATGAACATATGTATATTTCTGTTCTTTTGATTGTGATGGTGTGGGGACAAAAGGCGGGGGACATATAGGATTGGCCTGCAAAAACAATGAATAGGAACATCCCCTGGAGTAGCTGCATGGGACAAACAACAATCAGATTAAGCCAACATATAGGATCTGCACACAAAATCCATGAACAAACAAAAACAAAAACAAACAACAAACAAACAAACAAACAAACAAACAAACAAACAAGGAAACAAAGTCCAGTTATTCTGGCGTCTGTCTTGTAATACACAATTTTTAGTAATGTAGGTTTGTTGCATAGTACTGTATTTCACTGTAAAATACTAACGTTGCCATCTTCAACTTCACCTGTCCATTGATCTATGGATCGATTCTAGGTCAAAGTGACTACAAGTTTACAAACAAACAGGAACCCGAAACACACGAATACAGAATAAAGAACGCATCTTTAATTCACAAAACTAGCCAGGCACAATATTTCTGGCCAACTGGCCTTTGTCACGCGTACATAGGAAGGGGAAGTCTTGTTGCAGTTCTTCTCTCTAAGCTGTGTGTAGTTGTTCTATTGTTGTCTTTTGCGTATGGTTGACAAAGGCAGATTGCTGGTTCTCCTCTCATTGCCGGGTGTTTGTGGTCTGTGACTGAGTTGTTGGGACACCACTAGTGATGACCTGATCATGTTGCGCTACCTCCCTGGGTCTCTCTCTCTCTTTCTCTGTATGTGTGTGCGCGTGTGCGCGCGCGCTCGCGCTCGCGCCTGTGTGTGTGTGTGTGTGTGTGTGTGTGTGTGTGTGTGTGTGTGTGTGTGTGTGTGTGTCTCTCTCTCTCTCTTCATATATACACATATATATTTATATATATGTGTGTGTGTGTGTTTGCGTGCGTGTGTGTGTATGTGTGTGTGCATGTGCGTGCATGCGTGCGTGTGTGTGTATGTATGTGTGTCTGCGTGTGTGCGTGTGTGTGTGTCTGCGTGTGTGCGTGCGTATGTGTATGTGTGTGTGCATGTGCGTGCGTGTGTGTGTGTGTGTGTGTTTAGGCGTGTGTATGTGTGTTTCTCTGTGTGTGTGTGTGTCTGTGTGTGTGTGTGTGTGTGTGTGTGTGTGTGTGTGTGTGTGTGTGTCTGTGAATGTGTGAGTGTAGCTGCAGAAGAGTCACTGAAATCCAAACCTGTCCACTGTGACGTCCATCTCCCTCCTCTCCTTTGGTCTTCCTCCCTTTCTGCGTCCTGGCCACTGGCACTGTATCTTGTAGACAGTTGTTACCAGCCTTGATGCCCTGATGGCATGGCTGCAGCATTTCATCTTCTATGTTTAATTAAAAGCGGTGTGGAGATCATCATAGGTTCCTAACCTCTGTGATCTGGTGGTCCATCTCCATATCTGTGATATTCTCAAAGTAAGAGATGCATAATATCTCCTAACAGCACCTCATTAGCCACGGCATAAATTCTTTCCTACGACTCTGCTTTGAGGGTCCATGCTTCACAGGCGCCTAAGAAGACGGACATGACAAAAGAGCACATGACTTTCATTATAGGATTAAAGGAGATGTTCTTGTCTTGTGACCAATGAAGTTAATCTGGTAAAGACTTCTGGTTTTAGGCCTGTATCTCAGGCGATTGGTTCCATGCACAAAATGTTGGAAACTGTTTGAGGCGTCTGTCTATAGGTGACTGGTATTTTTACTCAAAGTTGTCATCTTCTCCACGCCATTTTCTAGGCGAGAAGCAAAGGAAGTGGGGGAAGGGGGGTGTAAACATTCCAATGTCTACTGGCTCACAACTATACGACTAATTTTGTCAGTAAGGACCTTGATGATGATGTCCTAAATACGAATGGTTTACAGTATGTACATCAGAAGTCCACAAAAGTGTCAAGCATTGATGCGGAGTTTCTTGTACTGGGTGACCTCATGGCGACTTCATACGGATAGCCCCTCTGCACTGTCTGGCACTGAGACTGGGAAAGTACAGTATAATCCGGGATTTGCCTGTTTCTTTAGAGAAGTGAACTGGGTGGAATGGGAGCAGTACCACAAAAGTGGTGTCAAAGATGGGGCATGAAAACATTGACTCACTGCTTAACATATGGTGAAAGAAAGAAGGCATCAGTAGGAGAATATGAAAGAGAGAGAGAGAGAGAGAAAGAGAGAGAGAGAGAGAGAGAGAGAGAGAGTGAGAGAGATGGGGGGATACGAAAATGGTAGGGGGAGAGAGAGAGAGAGAGGTAGAGAGAGAGAACACACACACACACACCCAGAGACAGAGACAGAGGGAGACAGAGAGACAGAGAAAAATAGATAGATGGGCTGTGAAATAGGAAGACAGACAGAAAGGATGAGAGGGAGAGAGAAAGACGCGGGGGGGGGGGGCAGGAAAATGGAGGGAAAGGATGAGAAAGAGAGAGAGAGAGAGAGAGAGAGAGAGAGAGAGAGAGAGAGAGAGACATATATACACGCACGCACTCGCATAGAGACAGACAGAGACAGAGACAGAGACAGAGAGACAGAGAGAGACAGAGAGACAGACAGACAGAGAGAGAGAGACAGAGAGACAGACAGAGAAGACAGAAAGAGAGAGAAAGAGAAAGAGAGAGAGAGAGAGAGAGACAGAGAGAGAGACAGAGAGACAGAGAGAGAGGACAGAGACAGAGAGAGACAGAGAGAGACAGAGAAAGAGAGATTGGGCTGGGGGCTGTTATGAGTGAGGAGAGAAGAAAGAAAAACATAAGAAAGAAAAACATAAAAAGCTGACAGAGACAGAGAGCTTCGTCACGCACCACGTTTCTATGTGTCATACAGCTAAGAAAAATGATCGTGAAATAAGTCATCAAGAAGCATGCAAAAAAAGATATTGCACATCACTGATCAAACATCATCATCTATCAAAAGAGGGAGGATGAGCAGTGTAGCTCAGACCCAGTTCAGTGCGGTATGAAAAGATAAAACTCCCTGTCCCTATACCATACCCGTTTTCATGACCTGTGACCTCTTTCAACCCCGTCCCTGATTCCTGAGCCAGTTCAGTAAAGAGATGATGTCAATTATCACGATCATTTGCTGCTTTCGAGAAGGGTTGGTTATGTTCGACAGTAATTTTTAAATGTTAATATGATATTCTATTTCCCACCATTTTTGTTATTCATTTCATTTGCATGGTCATAGATGATGGCAATGGGTATCCCAAAGAACAAGGACGACGACAATGAAGACGCTGATGCTTGTGTTCACAGTGAATAGCCCCTTCATTCTTTTACAAAAAAACATCTTATAATTGGTTTTAAAGAACACAAAAGCAGGTGATGCCCATGTATTTTTCTCTCTTCACACCCTTAAAAGTTCAGTTCTACCACCCTCTGTATACTTCAGTTTTGTGAAAACAATCAGGTTTACAGCGTAGCACAGCTTCTGATCACTAAATGAACTCAACACATTGAGATATTTTCTGCCTTTGTGTACAGACATAACAAATGTTTTCTACAGGTTCAAGGAATTTGTGTGATGATGCTGGCAGATGAGGAAAGAGCACAAATGGAAATGTCCGACTGCAACGAATCCTTCTTTGCACAAACTTCCAAATCCAATCACCAGAGATGGGGATTATAACAATGTGTGCAGACACTATCAGAGATGGGGATTATAAAAATTGTGTGCAGACACTATCAGAGATGGTGATTATAACAATGTGTATAGACACTATCAGAGATGGGATTATAAACAATGTGTATAGACACTATCAGAGATGGGGATTATAACAATGTGTAAGACACTAATCAAGATGGGGATTATAACAATTTGTGTATGACACTATCAGAGATGGGAATTAAACAATGTGATGCAACACCTATCAGAGATGGGATTAATAACAATGTGTCAGACACTATCAGAGATGGGGATTATAACAATGTGTGCAGACACTATCAGAGATGGGGATTATAACAATGTGATAGACACTATCAGAGATGGGGATTATAACAATGTGTAAGACACTATCAGAGATGGGGATTATAACAATGTGTATAGACACTATCAGAGATGGGGATTATAACAATGTGTGACAGACACTATCAGAGATGGGGATTATAACAATGTGTATAGACACTATCAGAGATGGGGATTATAACAATGTGTAGACACTATCAGAGATGGGGATTATAACAATGTGTGCACAACACATCAGAGATGGGGATTATAACAATGTGTGCAGACACTATCAGAGATGGGGATTATAACAATGTGTATAGACACTATCAGAGATGGGGATTATAACAATGTGTGCAACACTATCAGAGATGGGGATTATAACAATGTGTAAGACACTATCAGAGATGGGGATTATAACAATGTGTGCAGACACTATCAGAGATGGGGATTAAACAATGTGTGCAGACACTATCAGAGATGGGGATTATAACAATGTGTAATAACACTATCAGAGATGGGGATTATAACAATGTGTGCACACACTATCAGAGATGGGGATTATAACAATGTGTGCAACACTATCAGAGATGGGATTATAACAATGTGTGCAACACTATCAGAGATGGGGATTATAACAATGTGTGCACACACTATCAGAGATGGGGATTATAACAATGTGTGCAACACATCAGAGATGGGGATTATACAATGTGTTGCACACACTATCAGAGATGGGGATTATAACAATGTGTGCACACACTATCAGAGATGGGGATTATAACAATGTGTACACACACTATCAGAGATGGGGATTATAACAATGTGTGCACACATATCAGAGATGGGGATTATAACAATGTGTGCATACACTATCAGAGATGGGGATTATAACAATGTGTGCACAACTATCAGAGATGGGGATTATAACAATGTGTGCACACACTATCAGAGATGGGGATTATAACAATGTGTGCAACACATCAGAGATGGGGATTATAAGCAATGTGTTAGACACTATCAGAGATGGGGATTATAACAATGTGTGCACACACTATCAGAGATGGGATTATAACAATGTGTGCACACACTGTCAGAGATGGGGATTATAACAATGTGTGCACACACTATCAGAGATGGGGATTATAACAATGTGTGCATACACATCAGAGATGGGGATTATAACAATGTGTGCAACACTATCAGAGATGGGGATTATAACAATGTGTGCAACACTATCAGAGATGGGGATTATAACAATGTGGCATACACATCAGAGATGGGGATTATAACAATGTGTCAGACACTATCAGAGAGGGGGATTATAACAATGTGTGCACACACTATCAGAGATGGGGATTATAACAATGTGTACACACACTATCAGAGATGGGGATTATAACAATGTTGCACACACTATCAGAGATGGGGATTATAACAATGTGTGCAACACAGTCAGAGATGGGGATTATAACAATGTGTGCAGACACTATCAGAGATGGGGATTATAACAATGTGTGCACACACAGTCAGAGATGGGGATTATAACAATGTGTGCACACACTATCAGAGACGGGGATTATAACAAAGTGTGCAGACATTATCAGTAATGGGATTATAGCAATGCGTGCACACTCTATCAGAGATGGGGATTAAAAGCAATGTGTACACACACTGTCAGAGATGGGATTATAACAATGTGTGCACACATTATCAGAGATGGGGATTATAACAATGTGTGCACACACTATCGGAGATGGGGATTATAACGATGTGTGCAGACACTATCAGAGATGAGGATTATAACAATGTGTGCAGACACTATCAGAGATGGGGATTATAACAATGTGTGCATACATTATCAGAGATGGGGATTATAACAATGTGTACACACACTATCAGAGATGGGAATTATAACATTGTGTGCAGACACTATCAGAGATGGGGATTATAGCAATGTGTACACACACTATCAGAGATGGGGATTATAACAATGTGTGCACACACTATCAGAGATGGGGATTATAACAATGTGTGCACACTCTATCAGAGATGGGGATTATAACAATGTGTGCAGACACTGTCAGAGATGGGGATTATAACAATGTGTGCACACTCTATCAGAGATGGGGATTATAACAATGTTGCACACACTGTCAGAGATGGGGATTATAACAATGTGTGCACACATTATCAGAGATGGGGATTATAACAATGTGTGCACACACTGTCAGAGATGGGGATTAAACAATGTGTGCACACATTATCAGAGATGGGGATTATAACAATGTGTGCACACACTGTCAGAGATGGGGATTATAACAATGTGTGTAGACACTGTCAGAGATGGGAAACTCGGATACAGGTTGACGTATATCGGCACACAACTGATACTAACCACATAACTAAACCATGGCCACAAAGACCTGTGTCTTAGCAAGGCAGGGCAGGACTGTCGCCGATTTTCTACTTTATTGGCCAGCTCTGAAAGACTGGACTGCAAACAATTGGCTACTCTAGAGCTAGCATTGTGGAGGGAGGAATTGGCCAATTACGTCTGCTACTGACTTTTGCGTTCCAACAAATTTCATCGTCCGAATGAGCTTTAGGTTTGTCAGCTTCTCTCTGCTGACAAAGACTGAACCACTAGTCATGCTGAACAGTTCGTCAGACACCCATTCACTGCATAGTTTGATTATGGGTATGCCCGTGAACAAGTCATCGTGTAACATTGGCAAGGTGGGGGGGGGGGGGGCGTATAAATGGCTGGCTTTTGAAGTTTGTATACAAGATTCTACTCATTGAATAAGAACAAGTTGTAATAACGTTTGCTCTATACTGATACCCTCTGCACAACTGATATTACAAACAGACAGAGATTATTATTTCTTGCTCAAGGTTTTCTGCAGCGCATGGAAACAGACATTTTTCTTGTTTCGTTTCTAAGTCAAAACAAAACAAGATGATCTAGCTATTTCAACAATCTTCCGTTTTATATATAAAAACTTAAAAAGCTTACACGTTATACAAAAACTCCGCAATATGTGTTTATCAAAGTCACTGTGACCTTGAAAAAACATCAGATGAACTAACACTTGATATGAAGTGAGGACAAGGGCAGACTGCCAAAACTGTGAAATCAGAATGTAAACACTGACAGAAATGGCTGAGAAAGTGCTGTTCACACACTTTCCTAGAAAAAAGTACTGATTTCAGGCAGGTATTTTGGTTCGTGTGACCTTGAAGTTGTCGCGATGAATTCCAAAAGTATAAATTCGTTACTCTCTAATAATCTACACCAATGACCTAAATTTGGTAAATAGTCTTTCCAAAAATATTGAGAAAGTCTTACTAATACACCTTTGTCACACACACACAGAAACACATAAATACAGACACACCGACACACACAGACACACTGACACACACACCGTCACACACACACACACACACACACACACACACACACACACACACACACACACACACACACACACACACACACACACACACACACACACACACACACACACACACCCTCAGGTCAATATGATTCAATCTCTTTTTAAATAATGTTAATATTTTTAGGTTTACTTCAAATAAATCCAGTTTCATTCCACGAGTAGTCATTACGGTAGAAAAAAGGAAATGAAAGACTTTAAAAAAAGATGAAAAGGGGAACGAACAGTTGTAGAGGATAGAGATGAGGAGATGTTTTTCCGTAGTCAGACATTTCAAGATACACTGCGAAGGCTGCCAATGAATTAAACACAAATTGCTTTTCACACGTTCTAAACAACCGTGAAATCCCATGATGATGGTTTCGACAGTTTGGGACAATTTCACAACATAAAACAAAAATCGATTTATGGAAATCAGTGGGAGAAAGAGAGAATGAGACCTGGAGTAGGACGAGGTGTTGGTAACACTATCTGTTGGTGTCCATGAATATCAAAGTATTATAAGTATTGTGTCTTTCATATTTTCTACAATCGTCTGACTGACGTTGTACGCGATTGAGTTTATCACAATTCAGCTTGCTTGCACTGGAGTAGGATTTCAGTGCCATCAGAAAAGCATCTTTCTGCCCAATTAGATTGCAAGCCTCGCTGGGATTCACAACCACCGTCGCGAGACAGGCAATTCTGAATTGATTGATTTCATTCAGGTTTACATCAGCACCCACCTCCAGTGATACAGCCGACAAGGATAACCATTCAAGGGAAGTGGGAGAAGCGGAGTTTTTAACAAATTCTACACTGACACCACCAGAACAAGAAGTATGCTAAGACAGGCAGTCAGATGCCAGTTTGAAGTAGCACACCTTGGTTCAACCCAAAACCAGTGTTACGTAAATCGAACGCTGGAACTACGGAGCTACTGAGGCTCGCCTGCATTTCTGTGGCGATTTTATTTCATTTTTACATCGCTTCTTGCACCTAGAGGGCTCCTTTCCTGTCCCGTTTCACTGCAAAGACAGACATTTTTTAAGGGTAGGCAATCGATTATGTGATTTAGCACAGTAAGCTCCCCTGTTCCATGTCCCGATGAAGAATTATAAAAGGGAGTAGAACATTTGCTTGTCTCATTTTCTTTCTTCATCTTCCATTCGCTATCTTTTATCTCTGTCGAATTCTCCTCCCCCCCCCCCTCTCAGTTCCCCATCCCCATACTCCTGGGTTTTTTTACGTCTCTTTCCATGTGTGGCAGCGAAGCGTTATTCTCGACTTGAATCCTATCCCACAAAATCACACAAGCTGGCTTGTTTCCTGCCAGTCTCATTGCTGCAATCATCGTAGCGGAGGCAGTGTTTCATAAGTTCCGTTTCTCTCCCTATTTCAAGACCCTCGACAGCGCATAGGGATTTGCGCAGACCGCAAGGAGTCTGTCAGATAACTCCTGGCAGATTTGGATGGGGTGCATATGGAACTATCCGAGTGCAATGAATCCCTATTTTTTAACAAACTCCCAACTCCGTACTCTTCATTTTCCATTACTTATAATTTCATAATGTGGGCAGCTCTGCCTGATGCGATCTTTCCATTTGCGAGCAATGGTTGTGCTCGTTAATCGCTAGGGACAGCGTGGCAAGGTTTATAAACTCAGTTTGGCTTTATCGGGAGTTCTAAATGCAGTTTGCCTTTGCAATAAAACTGCCAATGTGATTAGGAGTAATTTGATTATTAGCATTCACTCTGTCTGTCCATCTGACCGACTCAAACAACTTTATAATCTCTCGTCTCATGGGCGCCACTATTCTAGTTCGTGTATGTACAATTACAAATAATCATGACCGCATCTATGTGAGCTTTCTCCCAGAGGAGAAAGAAGAGAGAGAGAGAGAAAGAGAGAGAGAGAAGACAGAGAGAGAAAAGAGAGAGAAAGAGAGAGAGAGAACACACACACAGACAGAGAGAGAAGAGACAGACAGACAAAACAGAGGGGGGGGGAGAGGGAGAGAGAGAGGGGGGATGGGGTTGATAACCAGGTGCAAGAAAGAATGAAACAAGAAAATATGTATGCTGCTGTTTGTTTTGTTTTTCTTTGAAGTTAATCTTAGAAATTTGATTCCTTATATCATACCACACAGTAAGAAAACAGCGCCAATTATCCTGTCCTACAGGCCTGCACACAGATCCTGACAACATCACACAGATCCTGACGACATCACACAGATATCTTGACAACATCACACAGATCCTGATGACATCACACAGATATCTTGACAACATCACACAGATATCTTGACAACATCACACAGATCCTGATGACATCACACAGATATCTTGACAACATCACACAGATCCTGATGACATCACACAGATATCTTGACAACACCACACAGATCCTGACGACTTCACACAGATATCTTGACAACATCACACAGATCCTGACGACATCACACAGATATCTTGACAACATCACACAGATCCTGACGACATCACACAGATATTTTGACAACATCACACAGATCCTGACGACATCACACAGATATCTTGACAACATCACACAGATCCTGACGACTTCACACAGATATCTTGACAACATCACACAGATCCTGACGACATCACACAGATATCTTGACAACATCACACAGATCCTGACGACATCACACAGATATCTTGACAACATCACACAGATCCTGACGACTTCACACAGATATCTTGACAACATCACACAGATCCTGACGACATCACACAGATCCTGACAACATCACACAGATCCTGACAACATCACACAGATATCTTGACAACATCACACAGATCCTGACAACATCACACAGATATCTTGACAACATCACACAGATCCTGACAACATCACACAGATATCTTGACAACATCACACAGATCCTGACAACATCACACAGATATCTTGACAACATCACACAGATCCTGACAACATCACACAGATATCTTGACAACATCACACAGATCCTGACAACATCACACAGATATCTTGACAACATCACACAGATCCTGACAACATCACACAGATATCTTGACAACATCACACAGATCCTGACAACATCACACAGATATCTTGACAACATCACACAGATATCTTGACAACATCACACAGATCCTGACAACATCACACAGATATCTTGACAACATCACACAGATCCTGACGACATCACACAGATATCTTGACAACATCACACAGATCCTGACGACATCACACAGATATCTTGACAACATCACACAGATCCTGATGACATCACACAGATCCTGACAACATCACACAGATCTTGACAACATCACACAGATATCTTGACAACATCACACAAATCCTGACAACATCACACAGATATCTTGACAACATCACACAGATCCTGACAACATCACACAGATATCTTGACAACATCACACAGATCCTGACAACATCACACAGATATCTTGACAACATCACACAGATCCTGACAACATCACACAGATATCTTGACAACATCACACAGATCCTGACAACATCACACAGATATCTTGACAACATCACACAGATCCTGACAACATCACACAGATATCTTGACAACATCACACAGATCCTGACAACATCACACAGATATCTTGACAAATCACACAGATCCTGACAACATCACACAGATATCTTGACAACATCACACAGATATCTTGACAACATCACACAGATCCTGACAACATCACACAGATATCTTGACAACATCACACAGATCCTGACAACATCACACAGATCCTGACGACTTCACACAGATATCTTGACAACATCACACAGATCCTGACGACATCACACAGATCCTGACAACATCACACAGATCCTGACAACATCACACAGATATCTTGACAACATCACACAGATCCTGACAACATCACACAGATATCTTGACAACATCACACAGATCCTGACAACATCACACAGATATCTTGACAACATCACACAGATCCTGATGACATCACACAGATCCTGACAACATCACACAGATCTTGACAACATCACACAGATATCTTGACAACATCACACAAATCCTGACAACATCACACAGATATCTTGACAACATCACACAGATCCTGACAACATCACACAGATATCTTGACAACATCACACAGATCCTGACAACATCACACAGATATCTTGACAACATCACACAGATCCTGACAACATCACACAGATATCTTGACAACATCACACAGATCCTGACAAATCACACAGATATCTTGACAACATCACACAGATCCTGACAACATCACACAGAATCTTGACAACATCACACAGATCCTGACAACATCACACAGATATCTTGACAACATCACACAGATCCTGACAACATCACACAGATATCTTGACAACATCACACAGATATCTTGACAACATCACACAGATCCTGACAACATCACACAGATATCTTGACAACATCACACAGATCCTGACAACATCACACAGATCCTGACAACATCACACAGATATCTTGACAACATCACACAGATCCTGATGACATTCACACAGATATCTTGACAACATCACACAGATCCTGACAACATCACACAGATATCTTGACAACATCACACAGATCCTGATGACATCACACAGATATCTTGACAACATCACACAGATCCTGACAACATCACACAGATATCTTGACAACACCATACAGACCCTGACAATATCACACATTTCCTGAGAATATCACATGATCCTGATAACGTCACACAGATCCTGACAACACCAAATAGATTCTGACGATATATCACACAGATCCTGACACAATCATACCACAGTGGTTCTGATAATGTCAATGTCACACAGATCCTGACAATGTCAGTTCCATAAGATCATGATGAAATTATTATTACAATATCTTGACAATATCAATATCACACAGATCCTGACACGAAACAAATCTTGACAATATCACACACATCCTGACAAAATCACAAGATCCTCACAATATCAAGATCGCATAGATCCTGACAACATTACACAGATCCTGACATCACATAGATCCTCACAATATCACACACATCCTTACAATACCAATATCACACAGATCCTGACAATATCACACAGATCCTTTAATTATCAATATCACACAGATCCCGAAAATATCACACAGATCCTTACAATATCAATATCATACAGATCCTGACAATATCACACAGATCCTTATGATATCAATATCACACAGATCGTGACAATACTATACAGATCCTTATTTTATCAATATCGCACAGATCCTGACAATATCACATCATCATCATCATCATCAGGTGCCCTGCCGCATGGCGTTGGCGACCATGGACTTCCAACCATCTCTATCTCTCGTTGCACCCAGCATCTCCCCCACCCTCTTCATCCCCAGCCACTCTGCAAGTCCGTCCAGCATTCTCTGCCTGGGTCTACCCGGTGCTCTCTTTCCCTCCAGCTTTCCCGTTGTGACCAGGTGCTCCAAATCCCCCTTCCTCATAAAATGGCCTATAAATGTTGCTTGTCTTTTCCTAATCTTCCTTATCAGTGATCGACTTGTGTCTACCTCCATCAAGACTGTCTCGTTTGTTTTCTTTGCTGTCCATGGTACTCTCAACATTCTTCTGAGAAACCACATCTCGGCTGCCTCAATCCTGCTCTGGTTTTGCTTGCTGACTGTCCACGCCTCGCATCCGTACAACAGTATTGGTTCTATATAATACTTAAGGACTCTCTTTCTGATGTTGATAGATAGGCATTTGTTGGTAAGAATGCTTGTCATCTTCTTGAATGCTGTTTTGGCTTGGCCGATTCTGCCAGCTATTTCCGATGTGCATCTGCCGTCTGATGAAATGACCGTTCCCAGGTATTTGAACTTATTAACCTGTGTCAAGGTTGTGCCATTTGCTGTTATTTTGCAGGAGGGGATTTCATGTTTTTTACTGATCACCATGACTTCAGTCTTCCTGCTGTTTAGTTCCAACCCCTTACCTTTGCTTTCTGTTTCTAGTATATTCACAAGGTTTTGTAGGTCCCTTTCATTTTCTGGACAATATCACACAGATCCTTATAATATCAATATCACACAGATCCTTACAATATCACATGTATCCTTTACAATATCAATATCACAGAGATCCTGACAATATTGCACAGATCCTTACAATATCAATATCACACAGATCCTGACAATATTACACAGATCCTTACAATATCAATATCACACAGATCCTGACAAAATCATTGATCCTGATGTCAATATCAAAAGATCCTAACACTATCAATATAATATGGATCTGACAATATCTATGTTACACAGATCTGTTAACATCAGGCATCCTGAGAAAGCACACAGATCCTGATAGTATCAACATCACACAGATCGAGACAATATCACACAGATCTTAACATATCAACATCACCCAGATACTATAATATCATTTCATACAGATCCTGATGATATCAGACAGTTCCTGACAGTATCACATGATGTTTAAATCAGGTGTTTATTTTACACAGTCGTCAATCATTGTCATTATCAGAGGCAACGTGGCCACAATTATCATGTTTGATGTCTGTGTTGGGAGATGATATATATTCACATAGACAGATAGAGAAATGGACAGACAGGCAAACAGACGGATGGACAGACAGACAGAAATACTCGCGCGCGCGCGCACACACACACACACAACACACAACACACACACACACACACACACACACCACACACACACACACACACACACACACACACACACACACGCACACACACACACGTGTAGCAAGATGTTTAATGTTGACATACACGGACCACACACACAAAACACACATACACATAACACACACACACACACACACACACACACACACACACACACACACACACACACACACACACACACACACACACACACACACACACACATGAATGAAATGGGTCACTTTCATGTTTTATTGTTCAGTGCTTCTTTGCTTGCTCGTCGATAAAGAGGAGAGGATTGAAAAGCAAAATTTTATTCCTTTAAACGGGGGAGAAAAAGAAACACACAGGGCCATTCAATTCCCTGGCATTATGGAGCAGGGTATGAGAAATGTCTGGTGATTAAAACAGCATGCCCTCGTCTCGTGCCTGGCACGTGCCCTGCATGTCAAATGGATCGTCACTTCTTATAGCATGTTGATCGCCTGCTCTCAAGCAAGGAAGAGCTAACGTTCCTTAATGCCTCATATGAAGCCAAACTTCGTCGGCTTTCTGTGTTCATGACAACTTTGACGGTTAAATAAACCATTCCCAGAGTTCAAACCTGGTGCATAAAATCGTGAGCTGTGTGTTTTATTGTATTTGCTGGGAAACTGGTTTTTGTCAGCACGGCTAAGATGGGATGGCAACAGAAGACGTCGAGCTATCTTTTCTTTGATCGTGTGTGTCAGTCAGTGCAATGAATGTTTGTTTTTGAGGCTAGATACATTAGAAAATGGGTAGGATTATAAGTAAACATATTACTAAGTCAAATAAACATATTTAGATATTTCTTCACATTTTATACTCCCCTCGTCCACCTCTCTCTCTCTTCTCTTTCTCTTCTCTCTCTCTCTTTCTTCTCTCTCTCTCTCTCTCTCTTCTTCCTCTCTCTCTCTCTCTCTCTCTCTCTCTCTTCTCTCTCTCTCTCTTTCTCTCTCTCTCTTTCTTTCTCTCTCTCTCTTTCTCTCTCTCTCTTTCTTTCTCTCTCTCTCTCTCTTCTTCTCTCTCTCTTTCTCTTCTCTCTCTCCTCTTTCTTTCTCTCTCTCTCTCTCTCTCTCTCTCGCTCGCTCGCTCTCTCTTTCTCTCTCTCCATAATGCATAGAATTCCAAGAAGACAAGTATTGTATCAGAAGTGTGCTTGTAAGTGGTATTAACTGAAATGCACGGAAAACAGTCCAAGCTCCGTACCTTAAAATTCGAATGCATTCACTTTGAATCGAGTTACAGAATCCCAACAACAAGAAAAAGAAAAACGAGAAAGAGAAGAAATTACAGATCAAAAAGACAACGATGGTAATGGTGATATACATAATAATGATGACAGTGGGGATGATGATCAGGGCGAGGAAGAAATATTTGAAATTGATAATAATAATAATAACTAGCTTTTGTATAGCGCTATTCTCAGTTCGACTCACTGCGCTGTTACATAAACAAATAATATGACTCATATACCGATAACATCATTTTTCAAACACACACACACACACACACACACACACACACACACACCACACACACACACACACACACACACACACACACACACCACACAACAGGGGGGGTATACTTATGAAAATGCCTGCAGAAACAAATGTTTTGAGTCTTCTTTTGAAAGCTTGAAGGGTTGGAACATCTCTTAGACTGGTCGGCAACTCATTCCATGCAGACGACGCGGTGTATCCAAACGAACGGTCTCCTGCAGTCTTTAGATTAAACCTTGGGGGTACTAGGCGTTTCTCCTGCGACGAGCGGAGTGTGCGTGACGGCCGATAAGTACACAGTGTGTCAGACAGGTAGGGAGGCAATGAGCCATCAAAATGACGGTAAGCCAACACACAAATTTTGTACTGGCAACGAAAGCGGACAGGGAGCCAGTGAAGTTCCTTTAACAATGGTGTTACATGATCGCTCTTTTTCTTTTTCATTACGAGCCCAGCTGCATTGTTTTATACTTTTTGCAAACGGGAAATTTGCTCGTCCGGTGGACCTGCGAGAATGGAGTTACAATAGTCAACCGGGAAATGATCATGGCTGAAACAAGCTTTGATGCAGAAGAAGTTGAAAGGTAACGACGGATTGATGCAATGCATCTGAGTTCCAGAAAGGATGAGAGGCAGACACTACTGATGTGATTTTGCATCGACAGAGTTTGGTCAATCATAATGCCAAGATATTTAACAGAAGACGCGAATGGAATATTGTTACCGCCTATACAAGCACAGTTACTGCCGACCAGTCCAAGGCGACTAGAGGCAACAACAGGCATGAGTTCAGTTTTGTCTGTGTTCAGCTTCAAATAATTCACATACAGGACAGTACATCATCCACACAAGACTGAACAGTTGTCTGATCAGAGGTAAAACCCTCAACAGTTACACTCTTTGACAGTTCAGTGTCATCAGCGTATTTAAGAAAATAACACTGGCTATAACATCTGACAAAGGCTGAGAATATAGTGCAAACAACATTGGTCCAAGTACGGACCCTTGTGGAACACCATAAACCAGAGGGTGTGGAGCAGACATAGCACCATCTACAGTGACTGATATCGGTCTTCTAAATATGAGGCAAACCAGTGAAGAGTTGGACAACGCACACCAAAGGTCAATTCAAGTCTCTTGAGCAGAACGGAGTGGTCAAGCGCGTCGAACGCCGCACTGAGGTCCAACATCGTCAATAGAGACACCAGTCTTTTATCCCCATTGACTAGCAGACCGTTGACGACACTCAGAACAGCAGTCTCTGCACTATGACCACCACGGTATGCTGACTGGTGCACTTCACGCAAGTTATTGGCAGATACATGATTCTGTAGTTGCTTTAGCACAACTCTCTCAAGAACATTAGAGAGGAAGGGAAGATTAGATACAGGTCTATAGTTATTTAGCTCATTCTGGTCAAGTCCTGACTTTTTAAGAAGTGGACACACAATGGCCTGTTTGAAGTAACGTGGTACTTCTCCGGTGGAGAGGGAGACATTAATAATATCTGTGATAACTGTAACCGCATCAGGCAAACACTGTTTTAGCAAGGAGGTGGGAAGAGGGTCGAGCACACAGCTTTTCGTTGGCATGGCTGAGATAAGTTCTTCAATTTCCTTACAGGAAACTGGTGCAAACTGTTCTAGAACAGGACCTTCATACACAGCAATGTTATTTGGATCATGCACACTGGATTCCAGTTCATCACGAATGCGTTGTGTCATTGTTGGCAAAAAGTCAGTGATCATGACATGGATTCCAGTTCACACGAATGCGTTGTGTCATGTTGGCAAGAAGTCAAGAAGCATTGCGCACTCGATGTGAGTTAGTGGAAGAGTATTCTTTGTCTTTCCTAACAACTCATTAGCAACTGAGAAAAGCTGTTTACATGATGGGTTAGAGTTTATCTTTCCG
>JAPXFY010000016.1:41227465-41259965 GCA_030674185.1 Monoplex corrugatus
CACAACCAGTCACGGTGGTGTAGTGGTTAACGCAACGGAATACCGACTGGAAAGTTGAAGGTTCGAATCCCCATCAGTCCCTTCAAAGATCAGTTTGGGATTTTCCCGCTCTAACCTGCTCCTACCCACAGCTGAGCATGCTATGGGAAGACTGGGACCACACTATCGAGTCTCATCTACTTCACGGACGCGTCATTGAGAGTCTTGCTCAAATCGTCTGACCAGCACTACATGTGTCTGTATCTCTCTGGCCTGGTTGACGCCAGGATATATTATGATAATATGCGTAGAGTACAGTGCTGTCACGCAGTCTCAATCCTTGATGGAATTCAACAACATCATGATTATCATCCTCATCGACATCATCATCATCGCATTGTGAAAACTGTACCAGTTTCTGTGGCCATTAAGGTGGTGTAGAAAATGGGACGGAAAAAAAGGTGAACACAAAGGTAAGCTCTCTGAGTGCAATGGTCCTTAAAACAAACAAACAAACAACAACAACAACAAAACTGATCAGACACAGTCAGCTTTCCCATGTTCCTCTGTCTGGAAGGATAGTTTATAAAACACAAAATCTGTCCATGTTTATTTATTTGCTGTCCCTTGCTATCGTTTATCTCTGCCAAATCACACACACTCTATCTCTGACCTGGTTCCATGCCACACTCTCTTGTCCTTCTTTCCTATTTTCGTTTGCCCTGAGGATATTGCTTTATTGATAAAAAAAAATATTCACATTATAGCTTGGGTCATTTTCCTTGATGAAATGTGGCTACTGTGTGTCATGTTTTACTGTGTTGCTCTCTAGGGACAGTGTGGAACGATTTATTTAGTTTGGTTTTTATCAAGGACATGATTCAATCTTACCGTTAAAACTGCCAACTACATTTGGAGTGATTTGATTAAATATCAATTAGTCTTGTTCATTTGAACGTATCGGACGACTTCATAATCACCGATCTCTTGGATGACATTATTCTGATTTAAGTATATACAATTGCACATGATCATAACTCTCTCTCTCTCTTTCTCTCTCTGTCCCCCCTTCAGTTTTTGTATGACATTATTGTAATAGAAAAAGCAGCATGAGAAACAATACACGCTTCACTTGGTAAGAAAAACAGCTTATTCACTTTGAGGACACACAGTTTCCTTATCCATTGTTGTGTGGATTTTTTCTTTTCCTTTCTTCACGTACTATCTCCTTCCTTCTCCCCTCCCCTCCATTTTAGGACAATACGATCATTTTTAGCGTTTATCTCATCTGTCTTTTAAGTTTGGTGAATCATCATATAAAATTTCCATAAAAGATGCATTCTTAAGACGTTGAGGTAGAGTATCCCAATATTATGTGATGCTGTTAAAATAATTAAATAATTTTCTTTTAACACAGCAATGGGCTGTCTTAATCAAAGTGACTGCCAGAGTTTAAGCAAACAAGAACCAGAAATATACAAAAATAAATCATAACGCTTATTTGATATAACAAGACAAGAAAAGACAAGACAAGACAAGACAGGACAAGACAAGACAGGACAAGACAAGCACAAATTCTGTCAAGTGTAAACACATGACAAACAACAAATGTTCAAAACCTAATAGTTGGCTGAAAATTTGCGCTCGTCTGTCTTGTCTTGTCTTGTTTTGTTTTGTCTTGTTATATCAAATACGTGTTCTGATTCATTTTTGTGTTTTTGATTCCTAAGGACTGTCTTCAAGTTTAATAAATATTGGTGCAAACAAGCTGCTTGAATATTTTTGTTCTGAAATATTGCTGAGAGAGCAACATGATTATGATACAAGCAGAGGTACGAATTGGCAGTTAGTCACTGGCACCGTTATGCTACAGTCACTCTGTAAGTTCAGCCTGTTATAACAGTTAGTCACTGGCACCGTTATGCTACAGTCACTCTGTAAGTTCAGCCTGTTATAACAGTTAGTCACTGGCACCGTTATGCTACAGTCACTGTGTAAGTTCAGCCTGTTATAACAGTTAGTCACTGGCACCGTTATGCTACAGTCACTGTGTAAGTTCAGCCTGTTATAACAGTTAGTCACTGGCACCGTTATGCTACAGTCACTGTGTAAGTTCAGCCTGTTATAACAGTTAGTCACTGGCACCGTTATGCTACAGTCACTGTGTAAGTTCAGCCTGTTATAACAGTTAGTCACTGGCACCGTTATGCTACAGTCACTGTGTAAGTTCAGCCTGTTATAACAGTTAGTCACTGGCACCGTTATGCACAGTCGCTGTGTAAGTTCAGCCTGTTATAACAGTTAGTCATCAGCACTGTTCTGTCAAAGTCATACTTTCAATAAGCTCTCCCTGTTGCGTGTATGGATGGAGGCAGTTTATGAAACGGAAAAAAAGTCTTAAAACAGCGCACGGGCGCGCGCGGATGCGTGTGTCTGTAAATGTGTGTGTGTGTGTTTGTATGTGTGTGTGTGTGTGTTTGTATGTGTGTGTGTGTGTGTGCGTATATGTGTGCGTGCATGCGTACGTGTGTGGGTGCACGCGCGCGTGCGTTCGTGTGAGCGTGCGAGAGTGTGTATGTGAGTATGTATGTGTATTTGTCGAGATGAGAGTGTGTGTGTGTATGTGCGTGTGCATGCGCGCTTGCATGTGTTGGTGTGTGTGTGTGTGTGTGTGTGTGTGTGTGTGTGTGTAGTGTGTGTGTGTGTGCACGCGTGCGTGCGCGTGTGTATGTGAGTATGTATGTGTGGTTGTCGATATGAATTTATTATGTACCTATCACTAGGTTTACGTGTATTAACATAAATATGTGTAGCTTTATGTTATAATTAAGTGTATGATTGTTGTCTGTTGCTATATTTATGACTTGTCTTTTTTCTTTTAATTTATTTATTATTTATTTATATATTATTTATTATCTATTTGTTTATTTACAATGAACATACATCAACAAGCAATGTGGCAACAGAAAAACATATCATTTATATGTATGGGTTGTACTTGCTCTGTCTTCTTTGTCACAGGTGTTCTGTAAGACAATCTAAGCTCTAACTGTGGAGTTCTGCCAAACAAACCCTTATGCATCGTTGTTAGCTTTCCCTTCTTTTCTAACAATTTTTTTTGTAATCTTTGCATATTAAGGTCAGGTGTTTGATTCAGCTTTATGGATTTTTTTAAGGATCACCACACTCAGGGAGGTTACCTTTCTGCTCACCTTTCTTTTCTTTTTGTTCCATTTTCTTCGCCACCTTAATAGCAACAGAAGCTGGCACAATTTGTTTACAATGCAATGATGATGATGTCGATGTGGATGATAATCGTGATGCTGTGGAGTTCCATCTAGGATTGAGACTGCGTGTCATAACTGTACTCTACGCTTATTGTCATAACATAGCCTAGTGTGGACCAGGCCTGAGAGATACAAACACTTGCGGTGCTGGTCAGAAGATTCGAGCAACACCCTCAATGGCGCATCCATGAAATGGATGAGACTTGACTGTGTGGTCCCAGTCTTCCCAATGAGTCCATAGCACGCTCAACTCTGGGTAGGAGCTGGTTAGAGCGGAAAAATGCCACTATGATTTTTGAAGGGACTGATGGGGATTCGAATCCATAACTTTCCAGTCGGTAGTCCGTTGCATAATCACTACACCACAGCGACTGGTGGCATCATGGAAAATGAATAATGGGTGCGACAGCCAAATTGTAACTACGCCGGACTTCCAATCAGAAGATCTGGGTTCGATTCCTCATGGGTGCGGCTGCAAAGTAAAGACTGGGTATTTTTCTTCTTGGTCAGTAAATATGCACACCTGTGAATACCTGAACGTCTTCCATGCGTATACGTATGCAGAAAATCCATAACCTACGTTCGAAATCCTATAGCGAATATCTGTTCTTCGTGCCTCTATGAAACACGAAAATACCAAATATGCACACTTACCAGAGATCGAGTGTACAGACTGTGTAGTAACAAACCCCTACGCAGTGAGGGCCAAACAGTGTGGACGTACACGACTCGCTCCTTTCACGTCTCTCATGCTCTGCCATTATCTCTGGTTTGTTTCTTTCTACTGTCATGTACCCTGCACTGCTCCATTTCACAACAATACCTTTATAGCTTTAGGAATAAGACCGCCAATGTGTTTAGGACAAATCTGATTTAGCATTCGCTCTGACTGTTCATCCGAATGATTCAAACAATTTCATCCAGTCTTGTGGGAGCTGTTCTACTGATTAACCCCTGTGTAATTTATTGACAATTGCTCCTGTGTGTATGCTGTCTTTGTTTCTTCTCCCTATCTTTGTCTCTCTCTTGCCCCAACCACTACTGGATATTTAAACAGTCAAACCATCAATAGTAGCAGAACAACAAAGCAACAATGACGGTTGGCTCTCTCTTTCTCTCTCTCCCCCTCTCTCTCTCGCGCACACACACACACACATACAAACGCACGCACGCACGCACGCACGCACGCGCGTACACACACACTGAGGTATGACAAATATGAACAGTGTAAACAACACGCTGCAAGCTCCGAACTAAACACTGACATTGTCTCTCCTTGCAGCCATCCCGAAAAAGGCTGATATTGGTGATGATGGTCATGATGATGATGATGACTGATGGTGATTGTGATGATGATGGTAATGGTGGTGATGACAACGACGATGATGATATTAAGGAGGAGGTAATGATACTTTATCTTCCAATGGTAGGACTTACTAGCTAAAAGCCATTTTTCAAAACCTCCTCTTAGTTGAATACGGGTTGTTTTCATGTTTACTTAAGACAGTCAACGACATGACTTACGCAATCTGCAACGTGCATAATTTGATGTTAAACTGTTGCATGCACAGACACACGAACGGGGATCAGGTATAGGCAGGTGTGCACACATGTTGACGTGGAAGATCAGAAAATTCTCCACCTCGGTACCCAACAGGCAGAGATTTTTTTGTCGGATTGAACCCAGGGCATTCTGATTGAAAGTCCAACGTTTAACCAGCTGCCGTGATTTAGTGGGTACCGCAACGGACTACCTACTGGAAGATTGTGGGTTCGAATCCCTATTAGTCCCTTCAAAAATCATTGTGGGATTTTTCCGCTCTAATCAGCTGTTAAACCAATTTTGGGCTTGCTATGGGATCATTGGGAAGACTGGGACGACACAGTCGAGTCTCATCCACTTCACGGATGCGTCATTGAAGGTGTTGCTCAAATAGTCTGACCAGCACCACAGGTGTCTGTATCTCTCGGGCCTGGATGACGCAAGAATATATCATGAATAGTGAGCGTACAGCCCTGTCACGCAGTCTCAATCCTAGATGGAACTCCATAGCATCATGCTTATCATCCTCATTAACATCATCATCATCATCACAGTGGAAAAACCGTTCCAGTTTCTGTGGCCATTAAGATGGCCTAGAAAACGGGACGTGGAAAAAAATGGCGAGCACAATGGTAACCTCTCCAAGTGCAATGATAAAAAAAATATCCACGTTACTACCACACAAGTAGAAGCAAAAATAAATGAACAAAGATGTTTTGATTGTCTTTCTGTCTGACTTCCTCTCTCTCTCTCTCTCTCTCTCTCTCTCTCTCTCTCTCTCTCTCCTCTTCTCTCTCTTTTCCTCTATCGTAAAAAGTACACACGCAATGAATTCCCTACAGAGCATTAACTTTCAAACAGGCTGACAGACTATTTACAACCTGAAAATGTGACAGATGTCACCAGTCCTTTCGAATGAAAGACGATGTTTGTCAGAGTATTTAAAAAGTGTTGACATAATACGTTGGTGTGGCCAAGTAACAAGATTCTAGGGCCATACTAAGTTCTTCACGGAACATTTGAAGGAGTATATGGAGGAAAAGTCAGAGAAGGTCATGGATTGACAACAGTATGGAGGGGACAGAGAAACCATCTACAGAGACCCAGGTTTTGGCACACAGCCGACGAAGGTGGAAGAATCAAGTACACAGCTCTTTTGTATGGTCCCCCAACGGATCTTCAAACAGTTAAGAGAGAAGCCGAAGAAGAAGGAGGAGGAAGAGGAGAATGAGGAGAAAAAGGAGGAGGAGGAGGAGGAGGAGAAGAAGAAGAAGAAGAAGAAGAAGAAGAAGAAGAAGAAGAAGAAGAAGAAGAAGAAGAAGAAGAAGAAGAAGAAGAACAAGAACAAGAACAAGAAGAACAAGAAGAGGAAGAACAAGAAGAAGAAGAACAAGTAGAAGAACAGAAGAAGAACAAGAACAAGAAGAACAAGTAGAAGAACAAGAAGAAGAAGAACAAGTAGAAGAACAAGAAGAACAAGTAGAAGAAGAAGAACAAGTAGAAGAACAAGAACAAGAAGAACAAGTAGAAGAACAAGAAGAAGAAGAACAAGTAGAAGAACAAGAACAAGAAGAACAAGTAGAAGAACAAGAAGAAGAAGAACAAGTAGAAGAACAAGAACAGAAGAACAAATAGAAGAACAAAAGAAGAACAAGAAGAAGAACAAGAACAAGAAGAACAAGTAGAAGAACAAGAAGAACAAGTAGAAGAAGAAGAACAAGTAGAAGAACAAGTAGAAGAACAAGAACAAGAAGAACAAATAGAAGAACAAGAAGAAGAACAAGAACAAGAAGAACAAGTAGAAGAACAAGAAGAACAAGTAGAAGAAGAAGAACAAGAAGAAGAACAAGTAGAAGAACAAGAACAAGAAGAACAAGTAGAAGAACAAGAAGAAGAAGAACAAGTAGAAGAACAAGAAGAACAAGTAGAAGAAGAAGAACAAGTAGAAGAACAAGAACAAGAAGAACAAGTAGAAGAACAAGAACAAGAAGAACAAGTAGAAGAACAAGAAGAAGAAGAACAAGTAGAAGAACAAGAAGAACAAGTAGAAGAAGAAGAACAAGTAGAAGAACAAGAACAAGAAGAACAAGTAGAAGAACAAGAAGAAGAAGAACAAGTAGAAGAACAACAAGAACAAGTAGAAGAAGAAGAAAAAGAAGAAGAAGAAGAAGAAGAAGAACAAGAATACATGATGGAAATACCACAACAACAAAAAAGGAAAAGAAGACATAATGGAAATACAAAAATAACAATAATAACAGTAACAAAATGTCCTATTCTGCAAATGCTAATGTTACAAATCTCGTGTATTTACGCAACAGTGACTGCGACTGTTGCAGTTACTACCCACACTGTTATTAATTTCAGTGAACATTTTGTTTCTTGTTTCTTTCAAAGCATATTACATAAAAGCTTTCAGACAAGGCTGTTTTAGACAATCTATGAAACCTGTTAATGTCAAGTTAGTATGAAGTGGAGAAGTTCAAAGCTTTTACGTGTGTGTGTGTGTGTGTGTGTGTGCGCGCGTGTGTGTGTGTATGTACTGGTTTTATGATATGTATCTGCTTTTGATGATATGTTCTTTTTGGAAGTTTGTTTTTGTTTGTTCAGATCACCAGAACGAGATTCCCCTGTCTACCTGTATTGGACAGTCACATACTGTCTTCCTTCAAGCCTAACTTGAAGATATATTTTTTTGTCCAGCAGCGATTTCCCCCTTGCGTGTTCACCCTTCCGTCCTACGTCCCTCTTGTCCTCCCCCTCCAAGTTAGTTTGTGTTTTACACCCTTGACTTTTGGTTATTGAGAATGAATGCTTTGGTGAATGATAAGAGTGCGCACTTTGACTTGATTTATATATACATATTTGACGCCGCTGTTATTATAATTATCATTATGATTGGTCACATGATGCTTTAAAAAGACATACACATACGATATGAAGCCCAAGAAATAGGCAAAATGTGAAAACAACAGCTACAGTAATTAGACAAGAAGAAGCAAAGCAATACTGGTTAAAATCAGGCCGTTTCATGGATTATAATTTTCAGTGCAGATGCAAAACTTGGACAATCAACAAGCAAAGTCAGAACCAGACTGAGGCAGTTGCAACGCGGTTTCTAAGAACAATGTTAACAGTTCCATGGACAGGAAAGGAAATATACGAGACAGTCTCGAAAGAAGCATAAACAAAAAGAACATTAATGAAAAGGATCAGGAAAAGGCATGCAACACTCAAAGACATTTTACATAGACAAAAATTAAGCACCTAGTCATAACAAGAAAGTTAGGGGGACAAGAACACCAGGTAGACTCAGGGAGAAAACATTAGTTTTGCAGAATGGATGAGGATGGAAGGGGTAGGATATACACATGCAGCGAGAAAAGATAGACTCGTATTGAAGGCCATGACCGCCAACGTCCTGAGGCAAACACATAATGGTGATGATGAAAGTCCAGCCAACTGCTCAGTGTCATATCACAATAAGTCGTAAAATTATGACTGGTGCTCTGACTGTATGTGCAATAACTGATTTAACATGTGTTCAAAGTTCAAAACTGTTTTATCGTTCATCAAGTTCCGTCCAAGTTGTAATAAACGTTTTTGTCATCAGTAGGCTAATTCTGGATATTACTTTTCACTCAAATAACATCACACAGTTTTCCATATGTTGTCTAACACAGGCTTGTCTTTTGTCTTCAATCAGTTTAGACAGTGGGTGCACTTCTGCATTGAATTATCCCCACATATTTGCCTTCATCATCAAAACAAGACAGATAATCCTATAAGACACAGATGCC
Organism: Monoplex corrugatus; assembly: GCA_030674185.1. Lineage (NCBI taxonomy): Eukaryota > Metazoa > Mollusca > Gastropoda > Littorinimorpha > Ranellidae > Monoplex > Monoplex corrugatus. The sequence goes on from JAPXFY010000016.1 coordinate 41,236,075, forward strand.
CTGAACAGAATTAAAAAATTCACACACACACACACACACACACACACACACACACACACGCGCGCGCGCGCGACGCATTAATATTAATTGACATTAAAAGAAATATAAATCGCACACATACGCGCACGCACGCACACACACGCACAGAGAGAGAGAGAGAGAGAGAGAGAGAGAGAGAGAGAGAGAGAGAGAGAGAGAGAGTCATATCATTAATTTATGAGTCAACGGTGTGTTGTGGAATCGGTTTGTTTCTTTACTTTCAAGCGACCCTGAGAAACAAGTGCTCTTCCTTGTAACAGGACAAAGAGAAGCACATGCGGAGATCAAGACCCCATGAAATGTGGGGCAGGGTATGAGAAATGCCAGGTGATTAAAACAGCACGCCCTAATCTCGTGCGTCCCACGTGCCTTGCCCGTCCAATGGATCGTCACTTCTCATAGCATGTTGATCGCCTGCTGGCAAGCAAGGAAGAGTTAATGTTCCTTAATGCTCACATAAAGCCGAGCTCTGTCGGCGTTTTGTGTTCATGGCCACTCAGATGGTAAAAGAAACCATCCCCAGAGTTCAAATCCGGTCCACGAATCGTAAGCTGTGTGCTCTATTGTGTTTGTTGGGAAAGCGGTTTTTATCTGCATGAGTAGAAGACGATGAAAACAGACGATGTAGTATCATCTCTTTTGATCAGCTGCATCAGTTGGAGCAATGAATGTGCACAAGGAATAGACAGACCCCTCAAAACAGACAACTTTCCCTCTGTGACAGCTATGTTGTCAATAAAACATGTTACAGATTCTTTCTGTCAGAGTGCCCCTTCCATATCTCTCTCTCTGTCTCTGTTTCTGTCTCTGTCTGTCTGTCTGTCTGTCTCTCTGTCTGTCTCTCTCTCTTTCTTTCTCTCTTTCTTACACACACACACACACACACACACACACACACACACACACACACACACACACACACACACACACACACACACACACAACTGCTCCATCTTCCTTATTTATAAGACCTTGCCTGTGCATAAGTTTTCGTGCAGGCTTAAGGAGTCTGCTGGACTCTGGCAGATTTCCTCCCTTGACTGATATAAAAGACAAATGTAAAGTAAAATCAATAACATTTTCCTTAAATAAGGTTAAACTTTCCAATCTTATTTGTTTATGAAAAAAACCCAGCAGTTAATATAATAATTGAACGGTCAACTATGCAGATAAAAGAGAAAGTAAAATCAGAATGGCTTCAATTCACTTTTCATTTTGTACTAAATTTGATGTTTTAGACACTCAACATGACACTACATTTAAGAAGACGTTACTTCGTGCAAATATCAAAATAAATCTATTGTCGTAACAGCAGCTGAATATACTTGTAAGTGCTGTATAGGTCATGACATGAAAAACTCATCATAACACTTCTGAAAGCATAACACTAGTGATCGCTCGTAACCGCAGATTGTGCAAGTAAGATTTTTTTTATTGGTTTTTACAGCAACACCAGGAAACAACAGCCATTGTATTTAAGGTCATTTTGTTTCTTCTTTGCTCTTTATAAATCCAAGATATGAGTTCTGTTAACAGGAAGAATAGTTAAGATGTAACTGAAAACGTCCTTAAACCCATACAACTTGCATCAACAGAGAATGTAATGTTTTCTAGCCCTGAATAAGGCAGTATTTGTGTTCAACGTCAAAGATTTCTTTGTGAGGAAATTCTGGAAAAAGTAATAAACTGTCCATCAGTGTTCCAGAATTAGGTTGTTGTGGAGCTTGTCAGTGTGTAACGGCTGGTATTATGACCACCTCAAAGCTACGGTAAGTAGTTCCTTGGGTTCATAAAGGTATTTGTCGTATTTCATACGTATTCATTCGTCTTATGTTTCAAATAAGATACATGAAGCCATTACCCAAAGCACCTGGGTTCAAAGACCTGTTATCTCTAAGCCAGCTAGCAGTGTCCAAACTCCACATCCTTAAAAGAGGATAGAGGTTCTGATCGACATGCACACTCTGTATGTATTGATGAAGCTGAATATGCTGCTTCTCCAGATTGTGATCGTTAAAGTCAAAGCCAGAAACCAATATTTTTTCTTTTTAATTTCAGATCAGTCTGATTGTTCCTTTTTTCATAATTAAAGTAGAAAGGAAAAGAAGACAGACTGTAAAACAGGACGACAAAAGTAAGTAGAAGAGGAGGAGAAGGAAGAGAAGGAAAGGAGAAAAGATGGCGTTGATAATGTGGGGAGGGAAACCATGAGTAAGAAAAAAATTAATATTTTCTGTGGGCAGACATTTCAAAGCCCATTATACGTGTGATCAATGTATCGGAAAGAAATGCTTTAACACATGGACATCCTGAAATCTCATGCAAAAGGTTTAAACAATTTTCATCCAATCTTACCACATGGAAAAAACAGCCACCTGATTTTGTGGAAATTAGGACACAGTGGGATTGAGAGGTGAAAAAGGATGATGTATGTTTGTATTGGTAGGAGACTTTGGTGTTGTCTGGGTACATAAGTCTCTGATCTTTTCCGCGGCACTGTCTGTGTGTGAACAGATGTGCTGATGTATCATTATTATATCATTCAGTCTTTTCTTCATTTACCGCTAACAGATACATCGATGTTCCAAGTATAACAACATCATTCAGATTTGCTAGAGTTGGCTGTCCCTGTATTTTACGCCATGCTTGGTAACCCTTGTAACTCACCTTCAGTTATTTGCAATAAACATAATGAAAATTGTCTGTCAAGTTGTTCAAATTTCACAGCTAAAATTTTATAGAATTAATCAAAAAGATGTCATGAAAAGTATCTGTCAGACTTTCCTGTTTGGCAGCTCAAAGTTCTATGCAATAAACAATCAGAACGAATCAAATCATGACAAGAAAGCACACGAAAAATCAGTCACGAAGACACAAACAAAGAAAACACAAACAAACAGAACACAAACGAACAAACAAACAAAGAAAAACCACACAAGAAAAATCACTCAGAGAAACAAACAAACAATCACAAGAAAACACACTCAAAGATACACCAAAAGAAAGAAAGAACAAAGAAACAAACCAACAAACAAACCAAGAAAAACATATACAAACATCCAAACACCTAAACAAACAAACAAAACAAACAACAACAACAAACCCCCACCAAAAAACAAAGAGTGGACACGACAGAAAAACAACAGATTAAGTTTTTCAACAGACGACACTCGACCAACTAGAGCGACGAGCACCACAGATTATCCAGATGTTGTTGTTAGACATTGAGACGTATCTGTTAGAGTAATGACCTTATGTTTCCTTCGGTAGAACACTATTTTTTGGAGAATATCATGTTCAGTGTAAGATTAATCTTCCTTCTATCACCGTACAAGACAACTGTCTTGGCACTTGTTTGTATGGAGAAAAAAAACTTTTATGATTTCGTCATGTAAAAACCGTTTTAAGTTCCTTTCTTCTACTTCCTCCTGAACTTGTGAAGAGTTATTAGGACGTTGCTAGTACAATACTGTTCATTATATTCTTCTGTTCTTTTCGTTGTGTGCCAAAGCATGGATCTCTGCAAATGGTAATAGTTCATTCCGCAATGTAGCCAGTCCATCCATTTTATGTATGAGAACGATTTGACGTACATTTTAGACTTGAAACGATAATGGAGAGCATGTTTTTTAACTGCTGTCTTTTTACTTAAATATGGGTGCAGTTTTTAACTGGTTTTAGCCCTGATATGACTCTAGTAGTTGGCTGGGCTTTAAGCAATACGAACCTGAACTTATCAACCAGTCCATCGTTTTTGTCTGTTTTCCTATCTATCTTCCTATGTTCCCTGGAAGAATGATTTAGCAAGTCCATTGGTCACATGTCACATGACCATATCAACCGCCCCCCCCCCCCCCCCTACCGATATAAGATTTTCATGTGGTCCAATATGCTGCTTGACGCTTTCGTGCATTTGTTTATTGGTGATACAATCTGTATATATGATGTTTAGTATCTTACATAGATACCTCATTTCCATAGTTCATATTCGTCTTTCCAGATCACCTGTGTGATCTAAGTCTAATGTTCCTTTAAATATTCAATAAACATATTTTCACAGAAAAAGTCAAAACACAATTATAGAGGGGAAAAAGCAATAATTTCAACAGGCCAACATCACGTTGTCCGACAACACTTGGCACCAGGCACTAGCTGGTTGGGCCTGCATGCTGAGCCATAGAATAAACATTTCATTCATATCTGGGAGTCAGTCTCAATATGCAACACAAAAACTGACTTCTTTGTTGCCGATATTGGTGTGCTAATAATCCTGATGGAATCTTTAATGTCTGACACACGATATGGGATCTAAGTCCTGTGTCCCATAAACTCCAAGACATCGACAATACGAAAGGAACTGAGTCACCAAAGCCACCTTTCCGGATTACAGTTAGCCTAATTATGTGAAGTGTGTATGGACTGCTTAAATGTCACGAACTTTGCTTGACAAATTTTTAGTTATAGTTTCATATTTCTAATCGTTATTTTTGAGTGGAAACGAGTGTTTAAATCATAAACATGGAACAACATTGCTCTTCTTGAAGAAACTTTTGCTAAAGAAATATCAAAAGGGTCTAAATTTCCTAGGACAAAATTTTTAATATCTGTTCTCCACTTGCATGCATCATCACGTTTCACATTTCTTACACACACACACACACACACACACACACACACACACACACACACACACACACACACACACACACACACACACACACACACACACACACAGAGTGTACATTGTGAATACAAAATCATTGTTTGGTATACGCGTAAATTAATTAAACATGATTTCACACAACCTGATTAGAACACAATTTGCCCTCACACGTTGACACAGACCCAGGGTCAGGAACAAGATGGGGCAACACGTTTTGGAAGTGAGACCGTATCAGCATCAAAGAAGCATCTCTCAGCCTAACAGACTGGGAGCCTGTCTATAATTCATAACGCCATCGTAAGACAGGCAATTCTGTAGCCATTTCATTTGATTTCTTATATCTCTCCTTGCACCCAGAGGGTTCTGTGTCTGTTCCCTTTCGGCAAAACATGGCCATTTTTTCAAAGGGAGGCAATTAGTGATGCGGTCTAGCATAGTAAGCGCCCCTCGTTCCATTTATAGATTGAGAAAATTCATGAGATAGATTAAAAAAAAAACTTCCATAGTCTCATTTTCTCTTTCGTCTTTCATCACCTTCGCTTATCGTTGCTGAATTTATCATCATTCTCTGTTTCATTCTCCCTCTCCCCGTTCTCCAAGCCCTTCTATTCCCTACAACTTCGGGTTTTTCAATTCTGTTTCCATTTTTCCTGTGCCTATTGTCGTATTAAAAATACACAGTTCCCAATCAGGGCCATATTGCCTGATGCCATCTGCAAATTGCATGTCACGTTTTTCCTTGTTAATTGCTAGGGGCAGCGTGACAAGATTTATAAACAGTTTAGTGTATCATGGATTCCAAATGTTGGGAGCTCTAGCAATAAAACCAGCTTGACTAGGATAGGAATGATTTAATCATTGGCATTCACTCTGCCCACACAACTGAATGATTTAAACAATTTTGCTGTCTTTCGTTTCATGGGTAGTACCATTCTGATTCACGCATGAATCGATCTGGCAGTCTCTCGTGTTCCTACTAACTGCCACAATTATGACTTCTCATATAGATAACCAATACACGTCTGTTGTTCTTTAGTAATAAAATGTTTTGATTTTTTTATGTTGTCAGTTCATATTTTGTCCTTGGGATGTTGCAGTTTTGTGTGTGTGTGTATGCGTGTGCGTGTGTGTGTGTTTGTGTGTGTGTGTGTGTGTGTGTGTGTTTTGTGTGAGTGTGTTGTGTTGTGGTGTGCTGTGTGTGTGTGTGTGTGTGTGTGTGTGTGTGCGTGCGTGCGTGTGTGTATGTGTGTATCTGTCCCTGTTTTCATGTCTGTGTTTTTATACTTTAAAACCCCACAGTGATGTATATGAAATCATATCTAAGTCGGTATATTTCCATATATTATATGCCTTTCGTACTAGTACCAGAAGTAGTACTAGTAATATAAGGCTAGGGTGTAGAATGTGTGAAATACTTTCACAAATCTTTACGTCCATTGAATAAAACAGACGAGTTTTTTTTGTAAAATTTCTTTTCTTGCAACTTAGTCGTACGTATGGTCTTTCAAAAAGTGAGACTGAAAAATCCTGTCCTTACAACCATCGGCTTTAAAGCAGCTTTAAAATCTGAATGAAAATGGCCGTCAGTGTTCAAGCAAATGGAGCCATAAACACACTCCATTCAAATGAGATCGTATATTTAATACACAACGACAAGATTGGAGCAGATTTTTGGTCAGATGGCTCTTGTCAGCACACACACACACACACACACACACACACACACACACACACACACACACACACACACACACACACACACACACACACATAGAGGCAGAGAGAGAGAGAGAGAGCGAGTGAGACAGACAGACAGACAGACAGGCAGACAGACAAACAAACAGAGAGACTGTCAGACAGAGGAAGAATTGATACACTAAAGTTAACGGAAGGAAAAAACCCAAAGAAACAGTCAAACAGACGGTCAAACAGACGGTCAAACAGACAAACAAACAAACAGACAGACAAAATCAGCAGCATGAATTCCCCGATGTTTTTATGAGCAAAAGAAGACGGCAGATAAACGGATGGCTGAAAATTAACGCATGCTTTGTTACGCGTTTTCATTCCTATTCGTTTGTTTGTTGTTTCTAAAGTTTCTTTCGCATCTGTTTCTTTGCAGAACGTAGACTACAACCCTACACACCAGTAGCTTACTTTAACCCTTTCACCGCCGATGTTGCTTTTTGGCGACCGTCTGGCAGAACCCTGACAGACTTTATTATTGCATAATTCCAAACTCCAATCATTCTTCTTTCGTAAAAAAAACAAAACAGAAAGCAATTTGGGTGAGAATAAGAAAGTTACAGTCATTTGAAGTCGGTAGGTGCATTTTTCTTGTTGTTTCTTTAAAAAAGCAGGCTGACTACTTTAACATTCTAAAATCACTGGCGGTGAAGGGGTTAAGTCATTGCATAATCAGAAGGTAACCACACACATCCTGTTCAGAACACCACCCGCCCTCGCATGCTGACACAGATAAAGGGCAAGTAACAAGATGGGGCAGCACGTCTTACGAACGAGACCCGTGTCATCATCACAGAAGCACCTCTCTGTCCCAGCAGACTGAAAGCGTGGCCATGATTCATAATCACTATCGTAAAAAGTCGGGCAATTTTGTAGCTTTTTTGTGTGGTTTTTATATCGCTTCTTGCACCTGGAGGGTTCCATGCCTGCCTCGCTTTGACGCAAAGATGGAACCAGTTTTTAAGGGGAAACAATCAATTTAATGGCCTAGCATTGTAAGCTCCACTCGTTCCTTGCGTGAATGTAGAGAGAAATGGAGAATTTTGTTTTGTCGTTCCTCATCCACGGTTATTTTTACAGTTTCTCACAACACACACACACACACACACACACCACACACACACAACACACACACACACACAACACACACCACACAACACACACACACCACACACACACACACACACACACACACACACACACACACACACACACACACAACACACAACACAACACAACACAACACAACACAACACACAACACACACACACACAACACACACACACACACACACACACACACACACACACACACACACACACACACACACACACACACACACACACACACACACAACACACACACACACACAACACAACACAACACAACACAACACAACACAACACACACATACACACACACACACAGACACACACACACACACACGCGCGCTCTCTCTCTCTCTCTCTCTCTGTTTGATGAATCAGTGGAACGGTGGATGTACTATAGAGTGAATTGGTCGTTGACTTTGACTGAGTGTGTGACTGAATAGTTGGCAAATTTGACAGTCTGATCGATGAATTGTTGATTGATAATTGGATGGATGGGCTTGATGAACAGTCATATAGATGACTGATTTCACGCATGGACTGATCAATGGATACATTGATACATTAATTGATTGTATGATTGATTTCATTTAATGATTTAAAAACTGATTGACATGTTGGCAGATTATCCAGTGGCAATAAATAACATATAAATGATCATAGGTTGAGCAATGTACTCATGGACATGTTGACAATTAACCATTCATAAAAATCAGGTATTGAGGCAGTTGGATGTTGACGCTATTTCATGCAAGTGATGTAAATGTGTTATTATGTATCGCCAATGATTTGCATTTGTGGTCACTCCACATTGTGGATTGTCTCCAATTCTGAAATACGCATGAAATTTACAACATCCCAATCCCATCCCCACCCATCCCATTGCTTGCAGTGTGGCCCAAAGCCTATGTCCATTAAACTAAATCTGAGTCTGAGTGTCTGAATCTGTCTGTCTGTGTGTCCGTCTGTCTGTCTGCCTGTCTGTCTGTCTGTCTGTCTGTCTCTCTGTGGCTCCTTTATTCTAATTTTATTGTCCTGTGTTTATCGCTCTACTGATATCTGCAAGTATCAGTCTCGGCCATTTTGCTTGATGCAGTGTGACAAATGGGTGTCGTGTTTTGGGTCGTCAGTCATCAGGGACAGCATGGCAACCGTCATAAACTCAGTTTGCCTTTATCAAGAATACCCCAAGTAGTCAGCCTTAACAGTAACACCTACAAGCTAATAAAGTGTAATTGGATTCCTAGCATTCACTCTGCCTGCTTATCTAGACAGTTCAAAGGACTTTCCAATCTTTGATCTCATGGGTGTCTTCTGTGGACATGGAGTTCATTACACGCAACTGGACCCGTGTAAGCAAGCCTGCGATGACCAAACGATTCTGATCTAAATGATGGAACTCTCTCTCTCTCTCTCTCCTCACTGTGTGTGTGTGTGTGTGTGTGTGTGTGTGTGTGTGTGTGTGTGTGTGTATGTGTGTGTGTGTGTGTGTGTGTGTGTGTGTGTGTGTGTGTGTGTGTGTGTGTGTGTGTGTGTGTATAATTCCTTTATTCTAATTTTATTGCCCTGTGTTTATCGCTCTACTGAAATCTGTAAGTCTCAGTCTCGGCCATTTTGCTCGATGCAGTGTGACAAATGAGTGTCGTGTTTTTGCTTGTCAGTCATCAGGGATTCGTATGGAGATTCATGATTGCCAACGCCATGCGGCAGGGCACATGACGGTTATGATGATGATGATGATGAAGATGATGATGATGATGATGAGTCATAAGGGACAATATGGCAACCTTCATAAACTCAGTTTGCCTTTATCAAAAACATCCAAAGTAGTCAGCCTTAACAGTAACACCTACAAGCTAAGCAAGCGTAACCGGATTCCTAGTGTTCACTCTGCCTGCTTATCTAAACGGTTCAAAGGACGTTTTAACCTCTCATCTCATGGGTGTGTTACGTGTGTATGTTGATAATAATGATGATAATGGATAACACGTACAGCACCTCATCTCCAAGCGCTTTACAATAGCATAAGTGACAGAGGCAGACATACATACACCATTTACATGTGTGTGTGTGTGTGTGTGAGAGAGAGAGAGAGAGAGAGACAGAGACAGAGAGAGAGAGACAGAGAGAGAGAGACAGAGAGAGAAAGAGACAGATAGAGAGAGAGAGACAGAGAGAATGAGAGACAGAGAGAGAGACAGAGAGAGAGAAAGAGGCACAGAGAGAGAGAGAACAGAGAGAGAGACAGAGACAGAGACAGACACAGAGTGAGAGAGAGAGAGAGAGAGAGAAGAGAGAGAGAGAGAGAGAGAGAGAGCACAGCACGCTCAGAGACCTTGTAGTGGAAAAAGGAGGGTGTTCAAAGCAGACGTGAAGAAAGTGATTGACGTAGAATGCCTTATGTTGACATACAGTTCATTACATGCAACAGTCCAGTGTAAGCAAATCTGCACAGACCAAACGATTTTGATCTGAATGGTGGAACATAAAACACTTTGGAATCAGAAGAGGAGTGAGGCTTTCTGAATTGCGTGTGAATGTTAAGAATGTCAGATAGAAAATAAGAATTACAAAGAAGGATACATGACAAAGACGATCACATGTACCCTCCCCCCTCTCTCTCTGTGGTTTTCTATAATCTCATCTCCCCCTCCCCCAACTTAACATAATTTGCTGTTTTCCTGTGTGAACTTATCAGTAAACGTAGCAACACAGATTCAGCTACTAATGAATGAACGAACGATTGCACATACTCACAAAGACCAAAGACACATAAACTCACACAACACACACACACACACACACACACACACACACACACACACACACACACACACACACACACACACACACACACACACACACATCATTGATAATGAGGAACTGAAATATACCACTCAGGTGAAATTTCTGGGAGTTCACTTGACTTCTAGTTTACAATGGAAAGTACATATTGATGCCTTGTTATACAAAGCCGTGAAAAGCTTTAATTTAATAAAAATAATTAGTAAACAGTCATGGGGGCAGGACATTAAAACGATTATTACATGTTACAGCTTTAGTCAGATCAAAGTTGGCTTATGGCCAAGAGGTCTATTTTTCAGCCCCAAAATGTTATTTGAAAAAACTTCAAAGCTTAGATAGTAAAGCTTTAAATGTGCTCTTGGGGTACCGGTGTATACAAAAACACAAGAAGTATATAAAATAGCCGGCATCCTTCCTTTGGAAGACTGGAGGAAGTTATCAGCTGCTAAATATATATAGTTAGAGCAAATGCAGTAGCTAACTATGTTGACACGGATCTTAAAATTCGGTCTGACATCCATTTCCCCAAGAGAGCAAGAACAATAAAGGCACAAGAAACAATATCCAGTTACACAAATGAGCTCTTCGAAATTTGCAGAGATAGTACCTAAAAAAGTTTCACATAAACTGATATGTTGTCCTCTACCCCCCTGGGAATTGTCCACTGCTACTTTTGATATCAACTACATTGAAACTGACTTGAGAAAAGATATTAATCCGCACCTGTTGGCAATTGACGTTCTGTCTCATCTGCATGAAAAATATTCACATCACTTGAAAATATTTACTGATGGCTCTGTTCTAGATGATGGTGCAGCAGGCGCTGGTTTTATAATTCCAAACTTAAAAGTAGAAAAGGCTTACTCTTTAGGACAGGGACACTCAATCTTCACGTCTGAATTAGTTGCCATCCTAATGGCACTGAAATATATAGTAGATCTACCCATAGATATATTTAGTATCTTATTATGTGTAGATTCGAAATCTGCATTACAATCCCTGACGAGCTCAAATGTAAAGTAAATAGTACGTTAATATTTGAGATAAACTTTTTAATTCATTGTTTAATTAACAAATAATACTCACGTTACTTTTTGTTGGATTCCATCACACTGTGGTATCATAGATAATGATCGAGTCGATAGAATCGCTAAAAGTGCAGCAATGAATAGGGCAGGCAGTACTAAAACTTGATTTACGACTCTCTAAACATGAAATGAATGCTATATTAGAAAAGAAAGTAAAAGCGCAATGTCACTATCGCCCCTTCATCGTAAATTACAGGGTTTTACAAGACTAGAAATAACTTTAGCTTACAGATTATATCAGGACTCACTTCGGATTAAGTTCAATAATACCATCAAAGTGTCTGTAATAAGTCTATAACAGTTAAACACCTTTTGTGTTGTCAGCGAATGCGACCTTATTTCCCTGTATCATTTTCAAAATTGAAACAGAAACACACTGATTTCACTTTGTATTTACACTTTGCTAGGCATTTACTGCACATCCTGTAGGTCGTTTTCTTTGATTAAGACCGATTGTTTTTATACCTGTAACTCCCACCTACCTCTGTTTGTTTGCTTGTTAGTTTTTCATTACTCCTTGACTGTTACAATGTTTTTATTCGGTAAGATTATCCTCTTCTACCCCTCTACCCCACCAGATAATCACAGATGGTTTGTCTAACCCAGCACGGGACACGCTCGTTGCATGCGCATGCGTATACGTGCACACACTCACACACAACACACAACACACAACAAAACGCGCGCGCGCGGTTACATACACACATACAGCCCTGAGCAATCTGTTAAAGCCTGATCGTTCTAATGTTATGATTGCTTTTCTATTGTCCATAATTTTTTTAATGTTAATTAATATGTTAAACTGTCTTTATGATTTCGTAGAATCTTCCACCCCATAGACACCTTTTTTTTTCCCCGTCTAAAAGCACATATGTGAACAGACGTTAAAAGAAATAACGAACGAACATACACACACACACACACACACACACACACACACCACACACACACACACACACACACACACACACAACACAAAGAGAAGAGAGAGAAGAGAGAGAGAGAAGAGAGAGAAGAGAGACAGACAGAGAGACAGAGAGACAGAGAGACAGGAGAGAGACAGAGAGAACAGAGAGACAGAGAGAGACAGAGAGACAGAGGAGAGAGAGACAGAGAGACAGAGAGACAGAGAGACAGAGAGACAGAGAGAGACAGAGAGACAGAGAGAGACAGAGAGAGAGACAGAGAGACAGAGAGACAGAGAGAGAAGAGAGACAGAGAGAGACAGAGAGACAGAGAGGACAGAGAGACAGAGAGACAGAGAGAGACAGAGAGACGAGAGACAGAGAGAGACAGAGAGAGACAGAGAGACAGAGACGCAGGAGCAGAGACAGAGAGAGACAGCGAGAGACGAAGAGACAGAGAGAGACAGAAAGACAAGAGAGAAGAAGACGCAGAGAGAACAGTAGACAGAAAGAGACAGAGAACAGAGAAGAAAGAGAGATAGACGAAGAAACAGAGAGACAGAGAGACAGAGAGAGACAGAGACAGAGAGAGACAGAGAGAGACAGAGAGACAGAGAGACAGAGAAGAGAGACAGAGAGACAGACAGAGACAGAAGAGAGACAGAAGACGACAGAGAGACAGAGGGGTGGGTATGACAAATACCAACAACGCCAATAAGCCATGATCTCAGAAAACACACACACACACACACACACAAACACACACACACACACGCACGCACGCACGCACGCACGCACGCACGCACGCACGCACGCACCCACCCACCCCACCCCCACAATGACATAGACGGAAGCGATTGAAGGAGAGAGAGAGAGAGAGAGGGCAATGAGAAAAACGGACGGGGGAAAACGACAGACGGAAATCATGTTCAATTCCTAATGTGTAGATATTCTTTGACACACATCTCAGAAACTAATGAACGTATTATAGAAAATCACACAGACAAACAGAAAACAAAGCGCCACCCAGACAATTCCACACCCATCGCAGTATCACACTGGACATGTCACCCTACATCATGGTTCAGTCGGCCATTCTCCCCGGGATGATGCCTAGGGCTATTTCTGTGTAAATGATACCCCTACCATCTGGGAATTCTGTGCTAGAAATTTCCTCTTTTCTGTCGCTCTCTTTGTTTCTGCCTTGCTCCTTTGCTTTCTGTCATTCTTCATATCATTTTCTGCTTTCTGGTCCATCCACCTGTATGTGTTTGATTAAGTCTTACGTATTTTTTCTTAAGGTTGATAACTGAGTATATGTATTAAGTGCATTTTTGGCTCTAGGGAAATGTGATATGCGGAAAAAAAATTAGGTGATATAGGCCTGTATGTATACGTATATGTCCTTGGTTTAAACCTATATTCAGGTATACTTTTTAAATCCCGTGTCTGATAAAATGTACAGAGTGGTCAACGCCCGGGGCATTTCCTTGGAGAACTGCGCGAAGGCATGTGTATGTGTATTTACTTTTATTTTCCCTTTTTTTCTGTTGAAGTATTTTATTGTTTTGAAACGACTATAGCCCTGATATGGCTCTACGCAGTCGGCTGGGTTTTAGTATAACCCTCTGACTCCCATTCCTAAACACCAGCATCCTGCATTGCCAACCAAGCCAGCAAGCCAAAAAAACTTGACCGCTTGACCCCCTCACCCTATACACCATCTTCCAGACGGAAGCTGGTGGACAGGGAAAGGAAGTCAAAGGGTAAAGGTTTTGCTATTTGTGGATAGGTTATCAGGAGTCAGGGGGTTAAACAAAGATAACAATAACAGTCGGCTACTGATCAAACACAGAAAACACAGTATAACGCCGACACTGACGGCGTGGGCACATAGGGACAACCACAGACAACGTGTTTAATGTCAGTACTGGAGGGTTACGTTCTCTATCTCTCTCTCTCTCTCTCTCTCTCTCTCCCTCTCTCTCTCTCCTATCTTTCTGCCTCTCTCTCTCCCTCTCTCTCTTTCTCTCTCTCCCTCTCTCTCTCCCTCTCTCTCCCCCCCTCTCTCTCTCTCCCCTCTCTCCTCCTCTCCTCTCTCTCTCCCTCTCTCTCTCCCTCTCTCTCTCCCTCTCTCTCTCCCTTCTCTCTCCCTCTCTCTCTCCTCTTCTCTCTCTCTCTCTCTCTCTCTCTCTCCTCTCTCTCTCTCTCTCTCCCCTCTCTCTCTCCCCTCTCTCTCTCCCTCCTTCTCTTCTCCTTCTCTCTCCCTCTTCTCTTCCCTCTCTCTCCTCTTCTCTCTCCCTTCTCTCTCCCTCTCCTCTCTCCTCTCCTTCGTACTTCTACCTTGTCTAATCTCTCACTCACATCCACACAGTAACACACACAACACACACACACACACACACACACACACACACACACACACCACAAACACACACACAAACGCACACATACACACATACTGACACACATGCACACTGACACACACACACACACAGACAGCATATAGCAAACCACTTGGTGTCAGCAAATGTTAATATGATGACTCATATCAACAAATATATGCCCGCGTACGCACAAACACACAAGCGCGCACACACACACACATACAGACAAGTTTGCTCTAACATTCATACGTACTATCACATGCACATATCTGCATTTGCATGTGCACAAATACAAACACAAACACACATCCACAAATAGAGAGAGGGGGAGAGATGAAAACAAAAAGGAGAGAGAAAGAGAGAGAGAAACAAGGAGAAAGAGATCGAGAGATCGAGAGAGAGACCGAGAGAGAGAGACAGAGAGAGAGAGACAGAGAGGAGAGAGAGAGAGAGAGAGAGGGAGGGAGAGAGGGAAGAGGCAGGAAGACGCTCTGTGGTATTAGGGGGATGACAAATATCAACAGCGCCAACAACAGGCCGTGATCTCAGAACCAACATTGACTTTTCCTCTCTCGCCATTTTCTCACTCCCTGGGTATGACGATGAAGATGTCAAGGATGATGATGATGATGATGATGATGATGATGATGATGGTGGTGGTGGTGGTGGTGGTGATGCTGCTGCTGCTACTGCTGCTGATGAAGAAGAAGAAGAAGATGATCATGATGATGATGGTGGTGATGATGGTGAAGAAGAAGAAGAAGAAGATGATGATGATAATGATGACGTCAACGATGCTGCTGATGCTGCTGCAAATGATGACGACGACGACGACGATGATGATGATGATGTGTGTGGTGGTGGTGGTGGTGGTGGTGGTGGTGGTGGTGGTGTGGTGGTGGTAGTGGTGGGGTGGTGGTGGTGTGGTGGTGGATGTAATGATGACAGATGTTATCTTCAAACACACATATGATAATGGTCACAAAACCAGTAATGAAAATGGCTTGAAAGTTAGTGGCGCTAACTCTTCCATCCCAATTGGCTTGCTCCCTCCTTTGCAAAACAAACAAAACAAAAACAAACAAACAAAAACAGCATTGTTAACTAAACAAACAATAAATCAAACAAAGGAAGAGACAAACAAACGAACAAACAATCGAGCAAACATAGAACCCAAACAATGTATGGATCAAAACACTAATATGCGCTAGCTTGTGTGTGTGTGTGTGTGTGTGTGTGTGTGTGTGTGTGTGTGTGTATGTGTGTGGTATGTGTGTGTGTTGTGTGCGTGCGTGCGTGTGTGTGTGTTGTGTGCGTGCGTGCGTGCGTGTGTGTGTCTAATGTGTTTGTGAATGTCGCCGCGCACGCGTGTGTGTATGTTAAAAATTGTACACACACACACACACACACACACACACACACACACATTTGCACATTCACACACACTCTACAATGACAGAGAGAGAGAGAGAGAGAGAGAGAGAGAGAGAGAGGAGAGAGAGAGAGAGAGAGAGAGAGAGAGAGAGAGAGAGAGAGAGAGGGAGGAGGCACTGAAGGAGAAAACAATGAATAGTTAAGACCAGACAGGCAGAGCACACTGAATTCCTTATACATATCTTTTCCTGAACCACATCTTAGAAACATGATACGTCTATCACAGAAAATCACACAGACAGACAATAACAAAACACACCGTTTAGACATGTCCACACCCACAGCAGTATCACACTGAACCTGTCAACCCACATCTCTTTTCAGTCAGTATTAAGCAAACACAGTAAACAGAGTATTACACGTGCACTAACCACATGGGCACACAGGGAAAACCAGTGACTCATGTTTAATATCAGCATTGGGGAATAACATATCTGTCTATCTGTTTCTCTCTACTTCTCAAACACACTCACACAGATACACGCAATCATACATACATTCACAAAGATAGACAGACAGACAGACAGACAGACAGACAGACAGAGAGAGAGAGGGAGAGAGAGAGAGAGAGAGAGAGAGAGAGAGAGAGAGAGAGAGAGAGAGAGAGAGAGAGAGAGAGAGAGAAACTTTGGCACACAACCAATACAGCTGAAAAAATCTGGTGAAAAGTTCTCTGGTGCGGCACCCAAGTGATTCTTAATGGAGTTAAAGCAGAAGAGGAGAGAAAGTAGAGGAAGAAGGAGAAGGAGGAGGATGAGGACGAGGACGAGGAGGAGGAGAGTAAGAGAAGAAGAAGAAGAAGAAGAAGAAGAAGAAGAAGAAGATGAAGAATGCAAAGAAGAATGCAAAGAAGAAGAAGAATGCAAAGAAGAATGCAAAGAAGAAGAAGAATGCAAAGAAGAATGCAAAGAAGAAGAAGAATGCAAAGAAGAATGCAAAGAATGCAAAGAAGAAGAAGAATGCAAAGAAGAATGCAAAGAAGAAGAAGAAGAAGAAAAGAAAAGAAGAAGAATGCGAAGAAGAATGCGAAGAAGAAGAAGAAGAATGCGAAGAAGAATGCGAGAAGAAGAAGAAGAAGAAGAAGAAAGAAGAAAAGAAGAAGAGAAGAAGAAGAAGAAGAAGAAGAAGAAGAAGAAGAAGAAGAAGAAGAAGAAGAAGAAGAAGAAGAAGAAGAAGAAGAAGAAGAAGAAGAAGAAGAAGAAGAAGAAGAAGAAGAGAAAGAAGAAGAAGAAAGAAGAAGAAGAGAAGAAGAAGAAGAAATAATTACTTTCATGACACATGTCCAATGTCAGGACTTTTTGCCATTGTTATTTCATGTGGGCGATAAATATACCGTAATTGATATAACTCTTGGTTTACTTTTCTAATGCTTTCACATGCCAGAAAAAGTGGAACAGACTAAACAAAAAGCAGAAGTTTTAGAACATCAATAACAGTTAGTCATGAACATAATATTCACGAATTATAGACACCATCGCACCGCTTGTTGAATACATCTATCATTTATTTTGTCATGTGATTTAACTCCATGTCAAATATGAAGTTAAACAGAATGTCAGTATACATCTGATGAGTATAGGATGGAGATTTTTTCTATCTTTCATGTCAGCATATGTCCAAACATGCCAGTGTCTAAACCCTCTACATGTGTATACGCATGCAGAATATCAAATACGCACGTTAAAGATTCTGTTTCTATCAGTGCCTGGCTTATTGAATCATGAAAACAACCAGCAGCATTCAAGATGCAGAATGTGGAATATGGTCAGCTCCCCAAACAGCTCTACTGAAAAGTCTGTTTATGTGTAATGTGCAGTGACTGCACATGAGACTGGAGAATAGCGCTATACAAGAACGGTTAATAATTATTCAGTAATGTGTTAGTTATATTATCTTTCATCACTAATCATCTTGTATCCAAAGAAATCACCATTTTCACTATGAGACACATATTTACATGTATGCTCTCCTCAATCATCAGTCGAGCTTCGGATGACCTTTTCTACTTCAGGCTGACGTTACATTTGACAATTATCTAATGTATTGTGTAAGACAGGCTGCTGTTCCCACTGATGGGTTATTATTATAACAACATTTCAAAGAAACGATAGAGAAAATAGTGTCATACACACACACACGCACGTACGCACACACACACACGCAAGTACGCACACACACACACACACACACACACGCACGCACACACACGCATGCACGCACACACACACACACACACACACACACACCACAACACACACACACACAGGGAGGCACTCATGGTAGACATTAATCAAATGTGTCTTTATTTGTTCAGTTTTTGTTATCTGCCTGGCTCTGTCTCCTTTCTTTAAAGACAGATTAATTTAAATGACAAATCGTTATCCTTCTAGCAGAAGGATAAAGAGAAACACACAAAACCTGTTCCCTGGTAAGGTGGAGCAGGGTATGAGAAATGTCTGGTGATGAAAACAGCGCGCCCTCGTCTCGTGCCAGCCACGTGCCCTGCCTGTCCAATGGATCGTCACTTCTCATAGCATGTTGATCGCCCGCTGGCAAGCAAGGAAGAGTTAACGTTCCTTAATGCTCACATAAAGCCAAGCTTCGTTGGCTTTCTGTGTCCATGACAACTTTGATGGTAAAAGAAACCATCCTCAGAGTTCAACCCTCATTTATGGAATCGAGGAGTGTGTGTTTTATTGTGTTTGCTAGCAAATTGGTTTTTGTCTGCACGAGTTGGGAAAGATGAGAATAGACGACGTTGACTTATCTCTTGTTTGATCATTTGCATCAGTCTGTGTGATGACTGATTGTATGGGAGGCCAGACAAGCCACAAATGGACAGGATAGCTTTTTGTTTTCGCCTCAATGGCCATGTAGTCAATAAAATCTTTTAATGTCTCAGCTTTTCCCATTCTTGAGTCCTTTCTTTGTTTCTCTCTCTTTCTAACTTGGTCAATCTCCACTGCATTACTACCAAAACCACAATTCATTAGAAAATCAAATCAGTGTCTTTCTTGTCAACCCTCCCCGCCAACTCCTTCAAAAAAAGCATCAGTACCACCGTTTTTCTAAAGCTATACATATTGAATGTATACAAGTATCATTGATACTTTACTCAAATAATTGTAAACATTGTTATCAAGGGCTTTGGTGAAAAAAACGCATACATACGTGCATGCATATAAGGACATAAAACCAGAAGAGTTTCGCTTTCATTTTGTGAATATAAAGAGGTAAAATCAGAAGAGTTTCGCTTCCAATTTCATTTATACAAAAGGATTTTTTTAAACTTTAAGATGACAACAATTTTGATTAAAGAATTGTACAACTTCCAGAGAAGAAGGACATCATTTGAACGAAAGAAGACAACACACAGTACTGACCACCACAAATTTAAAAAGAAAGGAAACAACAAATCGGTAACCACCCTACCTCCATCACTTCGTTCTTCTCCTTCTTCAGTAGTAATATTATTAGCTGTACAAGTCGTTTTTATGTAATGGTTTCCTCCAAACTTATTTGGACTCACTGCCCAGCGCACATAATCAGACTTTTTAGTGGAGCATAGACACCTCAAGCTGTTAGACGAGCTGACCACACAAGTTATTGCAGGGTTTTATCTTTGGTGGGTGTACAAACTGGGTATCTAAATATTCCCATAAGCCAGTCATTGACATGAAATACAGGATCTTTCAAGTGCATTTATTCTGCACAAGGATACACATGTGCATGTACACACATGTTGACTTGGGAGATCAGATATAAAAGTCCACCCTTTGTCCATCAGATAACAAAGTCCACCCTTTGTCCATCAGATAACAAAGTCCACCCTTTGTCCATCAGATAACAAAGTCCACCCTTTGTCCATCAGATACAAAGTCCACCTTTGTCATAGTAACAAGTCCACCTTTGTCCATCACGTGAGGTGTCAGGCAAATGGAACCCAGGACGTTCAGACTGGAAAACTGTAAGTCCCATATTTATCTACTTGACTTTCTCACCCGTCATACTTGTATATTGACACAGAGAAAGAGAGAGAGAGAGAGGGAGGGAGGGAGGGAGAGGGACAGAGAGAGAGAGAGAGAGACAGACAGAAACAGAGAGACAGAGAGACAGAGAATGACAAAGAGAGAGAGAGAGAGAAAGAGAGAGAGAGAGACAGACAGACAGACAGATAGAGAGACACACAGGGACAGAAAGAGAGAGAGAGAGAGAGAGAGAGAGAGAAGAGAGACAGGAGACAGAGAAGAGAGAGAGACAGAGAAGGGATGGGGCAGAGACGGAGACAGAAAGCACTACAGCGTACAACACATTTCTATCCTTCACACAGACAAGAAAAATGAGAGTGAACTGAGTGAACAGGAAGGGTGCAGATAAAATAAAGTTGATCGTACTGCATCCATCAGACATCATCATCCATCAAAGTGGTGATGGGTGAGCAGTGGAAGTCACATCCAGTTCAGTGCGGTGCAAACAAGATAAACACGTCTTTTTATTGCATCATTCCTACTGCCATTGACCTTACGGCCTTTTTCTCACCCCAGTCCTAACCTTCTGGACACCAATCAGCTGATTCTGTGAAGGAATGAGTCACTAAGGAACATGATTTTATTCATCACTCTTTTTGCACTGTTTGATGGTTTTACAAAGTCATGATTTGTGTTGACGCATTATTTCACGTTATAATGCTTTTTTCCTTACTCTCTCGTTTATCCTTTTAAATCATAAATCTATCATCATTTGAAATCATGGAAATCGATTTATAATAAGACGAAGAAAAACATGAAATCTGAACAAAAATTACTGCCAGCGTTCAAGAAAATACGAACCTAAACACACCAAAACAGAATGAGAACGCGAATTTGATTTTTAAAAGGGGCAAAGTTTTGGCAAAGTTACTTTCGTTAAGCGTACACAAAAGGTAACACAGAATAAACGCACAGACCCTAGAGGAGTCCACTCAAGGAAACGTAAGGGGAAGTTTTGCTGCTGTATTTTACCGAGTTTTGCTTTTTGTATCATAATCGCATTCTCATTTTATTTTGGTGTGTTTCTGCTTCCGAAGAAAAAAAACATGTCCAGAAACACGTAAGCAAATGCTAATCTATAAATGCCTACCAATTAACACCAGGAAGAGAGTTCTTGAATGTTATATAAAACCGATCATGTTATACGGTTGTAAGGCGTGGACAGTCAACACACAAAGCCAGAACAAGATTGAGGCGGCCGAAATGTGGTTTCTAAGAAGAATGTTGAGAATTCCATGGACAGCAAAGAAAACAAACGAGACAGTCTTGATGGAGGCAGACACAAGATCATTCATAAGGAAGATTAGGAAAAGACAAGCAATATCTATTAGCCATTTTATGAGGAAAGGGGAACTAGAGCACCTGGTCATAACAGAAAAGCTGGAGGGAAAGAGAACACCAGGTAGACCCAGGGAGAAAATATTGGACGGACTTGCAGAGTGGCTGAGGACAGAGAGAGCGGAAGACC
Organism: Monoplex corrugatus; assembly: GCA_030674185.1. Lineage (NCBI taxonomy): Eukaryota > Metazoa > Mollusca > Gastropoda > Littorinimorpha > Ranellidae > Monoplex > Monoplex corrugatus. The sequence continues at coordinate 41,257,747 of JAPXFY010000016.1, forward strand.
CTGCTTACGGCGACAACAGATAGATGCATATGGAGGGCCATGATCGCCAAAGCCATGCGGCAGGGCACATGATGATGATGATGACGATGGTGGTGGTGATGATGATGATGATGATGATGATGATGATGCTGCTGCTCTGATGATGATGATGATGCTTCCTTCCACAACCACTCCCAGCCCCTATCCCTACATCTTGCTATGTAGATTTTGTTTCAATTCTTTGTGCAGGTCTGCCTGCACAGTTATGGTCAACATTGTTTACTCTGATATCCCTTCAGCAGACAGAAGCTGGTCAGTAGTTTCCTGCCAGGAGGTATTTTTTACTGATAACAAAAGAGTGTAAAATCCAATGTATTCAGTCTAAAGACATCCCTTTAAGGTGAGGACAATGCCAAACATGATGGCTGTAGGCAAGGAATTGGCACTGGCCACACAATCATTCGCAGAACGTGGTCTCAGTCAAAGACTTGTGTGTCCTATCACGGAAGGGCAGGACTGTCAGTCATTTTCTTCTTTGTTGAACAGTTCTAGGAGACATGGATCACCGGCAACTAGAACCGCCAACTAGAACCGCCATTCTGGAGGGCTAAGCTGGTCAATTCTGTCTGAAGAGCATTACGTTACCATAAAATTGACCCTCCGAACCAGTCATAAGATTAAGTTTTGTCTGCCGAGTTCTCTTCTCCAAGCAACATTACTCCGCTGTAGTGGTTGTATAATGAGTCAGGCTGAATAGTTCATCAGACGTCCATTCAAGTACAGTTTGATTTAAGCTATGTCAGTGGAAATAGAGTTGCACCATGTGGTCAAGTGTACTTTTCCTTATAAAACACACATTAAATGACTGTATGAAAGTTTGTTTCAATGAGATTGTATTTCGCCGATTAACAAATGACTTGTATGAACTTATTCTGTATTCTTGTGCTCACTTCAACATGCATCTGATGTGAATGCTGGTTTACGGAAATTGTATGTTGCTGCTATTTATCTTAGATGCATAGAAACAAAACATTTTAAGATATAAAACTATATGCCTAAGAGTTATATGTGTAATATTAAGCATATGCATATTTAACTCTGAAGTTGTATGTTGAAAATGTAATTACAAGTGGTATGAATCAGTCACCAAAATCAGATTAAACAAGAATAAGTCTTGTGGCTTCAGCCAATTTGAACTATGCATGGTTCACTCTTACTACATGTGTAAGTTACAGCAGAGAAGAATATCATCATCATGTGCCCTGCTGCATGGCGTTGACGATCATGGCCCTCCATATGATTAAACCCCTTGTCGCTGAAAGTACATCTCGCACCAACTCTGCCCTCATCCACTCTGAAAGTCCGTCCAATATTTTCTTCCTGGGTGCATCCGGTGTTCTCTTCCCCCCAGCTTTCCTGTTGTGACCAGATGCTCCAATTCCCTTTTCCTCAGAAAATGGATTATGAATATTGCTTGTCTTTTCCTAATCTTCCTTATGAATGATCTTGTGTCTGCCTCCATCAAGACTGTCTCGTTTGTTTTCTTTGCCGTTCACAGAACTCTCAACATCATCAATCTTGTTCTGGCTTTGCGCGTTGACTGTCCACGCCTCACATCCGTATAACAGTAGCAGAGAAGATGAATAGAAAAACTCAAGCAGACGTGCAGAGTATGAGGCCACGTGGTCACAGCACTGTGAAGGTTACGAGATATCCCCAGTTCGAATAAGGGATCAGACAGGGATTTTTCTCCCACTTCCAACAAATCCTGAATGATGGTCTACAAGGTAGTCTTTTACAACAGATGACTGACCGGTATTATATGTGCAGCATGCATTCGGCACACGTTAAAGATCCCAAATCAACAGAATACTTGTCTCTGGCAGAATTCTGCGGCAAAATCCACTTCCACAGGTAAACAGAAACACACACATATTTAATAAGATGGCGTTGCACTGCGTGGATGCGTTCTCCCAGGAATAACAGTTATTACGTCACCTAAGAAATCTACTGTGACAAGAAGGGAGAAGTCAGTACAATACAATGATCAATACAAGAGAAGCAAAAAATAGTGATAATAGCGCGATGGATGAAGATGACAACCACTGCAATGACGATGATGATGACGATGATGATGATGATGATGGTGGTAGTCAGTTCGTGCAGCTTACAGCCCAGAAAGACCATGTCAGGGTTAACACAACGTTAAAACATTATGACAAAACCGAGTTAAAAGGGGA
>JAPXFY010000016.1:41267465-41277465 GCA_030674185.1 Monoplex corrugatus
ACATGTAAGCTGGTGAAGATTCGTTGTGCATTTTAGGATTTAGGGCCATTGGGACTTAGGCCAGTAGAACGGTGAATTATGTTTTACGTTGAAGTTGATCAATTAAATAAATGTGTTGTATTTATCATTCCATGTGTGGACTACCTTTGAGAATCCTTGTCTAGTGTGGTTAGTGCATTTTCCTGCTCGTCTCTCTCCCATTCTTTGTTGTGTGCGTGATTTCCAAGCAGACAAACTATTCTTCATTCCAATCCCCTATCCCTCATGTACTTCCCCAATTCCTTAGATACACCTTCCAAATTCCTTCTTGCGATGCGAACATTGCAAATCCCTTTCTGCGATACGTGGTGGAGATGCAGTCTTTCCCCTTTACCTCATAAATCGCAGCCTTCGAGTATCCCCATTCTTAAAAGTTCTAGATAGAATTATAGTGAAAGTCGGACAATGTAAAAGTCAGACACAGCCGAGAACTTAGATGTGTTGGTGTTTCGAACACAACCTTCAGCGTTGCCACACAGCACAAGTCAACATACGTGGTTAGGCCTACTGCCTGATCAGAGTGAACGTAGATATAAATAGTGAAGTAACACATAGATTGGCTACTTAGTGGTTTCATCTTCTATGACAACTTCTGTAGAGATCCTTTGTGGTAGATTGGGTGACGTCTTTATATTTCGATATAATATCTAGGCAAGTTAACAGATGTTTCCTGGATTATATTTCATACGTAAAACGAAGCAACCATGTCACAGACAGCCACAGGGCTACTTACCTGTCTCTGATACGATGTCTATGATTTCATCAGCGTGCTGGTGTCCAGCGCGTGACAGTTGTCGCGAAGCTTGGGCCAGCCTTGACAGCATGTGGTCACGCCTGGTCTATTCTTCAGTCCCCACCCTCCCACCCTCTCAGATTCATTGATCATTTATTTTGTTGTCCATCGTGGTCACTCACCCGTGTGGTTTCCAAACATGGCTTTTCACGATTCGGCTTTCGCACAAGTATTCTTGAACAGGGTTGCATATTTTCTTTTCTGTGTGATGTTTATTTGTCTTCTTCCAGTGTGCTGTTTTACGATATGTCCCTTGTCGTTTTACATTTCTTCACAGTCAGTTCCACTAACAACTATGATTTCGTTATTGAGTGTTTTCACTTTCATTCCCAATACAGTCAGTCATGCTGAGAAAAAAAAAGAGTTGTCTTCAGGACACTTATGTATACACATTGTGATTATGATGCTCCTGATCGTGTTTGTGTCCATTTCCTGTCTCTCTAGTTCGAATCTTGTACACGTTATGTTATTATACCTGAGAACATTCTATACATTGTTGTTGCTATGTGGCCATTTTTTGTGGTTCTTTTTGTTCTACAGAATCATCATCAGTGTCAGTTCATACCTGTTTTCCTGCTATTCAGGGCGTGATTATTCATTGGATCATTTCTACAGTTAGTCGTCATGGTTTTACTAACGTATAGGGAATGGTAGAAAGGAAGTATTCACATGCAAGTCAGTATATTTATCCATGGGAAACCACCTGTGTGGACTATACATTACACTTATTAGCAACATGTGCACTTTGCGCGTGTGATGTTCTTTCTTCTCGTCCTTCCACAACTTATGTATTACAATCTTAAATCCATACGATCAACACTGTTTTTCAAACGACTTATTGCCAGTTTATAGGAACCTGGTTGGCCACCTTGTCCTACTATGATCGGTAATTATGCGTTACGATTGCAATGTAGTCTCCTTATCTCAGTGATTACTTATTTGCTCATTCAACTTCGTACTTCCACTTCTACTGTGTGTTCATGTACCTTAGCGCCACATAGGCCAGACAGCCCACTGCTCATCTTGGTTTTTGTGACTTCATGCTACGTTGCATAATGGCAAAGGGTTCTGCGCTGGCGACCCTGATACTACCCCTTCCTACTTCGGTTCAATTTGTACGGCAAACGTTGAAGAGCCAAGCACTGGCAGCTCTGAGTATTGCCTCATATTCTGCTTCATGGTGTTTCATGTGTCATATGTCACATGGCCAAACAGTAGTGGCTCTGATCTTCCTTGATGGCGCATTTGGTGCTTATTGAATGATGCATACTTATAGCTTTTACTGCTTTTACCAGTTATTCATTATGTCCGGTGCCAGTTATTACTGTTCATACTACTTTGTGCTTCATGCTACATGGCATACCACCATAGGGACTTAAAACGCACATTGGTGCCGCCCTCGGTATTGCCCGACATATTTTTTTTCAGTTTGTTTTTGGTGTGTGTATTGAGTGACACTCGTCACAAGGTGCCGTGCTTGAGGGCCTTACAGTGCATATGTGTCGATCCTTTGATCAGAGGATTTTTCAATTCACATGATATGGCACACATAATCAAAGACTGATAAAAGTATGTACAGTAACGTGAATAATCACTACTGATGAACTGACACCATAAGTATAAAAAAAATCTTTTCTGGTACACATTAACAGTGATTCAATTTACACAGTAGGATGTATAGTACTAGCACTACTACTGTCTACGGCCCAAAGAAAGGTTCTCAACAGTGTTACGATACCTATGTATGTCAGATATCAATGAGCATTACATATTTTATAGGACTTACCTTATTTGTGTTGTGTAGTTTTGGTACTAACGTGTTTGTTTGTTGCAGGCAAATATTCTTCACAATACAGGAACCATCATGATGTTACATTCGGTTGTATGACGGCTATCGATCCTGTCGTTCTTACCGCCTTAAACTCCGGACCGTCAATCGTTCGTGATTAAATATTCCGATATATTGCATCAACCGTTACATAGTATGTTCAACGTTTCCATACTCTTCTGAACATTATCGCAATGGAAATCCGTTGCAAGGGCCAGTGCCCTGCTGCCCCCATCTTCTCCCCTTGCGTTCGTCTTCATTCATCACGGTATACAGTCGGTACTATAGCCACACGTTCTTGATGCTTGCTCGCGCTCTGGAGCTCTTTGTTGTATGCAATCTCTGCGCTACTATAGCATCCCTGTGCGTCATTTCATTCTTATGCTCCTTACGCCTTCATCTGCTCACGTGCATACTCTGCGTTCATTGTTTTCAAACTGCCTTCATAAAACATCAATCAGCATATTTTACATCTGCGTTCATTACTTGTTCACCACATTATTCTTCTCCTCATTTATTTGCATGCAACCCGGGGTATCATTGTATATCATCGTGCATCATTCCGTATCATTGTGTATCATCGTGTATCATTCCGTATCATTGCATATCATTGCGTGTCGTATGTTGTCCTTGCATCCTCTGGTATCATTTCACAGCATACGTTATCATCTTGTGTCATTTTATATCATTTCCTATCATCTGGTATCATCTTGTATCCTGTTGTATCATTTGATAATATCTCTATGTGGCATCATACCATACCATTTACCTCATCGAGTTCATACATGTCTGGTGTCACATCACATCATGCAGTCCCTGTTTTCTGCTGTTTCCTTATTTCATGCTCGTTGTTATCGTCATCTACCTGTTTTTGTTTAATGTTTTTATCACTCAGTTGACATCTTGGAAGTTAACATACGCACTTCCTAGTCAATACATGTCTTGTGTCATTCTTTGAATAAAATCTTCGTGTCTATTGTATACTGGTCAAATGTTTCACGTAATCATACTAACCATACTAACAACACTATTGTAAGCCAGTTGGTCATGAGACAAATATGTTTCTTTTTGTTCTCACCTATCAGCTGATGAAATGATTGTCATACGTGTGAAACAAGAAACGTTCGTCTTGGTATGATGAAATCTTACTTGAGCTCTGTTACAAGTTTGCAAGACTTCTGCTGAGATCCCTCTCCGGTACCAAGGAGATATGCCACTTTGTATTATTTCATGTACTTTTTCAGCTTGCTTCGAACATGTGTGTGTTCAAGTGCTACAGGTTACTGTCTGTACGTACTATGAGGCGAACTTGTGGAATCGCTAATCCACTTCTGTAACGAACATTCGGTCAGCTTTGGACTCAGTGTGCTACATATATAGTGTTGTCTTCAATTTTGCTTACTTCTGGGACTGTGAGAATGTGCGTTAGTGCTTTTGATGATATTTCAAGTGGCGTTCCTCTTTGATGAATCCATTTTACTTCCTGACAGTGATGTTAAACTGTCCTATGGCTTCAGTATACAGTGCAGCTTTACATTGCATGTCTTGCAATCTTGTGAGGATATCAAGTATCGTTCTGTCAATGATGTTATTTCATGTGGTTCTACTTCTTATATGATTGTAGTAGTTTTTACAAATGTGACGATGATTTTTTTTTTCAGGCATTGGTTGTTTACATGTACGAAGTGTGTTTTTCAGCAGACTTTTCCTAATACCCATTATGTTTGTTGATTGCTAGTGTATTATTCACATGCTTATGTCCTTGCCTTTTCATGCCTTACATGTCTTTATTCTAGGACGCAGTGCGATCTTGTATGGTATTACAGACACCTTCATTCTTATTCCAATTATGTTTCTATTTGGCCTACGTTGCATAGCCTAATTAAGCTTGACATGGATGCCATTTGACTTATATACAGTATATACCTTGCTTATTCTTGACATGGATGACAAGCGATTGCTCTATTTAAATGCTGTATTTTCCAATCCCTTACCCTCCAAGTCAAAGTCCCATGAATCCGAAGACGTTGTGCAAGAAGTTACTGATCTTCATCCTCGGGGCGATTCTACGCTACTAACTGTTTTTCATCCCAGTGCCTGCAGCAACTCGTCTCAGCTCCAGTCATCTCAGCTCAGCTTCGCTCCTGAGTCATCCTCTACTCTGGCTCAGATGTTTTATGGACTCCTTTCAAACACAGTCATCTTCATTGTGGTATTCATCTATTTCGTCACAAACTGCATACGAGACATCCTCAACACACATGCCCATTAACACTACTGTTCCAAGGATGAAACAGACAATACATGTTGGCATAAATTCTGCAATGAACTATGCCACATGCAACACCACCCTTATCTCCATGGTCATCATGAGGTTTGCAGTTCTTCCTTGTCTTCAGTCTTCCTACTTGGTGACACGCCACGTTATTTCCATCTTCAGTGCTTTCTTTGACGTTCTCCTGCATACGTCACATGGACATGAACTCAGCCTGAATGGTGTTCTCGTGGTGCAAACACAACATGCCTGCATGTGTGGAAGTCTGACAGTTTTCATGAGTAAGCTGACAGAACTCTGCCTACCACAGGTGACGCATGACATCTTCTTGGAACTGGCCTGCTCATCCCAACCTCTACGGTATCTTCTTCGGCATGCACACAAGTGTTCAGATTCATTCCATTTCATATAAGTGACTTTGATAAAATTCCCTATCCCCAAGCCTTCCTATCGCCTGTCAATCATGTACGAGAGTCTTGTCTACTGAATCATATGTTCTATTCTTTATATTCGTTATTCCCCCAATTCTCTTACAAAAAAAATGAGGACATTTTTTGTGGGGGAGGGGACATATTATCACAGGAATTCCTTAGGGCGACAGATGCATTGAGACAGAATTGATGGATCATTACCATAGACCTGTGAAGTGACCACAACACTGACCAGAAGCCAGTGGCAAAGGAAATAACGCCAACTGCCAGTTGTCCATTATTCTCCACTTTGGGGAAGTTGGACAGGTTCTAAGGAGTGACGCGTGGCAGTAAAAGTCACCGTCCAAATTGGACTTCTGATAACGACATATTAAATGACCGAGGGTAACATTAGCTATAGCCACCATGCCACGATTACAAGTCCAGTCACTCCATTTTTCAAGTTAGGCTTTATGGATGTGGACAGCTAATGACAGCTGACACATTTATGGTCAGGAAGGGAAAGCGTCCTTACCTGATTTCCCCGTCTAAAAATAAAGAGTGGAGTCACGCTATTTTTCAAGTCAGGCTTGAGGGACGCGGACAGCTATGACCACTGACACATTGATGGTCAGGGAAAGAAAGCGTCCTGCCTGAATCCCCTTCTATAAAAAGGAATAGTCAGTCAGCCCCAGGGCGCTCTTTTGGGGGAACCAGCTTCCAAGCTACCTCACAGGTATGTGACCCACGTTTTAATTTGTACTCTTGTTAGGTGTTAAGGTTAGGGCTAGAAGTTAGAGGCATGTTTTACTTTCCAGGAAACAGAAAGAATAGAGCTGGAAATGTGCAGTATGCTAGTAACATGTAAGCTGGTGAAGATTCGTTGTGCATTTTAGGATTTAGGGCCATTGGGACTTAGGCCAGTAGAACGGTGAATTATGTTTTACGTTGAAGTTGATCAATTAAATAAATGTGTTGTATTTATCATTCCATGTGTGGACTACCTTTGAGAATCCTTGTCTAGTGTGGTTAGTGCATTTTCCTGCTCGTCTCTCTCCCATTCTTTGTTGTGTGCGTGATTTCCAAGCAGACAAACTATTCTTCATTCCAATCCCCTATCCCTCATGTACTTCCCCAATTCCTTAGATACACCTTCCAAATTCCTTCTTGCGATGCGAACATTGCAAATCCCTTTCTGCGATAGAAACATTAACATGGGCAGCGAACAGGTCGTGTTTTTAATGTTCAGGACCGGGATTGAACTCGAGATATCAGATCTCGAGTTCTAAGCTCTGTCAGAAGAACCCAGCAGCCTGTATTGGGATCACGTCCGGGATATGAAGAAATAAGCTTGTGGGAGAAAATGCCGCTGTTACGTCTGACATCACGGCCCTATGTTTGCTCTGTTGATATTTGTAATCCTGCTTGTTCTGATATTAAGTCTTGCTTCCTGCGCGCGCTCTCTCTCTCTCTCTCTCTCTCTCTCTCTCTCTCTCTCTCATTCCCTTCCTTTCTCCCTCCCCTCTTCTCCTCTCTTCTCTTCTCTTCGTCTGTCTGTCTCTGTATCTGTCTGTCTGTCTGTCTGTCTCTGTACTGTGACTTTTGTGTGTGCTAAAATCTATACCGTTGAATAATATCAATTCATTTCATTTCAAGAAAGTATGGTTTGATTTTATTTCGCCTTCTCTCCCTCTCTCCCTCTCTCTCAAACACATACACACAAGCGCAAGCGTGCGCAAACACACACACACACACACACACACACACACACACACACACACACACACACACATACACACACACACACACACACACACACACTCTCTCTCTCTCTCTCCCTCTCTCTCTCTCACTAACACGCACGCGCGCGAGCGCGCACAACACACACATACACACACACACACACACACACACACACACACACACACACACACACACCACACACACACACACAATATATATATATATATATATATATATATATATATATATATACACTCTGTCTCTCTCTCGCTCTCATACACATACACACACTCTCTCTCTCATCCTCCACAATTAATATTACGCATGGTGTTCGTGGTTTCTGTCTTGCTGTCTTTGTTACCACAGATATCGTGATGACTTTGTTTGCTCTCAACCCAACTTCAGCACGACGTGGCCCACAACGTGGCCGGCCTGACAGGGTGTGTATTATCACAGTGTAGGGTGGAATGTTGGATTGGTTGTATGCCCCTCTACTTCTGTCATTATCACGTTGTCCTTGACAAACGCTTCTTTTCTTTCTTTTAAATGTCTTTTTGTTTTTTTTACAAAATACGAACACAAACAATATTAGCAAAGCAGAATCATTTGTATCATCGGCTTAAAATTCATACTTTGGAGTAATACCCTGAAACTCTCTGCCAACAGAGCTCGTTGGAGCGCTCTCGCTGCCTCATTGAACCATGTGGAAGCATCAAAGTTTTAAATTTCAAACACTTGCAAGACTTCCACATCTTTAAGAAAAGGATCTATGTGCATGAAGTACCGTCACTGTCAACGAACAATGTATACTATATATCTCACTCTCTCATTCTCTGTATGTATGTATGTATGTATGTATGTATGTATGTATGTATGTATGTATGTATGTATGTATGTATGTATATATTACATACATACATACACAGAGAGAGAGAGAGGGAGAGAGAGAGAGAGAGAGAGAGAGAGAGAGAGAGAGAGACAGACAGACAGACAGAGACAGAGACAGATAGAGAGAGACAGAGAGATAGAGAGAGAGACAGAGACAGAGACAGACAGAGACAAACAGAGAGACACAGACACAGACACAGACAGAGAGACAGACAGAGACAGAGACAAAGAGACAGAAAGAGAGAGAGAGAGAGAGAGAGAGAGAGAGAGAGAGAGAGAGAGAGAGAGAGAGAGAGAGAGAGGGACGGACGGACGGAGGGAGAGAGGGGAGAGATACGGCTAAGTCTCACAGAAAATATGTGTACATGTCATAAACAAACATGGAATCATATTAACCTTTACATGAAATTAGGGGAAGATAAGGTAGTTCTTTTTTCTGTAAGTGTTTGACTTTCACCTCAGTTGTGCATTATATTCTTCCATCCAGTATGTTGTGGAAGACATCTTGTGAAGGAACTAGTGTCTGATAGACTTTCTTTTTCCAATTTGCTTTGGTAAATATACTCTGTCAAATGCATTTGAGCGAAAGTGCAACAGGTAGGTCAAATACTCTTCACGGTGGCTAACATGGTTTGTACACTGGATTACTGACTAGGAGGTTGTGGATTCAGACATCTTCAGTGAAAAAAACAAAAATAGAGTAGCGTCAAAATTTTTAGCTCCTAACCGTCTCTTCAGCAGAAATGAACACCCTAAAGCTCGTCAAAAGGACAGGGACCGTACAGTCAAATCTCATCTTTTTAAGTATGCCTCAATGAGAGGTTTTCTTGAATATCGTGACTATAACACGAAAGGTGTATGTATCTCTTGGGCTTCATCACCGCCAGGATTTATTATGAAAGTCGACATGACAGCACTGTCACGCAGTCCAAATCCAAAATGGAACTCCGTAACAAAATTAATAATAATAATAATAATAATAATAATAATAATAATAATTACAATATTTATATAGCGCAAAATCTTGATAAAATCAAATCTAAGCGCTGAAACAGACACACACGCACGTACGCACCACACATACATACACACACACACACACACACACACCACACACACCACACACACACACACACACACACACTCACACACACACACACACACCCCACACACACACACGGCTATAAATGGGGAGAAAGAATAAAAGCAATGGAAAATTATAGAGAGCAAATTCCCATTCTCATCATCGTAGCTGTGTTAAAAATTGTCCATTATTCCCTGGTTCTTTGTCCCTACATAATGAGCTAACCTTCGTAGGATTTGGATGTGTGTCGGAGAGACCGCAAAAATGTCAGCTAAAGTCACAGAGACCACTCGAAAACTGGAACGAAATCTAGTTCCTAAGGGTGCATAGTTTTAATTCCTTTGAACGTTCTAGACTATGAAAATCTGCTACAATTCAAAACAGAGAGAGAGAGACAGACAGACAGACAGACAGACAAAGACAGAGACAGAGACAGAGAGACAGACAGAGAGACAGAGAGACAGATAGGTGGAGAAAGAGAGAGGGGGACAGAGAGAGAGAGAGAGAAAGAGAGAGAGAGTGAGAGAGAGGGACAGACAGAGAGACAGAGAGAGAGAAATACAGATAGACAGACAGACAAACAGACAGACAGACAGAGATACACTTGTATTCATTTGTCAATTGTGCGTACGCGAATCGAAAACAGCGGCATCCATAAAAGGAAAGATTACGAAACAATTTTAATGATCTCGACGAAGAGGCAGAGAGAATGTTATAATCAAATCACTCCTCAACCAAATTGGTGGTTTAACTGCCAAGGCAAACTGCCTTTGAATAAACCAATCAAACCAAACAGAGTTTATAAACCTGGCAACGCTGTCCCTTGCGATTATCGAACAAAAACACGGCACACAATTGGCAGATCACATCAGGCAACATGGCCGAAATTGTGCACTGAATATTTCTTGAAAAGCAATAACTGCGTGGCAAATGAAATGGG
>JAPXFY010000016.1:41279965-41284965 GCA_030674185.1 Monoplex corrugatus
TTTGAATGTTTATTCAGCACGTTTTTATCTACTAGATTTCAAACCTCTCACCAAACTTTTTATTACGACTTCCATGAAAGTGAAATCATGCACTATTCTAAACAATCTGGTGGTCAATGATGTGATTTACTAAACATGGCCTAAAGTACTGAACAGATGACTGTGGCAACTCTGAATGACATCACACGATTATACACGTATGTCCATTCCTGTAAAATTCATCTACTAACACATAAACAGCTCCATCCTACCACACACAGCCCTCAATCTCACGCTATACTTGTAATTTCAGCAAAATCATTTTATCTTCCATGTTATCCAATTGCCTCAAGCTGTTGAAACCATCATCATGGGATTTCATGGCTGTTTAGGTCGTGTAAAAGCAATTTATTTTCGATACAGTGAACCACACTAGCAACATGATCTAAAATGACTGGCCATGCAAAACACACATTTATTTCTCCACATCTTCATTTCTGTTCCACCTCCATTACCATAAATTGTTTTCATCTTCCTCTTTCTCCGCTATTTCATCATCTTCTTCATCTCTCTCTCTTTCTCTCTCTCCTCTCTCCTCCCCCCCCCTCTCTCTCTCTTCTCCAATATACTGGTCGTAAGAGGAAATGAATCAAACTAATTTCAAATTAAAATCCTCACTCCAAGCGATTAATACTCATCCAACAAAATCAAGACCAGTCATACAATCAACACTTTGACTTAAATAAATTCTTCCTGAGAACTCGAAACGTTACCTTTCAATGACTGGAGAGATCACCGCAGGTAACTTTCATACTGAGTGTAAGGTAGAGCGGATACATATTTCCGCATCAAGACAAACTTAAGACTGTCATTTTCACTTCAGCTTATGCCGCTTGGAAGCGCACGTACGACAGTCATGATGAAACTGACTCTTTCTCAGTATTACACATGAGCACTATTGGTCTGTATTTTAATTCAAGAATACCGCACTTAAGCAGTTTTAATTGTGTTCACCTTTTTTATCTATCCCATTTTCTACACCACCTTAATGGCCACAGAAGCTGGGACTTTTTACAATGACGATGCCGATGGGGACTGATGATCGTGATGCTATGGAGTTCCATCTAGGATTGAGACTGCCTGACATAAGAAATCCTGGCATCAACATCTAGGATTGAGAGCTGCTTGACAAGGCTGAACACTGCACTTAATCATCATAATATATCCTGGAATCAACTAGGCCCAAAAGACACAGACGCCTGCGGTATTGGTGAGGAGACTTGAATAACACCTTCAATGACGCGTCCATGAAATGATTTAGACTTGGCTATGATCCCAGTTTTCTCAGTGAGCCCACGGCAAACTATACTCTGTGTAGAAGCTAGTCGAGGCCAAAAACATACACACTATGATTTTGACAGAACTGATGAGGTTCAAACCCACAATTTCCCTCTTAGCAGCTCATGGCTTCAGACAAACTGACTGTTTACTATTGGTACGTATTTGCATATGTGTAAAAATAACGTTTCGTGTGCATCTCGGAATACAAGTATTCAGATAAATCGCATGTGTGTAGCACTACAGAGTGAAACATAGTGCAACTTGGTTATCACTTAATAAAGCGATCTCGTTCAAAACTTCACGAATCATTCAAATACACATTTTTATAGAGAGAGCAACTAACCAGCAAAGCAAAACTTTTTCTCCACAGACATACCCGTAATCAAACTCTATACTGAATGGATGTCTGGCAACGAACTATTCAGTCTGACTCATATTGCCATCATCCTCAGACTACTGTTGCTGGGAAAAGATAAATCGAGGGACATATCCAAAACCTGCGACTGGCTTGGAGGCTGAAATTTGCTGGAACGTAATGATTTCTGGACACAATCGGCCACTTTTGCCCTCCTAAAAGGGGGACATAGCTTGGAGAGGGGGGTGAATTGCTGACAATTCATGTCTCCCAATGATGTTCAATAGAGACGAAATTGCCGACACCATTGCCTTACCTCATTTAGACACAAAAGTCTGTATTCTGCGAATGAGTGCTAGACTGGTACAAGACGCGTACTAACATCCATTAGTCTTTTTTTTTCATTTCGTGGGCTAGTTGTTTTTCTACTAAAGCTGCCAACGCAGAATCTGATATCTCGGGTTCAATTCCAGCCAGCAACATTAAAAACTGGCCTGTTCGATGCCCATCTTAAAGTAATGTTTCCATCATTCTGGTGGTATCAGCTTAGTGTCTCCTTGCCCCCCCCCCCCCCCCATTCCCCATTTCAAGACCTTGCAAGAGCATACAGTTCTCCGTCTGCTTGTTTGGATGGCGCGCAAATGGGATTATCCTAGTACGATGAATCTTCCTTGAGCAAGATCCAAACGTGTAACCCAGTGTTAGTGTCTGGTGACGTTTGTACACATTGACAACATGGATTAAAGAGGGAAACAAACCTGAACTATACACACTGACAAACTTGTCAACATTACAACATTGTGGACGGAAGGGAAGGTTAAGGTGAAAGAAAATTGTGGATTCATTTTTGTTGACACGTTTTTCTTCTCTTTACCACCATCAGTACTACACTACTAACATATAACTGTTACGATATCTACTGCTACTTCAATAGGCTGTCTGGCTCTTGTAACAGAACGTAGAGTCAAAATCTACACACGTGTGCACATAATTTGGGAAAAAGGGAAAAAAAATCTCTTCTAATTAACCACCGGCGGTGAGATCGATCCCAGGACCTTCCAGTTGAAAGTCCAACGGTTATCCACTTGACTACCACGCCCACACATGTAGAGAGAGTATGTTTATCTTGTTCACACCACACTGAACTAGGTCTGAGCTGTGCTGTCCAACCATCCCTCTATTTTGATAGATGATGATGTTCGGTCGATGACGTGTAATCTCTTTTTTCTGCATGTTCGCTCACTTCAGAGTCATTTTTCTTGCCTGTGTGAAAAACAGACATGTGGCGATGCTGTGGTTCTGTCTCTCTCTATGTGCCCTTTCCTACCGTCTTTCTTCATCTAGTTTTTTCCCTCTGTCCCTCATTCTCTGTCTGTCTGTCTGTCATGCTTTAAAGCGCAGCAAACATTCTCTGACAACTGTTTGCGTTAAAAACAGAATTATGATTTAATTAATGTTATTGCTATCATCCTCCTCCTCCTCCTCCTCCTCATTATCTCATCATCATCATCATCATTCATCATCTCATCATCATCTCATCTCTTTCTCTCTCTCTCTCTCTCCCCCCTCTCTTTCTCTCTCTTAGTGTAGGCCCTCTCTATAGGTGCAGGAAATAAAGACAGCAATAAAACGACCCTCCCCCCCCCCCCCCCCCCCGAAAAAATAACATTATGATACCGTGCGTGCCACTACCCTTGAAAATGATAAAAATGGTTTTAAAACATATTGGTCTAGTTCTTATTCTTGCCTCCTCTCTCTCCTCTTTGTCTTCCTGCCTGCTTGCCCTCCCTCCCCCCCTCTCTCTCTCTCTCTCACTCTCTCTTTCTCCACTCATTTTACCGTATGCGTAAGTAATATGAAACTAAATGATTAGCTTACAATATCAGACCTATTTCATTAATGGGTATTTTAGACAATAAGATAAACAGCTTTAGAAAGACAGGTTGTACATTAAATGCTTATGCCTCGTAAACATGAAGCATTACGTATTAAGATTAAGTATTTTGAATTTGTATGTCATTAACAAAGACATAGATATATTTCACATTTTCTGTTCCAAGTTTATCAGTAGTGAGCAATATACCCAATGTATCTTTTATTCCACTGATATCAATTCTGAGCATCTTCTTATAAAGTAGTGTAGAAACTTAGTATATGATGAGTCTATGATGTTTTAGTGCAATATGAAAAGCGAGAATGGGCCACGCTGATTTTATAATTTCAAAATTTTTGACGCACTGACTCCTTCTCTGGTCCAAATTATATTGCTGCTGATAATTTTTGTCAACCCTATTTTTTAAGTGCTTAATGTTGTCTGCATGCAATATGATCTTTGTTATAGTCCCCCTACATATTGCATATTTGCGTTGACATTTGACAGAGGTAGGCGGGCAGGATTGTGGATGAATCGTAATGTGTTTTATCAACAACAAATAGATTTACATGTTACACAAACATTGTTCCGACAGATTTTACTTCATGAACTGCTCAGACGGAGAACAGATCGAGAGACAGAAACGTAAGTGAGCAAAAAGTTATTTTCGATGACATGGTATTAAGGTAATGTAAACTGTCCATTTTTGGCGTGTTTAGCCCCACGTACAAAACATTCACTGCACTGACTGATGCAGATGATCAAACAAAGAAATTCAACGTCGTCTATTCTCATCTTTCCCAATTCGTAACAACAAACAACAACAACAACAAAAATTTACCAGAAAACACATCAAACAAACGATCCTAGATTCTCTGGACCAAGTTTGAATCTGAGGATAGTTTCTTAAACTATCAAAGTTGTCATGGAGCTTGGCTTTATGTGAGCATTAAGGAACGTTAACTCTTCCTTGCTTGTCAGTAGGCGATCAACATGCTATGAGAAGTGACGATCCATTGGACGGGCAGGGCACGTGGCAGGCACGAGACGATGACGCGCTGTTTTAATCACCTGACAGTTCTCATACCCTGCTCAACCTTACCATTAACGGCACCAACGTCTGTTTGTTCCTCTTTCTGGTAGAAGTAATTACATTTGTTATTTTTTCTCCTTTCAAAACAAAAGGAAAACAAAATCAAAATCCAGCACACAGAATTGATTTCTGTTAACTGATGACTGACACACACTTGTAAGCAGACACGCACGCACGCACGCACACACACACACACACACACGCACGCACGCATACACACACACACACACACACACACACACCTCGCACACACACCACACATACGCTCACACACGAACAAAAAAACAGATGAACTAACGAATAAAAACCACGTCACCGCTCACTTAAAAGGATGGGTGAAATCTGCTTTTTTCTGATTT
>JAPXFY010000016.1:41294965-41297465 GCA_030674185.1 Monoplex corrugatus
GCCTTTTCGCTGCCCATCTTAATGTTTCTATCAGTCTGGTGGTGTCAGTGTAGTGTTACATAGGTCCCTCTCCCCCCCCCCCTCATTTCAAAACCTTGTCAGTGCATAGTGTTTTGCGGAAGCTGAGACAGTATACCAGATGATTGATGGTGGATTTAGGTGGAGCGAATATGTAACGGTACGAATTCAATGAATCTTTCTTGAACAGACTCCAAATTCCAAACTCAGTTGTTTGTATACCGACGATGAGATCGATGAACTTGATCATTATTGAATGTTAAAACCATGGGCTGTAAGTTATCTACATGAGGTTAAACATCTGTGTTTCTCTCAGAAAACCATTGGCAACAAATAACGCCATACTACTGCTACTAGAATTTATTTCCATCATATGTTGGCAGCTGTACAGAGCAGAAATGTTATAATCTGTGAGTATTCAAGAAAACAGAATATCGTTTATAGCTGTCCTAAACCAGTCATGTAATACCAGCCTGTAAACTGAGCATGTAATATTCCTTACCAGCGTAACACAACTCTGTTTCTGTAGGCATACCTATAATCAAACTGTCCACTGAATACAGGTCTGATGAGCTGTTCAGTCTGACACACATACAGTCTGATGAGTTTCAGTCTGCACACATAAGTCTGATGAGCTGTTCAGTCTGACACACAATACAGGTCTGATGAGCTGTTCAGTCTGACACACAATACAGGTCTGATAAGCTGTTCAGTCTGACACACAATGCAGGAATCTTCAGCGCGGTTATACAGAGAAGAGAAATCGGCAGACTAAACTAAATTCTATGACTGGTTTAGACGTGGAAGTTTGTTGGAACGTAATGGATTTTGGACACAGTTGGCCGGCGAAGCTCTCCATAATGGTGAAGATGATTGGGGGCATTTGCTAACAATGTATGTCTCCCAGAGCTGTTCAACGAAGAGAAAATGGCAGACATCCGTGGTTTGCCTTGCCAGGACACAAAGGGACGTGACTGTGACTATCTTTACCCATATAGTTGTGCGCCTTGTACTAGCTGTGTGCTCTGTGACAGCTGTGTGCACACGGTCATCAAATGCATGATTGTGCCCTGAGGACATCTGTAGTTTGGAGCTTGTTGAAGAGGGTTTCATCGCATTCAGAGAACTCCATACGCGCTCCAACCAAATCTACTAGTAAGTAGATGAAAGAGACCCCGAGCATTCACAAAATCCAATATTTTAGCATTGTCTTGAAGTGGGAAGGCAGCTGAGAGGTGACCTATGAAACATTAAGCTGACACCAGCACAGTGAGGGGAACATTGATATGGGCAGCAAACAGGACAATTTTAATATTCCAGGCTCGGATTGGACCCTACATTCAAATAAATCTTCATCCTTCAACAAGTCCACTGTCTGCCTGCTTCAGAGCTCAAAAATATCATCTTCTCCTTGAAAGATAAAGAGCGTCCGTGTCAGTCAGCTGTTTTTTAAGGGGGGGGGGGGGTCAACTTCTTATAGTCCAGTCACAAACATTCTTACTGTTGACAAGACAAATGGCTTGAACACTGTAGAGTCAAAGAGGAAGCAACAGAATGGCAACAGGCTGAAAATCATTTAATGGCTCAGACATAAAAAGGAAGTAAAAAAATCCTCTGCGAGGTCGATTGTTTGCATTTCATTGCTGCATTTTATTTCGTTTGCTTTTGTTTTTATAATTTTGTTTTGTTTTTGTTTTGTGTTTTTGGTGGAGGTGGTGGTGGTGGTGGGTTAACGTAGATTTACTATTTGAATTGGAGGCTGAGCTCCCTAGGCAGTGTGTTAGGCATTGTAGCGCCACTCCCTTTTTATTCTGTGTGTGTAGTTCCGTTTACTTATGAATGTGTGTAGATGTACATAATCTTGCTGGGAACAATTCTGTTGTTCCTATCGGTCTTTGACATGCGCTGACTGTGTGTTACACACAGGACTTGTGTTGACTGTATTCTATAACACAACGGGCACACAGACCACCACATGAAATCTACAGGAGGGGGGAGGGAATCCCTGACAATGAGTGATTTGAACATGGGTTTTTTCGCGTTTAGGAAATGCTTAACCACTAGAACACACACTCCACTGTTTTATGTTTTTATAAACCTGTGTACTGTTTCATCAAAGCCTTTGACTGAGGCATTTCATATTACTCCAATATAACAGATTTTTTTATGACTATCGCTCATCCCGATTCATGGGGCTGCAGTGACAATCAAAATGTGTGCTTTGACAACAAAGCCATTCAAGAGTTGAAAGAAATATGGCTGTTGTCAGAACTTAACATTCTGTGTCAGAGAGAGAGAGAGAGGGAGGGAGAGAGAGAGAGAGAGAGAGAGAGAGAGAGAGAGAGAGAGAGAGAAAGGGAAAAGGGAAGAAGGGAGAGAGATTGATAGACTGATAAGAGTTTTACAACTGTACAGACAATGCCGAAATATAACAATGCTTCTATGAATGTATATATGCTTCTATGAATGTAATGCTAAAATA
>JAPXFY010000016.1:41302465-41327465 GCA_030674185.1 Monoplex corrugatus
TTGAGTCTAACATACTGGTGGTTTTCAAAAGAACGAACTTACGCGTTTTAGAACTCTTTCATACAGAGGGAAAGTGGAGAGAGAGAGAGAGAGAGAGAGGAGAGAGAGAGAGAGAGAGAGAGAGGAGAGAGAGAGAGAGACAGACAGACAGACAGACAGACACAGACTGAGACACAATCAGAGACAGATAATGATAAAGAGAGTGAGAGTGAGAGAGACACACACACACACATAGACAGAGAGGCAGAGACACACAGATGGACAGAGAGAGAGAGAGAGAGAGAGAGAGAGAGAGAGAGAAGAGAGAGAGAGAGAGAGAGAGAGACAGACAGACAGACAGATAGACAGACATGGAATGGAGAGGCAGACAGACTTTTGGCAGCTTGCGTTTTGTTTAAATTGGTTGTTATTCTTTTAGGGGATAGGGATAAAGGAATTGCCATTATTGATATCTGAGTCACGTTTCTATTGTCATCATCATGGCAATTACCCTAAGTGTATTTGAAGAAAGCTAAACACACACAAGAAACACACACACAGAAACACACACAGAGAAACACACAAACACACACACAGAAACACACAAACACACACACACACACACACACAGAGAAACACATACACAGAAACACCACACACACACACACACACATACACACACAAACACACACACACACGCACACACACACACACCACACACACACACACACACACGCACACACACACACACACACACACGCACACACACACACACGCACACACACACACACACAACATACACACACACGCACACACCACACACACACACACACGCACACACACACACACACACACCACAGCACACACACACAACACCACACACACACAACACACACACACCACACACACACCACACACACACACACACACACACACACACACACACACGAGCTGCACAGGATTATACCACCAAAGCAATGCGAAAGATGGAGAGGAAACAAAAACACAATACAAACAAATGGACAAAAGAACTCGCCTTTATGGCACTGACACAAAGACTGATGATTTGTTGCATTCTTTTATCGTTTAGAAGTGATAACAATTCTAATAAATCTAGGGGAAATGACCAACACTGCAGTTGTCAGTGTTTCTCGAGCCTGGTTAACGCCCCGGCCAGGATATATTAAGAAAGCAGCTGTAGAGTACGGCCTTGTCATGCTGTCTCTATCAAAAATGGAACTGATATGATTATCATCCTTATAGTCATCGTCATTACAGCATTGTGGAGAGAAACTGTCCCAGATTCTGTGGTCTCTGGAATGGCGTGAAACAATGGATAGTACAAAGTCTTGAAAAATATCTTGGTTGTCCTATATCCTTGGGGTCACAGGGGAGTGAAGTGGTAGAGACTTTAATGTTCCTCAGGGTCAGAATTTTAAGAACGAAACCTATCAATTCCCAAGCACTGAAAAAGGGTTGGGCTGTCTCGTAACTCCGAGGTTGTAGCGAAGTAAGCTGGGAACAGAAAGTCTGAACTTTTCCCGTGGCCAGCATTATCAAGGTGCTCTCTCTCTCTCTCTCTCTCTCTCTCTCTCTCTCTCTCTCTCTCTCTCTCTCTCTCTCTACTATCTACTCTACCTCTGCGCCAACCTCAAAAACTGTTAGACAATTGTTTCATGATTTGCCATGGTCGTTGCATGACCCATTCACACGCAGAAGACCTCTGATTATAGTTTGTTTTTACTGTTTCTTTTAATACTTTCTTTTTACCTTGTGGCTTATCCTTTTCGTCATAACAGTAGGAGTTGATATGTATTCATTTTAGATATGTTAGCATCTGGCAGTTTTGCTTTTGTGAACGAGTCAGGTTCTTTTGAGATGAAGTCTTCTGGAAGTAGCAGTAGTAGAAGTAGTAGTGGTTGTGGTAGTAGTAGTAGTACTAGTAGTAGTTGTAGTAGTAGTACTAGTAGTGTAGTAGTAGTAGTACATGCAGTAGTAGCAGTAGTAGTAATCATAGTAGTAATAGTAGTAGTTCGAATCATCATCATCATCATCACCATCGTCATTATTATTATTATTATTATTACTATTATTTTTATTATTATAATTATCACTATCTCCATTATTATTATTATTATTATTACTATCACCATTATTATTATTACTATTATCGCTATTGTCGTCATCATCATCATCATCATCATCATCATCATTATCATCATCGTCGTCGTCGTCGTCGTCTCATCATCATCATCATCATCATCATCATCTTCATCATCATTATACAATTATCATCATCACCATCATTATCATTAAGATGATGACGACGATGATAACAATGACGATGACGACGACTATGATGATGATGATGATGACGACGACGACGATAGTGATAATGATAATGGCGATGGCGGCTGTGGTGGTAGTGGTGGTTGTGGTGGTAGTGGTGTTATGATGATGATGATGATGATGATGATGATGATGATGATGATTTTACAGGAGTGGACTTGAGGATGCGCGCACACTTTTTTCTTTAGTCAGTTTCACACACGTGCAAAGTGATATATGGTCAGACTGGAAGACAGGGACTAGATATGAACGCCAGCATCTTTTATGACATGCAGTGACCCTCTTTCTTTTTTTAATCTCTACCGAAGTGATTGCCCCTTTAAAAAAAATCAATCATAAAAAGAACTTTGCAATATACATGTGTATATTTTCAATCGATTCTACTTAAAAGATCATGATGGCTGGGGACATATATTAACAGAAAGGAACGTTTACTCGACATCATTTATTTACCCTGTCACCCTCGTGTTTTGATCAGGTCTTAAGGGAAAAAAAGAAAAGAAAAATAAAGGAAAAAGAAAAAGGAAGAAAAGAAAACAAAAGAAAAATCCTCTAAGTTCCCCAAATCTCTCCCATCCCTTTCTCTTGCTTCTAGGCTATAACATAGCAAAACATGCTCTCCCTCCCCATCCAAAAGCCTCTCACCTACCCCCTCCATTCATCACCACCCCCTTCCTGTTATTCTACCAGGGTCATGTCACTGCTACCCTCATGTTTGTTGATGATCCGATGGCACATCATTGTTTGCAGACAACATTCGTTAGTGCAGCACAATTTGTTTTTTCACACTGTTTCCACCAAACGTAAATTTTGTGATAATTATCGTGATTGTTGTTTGATGATAATGAAGGGTTAATGATACAGCAATAATGAATGGTCCATAACAATGAAGCTATCAGACAATTAATTCATCCATCGAGAAACAAAGGTGCTGATAGCTATACGTATTGTGAATGCACATCGATAAATGAATTCAATGAACATACGGAAGATGGCTCATTTGAGAATATTGTTTATTTAGTTCTTTATTTTTCTGTACTTGACAGACAAAAGAGTTGTTTTCCCACACACACACACACAGACAGACAGACAGACAACACAACACACACACACACACACACACCGCACACACACACACACTCACTCACTCACAGAGAGAGAGAGAGAGAGAGAGGGGGAGAGGGAGAGAGAGTAAGATACAGACAGATAAACGAACACCAGCACCACCACCCACACAAGTGCGCGCGCGGACAGACAAATCAACACTTACAGAGGCAAACACACACACAAAGACAAACACACGCAGACACACACACACACACACACACACGCACACACACACACAACACACACACACACACGACACAACACACACACAACACACACACACACACACACACACACACACTCTCTCTCACACACAAAGTTATAGACACAAGCAGGTAAATACACAGACAGACGGACAAACAGATGCAGACACACATGTACAGATGCACAGACACATCGAGACAGACAGAAACACAGGATCACACACACAGTTGATCACACACACACACACACACACACACACACACACACACACACACACACACACACACAGATACAGACATAAACAGACGAAACACACACACAACAGCGCGCGCACACGTTGCTCACAGAGAGAGAAGAGAGAGAGAGAGAGAGAGAGAGAGAGAGAGAGAGAGAGAGAGAGACTTACACACAGAGATACAGCCACAAACAGACGAAACACACACACACATACACACAACAGCGTGCGCACACACAAACACCTATACACACATTCATAGATGCACACAGACACGGCCTACGCACCCAAAGGTGAATGTGCGCACGTGTCGTCTGACCACCCTTAAAAACAGGAAGATCTTACGACTTGGGAAAAATATTATTCAATAATGACTTCTGACCTAGTTGCCACTTTAATGACTTTAACATTTGCTGCCAGCATTCCCTTGTTTGTTGTCTTTATGCCGTTTGATTCATAGAAATATTGCATGCTTTAAAACTGTAACAAGAAATATCATCAGCTTAGTGCGAGGAAATAATTGTTTGTAGTGAGACATATCATTCACATATGACTGGTTCGTTGATAATTTTCGTGGGATTACTTTTCATTCATAATCAGCAAGGACGCTTAAAGAGTAGGCGGAATTAAAAGTATCTATGGCCACGTTTCAGAGAAAATGAACGTTTCTGTCCTATGGAGGAAGATCGTTCAATGTTTGAGATTACAGGATTAATTGTTCTAAGAGATTAGTTACTTCTTAGGGAGTTGTCTGATACAAGTTCTCAAAATAGATCAGTTTTAAAACAACAAAACTCTGTGATTGTTTGTTCAAAGTGAACTTTTTGATATGCTGTTAAAAAGTTTCTGTTCTTCAAGGCCAAATAATTGTATTTCTTTCTCTGTTACTAACAGTACAAATGTGTATCATTTTGATGTGTGCACACTTCATTTGTATCAATAAACATTTTTCTACAAACATAGTATTATACAATACTTTACTTAACAGACATAAGTATTATACAATATTTTACTTAACCGACATACGTATTTTACACAATACTTAACAGACGTGAGTATTGTACAATCTTTACTTAACAGACATAATCATTATACAATACTTAACAGAGCAGACGTAAGTGTTACACAATACTTAACAGTTAACGTATTATACAATACATGTACTTACTTAACAGAAAGTATTATACAATACATGTACTTTACTTAACAGACAAGAGTATTATACAATACTTTACTTAACAGACATAATCATTATACACTATCTAACTGAGCAGAATTAAGTATTACACAATACTTTACTTAACAGATATAAGTATTTTATACAATACTTAACAGATGTAAGTATTGTACAATATTTAACCGTGCAGACATAAGTATTGTACAATACTTGACTTAACAGACATTATTATTATACACTACTTTACTAAGCAGACGTAAGCACTGTACAATACTTGACTTAACAGACATTATCATTATACATTACTTTACTAAGCAGACGTAAGCATTGTACAAATTATACATTACTTTACTAAGCAGACGTAAGCATGGTACAAATTATACACTACTTTACTAAGCAGACGTAAGCATTGTACAAATTATACATTACTTTACTAAGCAGACGTAAGCATTGTACAAATTATACACTACTTTACTAAGCAGACGTAAGCATTGTACAAATTATACACTACTTTACTAAGCAGACGTAAGCATTGTACAAATTATACATTACTTTACTAAGCAGACGTAAGCATTGTACAAATTATACACTACTTTACTAAGCAGACGCTAAGCATTGTACAAATTATACATTACTTTACTAAGCAGACGTAAGCATTGTACAAATTATACACTACTTTACTAAGCAGACATAAGCATTGTACAATACTTTACTTAACAGACATAAGTATTACACAATACTTTACTTAACAGACATAAGTATTACACAATACTTTACTTAACAGACATAAGTATTACACAATACTTTACTTAACAGACATAAGTATTACACAATACTTTACTTAACAGACATAAGTATTACACAATACTTTACTTAACAGACATAAGTATTATACAATGTTCATTTAACCGTGATAAGTATTACAATTCTTTACAGAACAGACAGAAGTATCAATACTTTACGTAACAGAGTCCAGAACCAAGCAATGAGCATATCATCGGCACAATAACATCCCCACCAACTGAAAAGATGGAACGTGTCTCAAGCATACCACATTGATGAAGAGATGGAAATGCAAAGCCTTGATTCAGTACAACCAAGCCAAAATACAAGATCACCTGAACCACAGAACAAAATAACTCGATGAACGGGACCGAAAAGACCAAACTTCATGAGAGATACCAGAGTGCAGAGAAGTCTCTAGTGTGACCTACCAACAGCAGTGGAGACCCTGCGAGCCGACGGTGGTCCTACTCCCAGGGTAGACAAGCTGAACAACATCAGCATCTGCACCTCAGTTCCTCATCTCACTACGAAAGACAATCACAGCGAACAATGCCCTGGCCACATTTGAAGAAAACCATCAGGAAGCATGGATAAGGACATACCACATGAATAATTTCCGTCTCCCTCTGTCTCTCTCTGCCTCTGTCTCTGTCTATCTCTCTCTCTCTGTGTTGTGTGTGTGTGTGTGTGTGTGTGTGTGTGTGTGTGTGTGTGTGTGTGTGTGTGTGTGTGTGTGTGTGTGTGTGTCTGTGTCTGTGTGTGTCTGTGTGTGTCTGTGTCTGAGAGTCTGTCTTGTTCTCTTCCCCCCTCTCTCCCTCTCTTTATATGGATTCATGTATAAAACATATGCAGTGTCTTCTTTGTACGTGCACGTGTACGTTTACGTGTGTGTGTGTGTGTGTGTGTGTGTGTGTGTGTGCATGTGTGTGTGTGTGTGTTTGTCTGTTTGTGTGTGAGAGGCGCAGACAAGATGAGAACATGGGCAAAAGGTCACACACCTAACATGCTGAGTGTGCTCTGGTTTGACATCTTCTGTGCATGTGTGTGTGTGTGTGTGTGTGTGTGTGTGTGTGTGTGTGTGTTGTGTGTGTGTGTGTGTGCTTGTGTGTGTGTGTCTGTGCTTGTGTGTGTGTGTCTGTGTGTGTGTGTGTCTGTGCTTGTGTGTGTGTGTGTATGTGTATGTGTGTGCTTGTGTGTGTGTGTGTGTCTGTGCTTGGGTGTGTGTGTGTGTGCTTGTGTGTACGTGTGTGCTTGTGTGTGTGTCTGTGTTGTGTGTGTGTGTGTGTGTGTGCTTGTGTGTTGTGTGTGTGTGTGTGTGTGTGTGTGTGTGTGTGTGTGTGTGTGTGTGTGTGTGTGGGGTGTGTGTGTGACAGAGACAGACAGACAAACAGAGACAGAGAGAGAAGATGGTGGGATGGAGGACAAATGCTAGGTAAGCTAATCAGGACAGCTAATCTGAATGTACTGCGTGGGCCCTGATAATGCCTTATGTTGCAGCTCTTCCACATAACTCCTCCTATGGCTTGTGAAAGGAGTGTAAGCTAAGAACAAAAACACACAGTCTGCTTGACAGAGGAAGGGGAAAGAGAGAGAGAGAGAGAGAGAGAGAGAGAGAGAGAGAGAGAGAGAGAGAGAATGACAATGACAATGATAATGATAATGATAGTGAAACCATAATTTCCAACGGTGGAAGTTACTACATAAAAGCCAATTTTAGTTACAAGATAAAAGATTATTTTCAAAACTTGGCGTTGCTTGCTTGCTGGGTGTTTATGTGTCAATAAGCCAGCCACTGGCAGGACTTACAGGATCTCTCACGTAAATAGTTGATATTCTGCATGCTACAGGATCTTTAAAGTAAATGATTCATATTCTGCATGTTACAGGATCTTTAACGTAAACAGTTGATATTTTGCATGTTACAGGATCTCTAACGTAAATGGCTGGCATTCTGCACGTTACAGGATCTCTAACGCAAATGCTGGCATTCTCCGTGTTACACGATCTCTAAAGTGAGTAGTTGCTATTTTGCATGTTACAGGATCTCTAACGTAAACAGCTAGCATTCTGCATGTTACAGGATGTCTAACGTAAACAGCTAGCATTCTGCATGTTACAGGATGTCTAACGTAAACAGCTAATATTGTGCATGTTACAGGATGTCTAACGTAAACAGCTAGCATTCTGCATGTTACAGGATTTCCAACGTAAACAGCTTGCATTCTGCATGTTACATGATCTCTAACGTAAACAGATAGCAATCTGCATGTTACAGGATCTCTAACGTAAGCAGCTAATATTGTGCATGTTACAGGATCTCTAACGTAAATAGGTGATATATTGCATGTTACAGGATCTCTAACGAAATAGCTGGCATTCTGCACGTTACAGGATCTCTAACGCAAATGCTGGCATTCTGCGTGTTACAAATCTATAAACAGTTGATATTTTACTTGTTACAGGATCTCTAATGTAAACAGCTAGCATTCTGCATGTTACAGGATCTCTAACGTAAACAGCTAGCATTCTGCATGTTACAGGATGTCTAACGTAAACAGCTGACATTCTGCATGTTACAGGATGTCTAACGTAAACAGCTAGCATTCTGCATGTTACAGGATCTTTAACGTAAACAGCTAACATTCTGCATGTTACAGGATCTCTAACGTAAACAGCTAGATTCTGCGTGTTGCAGGATCTCTAATGTAAACAGCTAACATTCTGCATGTTACAGGATCTCTAACGTAAACAGCTGACATTCTGCATGTTACAGGATGTCTAACGTAAACAGCTAACATTCTGCATGTTACAGGATCTCTAACGTAAACAGCTAACATTCTGCATGTTACAGGATGTCTAACGTAAACAGCTAGCATTCTGCATGTTACAGGATGTCTAACGTAAACAGCTAACATTCTGCATGTTACAGGATCTCTAACGTAAACAGCTAACATTCTGCATGTTACAGGATCTCTAACGTAAACAGCTAGCATTCTGCGTGTTGCAGGATCTCTAACGTAAACAGCTAACATTCTGCATGATACAGGATGTCTAACGTAAACAGCTAACATTCTGCATGTTACAGGATCTCTAACGTAAACAGCTAACATTCTGCATGTTACAGGATCTCTAACGTAAACAGCTAACATTCTGCATGTTACAGGATCTCTAACGTAAACAGCTAGCATTCTGCATGTTACAGGATGTCTAACGTAAACAGCTAACATTCTGCATGTTACAGGATGTCTAACGTAAACAGCTGACATTCTGCATGTTACAGGATGTCTATCGTAAACAGCTAACATTCTGCATGTTACAGGATGTCTAACGTAAACAGCTAACATTCTGCATGTTACAGGATGTCTAACGTAAACAGCTAACATTCTGCATGTTACAGGATGTCTAACGTAAACAGCTGACATTCTGCATGTTACAGGATCTCTAACGTAAACAGCTAACATTCTGCATGTTACAGGATCTCTAACGTAAACAGCTGACATTCTGCATGTTACAGGATCTCTAACGTAAACAGCTAACATTCTGCATGTTACAGGATCTCTAACGTAAACAGCTGACATTCTGCATGTTACAGGATGTCTAACGTAAACAGTTAACATTCTGCATGTTACAGGATCTCTAACGTAAACAGCTAACATTCTGCATGTTACAGGATCTCTAACGTAAACAGCTAACATTCTGCATGTTACAGGATCTCTAACGTAAACAGCTAACATTCTGCATGTTACAGGATCTCTAACGTAAACAGCTAACATTCTGCGTGTTACAGGATCTCTAACGTAAACAGCTAACATTCTGCATGTTACAGGATCTCTAACGTAAACAGCTAGCATTCTGCGTGTTGCAGGATGTCTAACGTAAACAGCTGAAATTCTGCATGTTACAGGATCTCTAACGTAAACAGCTAGCATTCTGCGTGTTACAGGATGTCTAACGTAAACAGCTGAAATTCTGCATGTTACAGGATGTCTAACGTAAACAGCTAACATTCTGCATGTTACAGGATCTCTAACGGAAATAGCTAACATTTTGCATGTCACAGGATCTTGGAGGTAAACAGCTAACATTCTGCATGTTACAGGATCTTGGAGGTAAACAGCTAACATTCTGCATGTCACAGGATCTAAATGAAGAAGATAGCAGAGGGCAGAAGATCACTCTAGAAGAAGATGGGGAAATTCTCACAGGCAAAAGAGCAGCCAACGCATTTGTAAGCTCATATGCTAAAGAAAGTGATCTTGAGATACAACCACAAGCCCAAAAAGAGTCAAGACAAGAACAGAAAGACAGAGCAGAAAGCAACACCACCCATCCTGCTATGACAAAAGAACTCACGCTGGAGGAACTGAGAACAGCCATCCAAAAGTTGAAGAAGAAAAAATCGCCGGGCCCCGACGGCATTACAAATGAAATGCTTCAACACCTGGGGAACACTGCCATGAAGAAACTCCTGGACATTTTCAACCTCAGCTGGCGCACAGGAGAGGTACCACAATGCTGGAGAGACACACAAATGATCCCCATCCTGAAGAAGGGCAAGAACAAAAACAAAGTCCGAAGCTACCGCCCTATCAGTCTCACTAGCTGCATCTGTAAGACCATTGAGCGCATCATCAATCAGCGCCTGCAGTGGTACCTTGAGACAAACAGCATCATTGTCCCAGAACAAGCAGGATTCCGGAGGTACAGGAGCACCGAGGATCAGACTACCCATCTTGCCCAGGTGATCGAAGATGCCTTCCAAGGTCAAAGGGTTGTCCTGTCAGCCTTCATTGATCTACAGAGGGCCTTCGACAAAGTTTGGAAGGATGGCCTCCTGGTCAAACTGCTCCGAAGTGGCATACACGGGAACATGTACCAATGGACGAAGTCCTATCTCCACAACCGACGAGCAAGAGTTGTTGTGGATGGGTACAAAGGCCGAAGAGTGCTACTGAGACACGGAGTACCACAGGGAGGAGTCTTGTCTCCGACGCTCTTCATCCTCTTCATCAACGACCTGACTGCAGAGCTCCCAAAGGGTGTCCATGCCGCCCTGTACGCCGATGATCTGGTACTTTGGAGCACTGAAGAGCATGCTACGACCGCTACCTACCGAATGCAGCTCGCCCTGGACGGACTCGCAGATTGGGCCAACACCTGGTGTATTACCATCAACAAAGACAAGTCTGCGGCCACCCTGTTCTCCCTCTCCACCAAAGCCAAGATGCATAGACTGACTCTCGGAGGCACTCCACTGCGGTTTGAAGACCAACAAACATACCTGGGAGTAACTTTCGACAAAAGGCTCACATGGAATGCACATATTCAGACAGCAGAAGCAAAAGCCCGGAGAAAGCTCAACATCATGCGGAAGCTGGCTGGAACACAATGGGGGGCAAACGAAAACATCTTGAAGACTGTGTACCAAGGCACCGTACGTCCACACCTCGAGTACGGCTCCAGCTCCTGGATGACGGCAGCACAGACCCACCACCAAAAGCTTGACAGGGTCCAGAACCAAGCACTGCGCATCATCACTGGTGCAATGAGATCAACACCCATTCAAAAGATGGAGGTGACTACGGGCATCCCTCCACTGAGCAAAAGAAGAGAGAAGAAAACCCTG
This sequence comes from Monoplex corrugatus, assembly GCA_030674185.1. Classification (NCBI taxonomy): domain Eukaryota; kingdom Metazoa; phylum Mollusca; class Gastropoda; order Littorinimorpha; family Ranellidae; genus Monoplex; species Monoplex corrugatus. The sequence goes on from JAPXFY010000016.1 coordinate 41,313,929, forward strand.
ACCCACCTCACCAAAGTCCAGGCCTCAAAAGAACATCCTATGAACAAAAGAATCCAAGAAGCGACATCTGGGAGACTGAAGAGATCCAGTTTCGTCAGAGAATCAAAAGCTGTGCAAAGAAAACACAAAGACTCCCTACCAACCAAGGTGGAACCACTCGACACCACCAGTGAACCACCACCTTGGGAGAGAAGACAGGAGCGCATTACCATCTGCACCTCAGTCCCCTACCTCGGCCACAAGGATGAACACAGTGATGTCAGCAAGAGGTCCTTGACACTGGCCATGATGGAGGAAAGGTACCCAAAGCAGCGTGGATACATGCCTTCACAGACGGGTCTGCCACGGACGCTACCAAAAGAGGCGGAGCTGGCGTGAACATCCAACTCCCCGATGGACGGCAGTTGACGAAGGCAGCACCTACGGGAATGCACTGAGCAACTACCGAGCGGAAGTGGAGGCCCTGACTCTTGCTGCCGACACCATCAAGCAGATCACAGACGAACTAACACCCGTCGTCTTTCTGACTGATGCCAGATCTGTTCTTGAAGCCCTGCAGAACAACAAACAGCCCCGTCTGCAGGAAGCTCTACAAGACATCAAGAGCCCAAGAACAGTACTGTAGTGAGTGCCAGCACACTGCGGCATTGCTGGCAATGATGCAGCAGATAGAGCAGCAAAGGAGGGTGCCAGCCAAGAGCAGGAAGACAACCCTGTGACTTTTGCAGAGATGACCACCATCATCAGGTCCCTGCACAACCAGCCACAGGCGGAGGACAGTTACCACCAGCTGTCCAGGCAACAGCAAGTCACCATATTCCGCCTACGAACTGGACATAACCGCTTAAATCACCACATGTCCAGAAAGCTCCGCCTTGCACCCTCTCCACTCTGCTCCTGTGGACTGGCAGAGCAGACAGCCGAGCACATATTACAGGACTGCCGTGGTCTACGGAAGCTGAGGGACGAGATCTGGCCAGAGCCTGCCGGACTCCTGGAGAAGCTGCATGGCTGTGTGGAGGCGTTGCAGAAGACTGCCGATTTCGTCATGAGATCTGGTCTCCACGTTTGACGGCGTTAGACAACAAGAAGAAGAAGACAGGATCTTGGAGGTAAACAGCTAACATTCTGCATGTTACAGGATGTCTAACGTAAACAGCTGACATTCTGCATGTCACAGGATCTTGGAGGTAAACAGCTAACATTCTGCATGTTACAAGATCTCTAACGTAAACAGCTGATATTCTGCATGTCACAGGATCTTGGAGGTAAACAGCTAACATTCTGCATGCTACAAGATCTCTAACGTAAACAGCTGACATTCTGCATGTCACAGGATCTTGGAGGTAAACAGCTAACATTCTGCATGCTACAAGATCTCTAACGTAAACAGCTGACATTCTGCATGTCACAGGATCTTGGAGGTAAACAGCTAACATTCTGCATGCTACAAGATCTCTAACGTAAACAGCTGACATTCTGCATGTTACAAGATCTCTAACGTAAACAGCTGATATTCTGCATGTTACAGGATCTCTAACGTAAACAGCTAACATTCTGCATGTTACAGGATGTCTAACGTAAACAGCTGACATTCTGCATGTTACAGGATCTCTAACGTAAACAGCTAGCATTCTGCATGTTACAGGATGTCTAACGTAAACAGCTGATATTCTGCATGTTACAGGATGTCTAACGTAAACAGCTGATATTCTGCATGTTACAGGATCTCTAACGTAAACAGCTGATATTCTGCATGTTACAGGATCTCTAACGTAAACAGCTAACATTCTGCATGTTACAGGATGTCTAACGTAAACAGCTGACATTCTGCATGTCACAGGATCTTGGAGGTAAACAGCTAACATTCTGCATGCTACAAGATCTCTAACGTAAACAGCTGACATATTCTGCATGCTACAAGATCTCTAACGTAAACAGCTGACATATTCTGCATGCTACAAGATCTCTAACGTAAACAGCTGATATTCTGCATGTCACAGGATCCATAACGTTAACAGTTGATATTCTACAAGTTACAGGATCTCTAACGTAAATAGCTGATATTCCGCATGCACATACACACGAAAGCGTTTAGACAATGATCAGTGTACTCACATGTTGACCTAGGGGATCAGAAAAATCTCCACCCTTTATCCTCCAGGCAGTGGTATCTAAATGGATCGAACCCAGGACTTCGCCCACTTGACTATCGCGCACACGCGAGAGAGAGAGAGAGAGAGAGAGAGAGAGAGAGAGAGAGAGAGAGAGAGAGAGAGAGAGAGAGAGAGAGAGAGAGAGAGAGAGAGAAAGAGAGAGAGAAAGAGAGAGAGAGAGAGAGAGAGAGAGAGAGAGAGAGAGAGAGAGAGAGAGAAAACTGAAACTGAAACTGAATCTGAAAATGGTTTATTGCCATTGACATTTTTGTCCTTGTGGCAAGGAGCATAAAACAAAGTCATTAAATTTTACGGAGATGTTTTCTCGAAATATAGATTTATAAATATAGTACTTTTCACTGCTATTTGCTGATGATGTGGTGCTTTTGTCAGACACTGTCATCATCATCATCAGGTGCCCTGCCGCATGGCGTTGGCGATCATGGACTTCCATCTGCCTCTATCTCTCGTTGCCCCTAGCATCTCCTCCACCCTCCCCGTCCCCAGCCACTGTCATAGGGTTACAAAATCAACCAAATGCTTTAAAACATGAAATCTGATAGGTTGTTACTGTCTGTGAACCTAGAAAAGACGAATGTGATGATTTTCCGTATGGGAGGACATCTTTCGGCTCGGGAAAAATGGTTTTATGGTGACTCTGAAGTTAAAGTAACAAACTCATATAAATATCTAGGTATTATTTTTACAACAAAACTGAGTCTTCAAAACGCATGGATGGAAAGCAGCAAAAAAGGGAAAAGAGGAACGATGGAAATTTTAAGATCTTTAAGAAAATTGAATTGCACTGACCTCGAATTTTTAGAAACTTTTCGACTCGCAGATTGAACCAATCTTAACGTATGGCTCAGAAATATGGGTTTTTTCGAGCAATCATAAAATGGAAAAGGTACATACATTTGCCACCAAAAGCTTCCTTTCTGTACCATTGCATTCATCTAATAAAATGTTGTATGGAGAAACTGGCCGTTATCCTTTGTTTTTGAATACTCAAATCTCAATGTCAAGATTGTGCAATGCAGGCATATGCGATGTTGCTGAATCAGTTAGATTTGGGTAAACAAAACTGGGCATATTTCGTTAAGAAAATGTTAACCACACATGGATTTGGTATTGTGTGGATGTGCCAGGGAGTTGGTTATAAACAAGGATTTATTTCAGAATTTAGGGATAGACTAGTTGATTCGTACAAACAAAACTGGCACGCTCAAAATGGAAGAATCTGAGAAATCACGATTGGTTCCTTTCTTAAAAGTATATTTCAAACCGAAAATATATAAAGGTTAACAAAATAAATGGCACAGAAGCAATCTTGCTCGTTTAGTCTAAGAGCCCTAGGCTAAATGCATAAGATAGATGGTTTTTACTCAAATTCATCGGCACACTTATTTGTCCCATGTGATGAGAGGCAGAAGATGAAATGCATTTTTGTTTGTTTGCTAGCGTATGAAAGATACGACAAAAGCATAACTTGATGAGGAACGAGTCAAAGGGTCATTACCAGAATACTCATGACGAGAAGAGAGAGAGAAGAGAAGAGAAGAGAAGAAGAGAGAGAAGAGAGGAAGAAGAAGAAGAGAGAGAGAAGAGAGAAGAAGAGAAAAGAAGAAGAAGAGAAGAAGAAGCAAGAAAAACTGATACACGATATATTTCAATAGATGAACAAATCAGATAGAAGAGTCAGTAAGAAGATGAAAAGAAGAAAGAAGAAAAGGAAGAAAAGAAGAAGAAGAAGAAGAGAAAGAAAGAACGAAGAAGAGAGAAGAAGAAGAAAGAAGAAGAAGAAAAGAGAAGAGAGAGAAGAAGAAGAAGAAGAAGAAAGAAGAAGAAGAAGAAGAAGAAGAATGAGAAGAAAAGAAGAAGAAGAAGAAGAAGAAGAAGAAGAAAAGCGAAGAAGAAGAAGAAGAAGAAGAAGAAGAAGAAGAAGAAGAAGAAGAAGAAGAAGAAGAAGAAGAAGAAGAAGAAGAAGAAAAGAAGAAGAAGAAAAGAAGAAAGAAGAAGAAGAAGAAGAAGACAAGAACAAGAAGAACAAGAAGAGAAGAAGAAGAAGAAGAAAAGAAGAGAAGAAGAAGAAAAGAAGAAGAAGAAGAAAAAGAAGAAAAAGAAAAGAAGAAGAAGAAAAAAGAAGAAGAACAAAAATATACAACAAAAAAAGAGAGGAGAGAGAGAGGAGGTGGGAGCGAGAGAGATAGACAGACAGAAGAAAGACAGACAGACAGACAGAGGACAGAGAGAGTGGATGGGGGGAAAACCGTAGGAAAAGCTTAAGAAATCATTATGATCCAAGCGGTGTGATTGCTAACACGTCTTATTCATCTTGTTCAGTCTCCCCAGAAACAAACGCCCCTTCAAACAGCAATCATATCAGGAACGAGAAGAGCTGTGTGACACTGACATGTAATTGTCACTGGCTGTACTAAAGGGTCGTGGTGGTTCTGGACACATTCACAGCAAGGGACATGACTCAACATCACTCGTTCATCTTGGCTCTTTCTTGTTTCCGTCCAGATCCAGAGCAAGGCAAGCTCACCCACCCCAATATCACCACAACACTACTCTTTCCCCCAAAGATCATGCTCTCTAGGTCGTAGAATATAAAAAAGTATCCTCTCCTTCCCCAAATACCCCCTTTCTCATATGTTCATTTTCCAACAAATGTCACGTCATTGTCACACTCGTATGCACAGATTATATTATACACATTTATATGCACACAATGTTTCTTTTTCTTATCTGTCATCATCGTTAGTGAGGCATCATTCGTTGATTTTTTTTTTTTTACACCATCCTTGTGTCAAATGTAAATAATTTTATTATGATATCATCATCGTTATTTGCTGAAAAAGACGACATAATATAATGATAATGAGCTGTTCTATATTAAACAAGTAGCCATCAGACAATAAAACCATCAAGGAACCAAAGTGTCGATCGTTATTTTCAATGTGATTACAAATTGGCGTGCTGAATCAACATGTTGAAATTGACTATGGTTAAAATGTTGTAGTTATAGGATACTCGATTTGTTTGGTCTGGGATCTTGGTGTCCTGGCACCAAGGATCTCCATGATCATCGCCCAGGTCTGTGCTCCTGAGAGGTCACTCACGTGCCGCTGCAAAGCAGCAAAACTGAGCACTGGGGACAACAGTTGTACAGGAACTGTGCCAAGGACTGCCACTCACGAATCGGCTGGTTCGGTACAACCGACACTGGTCCACATCCAACTGAGTCCTCAACTGGATGCATCCAATGTCTTATCAGACAGACGAAGCCATCATCATTGGTTTGTTTGTGTGTTTGTGTGTTTGTTTGTTTGTTTGCATGTTCTATTCTTCCGGATTATATTTCATGGTGACATGAAATATTCCCAGTCCTTTTTTTTAACATTACAACGCTTCATTCAGATATCAGATGGTGGTGTGGTTATTCCCATACATATTACTGCGTTGAGATGTTCGCTAAATATAACACACGTGTGGTGTGTGTGTGTGTGTGTGTGTGTGTGTGTGTGTGTGTGTGTGTGTGTGTGTGTGTGTGTGTGTGTGTGTTTTGTGTGTGTGTGTCTGTGTCTGTGTCTGTGCATGTGTGTGCGTGCGTGCGTGCATGTGTGTATGCATATGTATGTGTGCGTAACAACACATTAATAATGACTTCAATTTATAAAGGGTCTTACCTATGGATCTAGGCACTTATAAAAACCCATTCTCTCACATATGCTTACAGTCACAGACTTATTCTCCATCATACAATGAACACAGGAACAGGCTACAAAACATTAGAAAGAATCTAGACATGGAAAATATTGTCTGAAAAGATATTTTTGAGGTGGGATCTAAAGATGAAACAGAAGTAGAATGATATTATTTGGAAGGGAATTCTAGAGATGGGAGCCATACAAAAAAGAAGGAATGGATGCCATGATAATTCTTTATGTTTGGAGCGGTTTTGCTGAAAAAGTCGTGAGTCAGCTGAAGAACGTTGATAGCGAGTGGGAGTGTGCAGAGTTAACAAGTCAGAGAGATAGGCAGGGGCATTGTCAGTGACAATATTGTATCAGATACATGCTATCTTCTACTTAAACTATTTCAGAAGTACGGAGCCAATGCAGTTTCATGTGTGTGTTGATTTTTCAAAAGTTGTATGCTTTGAAACAACAAAACTATGAGGTCAGGGTAAAAAAAGCAAAATTCATACACATTATTAGTTCTTTCATAAGCCTTTGTTGGACAAATGTTCATTGCTGTTTTTATAGTTACTCACAAACTACGAGCAGGATTATCTACAGACATCCTTAAGAGAAATCGTTTTGGCTTTTTTACCCATTTTCTGTTTTGTCAAGCAATAAAAAATGTGAGCATCTGTCGTCTGAAATACAATTTTGCTATCACTGTTAAAATATGTTTGCATGTTTTCACACTGAACGATTATTCCATTTTGAATACTGTCACGTTTTAATCTTAATAAAAAGAAATGTCAGTGCAGTTGTGAATGGAAAACGACGCTTGAGAATAAAGCGACGTTTGTGACAGCACCGTCCTTTCTAAAACGAGTTTTTATAATAATAATATAATATATTTTATTTATATAGCGCAAAATCTTGATAAAATCAAATCTAAGCGCTGAGCGTATACATGCATACATACCTACATACATATGAGCGTATACATGCATACATACATGCTTACATACTTACATACATAAATCTAAGCTGAGCGTATACATACATACATACATACATACATACGTACGCACATGCATACATAATAATTACAATATTTATATAGCGCAAATCTCGAAAAAATCAAATCCAAGCGCCGAAAAGACACACACGCACACACGCACGCACGCACACACACGCACACACACACACACACACACACACACACACACACACACACACACACACACACACACACACACACACATGCATGGCCACAAATGGGGAGAAAAGAATAAAAGCAATAAAAGCAAGAATAAAACCAATGGAAAACCACAGAGAGAATGGTTACGTCTAATCCGAACATTTCATCTTTTATGACGAGACAAGTGTGTAAACATGTGTCTGTTTGTCAATGGTTTGTTTGTTTGTCTGTTTGTTTGGTGCTTGTTTTGTTTGTTTCTCTGTTTGTAAATGGTTTGTTTGCTTGCCTGTTTGTTTGGTGCTTGTTTTGTTTGTTTCTCAGTTTGTCAATGGTTTGTTTGTTTGTCTGTTTGTTTGGTGCTTGTTTTGTTTGTTTCTCTGTTTGTTTGGTGCTTGTTTTGTTTGTTTCTCTGTTTGTTTGGTGCTTGTTTTGTTTGTTTCTCAGTTTGTCAATGGTTTGTTTGTTTCTCTGTTTGTTTGGTGCTTGTTTTGTTTGTTTCTCTGTTTGTTTGGTGCTTGTTTTGTTTGTTTCTCTGTTTGTTTGGTGCTTGTTTTGTATGTTTCTCTGTTTGTCAATGGTTTGTTTGTTTGTCTGTTTGTTTGGTGCTTGTTTTGTTTGTTTCTCTGTTTGTCAATGGTTGGTTTGTTTGTTTGTCTGTTTGTTTGGTGCTTGTTTTGTTTGTTTCTCTGTTTGTTTGGTGCTTGTTTTGTTTGTTTCTCTGTTTGTCAATGGTTTGTTTGTTTGTTTGTCTGTTTGTTTGGTGCTTGTTTTGTATGTTTCTCTGTTTGTTTGGTGCTTGTTTTGTTTGTTTCTCTGTTTGTCAATGGTTTGTTTGTTTGTCTGTTTGTTTGGTGCTTGTTTTTTTTGTTTCTCTGTTTGTTTGGTGCTTGTTTTGTATGTTTCTCTGTTTGTCAATGGTTTGTTTGCTTGCCTGTTTGTTTGGTGCTTGTTTTGTTTGTTTCTCTGTTTGTCAATGGTTTGTTTGCTTGCCTGTTTGTTTGGTGCTTGTTTTGTTTGTTTTTTGTTTGTCAATGGATTGTTTGCTTGCTGTTTGTTTGGTGCTTGTTTTGTTTGTTTGTCTGTTTGTTTGGTGCTTGTTTTGTATGTTTCTCTGTTTGTCAATGGTTTGTTTGCTTGCTTGTTTGTTTGGTGCTTGTTTTGTTTGTTTCTCTGTTTGTCAATGGTTTGTTTGCTTGCCTGTTTGTTCGGTGCTTGTTTTGTTTGTTTCTTTCTTTGTTTTAACATTTCCATTTTCTCGCATGCTGGTGTAATTTTTCTTTTGCGTACACTACGTAGGCGGCACTTTGCCACGCAGTCTGCATACACTGCTTTTTGAGGGCAAGCTTGCTGGGTGTTTTCATGTTTCCACAAGCCATCAGACAATGACATGACTTGAGTATCTTTCACATGCATATTTGATGTTCTACATGTTTATATTGGCAGGTCAGCGTACCTTTGATCTGGTACATCGGAAAAACCTCCACCATTCACCTACCAGGCAGGAAGTACACAGGCAGGATCGAACACAGATCTTCAGGTTGGAAGTGTGAAGTCTTACCCATTTTGACTATCGCACCCGTCAATAATTCTTCCAAATGAATTGTAGCAAAACAGTTATATACTTTTCTCTGTGACTTTTATAAGTCTTCAAGTAAAGAAAGTATTCCTCCTCACAGGCAGACAGACAGACAGATAGACAGACACAGACACACACCCACATACACACACGCGCGCACTCACACGCACACACACACACAATACACACACACACACAACACTAATAAGAACAAACAAACAAACCAACCAAATCAAAACAACAAGGAAGTTAGGAGGGTGCAAAAAGAAGCAGGAAGAGTAAAAAGTCCAGAAAGATCTATCCATCCATAACCTTAATCTAATGAACAAAATCGCCTGGAGAGAGAGAAAGAGAGAGAGAGAGAGAAAGAGAGAGAGACAGACAGACAGACGGACAGACAGAGACAGACAGACAGACACAGACAGGCACAGACAAGACAGACACAGACAAACAGACAGACAGAGGCAGAGACAGACAATCAGACACACCTACAGACGTAAGCATTTTCTCACTTCACATCATACAAAACAGGATTATCTTAATCCCAAATAAATTTGCAAAAGAGAGAGAGAGACAGCGAGGAGAGAGAGAGACAGCGAGAGAGACAGAAAGAGAGTAACATCAGACTTCAGATGGTTTACAGATGTAAGCATTTGCTCACGTCACTTCAGACATACAAAACAGGATTATTCTAACTCAAAATGAATATGCCAAGATACACAGCTTTTACGGTCACACACAGCACATGATTCAATAGAGGAAAAATATGTTGTAGATATTGAGCAGCTTTTTGAGAAGATACTACGCTATCTCACTCCATTTTCCTTCTCTACTCCCTCTTCTGACGTATGTCGCATATCTTCTGTCTATCTCTCTCTCTCTGAGTTGGACTTTCCGCCATCAGCCCCTGCCTCAAAAGCAGCACAATGAAAGGATGAGCCATGATGAGTGAGACTGAGTGAGAGAGGGGGGAGGTGTGAGAGAGAGATAGAGAGAGAGGGAGGAGGGAGGGAGAGAGAGAGAGACTGCGAATGCGAACTGTTTTATTGTGTTAGGCTTTTAACCCATTCACAAGGGTACATGGGGATAGGATGATTACAGTGAAGGTAGGCTTCGCGACATGGTAACCAGATCACGGCATTACGATATTATACAATTCATGTACATTATCACTGACTTTTTACAGTCCATCGGACATGAATGATAGAAATAATTTATGGCAGGGATAATGAATTTTCTCAACTGTCATACATCACGTAATGTCACTGCCACTTTCATGATGGATCCAGACATGTCCCTTTGTCGACAGGGTCTGTACCGAGGTTCATAAGAGAGAGAGAGAGAGAGAGAGAGAGAGAGAGAGGAGAGAGGAGAGAGAGAGAGAGACAGAGACAGACAGACAGACAGAGAAAGACAGACCGACATACATACATACATACATACAAACGACATTACATACATACATACATACACACATCATACATACATACATACATACGTACGTACGTACGTACTTACGCACATACATTACATACATACATACATGCATACATACGTACGTATGTGCAAGCGTACGCACATACATCTATACATACAAACATACATACATACATACATACATACATACATACAGTACATACAAACATACATACATACATACATGTACATACATACAACATACATAAACATACAGTACAAACAAACATATACATACATACAGTACATACATACATAACATACATACAAAACATCTGTACATACAAACATAATACATACATACATGTACATACATAATACATACATACATACAGACAGACAGACAGACAGATATACAGACAGACAGGGGAAATATAGAAACAGAGAGGGAGACGCCAAAAAACGTATTAAAAACAACAACAACAAAAAACAAAAACAAAAAAAACCGCTGCGGTCGTAGCAAAAGAAACACGTAGTGTTATTGACAGTCTTTTATAAACGTTCCGATTTTTTTTTTCGGATGCACGGATGGACGTTGTTCTGTCCATATCGTAAGGGCCGTGCGTTGCAAAACAGTTTGCATACTCCATCCCTGGTGTTTTTGTGTTTCCACAAGCCAATGGACACTGACACGACTTATAAGAGCTGTTTAATGTGTATACAACATATCTTCCGTGCATATGCACACAACGGATTTAGGCACTTACAGGTCAGTCAGACAGACAGACAGACAGACAGACAGACAGAGACAATGGACACTGACACAACTTTTATGAGTTCGTTATGGTGTATACAAAAGATCCATTTCTGTCTGCCTGTCTGTCTGTCTATCAGTATACAGGTTTGTGTGCATTTGCATGTAGGACATCTTGTATACAGACGGACAGATAGACAGGGAAAGATATAAATACAGACATGGAGACGCCAGGAAATGTAGCACAAAAAGAAGACACACTGCTTCTCTGTCTATCTATCTGTCTGTCTGTCTGTATCTCTCTCTCTCTCTACTGTCTCTGCCTGTCTGTTTGTCTGTTAACATATATAGGCCATTTTATACGGAAAGGGGAATTACAGCACCTGGTCACAACAGGAAAGCTGGATGGAAAGAGAATACCAGGTAGACCAAGGGAGAAAATATTGGACGGACTTGCAGGGTGACTGAAGACAGAGAGAGTGGGAGATGCACTTGCAGCGACAGGGAATAGATTCGTGTGGAAGGCCATGATCGCCAACGCCTTGCGGCAGGGCACATGGTGATGATGATGATGAAGACGGTGCTGCTGCTGCTGCTGATAATGATGATGATGATGACACGCCACTGGACACTGACACGATCTATAAGAGATCTTTGACATGTATTCAAGATGTCCTACATTGCATATGCACATGAACGGATCTAGGCATCAGACACTTACAGCTCTGCACACATGTTGACCTGGGAGATCAGAAAAAAATAATCTCCAGATCCACCCTTTGCCCACCAGGCGGGAGGTACTCAGGATCGAACCCCAGATCTTCCCACTGGAAGCCTGACGTCTTACCCACGTGCCCAACACGCTCGTCAATTGACGGTAAGGTCGCTAGCTCGTCTTCATCATCGTGTTTACTCCGGGCAGGAGTCATTGCCCCTTTCAAACAGCCATCATGTCAGGGATGAAGAGAGGTGTGCGCCATGCCATTCACGTGTGATTGTTACTGGCCTGGGCTTGAAATATCGTGACGGATCAGAAAACGTTAACAACAAGGGACATATTACTCAATAACCGTTGAGCAGCAGAGCTGTTTCCTCTGTCCGTCATGATCGTAACAGAACGAGGCAACCCACTCCACTCCCCACCCATCACACCCCACCCCCCTCCGCTAGAATCCTTATTTTTCATCCTCCATTTTCATCCAAGTCGTAACACAGCAAGGCAACTCCCTTCCCCCACCACCTCCTCAACCTTTGTCCATGTCTGTGACACCCTGCCCTCTTCCATTCAGGTTAATATGACAGAACAAAGCAACCTCCCCCACCCTATGTACCAAGTTTTTACCCTAACCTCCCGATCCATTTTTTCCCACTGGGATCATGTCACTGCTGCAGTCATGTTTGTTGATGATCTCTTTGCATAGCATTCGTTTCCTGATAATGTTCATTGCTCTTCGTATGCATCATCGTTAGTGCAACACAATTCTTGTTGTTGTTGTTTTTAATGTCGTGCTTCTTTCAAACGTAAACTTTCTTTAGGACAATTATCACGATCGTTGTTTGATGATGACGATAACAGCGTAATAATCTAACAATAATAAGCAACGACCCTCTTAACATGAAGCTATCGTGTATTTAATCTGTTAGGGAGCAAGGTGCTGATGATTATCGTTTATTGTGATGATAAGTCGATGAAGTGAATGGACACATTACATTTGGTTCAGTTGAAACAGGGTTTGGTGTTTTTGTCCACTACAATCAAGGAGCTCAATTTACCACATGTTCATACGCACAAAGCACGCACATACAGCAACACACACACACACACACACACACACACACACACACACACACACACACACACACACACACACACACACACACACACCACACGCACACACACACACAATCTCTCTCTTTCTCTCTCTCTCTCTCTCTCTTCTCTCTCCACGTTAATTCACCACACTTAAAAACTTTTAACATCTTATGACTTGAGGGAAGGAATATTACTATCCTGTAATAACAATTGACCCGATTTCAATGTTAATATCTTTAACAAACAGCACATTGAGCCGTGGATTCAAGCCCAGATGGCGGTTCCGTCCCGTCCCGCAACAATACTTGACCGTCCCATTTTAATGTTCTAATCATTCTGCTGGTGTCAGCTTAGCGTTTCATAGGTCATGCGGGCTGCTTAGTTCTTGTCATAGAGCTGTGGACTCAAGATCTGATATCTCAGTTCAATCCCAGTCCGCACGCAACATTAAAAACTGGCCAGTTCGCTGCCCGACTTAATGTTTCCATCATTCTAGTGATGGCAGTGTTTATCATAGTTCTTGTCCCCCCCCCTCTCCCTCCTCATTTCGAGGCCTTGCCAGCGTGTAGGGTTTTGCACAGGCTCAGGCAGTCTGCCAGCTAATTGCTGACAAATTTGACTGGAAGGTCCATGGAAGTATCCGAGTGCAATAAGTCCCCCTTGTACAATTCAAAACTCCACAGGTCCTGTTTGCCCTCTCCCACCCCTGTAATTCTACGCTTTGCCAGCGGAAAGGATTTTGCGTAGGTTTTAGGAATCTGCCATATAAAGATGGTGACGGGTGGAGCACATATGGAATTGTCCACGTGCAATGAACCCCACTTGCAGAAACTGCCATTTCCATTGTTTCTTCTTCTCTTCATGGGATTTCCTTTCTTGTTGTTGTTGTTGCTGCTGCTGCTGCTGTTGTTGTTGTTGTTGTTGTTGTTATTGTTGTTAAT
>JAPXFY010000016.1:41332465-41339965 GCA_030674185.1 Monoplex corrugatus
CAGAGACAGAGAGACAGAGACAGAGACAGAGAGAGAGAAGACAATGACAATGACAATGACAATGACAATGAACCTTTATTTTTCCAACGGTAAAAGTTATTGGCTAGAAGCCATTTTTTCAAACTTGCCGTTGGTATTCTATACACATGACATTTGTTTACAGCAACAAGTACAGCTCAAGGAAAGATACATGTTAAGTACTAGAATTAAGATAACATTACAATGACATCAAGGAACATACACAGTCAGCACTTAAAAATAGATAGACAGACAGATAGATAGATAGATAGACAGATAGATAAATAGACAGATAGATAGATAGATAGACAAATAGATAGATAGTGTAGATAGGTAGACAGATGAGCAAGTAGATAGATTAATGAATAAGTAAATAAATAGATAAAGATAATGTTAATAACATCAATGATGATGCTGATGCTGACAATGATTATGATGATGACGATGTTAATGATGATAATAATAATGATAATAATAATAAGAAGAATGATGATGATGATAGTGATAATGAAAATAATAATAATAATAAACAATGGCTAACATATAGATGAGCGATAGAGACAGAGACAGACAGACAGACACAGGCACACACAGAGTGAGAGAGAGAGAGAAGAGAGACAGACAGACAGACACAGGCAAGAGAGAGAGAGAGAGAGAGAGAGACAGACAGACAGACAGACAAAGAGAGAAAGAAGACAAGAAGGCTAGATATTTGCGGAAAGTCATTGTCAAACTTGTTGACGATAATTCAAATGTATGTCTAAAACTGAAATACTAAAACTAATGTATACATATACAATTATCAATGACCTGTCCTGCAGCTCATCCCTGCTAATCCACACATGCAACATAAGCATAAAGACATAAAGACATGAAAGTGAATTGCATTATTGAAATCTAAGCAAATGAAATACGACAGAATTGTAAAAACATATATCACACAAAAGACGGGGTGGGGGGGGGGGAGGAGAGAGAGAGAGAGACAGACAGAGAGAGAGAAAAAAAAGAGAGAGAGCAGAGAGAAAGACAAAGAGAGAAAAAGAAGAGAGAGACAGAGAGAAAGACAGAGGGGTCGAGAGAGAGAGAGAGAGAGACAGAGACAGAGAGACAGAGAGACAGAGAGAGACAGAGACATAGAGAAAGAGAGAGAAGAGAGAGAAGAGAAAAGACAAAGAGAGAAAGAGACAAAAGAGACTGAGAGAAAGACAGATGGAGAGAGAGAGAGAGAGAGAGAGAGAGAGACAGAGAGAGAGAGACAGAGAGGAGAGACAGAGACAGACAGAGAGAAAGATAGATGAACAGAGAGGCTAAACGGTGATAACGTTTCCACAGCATTCTACCGTAGGAAGAAGACTGCCCGCAACAGGCGTGAAGCTACAAAATGTAAAAAATCATTTGAGCGTCTTAAGACACTGTGCTGGCACCTCTGTCTTCAACAGACATGAACAGTGGCTCCAAAGATACGCCTAACTATGTATTGCTATATTTACTTCGCTATGTTGGGTAAAATATTAACTGGATAATGTATGAACATCACAGGAAAGAAGATCATCATCATCATCTTCATCAGGTACCGCATGGCGTTGGCGATTATGGACTTCCATCTGTCTCTATCACTTGTCCGTCTAGTATCTTTTCCCTGGGTCTATCCGGTGCTCTCTTTCCCTCCAGTTTTCCCGTTCTGACCAGGTGCTCCAATTCCCCTTTCCTCATAAAATGGCCTATAAATGTTGCCTGTCTTTTTCTAGTCTTCCTTATAAATGATCTTCTTGTGTCTGCCTCCATCAAGACTGTCTCGTTTGTTTTCTCTGCTGTCCATGGAACTCTCAACATTCTTCTTAGAAACCACATCTCGGCTGCCTCAATCTTGTTCTGGCTTTGCTTGTTGGAAAGAAGATACTGTTTAAAAAATCTACTAGAAAGGAAATGACACTGTATGTAAAAGCTGCAAGAAGAAGAAGAAGAACAACAACAACAGGTAATGTTTAGAAACTACCAGAAAAAAACAGTGCATAAATGTACTAAGGGACAACAAGGTAATGCTTGAAAACTATTCGAAGAAAACAAAAAAACAAAAACAACAAAAACAAAACAAACAAACAAAAAACCCCAGCAACTACGAAATGGGAGAAAAAGGACAAAAAGGAGATTTTTAACAGGGAACTGTTTTCAACTAGAGTTCTTTCCTGAAAGGAAATCCATACACAGTTGAAACTTGAAACTTTTTGAAAATACAAAGTTTTGTTTGGTCGTTCGCATGTTTTTCCCTCTCCATTTTCTCTATTTACAAAAGACATTTTTTGTCGTTGTTGGGTATTCGACTGTTTTCATTTGGGTTTGTACATTATTTTTTCAAACTTGATAGTTCTATCTGATTTCAACATATGTCATAAGTATTTGAGATTTCTTTTTCCTCAATCACCCATTTATGTTTGTTCACAGTATGTTTCGTGTTCAATTTCATAATTATTTTATAAATGATTTGTCTCCTTCTTTTCATGATTTCCATTTTTTAAGCTAATTTCGTGAAAATCAAACGCTGTATTTTCATAGGATAGTTGAAGTCACGACTGGGTTGTTATCAAGCGTGACGGTACAGAACTGTATAAAGAATGAAAATCGAGATTCCTTTGTGGACATTTGTATAAACGAAAGTTGATGTCATGTGTAAAGTTTGTTGAATCTGTTCTGTGGTACCTACCATTGGTGGAAACTGGGCGTGATGCAATCTGATGTTTTAACTATCAAAAACATTTGCCCTCTTTTTCATTTACTCGTGTATGTTTTATATTCAGTGTAAAATTATTGCGTTTCATAAGTATGCTGCACACCTTTTGTAAAAATTAGTGATGACTTTCTGACATTATGATGTAGTTCAGATCTTATAACGTGACAGCAAATGCGGTTTGTCAAGAATACATATGCATGATATCTTCAATACAAACACAAAATCAGTATAAAACAAATTTCATTTCTTTTATGGAATTGCGTTCACTGTAAAATACATGGTACACACAGTTTCATTTCCTTCCTTTCTTCTTTTATTCATTTATTATTAATTTTTAGGGTGGGGGGTGGGTGGGTGGGTCGTTTGTTTCTTTTCGGGTTGTTTGTTGTTTCAGTTTAGACCTGAGCGCAAAAAGCCAAATCTGGGTAAATGCATATATTTCTTTCATCATTCATGAGATTTTTGGACACGCTCTCAGATTTTGCTTATATTGATACTCAACTTCAAACGATTTTTTTCAGATATTTTTCTAACAGGAGAAGTGTGGCAGAATGGTTCAGACATTCGCCTGCCAATAACTAAACTCGTGGTTCTAGGGTTCGTTTCCCGTTCAGGCCTTGACATCTCCCTTCAGTTTGACCGGAAAATCACATTGAACATCAAGTCCTTCAGAAGCGTACGAAAAACAAAATGGACACGTATTCCTTCTTGCCTGCGCACGCTAAAGATCCCACGGCGATTGAAATTCGTAAAGCACATGGAATTCGCACGGCTGTCCTGGTATACAAATTGGGAGAGATAGCTACATTTCCCAGGTCCCTCACTTTCAAGGCCAGTTAAGACTTCTTGCCTTTTTTACAGTCTTGGTAAAAACAAACTGGGTGGCGCCGCATTACGGCAGCGTGCTCTCAAAAGAAGAGCAGCCCAACTACCACATGGTAAATCCTTTGTGACAAAAAGAAATGAACATGAATATAAATAAAAGAAATTTCATTGGTCTGATCTCTAGCTTTACAAGATACAATACATCAGAATTATTGCCTATGTGGCTCTTGTTTTTATTGACCATAATGTGGCTCTTTGACCTAATGTGTTTTGTCGAGAGGACAATCGAGCAAAATATGAAAAACATTAAAAAACATTCCAAAGATAGTGTCATACTCCTGAGTACAAAAAAGAAAGAAAGGAAGAAAGAAAAAAAAGGACGAAGGAAAGAAAGAAGAAGAGAAAAAAAGAAAGAAAACATCAACTGAACAAATAAACAAAGACAACAAGCAAACCCAAACAAAAAGAAAAAAAAATAAATAAAAGGAAAGAAAGGAGAAAAGATAGGAACGAATCTGACTCTGATTATGACTTACTTGGACAGACACCTCAGAACAGCAAACAAACAAACAAACAAACAAACAAACAAAAAGCAAAAAGAAACCCAAACCACCAAACAAACAACCTTATACGCACACGCATGCACACACACAGAAGAGAGAGAGAGAGAGAGAGAGAGAGAGAGAGAGAGAGAGAGAGGAGAGACAGACAGACAGAGAGAAAGAGAGAGAGATAGAGACAAGAGAGAGAAAGGAGAGAGAGATAGGGAGAGAGAGAAAAGAGACAAAAGAGAGAGAAAGAGAGAGAGAGAGAGAGAGAGAGCAAACAAAAAAACAAACTTAAAAAACATACGAAAACAAGGATCAAACACAATGAGCAACAAACCCTCAGGAAGAAGAAAAAAAAAAACTATGCACAGAAAATAGTGGAGAGAGAAAGAGACAGGAACACAACCGCACACAAACAACACAAAACAAACAAACGTCGCCTTTGAGGCAAGCAATTACTCAGGAAAATGAATGCCGTTCTCCATGCATACCCACCCCTAAATCTTACCTCGTCTTTCTCTCTCTCTCTCACACACAAGCGGAAAAACACATTTGCCACCCACATGTGCATTCGCCTGTCTTCATTTATCGATTCTTCCTTTTTTTACTATTAAAACAAACAAATAAATGAACAAACAAACAACAAACATGAAAAAAAAACAAAAAACGAGCAAACACATATATTCAAAAAACCAAAACGAACAAAAACCGTGTTTGAAACACCCCCTCCCACTCTCAATAAAAATTTATCGGGTTTTTTCAACACAATAACGGTCATTACCCATCGCCTGCCCCCCCCCCCCTCATCTCGTCCCCCTCCCACACGCACACACATATGAAACATATTTGTATATGTATGGCATTGACACTTACGTTTGATGTCGTTCAGTTTGGACTTTCAGTTTGCTTGTTTGTTTGTTTGTTCGTTTGTTTGCTTGTTTGTTTGTTTGTTTGTTTCTCTTTCTTTCTTTCATTTTTGCCCACTTCAGAGGGCTGTTGGCCTAGTTTATAGACAAAGGGACTACAGATTTGAATTCCGTTTTCAATCCAAACCCCCGAACAAAACAGACCCGTTCACTGGCCATTTCAGTGAAGCGATCATTCTGATGATGTTCACTTATTGTTTCCTATACAACAAAATCATTTATCTCGAATCTCAGTTTTTTCTCTAGCGTATTGTTTTGGTTCGCTCAAACCTGTCCATATAGTGCAGAGGGGTTTGAGAGATCATTTATGGAACTGTTCATATGTGACTCATTACCGTTGAATCAGTTGAAAATTACAGCAGCAATCTGTTAAATCAAAGAATATTTATCATATGTCTGAACACAAACATCGGAGACTGTCTGTATGGAGATGTCTGCTCTGTCTTCGTCTGTTCATTTTTTAGATGATACGTGTGATGACATGTACGTTTGATCTTTTTTTCTTTTTTTATACTAGCACATTTCTTGTATTTTTTTTGGTCCATCCTTTCTCTTTTCCATCTTGTCTTTCTATATTTCTACCTTCACTTTTTGTTTCTTCCTCCTTTCTCTTTTCCATCTTGTCTTTTCCATTTTCTACCTTTACTTTTTGTTTCTTCCTCCTTTCTCTTTTCAGTTTTTACCTTTTTTCTTCCTCTCAAATTTTAAGATTTATTGTATTTTCTTTTTCGTTTTACCCCAAACATGCACCAGTCAGCTACGGCATACAACGCTCGCGGCACACGTCACACACTACCTCTTTGCGCAGCAGTACGTCCGCACGCACGCCAACTTTGCTGTACTCACCTACACTGAAATTGCCACTCTTTTACATTATGTGAAATCATTTTACTGGCTTTACGTTTTTTCTCTTGCGTCTTTTTCTGTTGTTTGCTTAAATTGTATGACTTTCTACTTTCAGTTGTATTGCTGTCATAATTAGCGGCATATGTGATAGCCTTTATGCTATATTTTTACCGTGGAAAATAGATTAATGTCCTTTTGTTTCTTCCTCCTTTCTCTTTTCCATCTTGTCTTTTCCATGTTTCTACCTTCACTTTTTGTTTCTTTCTCCTTTCTCTTTTCCATCTTGTCTTTTCCATGTTTCTACGTTCACTTTTTGTTTCTTCCTCCCTTTCTCTTTTCCATCTTGTCTTTTCCATGTTTCTACCTTCACTTTTTGTTTCTTTCTCCTTTCTTTTCCATCTTGTCTTTTCCATGTTTCTACCTTCTCTTTTTGTTTCTTCCTCCTTTCTCTTTTCCATCTTGTCTTTTCCATGTTTCTACCTTCACTTTTTGTTTCTTCCTCCTTTCTCTTTTCCATCTTGTCTTTTCCATGTTTCTACCTTCACTTTTTGTTTCTTCCTCCTTTCTCTTTTCATCTTGTCTTTTCCATGTTTCTACCTTCACTTTTTGTTTCTTCCTCCTTTCTCTTTTCCATCTTGTCTTTTCCATGTTTCTACCTTCACTTTTTGTTTCTTCCTCCTTCTCTCTTTTCCATCTTGTCTTTTCCATGTTTCTACCTTCTCTTTTTGTTTCTTCCTCCTTTCTCTTTCCATCTTGTCTTTTCCATATTTCTACCTTCACTTTTTGTTTCTTCCTCCTTCTTCTTTTCCATCTTGTCTTTTCCATGTTTCTACCTTCACTTTTTGTTTCTTCCTCCTTTCTCTTTTCCATCTTGTCTTTTCCATATTTCTACCTTCACTTTTTGTTTCTTCCTCCTTTCTCTTTTCCATCTTGTCTTTTCCATGTTTCTACCTTCACTTTTTGTTTCTTTCTCCTTTCTCTTTTCAGTTTTACCTTTTCTTTCTTCCTCTCAAATTTTAAGCATTTAATTTTATGTTTCTATATTTCGTTTTACGCCCACAAACATGCACACAAGCACGCGCTCGGGAGCATACATACACGCACGCGCGCACACACGCACACACACACGCACGTGCGCAGGCACGTACGCACGCACGCACGCGCAAGCTTGCATGTACACACATACACTGAAATATGCACACTCACTTTTATACATTAATGATGAAATCATTCACTTGGCTTTACGTTTTTCTCTTGCGTGGTTGTTTCTGATTGTTTGCTTTAAATTGTATGACTTTCTTACTTTCAGTTGTATTGCTGTCAGTAAATTAGCAAGGGCAGATATGTGAGTAAGCCTATATGCTAATATTTATACCGTTGGAAATAAGATTAATGTCCTTTTATTTTTTTTCTTTAATTAATGTCTTTTTTTTTTGCTTTTTTAATTTCGTTTCATTTATTTCTTTATTCAATGTTTTATCTTTTTTGTTTTCCTTTTTTTTCTTGTGTCTTCTTTGTTTCTGTTTGTTTCCCTTTCGTTTTTTGACTTTGTGTTTTTCTGTTTGTCTCTCTTTTTATGTATCTGTATATTTGTGATATATGTATTTCA
>JAPXFY010000016.1:41344965-41347465 GCA_030674185.1 Monoplex corrugatus
TGCTGGAAAAGAGAAGCAAAGCAAAGCAAGCAAACAAACAGACAAAAATGAAAGAAAGCAAGAAGGAAAAGAAAGAAAGAAAGAAAGAAAAGGAAAGAAAGAAAGAAAGAAAGAAAGAAAGAAAAGAAAGAAAAAAAATAAAGAAAAAGAAGAAAAAAGAAAGAAAGAAGAAAGAAAGAATAACGAAAGAAAGAAAGAAAAGAAGGACAGAAAGAAATCAATTCACGTTTATCGGGCCTTTTTCATATAGTTATTCAGTTTCCCTTTACAATTCAATTTCTTCCCTT
Organism: Monoplex corrugatus; assembly: GCA_030674185.1. NCBI lineage: Eukaryota > Metazoa > Mollusca > Gastropoda > Littorinimorpha > Ranellidae > Monoplex > Monoplex corrugatus. The sequence continues at coordinate 41,345,253 of JAPXFY010000016.1, forward strand.
GCGTATGTGCAGTGTCATTGTTGGTGGATATGGGCTACACTGGTACTAAGTTTCCAGTCCTTCAATCCAGTCGCTGAACATTTTTTTTATGTTACTCTTTGGAAACTAAAGCTAACTTTTCTTCTGTATGTACTAAGTTTCATGTCAATCTTTTTTTTTTTTTTTTTATTATTATTTCTTATTTCTTTTCAATGGTATGAATTTGTTTAGCTTAAAAGTCCAGTTATTTTTACACTACTTTTCTCATTCTTTTCGTGTCTGCCCACGATCATATCAGATAGTTTTACTTTTTAAAGTCTATTTAGATGTTAAGATAAATCCATTCCGATTCTAATTTATTTTCTTGTTAATGTTTCAGTTTTCCTTTCACGGCTTATGTCTAAAATAAACATGGCGTCGTTAATAAAGTGTAAAAGCGGGGCTTTGGGTTAAAAATAAAATTAAATCTCTCTCTCTGTGTCTCTCTCTGTCTCTGTCTCTCTCTCTTTCTCTTTCTCGCTCTCTGTCTTCCCCTTCCCCCTCTCCCCCCCCCCCCCCCAAACAAAAAGAAAAAATCAAGCTGGTTTCAAAAGAAAACTTTGGTCTGATTTCACGGGTAAATGTTGTTCGTGTCAGCTGACTGTTCTCTTAAACGCTGACGATTATATTTTTAAACATTATGCTGATAATGTCAATTTGTGCTAAGACGCTACGCTAACAAGGACGTTTGAATTGCTAAACGTCTGCACTAACACTGACGATAATATTGCTAAAATACTGAGCAAACACTGACAATTTCATCTTTGAAACACTGCGGTAATACTAATGATTGCAATATTAAAACATGCCTTAACAATAACAGTTGCACTGCTAAAACGTTCGGCCAAACCATTTCTTTAAGAGCAGAATATAACAAAACACACACACACACACACACACACACACACACACACACACACACACACACACACACACACACACACACACACACACTCATCACTCACACACGCACATACACACACACATTTTAGGGGTATGCAACTCCATAAATGAGACACACACGCACACACACACACACATACAACACACACACACAACACACACACACCACACACACACACCACACACACACACACACACACACACACACACACACACACACACATTTCAGACCTCCAATACTGACCAGACAATCATATGACAAGAAACAAACAAACAAACAACAAACAAACAAAACGATGAAAAAAAAGTGACCAATAACAATCGGAAACAAACAAACGATACGTTGCATCTTTCATCCCCCCCCCCCAAAAGAAACAAAACAAAACAAAACAAAACAAAACAAAACGAAAACCCAATACATAACAGACACACAAGATCGAAGAAAGACAGGAACACAGTAGCACACAATCACAAGAAAACAAACCAAGACAAAAACAGAAGCGGTCTTTGAGGCAAACAATTACTCAGGAAAATGAATGCCATTCTCCACGCATATCCATCCTGCAATCTCACCACGCCATTCCCATAGTGGCTGAAAAAACAAATTTACCACTTATTTGTGTATTGCCCTACTTTATTTTATCAATTTGTTTGTCAAAGAAAATAGATAAAGAAACAAGCAAACAATCTATCGACAAAAAACGAACAACCTACATAAACAAACACAGAGCCCATCACTCAATCAGTCAACCACTCAGCCAATCATTTAATCAATCAATAAATCAATTTATCCAACAGATAGATAAAGAAAAAAATGTTTGAACATTCCCAGCGAACATTTGGAAGATGTCAAAACTCAGTCATTTGCTTTTAAACAGGCATTACTTTTACGCGCACGCATGCATGCACGCTCTCTCTCTCTCTCTCTTCCCTCACCACACACACACACACACACACACACACACACACACACACACACACACACACACACACACACACACACACGGATTCGCCTAACGCTCACCAACACACACGCACACACGCACACACGCACACACGCACGCTCACGCACACACACACACACACACACACATGCACGCACGCACGCACGCACACACACAAGAGGCGTACGCGTTCGCACTAAATTCATTTCAATAATCATTTATTCTCAGAATGACTACTGTTGTATTGAGAAACACACACACACACACACACACACACACCACACACACACACACACACACACACACACACACAAACACACACACATGCAACACACCACACACACACAC
>JAPXFY010000016.1:41352465-41357465 GCA_030674185.1 Monoplex corrugatus
ACGGGTCAGTAAGGGAGGTCGTATTCAGAGTTTCACCAGCGTGAAGGGAGAAGATCACCCGTGTCCTGCACCAGTCGTCGCTGCTGTCCTTGTGGTCCTGGCTCTATGACGAGGTGCATGAGTCCGAGCTCGGGCAGCGTTACGAGCGTCCGAGGCAGGTGCGACCGGAGGGGCTTCTACAGCTGCGTCTTCCGGCAAAATCGGCGGTACTTCCGCGCCACGAGCCTAGGGCCCAGACGTTCTATTCGGTTCGTTTCATTGGCGCCGCCCTTCGCAGGATTCCACGTCTGCTGCAGTGACTCGTTGGGATTAGTAACCCTAGCATAGGAACATACTAAGGACCAAAATCTTCGTATAGACTAAAACTTTGCAGTGAGTGTGTGAGTTTGCTATGCTTCTATATGAATTCTGTTGTTGAAGATTTCGAATGTGTTGGTTTTGGGGTGCCACGTATAGCGAATGCTTCTAAGCGATTTCTGTTGTTTGAAGATGTGAAACGAATGTAGCTGTTGGTTTTTGTGGTGCCTCCCTTATCTATGCTAGAGTTACATATGTGATTTGTGTAAATGATGCGTCATGTTGTCTTGTTTGTCTGTAATAAAATTTGTGTAACTGTAATGTGTCCAATGATTTCTTCATTCAGCCATAAACGGGTGTGTTAGAGTTGATAGGTGTGTTTCACTGTCTTTCCCCTCTAGTTCAAGCCTTAGCGAGCTTGACACAGAGACAAACAGAAAGAGAGAGAGAGAGTAATGTGGACACAGCCTTTTTGAATGGAACGGTTCTTGAGCAGAGAGATGAAGTATTGTTCACTTTGTCTCGCTTTGGTTTTGGTTGTTTGCTTAACATTAGAAGCAAGTGTGTGTGTGTGTGGTGTGTGTGTGTGTGTGTGTGTGTGTGTGTGTGTGTGTGTGTGTGTGTGTGTGTGTGTGTGTGTGTGTGTGTGTGTGTGTGTGTGTGTGTGTCTGCGCATATATATGTTTTTCATTTTTCGTCTTTTTTTTCCTATTCGTTTTTGAGTTATGTTCATTTACTTCAAACGTCCTGCCTACTATTTATGTTCTCTCTGCATTTTACAACCATTTTTCTTCCTTTTCCCCCTTCTTTCCTTCTTCTCTTGATGCCAGTCTGCCTCCCTCCACCCACAGTTCAGCATACCAAAGTGACCTCAGTATTGTCCTGTGTGGATGTTTATGGCGGGGGTGGAATCACCTAATGCCATGTCCTGAAGGGAAGGACCTTGTCCACCAATTTGTCCGCCCCAGTAAATCAGCTGCCAGCAAGAAAACTCTTTTTACCCAACAACATGGGGTGCTAACACAGGCGGCTTATTTCATCCTTAGACCTGCGCACACTGTTGTTGAATGGATGGTTTTCCTGGGGTTTCCTGACATCCTGCCTCTGTGGCTTGTTTCGTCTTAAAATGCGTGTTTAGTATTATGAGAACTTGTACACGCACACGTGTGTGCATGTGTGCGTGTGTGTATGTTTGCGTGTGTGTGTGTGTGGAGAGAGAGAGAGAGGGAGAGAGAGAGATAGAGAGAGAGAGAAAGAGAGAAAGAAAGAAAGAGAGAGAGAGAGAGAGAGAGAGAGAGGAGAGAGAGAGAGAGAGAGAGAGAGAGAGAGAATGTGTGACACCTTCAACGCAAAACCAATGGCCAGGATCGTGTACTTCAATGATTCTATAAGACATTAATGTCAAAGGCGTAACTCTCTCACATAATTAACTTTCTTAGTGTGTCGAGACAGACAGACAGACGACGGACGGACGGACAGACAGACAAACAGACAGAGACCTTCAACACAAAACCAATGGCCAGGTTCGTGTACTTCAATGGTTTTATAAGACATTAATGTCAAAGCATAACTCTCTCACTTTAACTTTCTCAGTGTGTCCACAGAGAGTGAGTGGGGAGAGAGAGACAGAGAGACAGAAAGAGACAGAGAGACAGACAGAGAGAGAGACAGAGACAGAGATCGAGAGACCAAGACTGAGAGAGAGACATTTGAGTGAGAGAGAGAGAGAGACAGACAGACAGACAGACAGACAGACAGACATGCAGACAGACAGACAGACAGATGTGGACATAGCCTTTTTGAACGGAAGTGTTTTTCAGCAGAGTGCTGAAGTTTTTTTCTCTTTATCTAGCTAAGTGGCAATTGTTTGCTTGTTTAGAGTTAGAAGTATTGTGTGTGTGTGTGTGTGGTGTGTGTGTGTGTGTGTGGAGGTGGAGAGAGAGAGAGAGAGAGAGAGAGAGGGAGTGTGTGTGGTGTGTGTGTGTGTGTGTGTGTGTGTGTGTGTGTGTCTGTGTGCGTGCACACTGTTTCAAAATTTTGGTCATGGGTATGGCTTTAACTTTTCACAGTCAGTACCCTTTTTTTTTCACCGCCCACCAACCCCCATCCCCTGACTTTTTAAGTTGTGAAGAAGGTTATGTGCTCATGACGCTTACGGCAATGCTGGGTCCCTAGAGAAGTGTTAAACTGCAACAGAACTAATTACTTTGGCTTGTAGATTTAAAACATTTGAGTAAACCACTTCCATGCCACGAAGTGTTTAGCAGACTCGCCCTCTTGTTGTTTTTGGTTTGAATAGGACAATGGAGAGTTATGATGGCATAGTTGGCCACCTTGCCCTCTATTTTTGCCTTCCCTTACTGCAAATATCTTTTCTCTGTATAATGTCTGTTCTCCTGTCTACACGTTTAAGAATAAAGCTTTTTTGGCGAACATGTTCTGGCAAAGACATGCCATGGTCCTTTGTGGATCGTTGATAGATTTGCATTACACGTTTGCAAAAACAAGCAAGCAAGCAAACATATCAAAGAAACAGAAAAGGCTATTCAACTACTTGAATAGAAAATAAGAATGTCCATTTTAAGACAAGAACGACTAATTCTCCACTCACTGGTGTACCTTGCCTATTACCTTACCCACAGGAAAACAAAATGGAGGTAAGGACATCAGCAGAACTGGGTATGTGTGTACCTTGGAATTAGTTACAGAGGGCAGATAAAACTATGCAAATTTAAATACTATGTAATAATTTAGGATCATCTGTTAATGAAATTAGCTCTTTGTTAGAAAGATCAGTTTATGCTAGTTTCTCGACTACTCCGATCTTTCATTGCTCCAGATTTTGAGTTAAAAGATGTTTTCCCCACAGAGTTACTTCAGGAAATTACGCAGATAGTGCAAATAATATGGAATAATGTTGAATAGCAGCGAAAGCAGCCTTCCTGTTTTATTCTTTTATTAGTCCACTTGTAGCATCATGAGTGTCGCCAGGAGATAGGGTCAACGGTTAGAAGTGAATTAGTTGGCCTGAAGTGGAGAAATGCTATGTGAAAACAAAGCCTCCTTCACACCATCGATACAGATCTGTTTTGATCTACCTGTCGCGTTAAATCAACATATAGATTTGTAGTTGTATGTTTGTTGAGCCAGATGGTGGAACTGCAGTCTGGTCAGATGACCAAAGCACTTTATTCTCTGTTGATGAATATGAAGGTGGACCAGTGTTGCTCCACCGTTTCTCTGATCTTGTTGTTTCTGATCATGTCATGCCTTGTCTTCTTCAACAACACATTTCAAAGATGATAGTATTGTGCTCCAGGGATCTGGTCAAACTCCATATTTGGCACCACTATGTCGGGATGAAGCAACCATAGCAAAAAAAAAAAACAAAAACCCAAAACCAAAACAATAAAGCAAAGAACAGTGCTCCAGTCATTCTGGTGGTCTGTGTTTGATAGATCTTGTTTCACGCCACATTTCATGACTTGGAAGTGTACGGAGATTTGCGGCTGACAGATATCGGGTGGGGCGCATATGAAATTGTCCCGGTGCGATGAATCCCTCTTGAATTCCAGTCTCCAGACTATAGCTCTGTCAGTCATACTAAACTGTCAGCTTTGAGTTTGTTCAAGAGGGACTCGGACAGTTACATATACGCTTCATCCAGAACTGCCTGCAGTAATACACCAGTCTCCTGAACCTTCGCAAAACTCTATGCGCTGATGAGGTCCTAAAACGGGGAGAGGGCGAGGGCGGAGAGAGAGGACCAGTGAAACACTAAGCTGAGACCAGCAGAAGAATGAAAACTACCCCTGCGTTGTCAACATGGCCTTATAACCTACTGAGGCCAACAGGATGATTTGAGAGAGAGAAAGAGAGAGAGAAAGAGAGAGAGGGAGAGAGAGACAGACAGACAGACAGACAGACAGACAGACAGCCAGCCAGCCAGATATATAGACAGAGACACAGACAGACAGACAGAAGGACAAACAGAAAGAAGACATAATTATATGGAGAGAGAGAGAGAGAAAGAGATGAGAGAGAGAGAAAAAGCGAGAGAGACAGAGACATAGACAGAGACAGGGAGACAGAGAGAAACAACAATAACAACAACAAAAAAGAAAAACTGCGGCCATCCTAATAATCAAACCCAAGATCATTGTGTTATTAGCAATGGCGGTCTAACTCATTCCAACTCCTATTTCATCCAAAACCTCTCCTGCTGTCATATCGCCAACCTTCCTATCTTCCCATTATATCCCTGCCACGTCTTCCTTCCTGTTACATCCCCTATTATGTCATCGTTCCCATTATATTTTCTGCCCTGTCACCTTCCCATTATATACTCTACATGTCACCATCCATGTATACTACCATGTCACCTTCCCACTGTATACCCTACCATGTCACCTTCCCATATATACCCTACCATGTCACCATCCCCACTGTATACCCTACCATGTCACCATCCCCACTGTATACCCTACCATGTCACTATCCCCACTGTATACCCTACCATGTCACCATCCCCACTGTATACCCTACCATGTCACTATCCCCACTGTATACCCTACCATGTCACTATCCCCACTGTATACCCTACCATGTCACTATCCCACTGTATACCCTACCATGTCACTATCCCCACTGTATACCTACCATGTCACCATCCCCACTGTATACCCTACCATGTCTATCCCCAC
>JAPXFY010000016.1:41362465-41377465 GCA_030674185.1 Monoplex corrugatus
CGTTGCGTGTGCGTGTGCGTGTGCGTACGCGCACTGTTTGTTCTGTTCCTGTAAAGTGCAACATACATGCTTTTGACACGGACTGTCTGCGCTACATAAATGACATTATTACTGAGACTGGATATACTAGTACAAAAAAGTATGTCCATGGCTGTTGCTGTTGTCATCTGCATACTCGACGATCAATCCTGTATGAGTGATAAACAGGACTCTGTTCTCCAGGACGTGGTAGGCGCCGTGGAACTTGGTTTGTCACTGGAGTGCCTAGTGGACATTCATCGCGTCTGGCTAGTTCATAAAGAGGGCTTCTATGGACCACATACTGAGCGGTCTGATCTTCCTGGACACATGTTGATGAGGACACGAATCTTAGCTTCTGGTACATGTGATTACACAAAAAGAGCACCTGCTTCAGCTCTGTAGTTTGTGCAGTGTTTCCCTGTGGCAACATTGCATGCAGCAATGGTTTCTCCATCGGGGAACCTGGCCACGATGTCCGTACCTTCATCAGCCACGGCGTTGGTGTATACATGTATATGGGTCAATGATTACTGAGGGTTTCTTTCAGAAATTATGGCGAGGGTGAGCGTCTTAACACATATCCATGGCTCTTTTGTTACACGCTCGTCATAAAAATGTGTGCCTAATTTTCTCTCTTTCTCTCTCTTCCTCTTTTTCGTTTTCCCTCATTTTCTTTCTCAACTGCTTGTTGTTGCTTTCAACGACAATGTCTGAATGTTACGACGTGCAAGATGACAGCATGCCAGAGACATAAACGAAACTAAACACACACACACACACACACAACACACAACACACACACGTACGCACGCACACACACTCACACACACACACACAACACCACACACACAACTCACACACAACACACACACCACCACACCACAAACACACACCACACCACCACACAACACACACACCACACACGACACACATCACACACACCACCACACACACACAACACACACACCACGCACCACACACACACACACACATACACATACACATACACACTAACATTCTCCACCCATTCCAAATCAGTTTCACGATGTGATCAGCTTTCAGTAGCAACGTGGCAGATCTGAATTTGAATCTGAACGGGGGATTGAACTTGGAAATGCTCAAGACGAACTCATGCCCGGAGTTCGATTCGAGTTTGTCGAAGTAGGATTCATCGTACTCGGGCATCCCATAATCGTTCCACCTAACTCTGCCTGATGTAATGTACCAGGCATTGTGAGCTGCGCAACACCCCCATGCACAAGGAAGATCTTGAAAAAGTGAGAGCGAAGAGGGGTGGTTGGATGAGAAGGAACTAATGAACCACTAAAACTGACACTACCACAATGACTGAAGCAGAAAGATGGGCAGCTAACGGGACGGTTTTTAAAGTTATAGGTCGGGATCGAACTCGTGATTTCAAATCGCGAATCTATGCCTCCATAAAACAAACCAAACCGAAAAAGCCGGCGTGAAACAAAAACGAACAACAAACCGTCACCCATCTGAGGATAAAGCCCACGATCCATCTGCTCCATGCGCTCTCCACGCAAATCTGCCAGCATTATTTGGCAGCGTCATAAAGCCTGCTCAAAACACAATGTGCGGGCCAGGTCTTAAAAGAGAAGTAGCAAAGGGGATGAGCAAGGCTGAGGGAGGGATGGGGAGGGGGCACTCACAAACACTAAGCTGACACTACCAGAATTGTTGGAGCATTAAGATGGGCAGCAAAGAGTCCAACACAGAAGACAAATAAGTGACTGAATTTGCAACGAATACTTATCGGATGTTTGGAAGACTTTACACATTTGAAAAAAATACATCACTGCAGATTAGAGGTCACTGGTTATTCAAGAAGATTATCACACTCGGACAATTCCATATGCGCTCCACTCAATTTGTCATTTATTCTCTGGCGGGCTTCCTGTGCCTGTAAAAGCTGGCAGGGGTGGGGTTAAGAGACAAAACTTATGAAGCATGAAGCTGACACCACCAGAATGATTGGAGCATTGAGATAGGATGCGAAAAGGCCAATTTTATGTTGCAGATTGGGCTTGAACTCGAGATATCGCCTTGCAGGATTTTGATCCAATACCTTTGCTGTAACTGAAACTATCATCATCACCATCATCATCATCATCATCACAGCAGCAGAGCAGCAGCAGCAGCAGCATCATTGTCATCATCATCATCATGTGCCGTAACGCATGGCACTGGCCATCAAAGCCCTCCACACGAATCTATCTCTTGTCACTGCTAGTATATCTCCCATCATCTCTGTCCTCAACAATCCTGCAAGTCTGTCCAATATTTTCTCCCTGGGTCTACCACCAGCTTTCCTGTTGTGACTAGGTGCTCTGATTTCTCTTGCCTCATAAAATGTCCTAAAAATGTTGCTTGCCTTTTTCTAATCCTCTTTATCAATGATCTTCTTGTGTCCGCATCCTTCAAGACTGTCTCGTTTTTTTTCTTTGCTTCCATGGAACTCTCAACATTCTTCTTAGAAACCTCGTTCAGGTGCCTCAGTTTTGTTCTGACTTTGCGTGTTGACTGTCCACATCTCACAACCCTACAACAGTATCGGTTCTACATAACACTCAAGAACTCTCTTCCTGATGTCAATTAATAGCTATCATCACAACAATACCACATCAATCAATGGCTGGGAAGTGGAAGCACATGTATCCACTAGACCGTCGTACAAAGCCCAAAAACATTCTTTGCCTTGCACTCCGGCAGGTTCACCAGCAAAATTAACTGCTTTGTAAACCTGGATGAACACATCCAAAAAAGACTGTTCTTCTTCAGGGCGTCGTTGAAGAAGAGGTTTTAGAACCCGTAATTGTCTGTGAGGATTCACAACTTCTATGTGGTTGAAGTGAGATTGTAGTGCATGTTAAGGTCATCCCTTGGCCCTGTTGTCCTTTGGGTGTCTATGAAGGTTCGACTGTCTGTGGTCTCTATTGAGCAAGTAAGACTTGAATGGTATAATGACATGAGCAAAACAGCTTCTATCATAACAAAAAGAAATGAGGTGCACGCATTCGCATACCGGGGATGGGAGGAGAGAGAGAGAGAGAGAGAGAGAGAGAGAGAGAGAGAGAGAGAGAGAGAGAGAGACAGACAGGAGAGACGAGACAGAGACAGAGACAGAGAAAGAGAGACAGACATATACAGAGAAACAGAGATATACAGAGATACATAGACACAGAGACAAGAAGAGACAGATGACAGAGAGAGGCAGAGACAAGGGAGAAAAGAGAGAGAGAGAGAGAGAGAGAGAGAGAGAGAGAGAGAGAGAGAAGAGAGAGAGAGAGATTTATGTGAATGCCTGTTCGTTTGAACTGATGTTGGCATTGTCTGTAAGGGTAAACCAATAGTTCATGTTTAAGATCCAGCTCCAGGCAAGTTACGCATTTCATCGCATCATCAATCATCAATCATCATCATCATCATCATCATCATCATTCATCATCATCATCATTCGTCGTCGTCGTCCTCATCGTTGTTCTTACTATCGTCGTCATCATAATCGTCTTCATTAATCATTAATCATCATCATCATCCCTCATCATCATCATCAGTCGTCATCATCATCATCATCATCATCATCATCATCATCACATATTATTATTATTATTTCATTATCATTATTATTATACTATCATCATCATCATCATTCATCATCATCATTATATATCATCATCATCATCATCATCATCATATTTATTACTCATATATATCATCATCATCATCATCATCTTCATCGTCATCATCGTATAATTGTTGTTTATTGTATACTCTCTGAAACAACAAGAGGGAAAGCGGAAGAAACTATAAACCCAGCCAGCACATAACGCCAAACCAAACGATGGATATCATACCTGGATGCGTGATGGTACGCGCTGACCTTTTGGACTGTGCCTTCCAACTCTTTGTCACTTTCCTACCGAGCTTCTCATTGTCAGCAGATGTGGGTTTACTTTTTCTGTCCTGTCGCCTACTCCCTTTTCAGAGGCCATAGAGTCCGACACAGTGTTCCACGATTCTGTGATGATGCGTGTCAATGGGGATGATAATCATGATGCTATGGGAGCTAAATTCTGGATAAGACTGCCTGACAGGACTGTCTTCTACACTTTCTTTCATAATATATCCTGGCATGAACTGGAGATACAGTCAAATGCCATGTTGGTCAGGGCACTCAAATACCACTCTCTATGGCCCATGCCTGAAGTCGATGACACTCAGCGGTGTGGTCCCAGTCTGTCCAATGAACGTATAGCACATCTAACTCTGTGTAGGAGCCGGTTGGGGCTCCCCATAATGACTTTGACAGTGTTAACGGAATTCGAACCCAAACCTTTCAGTCTTTAGTCCGTTGTGTTAACAACCGCACCACAGTGTCAGTTAAGCCATCAGTAAACTTGTCTCATTGTAAAGTGTTAACCCAATCTTCTGACCCCTCCAGTTACAAACAACCCACCGCCACCCATTCTCGTCATTTTTGCATTCAATTTCCGGTGTTTTTTCCTGTCCGCAAATGGTCTTTATTAAAAAAAATGTACTGTCAAAAGCACACAGACCGCTGATTTTAAGTTTTCCTTTCTTTAAGGAAAAGATCTATAATAAACATTTTTTCACATGAGAGAGAGAGAGAGAGAGAGAGAGAGAGAGAGAGAGAGAGAAGAGACAAAGAGACATATAAACAGAGAGAGACAGACAGACAGAGAGGGGGGAGGGCTGGAAAGAGAGAGAGAGAGAGAGAGAGAGAGAGAGAGAGAGAAAGACAATGAGAGAGAGAAAGCGAGAGAGAGAGACACACACACACACACAGAGAAAGGGACAGAGACTGAGAGAGAGTGAGAAAGACAGAGGGAGACAGAGACAGGGAGAAAGGGACACAGATAGATACAACAGATACAGAGACAGCGACAGAGAGACAGAAAAAAAGAAAAACAGAGAGAGAAATAAAGACAGAATGATAGATATGTGTTTTTCAATAGAAATGACAATGACACAGTACCTCGGCGTTTGGTCAATTGTCCACGCGATAGTAGGTCAACAGTTCACAGTGAGTATTCGAAAATGTAAATATGTCGGGGTGTGCATTCAGATGCACCCCATGAAGATTTAAGAGTATACCCAATAATGTACCACTGTGCCCTAACTTAAAGGTTTTACTTATATACATTTTCGTTCTTTTTCTTATTTCTTTCATTTTCAATACTTTTGTTGTTATAGAGGATAACGATGTTTACTGACGAACGTTAAAAACAAAAGTGCCAGTGTTCAACTGACAAGGAAATCTATCATGTTCTTTTTGCTGTTTGCTCCATCACGGGGGTCACTCCACTGTTTACTTATTCTTCACTCTCTTTTACCTGGTGACTGATGTTTCTTGGTCGCCGTGTGAACACCTAATGGTTCTTTATCTGGGATCCTCTCTCTCTCTCTCTCTCTCTCTCTCTCTCCTCACACACACACACACACTCACACACACACACACACACACACACACACACACACACACACACACACACACACACACACACACACACACACACACACACACACTCAAACCAGCTAAACACCCAACAGGCACTGATATCTTCAAGCACTTCAGTGAATTAGGTGAGTCATGACATGGAAATGAATGATAGCAAACAAGCACAAACTTTTCAGTGGAACTATCCACAAAAATCGTTAGATATAAGCTCAAGTTTCTGCAAAGGCCCACCGTTTGAACTAATGCAATTAGGGGAAGGGGTGGTACTCAGCTTCTGTGAAGACCTGCCCAAGAAATTACACAACAGTTGTGAAGCAAATACTCCCGTCAAGGGCACACTGGGGTCATGTTATGTCTCGTTGCTGCCAGGCGTGAAACTCCGTCACACGCAAATCACCAAGCCCCAATTACAGGCTTGTTGTTTTCTCCGCGGTGGTGAGTTTTTCTGCTTTCATACAGAAAGTCGTGTCCAGTGAACGCAGGTAACAGATCAAAGGCTTGACTGTAAGATCAGGCATGGAGTTTCATTGGAAAGCTTTTCGAGTGTCAGTTCAAAGAAAAACAGTTGTAAACGAGAGAAAATGACACCTTTGGCAATAAATCACACTGTGTGATAAAACTGAACTATTAGCCGCTTAGTCATGTTTGCTTATTTTGAATTATTTATGCTATCCTGATATACTTGATATGACACATGCCATGTCATAATTATGATATCAAGAATATAATAATCATTAAACCGAGTACAGCCTTGGCGATGTTCATTTCTCACTCGTTCAAGACTGCAGTGCGTTGCCGAAATGTGAAACGTCTTTTTTGAAGACGATACTTTACACGTAAAACCATGAAAACAGTTTCCACAACTTATGTAAAATGTTGAAAAAATGTACAAGTTTAAAATCACATTCATTCTTCTTGCTTCAGCAAATGCTCACAATGTAGATTTTGTAGTTTATGATCCACGAAGTTTTTTTTTCCGAAGAAAAGTAAGAATCAGCTCATTAAGTGCGTTTCTGTACATAACTACGAATAGGGTGTTTTCAGCGTTTCAACTCGAACCATGACTTTGTCGAAAAAAGGTAACATATGAATGGCAGAGGTTCTTTCAATTTGTCATAACTCATGAAGTCATAACTGGGAACATGACGTTGTTTTCCCAGTGGGTAAAAGGCTGTGTGATTAGTGACTTCTTTTTGATAAGATTATCATACTGAGAAACATGACAGAATGACACGCTGTATTGAGACAGGAAATATCCAAAAAAGTAACAGCCATGTGGACCAGTGGCCTAGTGAATAAACCACTTGCCTAGGCACCAAGAAGTCTGGGTTCGATTCACAGTCAGACAAGGTATCTTCCCACTTTCACTATAGTTTAAAATGGTAGTAAGGGTGATAGTAGTTTCGGATGAGATGAGTTCAATCCTAGTCAACAACATCAACAAAACATCCGGGCCTGTGTACTGCCCATCTGAATGTTTCCATCATTCTTGTGGTGACAGCTTATAAAATACAAAGGAAATAATCATCGCCTGTCACTTCCTCCTCTCCTTCAAATGTATATGCGACCAGAACTTCTAGAAGCAACACAGTAGAGAAATAAATGACTAGCTCTGCAACAAATAAATTTGGGTACTTGAAAAAGTGAGAATTTGAAGGAAAAAAGAAAAGAAATGGCTGTAAGATTCTAACAAAAAACAAAAAAAACGTGTGCCAATTCAAACTATCCTCACAAACATGCCTAACCGTTTACTAGTTAGAAATTGGAAACAGATGTATCGACTAGACTGTGGTGCAAAGACCCCAGATATTCTGTGCAAGAGCAAGTCGTCTCCAGCCACATATCTACATTACAAATTGTGCGTAAAAACCTGGACAAGCACTTGCAATATGATTACATTTTGTCTAGGCGTGGCGAAGAATGAAATCCAGTCTGTCATTGTCAGTGAGAAGCAATGAGTGATCCAGACCAGAAATCCTCTCGAGGGCAGAAAAGACAGCATCAGCACTTCCCAGGCTGAAACCTGTATGGGAGGACGTGAACATCTCAATGAAACACAAGGTCAGGCTTACACTGAAAATTTCATTTTGCTGTACACATATTAGATATGGAGTCTCATAGAGCATTTGAAACTGAAACCAGAACAGGGAAATGATGTATTCATCATCATCATCATCATCATCATCATCATCATCATAATCATCATGTGCTCCGCCGCTTGGTGTTGGCGATCATGGCCCTCTATACGAATCTGTCCCTTGTCGCTGCAAGTACATTTCCCACCCTCTCTGCCCTCAACCACTATGCAAGTCCGTCCAGTGTTTTCTCCCTGGGTCTACCTGGTGCTCTCTTTCCCTCCAGCTTCTCTGTTGTGACCAGGTCCTCTAATTTGTCATGTCTCAGAAAATGTCCTACAAATGTTCCTTGTCTTTTCCTTATCTTCTTTATCAATGCTCTTCTTGAGGTATCATTGCAAGATACTAAATAACAGATACACCAATCATACCACCAATGCACAAGTACGCCAAACCATCAAGCAGCACGCTGACTTCAGCTACGAGACGTTAGTAGAACCATGTGACAAGATGCAATGGCCTTGTTAAATCAAGCCTCCAGAGAAGACAAGAAAATCAACAGCCTGACAAAGCTGCGGAATGGACAGAGAAACAACTGCAGCTTTAGCATGTAACCGACAGAGCTGGAAGAATCTGGTGAACAATAGTTTAGTGCAAAATAAAACGAAGGGAAGAAAAAGAAGTTAGGATTCATTGTTTCTGCCTGATTGAGGTGAGACACTACCACATGTTAAGGTCGCCCGCTGGCATTCCATACCATTTTTCGGTCTCTTAAACTCCTTAACCAAGATCGCATATAATTCATAGCTGAGTTTACTTAATATATCAATTTGTCGCCCCGTATACAAAATCACTGACAGTTTGCACTTCTACCGGGACATGTTTTTTTGAAGCAAAAAGGGTAGTGTTCGATAGTGAGATATCATCATCATCATCATCATCATCATCATCATCATCATCACATCATCATTCTCATCATCATTAGTAGAAGTAATAATAATAATAAATAATTACAATATTTATATAGCGCAAAATCTTGATAAAATCAAATCTAAGCGCTGTAGCAGAAGTAGGAGGAGGAGGTGAAGAAGAAGGAGTAGGAGGAGGATGGGAGGAGAAGGGGTAGTGGAGGAGGAGGAGAGGTAATATTATCATTACCATTCTTGTAAAGCGCTCTTCTCCTAAAGTATTTGGACTCGCCGTCCATTACACACGATAAGACTTTTCAGTCGAGTACGGAGACCTCGTGCTGTTAGGCGACCAGACCACATTCCACTATATACAGCATGCACAGTCTGCATCTCTGACAGACGCGGATACTGGGTGATTTCATGTTTCCATAAACCAGCCGCTGACATACAATGAAATTTACAGGATCTTTATCCATATATTTCATATTCCGCATGCATACACAACTCTTAAATATTGAGTGCTTGTAACACGTGGGGGATTCAGGCGCTGGCAGGTCTGCACACATGTTGACCTGGGAGTTGGAAAACATCTGCACCCTTTACCCTCCAGGCACAAGTGTGTTAAGGGGATAGAACCCAGAATCTCCCAATTGGAGATCCGATGTTTGCCCATTTGACTACGAGTATCACACCCGAACTACAGTCTTACTTAGTCCTCACAGTTCAGAACCATACTGCGTGCGAGGTTGTGCTTGAAAAACACAGAGACTCTAACGAACAAAGCAAAAGAATGATCATCAACAAGGTACAATGTTTTTCATAACACACAGCCAACAACATAAATATTATGATCATTTCATCAAGCCTCATCAATCCCTCACCCTCTCTTTTCTCCCCTCACTAATCATCCTCTGTGATCTTCATGACCTTTTCTATTATTCCTGTTTAAGAGATGAGCTGTCAAACGCACGCGCTTTTCTAAGTTTTCTGTTCTTAAGGTAACGAAGACATGACGAAACCGTATTCCTAAAAATCATGAAATAATTTTCTAAATATAAATTAAGAGAGAGAATGAGAGAGAATTTAGAGAAAGAGAGAGAGAGACAGAGAGAGAGAGAGAGATTGAGATAGACAGACAGACAGACAAACAGAGAGACAGAGATAGAGAGAGACAGAGAGAGAAGAAACAGACAGACAGACAGACAGAGAGACAGAGACAGAATGTAGAAGGATTACTTTACTTTGTATTTATGTGTTACAAGCACTCAATATTTAAGAGTTGTGTATCACTGGATCTGTATCTTTACCAATCATGTATCGACCTAATGGAGTCTGGATATTGGAGTTTGTTCAAAAGGGATTCATCATTCTTGGACATTGCTTGTACATTCCACCCAAATCTGCCAGCAATTATCTGGCAGATTCCTTAAACCTGCGCAAAACCTTGTGCGATGACATGGTCTTGAAAGGAGGAAATTGGAGAAGGGCCCTGTGAATCACCAAGATGACATCATCAGAATAATGGCAACATTAAGACAGGCAGTGAACAGGTCAGTATTTTAATGTTGCTGACTGAGACTGAACTCGAGATACAAGTTCTTGAGTGTACATGTCTATCATAAGAACCAATCAGTCAACAGGATACATTTGAACAGAGGTTGACTTTATGGCAAACTGTGAATACTGTAGTTTTTGAATTCTTTTTTGTTGAAAGGGTACTGACGGGCACAACAGTCAAGTGGGTAACACGTAAGACTTTCAGTGGCAATGTCTGGGTTTAATCCTGCCTGGGTACCTCCCGCTTGTTGGTGAAAGAGTGGAATTATTTTTGATTTCCCAGGTCAACATGTGTGCAAGATTGTCAGTGTCTTAAACCACTGTATATGTATGCAGACAGATGATCAAATACAAGCACGTTACATCCCTGTATGGCATGTCAGTGTCTGGCGGCTTATGGAAGCATGAAAACATCCATCATGCACGCCCACCGAAGACGAAGTTTGCAGACTGTGCAGCAACATATCCCCTGCACTGTGTGGGCAAAAACATGATGCATATATGCATTTGACAAAATCGAAGAACTACAAAAATCGTTGAGGGCACCATGATGAACTTCAAAGAAATTTCAATTACAATTTCAGTTTCTCACGATGACGTCTCCGCACTCGGAATGAATTCCATATGCAGTGACGTCACAGATGCCATGTGATGGAGATGATCCAGAACAATCACGGCACAAGCCTAAATCTTGCAAATAAACCCACGAGCTAGCCAGGACCTGAGGTCCTACCTAGATAGTTCCATCATTGGTTCAAGGAAAAAGGGTTTGGTGATGTTCGTGGATTTGGGGAATTATTTTTTGATATACTTTGAAGAAACGGCCTTACCACTTGCCGTACAAGAGAATCGCCGTCTTCTTCCTCCACCCTTTGTGCAGTTTGTTTCTATATTCTGCCCATGTTTACCATTTTACACGCACCGTCACGTGGCTTTTGGTCGCCATGTCGACAGCTAACGATTCTTTTTCTTTAGTTGTCTATGAGGAAAACATTTAATCAACGTCATTATCTTTAAGAAGAAAATCGGATTCATGGTTCACAGCATGAAAACAAAATGCTAAAAAACAGCACAGAGTCCAGACCAGATGTATGTAAGAAAATCGCCAGATGAAATCGGTAGAATTTTCTGTGCATTTGCCTCATTTCATTGCCCCTAATGTGAAACGGTCAGTTCTTGTCAAGAGTTGCCTCAACAAATTGCTCAGTATTTATGAAGCATGCAACTCCTGTAAGTCATATTCGGGTCATGTTATGTCTTCTTGCTGCCAGGCGTGAAACTCTCGGCACGCGAAAATCGCCATGCTCAATTATTGGCTTGCTACAGTGGTGAGTTTTTCTGCTTTCACACAGAGAGTCGTATGTAGATAAGGGATCTGAGGCTTAACTGAAAGATGAGATAGATAGTTTGAAAAGCTTGTCAGGTGTCAGTTCAGAGAAAACTGCTGTAAAAAGCATAAAAACTGACTCTCTTTTGTAATGAATTACAGTGAATACTGAAGCTAAATAATTCTATGACAGCTTGATAACGTTTAGGTGTTTCAAACTGTTCATGTTGTTTGGATATATTGAATATACTACAACTTTCCTCGGTATAATCGAACTATCGAGATTACCATAACCATTGTCATTATCATGTACAGCTTTCATGATGTTTATTTTCCAATACATGAGCTGCTTGGTTCTTTTGATAAAGCCACTGACTCGAGATTTGATGTCTCGAGTTCAATCCCAACCTGCAACAATGAAAACTGGTCTGTCCGCTGCCATTTTAATGTTTCCATCATTTTCGTGGTGTCAGCTTTCATAGCTGTTTCTGATCCGCTCCCAGTTTCAGGACCTTTTACCACCGCATAAATTTTTGTGCTGCCTCAGGGAGTCGGCAGGATAATTGTAGACAAATCTGGGTGATGTATATATGGAAATATGAACATTATCAGAATGGGATGAATCCCTCGTGAACAAACTCCAGAATCCAAACTCTGACAGGTCTGGATTGTGGAATGTTGCAAAGGTTTTACAGGTGCTTGCTGACATAGATAAGAAGTCATACCTATTTACAATTTCACACTATTGTCTGTTGTTACTGTTGAGAAACTATGTTATGCTACACTGATGTATTGCTGTATGTGTCCCACTACGTTTGTATGGTATTACATGTCATATTGAATTTGACATTCCCCTCCCCCCCCCCCCCCCCCCCCCCTGAATTTATGTCAAGTGCAACAAATATTCTCTGACATGGACTGTTAGCGTTGTACAAATAGAATTATTATCAATGTTGTTATTGATATTATTGTTTTTCTTCTTATCATCATCATCATTATCATCAATATTACCATGTTATTTTTGTTATAGAAATACCACAGTTTTCACTGCTTTATAAATCAAAACAGCTACAAGCTTAAACTGAAATTCCTATTTCATATTTGTTTTCTTTATACAGAATGGGGTCTTATTAGTTTGAAACATATTGTCACAAAACACTGAAAACGACTGGGAATGTTTCAAACTTTATCAGCGGCCATCCACCGCTGGACATGTCTCTAACATTATTTCTTTTTCCTTCTTTTTTCTTTTTTGGTCAGCAAGCGTAAAGGATTTACTGATTACCTGATATTTTTTCAATACGATCACGGCACTCAGGGAGGTTACCTTTGTGCTCACCTTTTGTTTTTCGACCCATTTTCTACGCCACATTAATGGCCATAGAAGCTGGCATAGTTTTTACAATGCGATGAGATGTTGTCGATGAGGATGATAATCATGATGATATTATGGAGTTCCGTTTATGATGGAGACTCCGTGAGAGGGCTGTACTCTACGCTTACTATCGTAATATATCCCGGCGTCAACCAGGCCCGAGAGATAAGACACCTGCGGTGCTGGTCAGAAGATTTGAGCAACACCCTCAATGATACATCCGTGAAGTGGATGAGACTCGACCGTGTGGTCCCAGTCTTCCCAATGAGCCCATAGCACGCCCAACTGTGGTTGGAAGCCGGTTAAAGCCGAAAAATCTCACGATGATTTTTGAAGGGGCTGATGGGGATTCGAACCCATAACCCTCCAGTTGGTAGTCCGTTGCGTTAACCGATACATAACAGCGACTGGTCTAATTACCTTATTTACTTTCAATATGATACATACATGCTGCAGCGGACTATTGGACATCTGTGTTTGCATGCATTTCCCTTCTTTACACAGCAAAATATTATTTCTAATTTCTTTCTTTCTGTTTTTTCTTTCTGTCCATTTTAATTTTTTCTTTCTTTCTATGTGTATGTTTATTTTCTTTTGTTTTTCTTCTTTTTCTTTTAACCTATATTTGGTTATTTTCTTTCAATATTCTGAAATTCCCATATCATATTGTGCATCCAATTTATATGAGCTATTACCCCATTCCCTCAAAAAACACCGATGATGATGATAAGCGCACACACACATACACGAACACAGACATACACACAGACACACACACGCACGCACGCACGCACGCACACACGTACACACGTACAGTGAGTAGCTCACGAGAAGAAAGAGTTAAAGTTTATTGTGTGTCAAAAAAAATGGGGGGGGGGGGGGGGGGAATGAAGCAGATCATTCTTAGGATCATCACACTTACGGAGATTTTCTTTCTGCTCAGTCTCTTTTTATTTTTTTTCTTTTTTTCTTTTCAGGTCCTATTTTCTATGCCATCTTAATGGCCACAGAAGTTAGCACAGTTTTAGCAATGCAATGATGATGACGACAATGATGATGATGATAAACATGATGCTATTGCGTTCCATCAAGGATTAAGACTACGTGACAGGGTTGTACTCTACGCTTACTATCATAAAATATCCTAGCGTTAATCAGGCCTGGGAGATGCAGACACCTGCCATGCTGGTCAGACAATTTGAGCAATACCCTCAATGACACATCCGTGAAGTGAAGGAGACTAGATGGATGAAACAACACAGCTATAAAATAGGAGGACAGAAAGCAAAAGACAGGCCTAAGGCCGTTTCCCCTTTAGTCAGCAACAACGTCCATGTGCATTGAATACACAGTGGTCTTTGATGTCTATGGACATTGAGTTTATTACACTGGTGTAAAGCAGTCATTTTCTCTGTTCATGTGTATCCGTTCTGGGTGTTTTCGCGTTTTCATAAGCCACCAAAACACTGAGGGGCTCTTTGAATCCCCAACATGCGTATTCAATGTTCTGCCTCCGTATGCACAGATATTCTGCTTATGTATATATACACGAAAGGTTTTCATGCACTAACAAGTTTTCACAAAAGCTGACCTGAGAATCAGACAAATCTACACCCCTTACCCAACAACTTGCGCCCAAGTTCGAATCCAAACCTGTCCGACCATCCCACTATCGCACCAGTCGGTTGAGAAGACAAAAAAGGAGGAAGATAAAGGATGAAAATAAACCAAGATACAGTAAACAAAGGGAAGGGATGGATGAAGAAAACATCAGGAAGGTTAAAGAAACATAAAAAGACTAAAAAAACAACACACACACACACACACACACACACACACACACACACACACACACACACACACACACACACACACACACACACATACACACACACATCCCCCCTCCTCTACCACCACCTCCCTCTCAAACAGACACACACACACACACACATACATACAAACACACATCACACCATCACCACACAAACAACACACAACACACACACACACACACACACACACACACACACACTCACACACACACCACACACACACACACACACACACATATACATATAAACATATCATCTCATAGCATACGAACACATATAGGCACACCACCAACACACACTACACACAAGACACACACACAACCCATATGTTGATGATATAATATACAGTGTAATATACTAGATATGTAGTAGTGTAGGTACATGTGTGTGTGTGTG
>JAPXFY010000016.1:41382465-41409965 GCA_030674185.1 Monoplex corrugatus
AACACTTCATTTCAAACAGCAATACCAGGCAAAAGAACTCTTTAAGTGGTAACTCTAAACAACCAACATTTTCAAATCAAAACCAGACAAAGCAAACAAGATTTCAGCATGCCCCATTCCATCCAATAGAGTGAGTGCAGATTTAAAGACAAAATAAACCGCTTGTGTTAGCACCCCTGCGTCCTTTGGTGAAAAGAATTTTCTTGCTGGCAGCTGATTTACTGGGGCGGACAAATTGGTGGACAAGGGTCCCTCCCTTCAGGACATGGCATTAGGTGATTCCACCCCCTCCATAAACATCCACACAGGACAATACTGAGGTCACTGTGGTATGCTGAGCTATGGAGGGGATTGGTTTAAGAAAAGAGGGAAAGAAAGAGGATATGGATGGTGAGAGAGAGAGAGAGAGAGAGAGAGAGAGAGAGACAGATGGAGAGAGAGATAGAGAGAGAGAGATATGTATACAAAGAGAGAGAGAGAGAGTTATAGAGAGAATGACAGGAAGGAAGGATGAGAGGATATAAAAGATAAAGGAAAGATATAAAGGCACTTGACAAGAAGAGAAGAAATGAAAAATCTGAAAGAACTAAAAATAGGGAAAAACAAGAAAAAACAGGAAGAAAGACAGATACCAACCAAACAAAAACAAAACAAAAACTAGAAAGAAAATCTGGAAAAAGGAACAAGAAGCATGAAGTAAAAAAGAGAAGAAACAAAACAAAACAAGCAGTAAACATTCTCTCTCTCTCTGTCTGATGTCTGTCTGTCTGTCTGTCTGTCTGTCTCTCTCTCTCTCTTTGTACGTGAGTGTTTATGTGCGTGCACGTGTGTGCGAGTAAGTGAGTAAGAGGTGAGTGAGTGAGTGAACTAGTGAGTGTGTGTGTGTGTGTGAGAGAGAGAGACAGAGAGAGAGAGAGAGAGAGACAGAGAGAGAGACAGACAGACAGAGACAGAGACAGAGAGAGAGGAGAGAGAGGGGGATGAGAGAGAGAGAGGGGGGGGAGAGGGGAGAGAGGAGAAAGAGAGAGAGACTCTGTGCTCTTGAGTGTCTTATCAAACGTGCAAAAAATAGGCATCTGATGCGATAGCTGGAACAGAAATAAAATAGAAATGAAAAAAAGATGTAAACAAAAACCATTTTCAAACAAACCAACTTCAAGATGTCCGTTCAAATCCCGGACTCATCACAAAAGAATGAACACTTTTTTTCTTCAGTGGAACAATTTCTGACAGCTCCTTTTTTAAGCACCATGCATTATTGTGAGATTATTAAGCCATAAGCATCGTTAAACAACAATGACGATAATCGAAATACAATTTGCACGTAACAAAAGTACAGTATGAAAAACAAATTGTGCTGCATTAACGATAGTGCATAACAAGGCCCCACGAACATTATCTGCAAAGATATAACGTGCAAACAGATTGCCAACAAACATGAGCGTATTTGTGGCATGACCCCTGTAGGAACAGGAATATAGATTTATAGGAGAAAGGTTATCCCCGTCGGCCATATCACCTGAAGTGGTTGCCAACGTACAAATTGAACCAAATCAATCAGTTAGTGGGGGTGAGGGGTTAGTAATGTCTGTTGTGCTAGGACTTGAATGTAAAGAAAAAGTGGAGATACAGGAGCTTGTGGCAAAACGTGAAGGTGGAGCTTGCCTTGCTCTGTTGTGAACTGGATGGAAACAGGACACAGACATAACTAATGTATGATGCTGCGTAACGTCGCTTGCTTTTGATGTCATCTGGGCAACTGTGACCATTTGACGGTCACACACGAACATCCTGATGACAATTTCCCGTGAATGTGCCAGAGACAATCACACGTGAATTTGCCAGTGACAATCACACTTGAACGTGCCAGAGACAACCACACTTGAATGTGCCAGAGACAATCACACTTGAATGTGCCAGAGACAATCACACGTGAATGTGCCAGTGATAATCACACTTGAATGTGCCAGTGACAATCACACTTGAATGTGCCAGAGACAATCACACGTGAATGTGCTAGTGACAATCACACTTGAATGTGCCAGTGACAATCACACTTGAATGTGCCAGTGACAATCACACTTGAATGTGCCAGAGACGATCACACGTCAATGTGCCAGTAACAATCACATGTCAATATGCCAGTGACGATCACACGTCAATGTGCCAGTGACGATCACACGTCAATATGCCAGTGACGATCACACGTCAATGTGCCAGTGACAATCACACGTCAGTGTGCCAGTGACGATCACATGACAATACGCCAGTGACAATCACACTTGAATTTGCCGGTGACAATCACACTTGAATGTGCCAGTGACAATCACACGTCAGTGTTCCAGTCACGATCACAAAACAATGTGCCAATGACAATCACACGTCAGTGTTCCAGTCACGATCACAAAACAATGTGCCAGTGACAATCACATCTCAATGTGCCAGTGACGATCAAACGTCAGTGTTCCAGTCACGATCACAAAACAATGTGCCAGTGACGATCACACAACAATGTGCCCATGACAATTACACCTCAATGTGCCAGTGACAGTCACACTTGAATGTGCCAATGACAATCACACGAATGCGCCAGTGACAATCACACGTCATTGTACCAGTCACAATCACAAGACAATGTGCCAGTGACAATCACACGTCAGTGTACCAGTCACGATCACACGACAATGTGCACTGACAATTACATGTATTTATGCCAATGACAACCACATGTAAATGTGCCAGTAAAAATCACAAGTAATATGCCAGTGACAAGCATATGTGATTGTGCTGGTGACAATCGCATATGAATGTGCTGATGACAGTCGCATGTCAATGTGCCAGTGACAATTGAACATGAATGTGCCAGTAACAACATGTGGCTGTGCCAGCAACACCATCACAAGAATGTGCCAGTAACAACAGGTGGCTGTACCACCAACACCTGCACAAGAATGTGCCAGTAACAACATGTGGCTGTACCAGCAACACGTGCACATGAATGTGCCAGTAACAACATGTGGCTGTACCAGCAACACCTGCACATGAATGTGCCAGTAACAACAGGTGGTTGCACCACCAACACCTGCACATGAATGTGCCAGTAATAACAGGTGGCTGTGCCAGCAACACCTGCACATGAATGTGCCAGTAACAACAGGTGGCTGTACCAGCAACACCATCACAAGAATGTGCCAGTAACAACAGGTGTCTGTACCAGCAACACCTGCAGATGAATGTGCCAGTAACAACAGGTGTCTGTACCAGCAACACCATCATAAGAACGTGCCAGTAACAACAGGTGTCTGTACCAGCAACACCTGCACATGAATGTGCCAGTAACAACAGGTGGCTGTACCACCAACACCTGCACAAGAATGTGCCAGTAACAACATGTGGCTGTACCAGCAACACGTGCACATGAATGTGCCAGTAACAACATGTGGCTGTACCAGCAACACGTGCACATGAATGTGCCAGTAACAACAGGTGGCTGTACCAGCAACACCTGCACATGAATGTGCCAGTAACAACAGGTGGCTGCACCACAACACCTGCACATCAATGTGCCAGTAATAACAGGTGGCTGTGCCAGCAACACCTGCACATGAATGTGCCAGTAACAACAGGTGGCTGTACCAGCAACACCATCACAAGAATGTGCCAGTAACAACAGGTGTCTGTACCACCAACACCTGCACATGAATGTGCCAGTAACAACAGGTGGCTGTACCAGCAACACCATCATAAGAACGTGCCAGTAACAACAGGTGTCTGTACCAGCAACACCTGCACATGAATGTGCCAGTAACAACAGGTGTCTGTACCAGCAACACCATCATAAGAATGTGCCAGTAACAATAGGTGTCTGTACCACCAACACCTGCACATGAATGTGCCAGTAACAACAGGTGTCTGTACCACCAACACCATCACAACAATGTGCCAGTAACAACAGGTGGCTGTACCAGCAACACCATCACAAGAATGTGCCAGTAACAACAGGTGTCTGTACCAGCAACACCATCACAAGAATGTGCCAGTAACAACAGGTGTCTGTACCACCAACACCATCACAACAATGTGCCAGTAACAACAGGTGGCTGTACCACCAACACCTGCACATGAATGTGCCAGTAACAACAGGTGTCTGTACCACCAACACCATCACAACAATGTGCCAGTAACAACAGGTGGCTGTACCAGCAACACCATCAGAAGAATGTGCCAGTAACAACAGGTGTCTGTACCAGCAACACCATCACAAGAATGTGCCAGTAACAACAGGTGTCTGTACCACCAACACCATCACAACAATGTGCCAGTAACAACAGGTGGCTGTACCACCAACACCTGCACATGAATGTGCCAGTAACAACAGGTGTCTGTACCAGCAACACCATCACAAGAATGTGCCAGTAACAACAGGTGTCTGTACCACCAACACCATCACAACAATGTGCCAGTAACAACAGGTGGCTGTACCACCAACACCTGCACATGAATGTGCCAGTAACAACAGGTGTCTGTACCACCAACACCATCACAACAATGTGCCAGTAACAACAGGTGGCTGTACCAGCAACACCATCACAAGAATGTGCCAGTAACAACAGGTGTCTGTACCAGCAACACCATCACAAGAATGTGCCAGTAACAACAGGTGTCTGTACCACCAACACCATCACAACATGTGCCAGTAACAACAGGTGGCTGTACCACCAACACCTGCACATGAATGTGCCAGTAACAACAGGTGTCTGTACCAGCAACACCATCACAAGAATGTGCCAGTAACAACAGGTGTCTGTACCACCAACACCATCACAACAATGTGCCAGTAACAACAGGTGGCTGTACCACCAACACCTGCACATGAATGTGCCAGTAACAACAGGTGGCTGTACCAGCACCTCCATCACATGAATGTGCCAGTAACAACAGGTGGCTGTGCCAGCAACACCTGCACATGAATGTGCCAGTAACAACAGGTGGCTGTACCAGCAACACCATCACAAGAATGTGCCAGTAACAACAGGTGTCTGTACCACCAACACCTGCACATGAATGTGCCAGTAACAACAGGTGGCTGTACCACCAACACCTGCACATGAATGTGCCAGTAACAACAGGTGGCTGTACCACCAACACCTGCACATGAATGTGCCAGTAACAACAGGTGTCTGTTCCAGCAACACCATCACAAGAATGTGCCAGTAACAACAGGTGTCTGTACCAGCAACACCTGCACATGAATGTGCCAGTAACAACAGGTGGCTGTACCAGCAATGCCTGCAGATGAATGTGCCAGTAACAACAGGTGGCTGTACCAGCAACACCATCACATGAATGTGCCAGTAACAACATGTGTTTGTACCAGCAACACCTGCACATGAATGTGCCAGTAACAACAGGTGTCTGTACCAGCAACACCTGCACATGAATGTGCCAGTAACAACAGGTGTCTGTACCAGCAACACCTGCACATGAATGTGCCAGTAACAACAGGTGGCTGTACCAGCAACACATGCACATGAATGTGCCAGTAACAACATGTGTTTGTACCAGCAACACCATCACAAGTATGTGCCAGTAACAACAGGTGGCTGTACCAGCAACACCATCACAAGAATGTGCCAGTAACAACAATATGTGAGTGTATCAGTGACAATCACACATGAATGTACCAGTACCAGTCACACGTAAATGTGTCAATGACGAGAGAGAGAGAGAGAGGGGAGAGAGAGGAGAGAGAGAGAGAGAGAGAGAGAGAGAGAGAGAGAGAGTCAGGCAGGAATACAGACACAGACAGGCAGGCAGACAGACAGACAGATATTGGCAGACAGACAGAGAAGCAAAAAGAGAAACGAAAGCCTAAAAGCAAAAACGGACAGAAAAACAGAGACAGAGCTAGGGTGGAAGAAAACAAGAACAAGAAGAAATACAATCAAACACTTACCTGGATTTCCACAAGTATCAGCGTACGTAACATGAAACAGAAAGAAAAATGGAAATAAACGTGTTGGATACAAGTACAATTTGGGGGGATATGGAAGAATTATTGCATATTTTAAAGCCTTATTAGCAATCTTAAGACACGAATACGAACACGAACACACACCCTCCCACATGTACACATGCCCACACACAAAAAAAACATGTACATTCAAATACACACATACACACACAAGCTCACGAGGGCGCATGAGCGTGCGCGCGCGCGCACACACACACACAAACCACACACACTCACACTCACACCACACACACACACACACATACACACACACACACACACACACACACACACACACACACACACACACACACACACACACACACACACACACAAGAAAGCATAAAACTGGCAACTTACACAACCACGCATACTACTTCAAACGAGGTAAACCATACAGACTCACATTTACACAATAACACAAATGGACACGCACACACACACACACACACACACACACACACACACACACACACACACACACAACTACACACACACACACACACACACACACATACACACACACAACACTAACCTCACAACACACACACACCACACACATCAACACACACACCACAACACACTACACTCTCTCTCTCTCTGAAAAGAATGTTATGCCTTCCAATAGCAAACAATAAAACTCAACAGCCAAGCATGTCAAAATCAAACCAAGCAAGGTTAAAGCCCTAATGTAGACAGAACCATTCCGTTCAACAACAGTGTGTGCAGGTTTAAGGATGTAATAAGCCGCCTGTGTTAGCACCCTATGTCTTGGGTAAAAACAGTTTTCTTGCTGGCAGCTGATTTACTGGGGCGGACAAATTGGCGGACAAGGGTCCCTCCCTTAAGGACATGGCATTAGGTGATTCCACCCCCTCCATAAACATCCACACAGGACAATACTGAGGTCATGTTGAACCATGGAGGGGCTTCAATGGGAAGGTAGAAAGAAACAAAAAACGAGAAAAAGAGAATCAAACAACTAAACGGCCAAAACAAAACCTTGAATACATCAATGAATAAATAAACAAACGAATAAATAAATAGATAAATGGTAATGGCGAATGATAATAATACAGGGGGTGCAAAAGTAGGTATACAGTAAGTATCACATCATTATTATAATGCTTAATTCCCTCTCGTTTAGAGAAGTGTGTGAATACCGACGGCAAGCAGTTTGAGTATCTGAGGGATTAAGGCTGTGCTTGTTATTACACGTATATGCAATACTTATTTGTTTGTATAATAAATGCAATGAGTATTGTACGTGTTTTCTTTTTTTTTTATAACTGTATACCTACTTTTGCACCCCCCTGTATAATAATAACAATAATCAGAGAAGGATGAAACTGTGTATACATGTGAGAGAGTGAGTGAGTGAGTGAGTGAGTGAGTGATTGAGTGAGTGAGTGAGAGTGTGGTGTGTGTGTGTGCGCGCGCGCTCGTGTGTGTGTGTAAGTGTGTAAGCGTGTGTCTGTCTGTCTGTCTGTGAGTGTGAGTGTAAGTGCGCACGGTGTGTGTGTGTGTGTGTGTGTGTGTGTGTGTGTGTGTGTGTGTGTGTTGTGCGCGCTTGCTTGCGTATGGTGTCTGTGTATGCTTGTGCATGTGTGTATGCGCGCAGAGAGAGGAGAGAGAGAAAGACAGACAGACAGACAGACAGCCAGACACGGACTAAGAGACAGACAGACAGAGACAGACAGATGACAATAAAGACAGGTGCTCATTATGATAATGATGCTTCATGTTCCAACAGTAGACATGATTACCTAAAAGCCTTTTTTTTTCTCCAAACCTGCCATTACTTGTTTCCTGTGTGTTTTTTTTTTTCCATAAACCAGCCATTGACATAACAAATAATCTTTAACACGCATAACTAATTAAGATTCTTCATGCGCATGAAGCAGCTTAGGCACTTGCAGGTCTGCACGCACCTTGATCTGGGAGATGGGAATAAACCCCACCCTTTTACCCGTGATGTGGAGGCATCAAGGGGAACTGACCCCAGGGTCCTCTGGTTAGAAGTCTGATGTTCACTCATTTCATACCATGCCCGTCAGAAAGAAAGAGGAGATTGGGATAAAATCCACAGAAAGAGATATAGAGAAAACATAAAATGACGAATGGCTAAAACACAATAAACACCAAAAGCAAACAAAGAAGTGAAAGCCACGAAACAATAAGAAATAAGTGGAAAGGTAGACATGAATGAATAAACAAACAAATGAATAAGTAAACAACAAATAAATGATAAATAAATAAATAAATAAATAATAGATAAATAAATAAATAACAATAAATAAAAATAAATAAATAAATAAATAAATAATAAATAAATACAAAATAAATAAATAAATAAATAAAGGAAGGAAGAGGAAAGAAGAAAGGACAGAAAACCAACTCATCCCCCAAAATAAAACGACAAAGCAAACAAACAAACAAGCAAAGAGCAACAACAACAAAACCGAAAAGAAAGAAACAACATCAAATAAATAAGGAAGAAGAAAAGAAGTGAACAGAAAAGAAAGACTCAAATGATGAATGTATTGTGAAGTACCTCCCTAAAACAAAAGAAATAATACTATAAGATAAGAATAATGGAAACTACGAAGAAAACAAAAAGAAGGAAAGAAGAATATGCACACAGAAAACACACAGACACACACGCACACGTGTATCTACACACACGCGTATCCACCCCTACCCCCCCACCCCAACCCACATACACACTCCCCTCGAATAACATGCTCCCAAAATGCACCTAAACACGCATTCTTTACGAAATCAAAGCATGATAAAAATGCTTCTTATGGGCAAGCGCAAAAGCGTGCGTTCAAACACATAATTCATATTCTTTCACTTACATATCATTTATCGGAATTCGCAATATATCCAAGAGCAATTTATCACATTTGGGAGATGTCTATATGTGGTTTATCAGACCTGTCTACTTTATCAAGAAAAGTGTGTATCTGGACAAACACAAAACATCATGTACGGATAGACGTTAAGAAGACAGGGGTCTATCATATTTCAACAATAACTGAACATCTTCAGATAAGTGGACAGCAAGCAGAGCAGTTTTATTCTGAGGTTTGGGATTAAAAGAGAGAGGAAAGGAATACGTATTTCAATCGAATCATAAAACGGAGAATATAAGAATAATGGACACGCTGCATCATGCAGAAAGTTTTTATACTGCCGGATTGAACTCAGCAGAAGCGTTCAAATCTTAAAAAGAAAGAAGAAAGAAAGAACAGGTAATAGGAAGAATGGATATCAGATTTAAGGCCCTTTTCAAAAGATTATCTCTACTGTCAGTCAGTTCTACATCCAAAAGAAATCAGTGCAAGTTTAAAATTGTCCAAGAAACCAGGTTTATTTGCCGTCGATACCTGTGACACGAGTCGACATAATCTACTTTTGCTATGATTCTCGTGATGCTCTTGTAACTGGTTTACAAAATCGTGTACTTTTCATGAGAAAGAACTTTCTTGCCGAGGGAAAAAACTCATGACAGGTAAAAAAAAATGTTGATCCAACAACAAAAACATCACAGAAATCACAAAAGAAGCAGATTATATCGTTTGTATCACAGGTGTAGACTATTTGGCCGAAATTCTGAGCCTTTCTTGCCTTGTTAAACATGTGCCATGATTCTATCTTTATGCATCGGCGTTTCCACAATATTAAGTGTGTGTGTGGTGTGTGTGTGTGTGTGTGTGTGTGTGTGTGTGTGTGTGTGTGTGTGTGTGTGTGTGTGTGTGTGTGTGTGTGTGTGTTGTTTGTTTGTTTGTTTGTTTGTTTGTTGGCCCGTGTGGTAACGACGTGGTGAGATTGAAGGGTGGGTATGTTAATTTTCCTGAATAATATTGTTTGTCTGAAAGACACCATCATTCTTTGCTTTGTTTGGTTTTGTTTGTCTATTGTTGTGTTTCTGTCTTCTCTCCATCCTGCCTGTCCCATAGACATTGACTGTTTAGTGTGTCTGTTTCTGATTGCTTGGTGCTCATTCGGACTGATCCACGATTTGTGTGTGTGTGTGTTAGATGTTTTTGGTCCCCTGTAATTGGAACTACAGAAATATTTATTTGCTTTCTCTGTGTCTGTCTGTCTGCCTGTCCGTCTCTCTCTCTCAAACACACACACACACACACACATACACACACACACACACACACACACACACACACACACACACACACACACACACACACACACACACACACACAATGGATGGATTCTGTTGACGTGTCATTTTCTAGTAAAAATTCAACACGACTGCCAGGTAGAAAGTCTTATCTTTTGATATAAACCCATTTTGCATCCGCTATGTCTCAATCAGTCTCAAAGACAGCCAAATTATTCAAGGACTGACACAAAAATCGGCAGTGGGACGAAATGTTTCAGTCATTGAATGGCTACCTCCTCCTTGTTACTGCCAAAGTGATCTTGGCCACATACAAAAGATGTACGGAAACCAGAAACACGAAAACAAAATAGGATCGCGTATTAGATGCACAAAACAAGACAAGGCAAGACCAAACAGAACGAAAAGCCCTTGATTTCGAAGACATACAATCACGTAAACAGAAAATGGGGAGAAATATAACAGTTATGTATGGAATGGTGTCGACAGCATTAACCCATTCCTGACAATAACGTCTGAGGCCATCTGCATTCTTACTTGATGCTGTCAAGTTCCCCCACCGTAAGCCTACTATGTTTCGACATTTTAATTTACGTTGTCACAAAGTCACTACGAAATCACAATTGACTACACTGATCAAAACAGTTTTACAGGAGAACACACAAAACGAGGACACCACATTCTCCTTTTGCGTCATTCTTATGACAATGGTCAAAATCTGACGTATACAGAATTATGATGTCACAATTCTATTTCTCATTCATATCACAATTTTTACCACAAAAATCCAAAGGAAGACTACCAAGCGTACACAGATGAAGGCCGGAAGAATAGTAAAGATATGTCAGTCGACAAACTGGTCTGGATTGGGAAATAATGGATAAGGACGAGTTTTGGATTGAGAGTTCACTATAACGTTAATGTATATATACATGGAAATTAGTGCTGAATGATCCTGAGTTATCTGGGCATTTGTTTGCAGTTAATTCAATATACATGCATTCCTTCATTGGCATTATGATCGATTCAAGAAATAAACACACACAACACACACGCACACACACGCACACACACACACACACACACACACACACACACACATATATATATATATATATATATATATATATATAAATATATATATATATATATATATAGTCTAGCACTGTGGCACGTTAGGGGTCTCACTGGATCACAGGCCCAGCTTATACATGTCTGGCAAATGGGACAAATCTCATAGTTAGTTCTACTGGAAACACTGATAAAGTTTTCAAGTGCTCTTTCTGTTCATCTGTCTGTCCCTGTCTCTCTGCGTATGCTAGTATAAGGTCTATCTTGTGCCATTACTCAAGACCTTGCCAACACATAGAGCTACGTGCACGCGTAAGGCGTAGCTAAGATCATTTTTGGATCTTCTGCATCACATGGCGCCAGTGCATAGGGAATTCATTGCCAATGCAGAGACGTTATCTCAAGACCATGAAACTGAAAACTGCATCAAGCAGAGCCAATACAACTTGACACTTTAACGTACGCATCAGAAATACGAGGGTTTTCTGAGAACATGAGGCGTTTCTGAGAATATTGAAATAGAAAGGGTACACTCGTTTCCAAGTAAACAGATTTTTTAAATGTACCTTTCACTCTTCAAAAAAAAATCGTACGATGAAACTGGCCTTTACTCATCAGAAATTTACAAAAGTATGAAATGTCTCAAATATGGGCTATCGCTCAGCTACCAATGTTCAGGTTATGTAGGCAAGCTTAAGGGATGCTGTTGAAATTAAATGTAGATTGGAAATGTAACTGGGCATCTCGTTTTAAGAATAAGCTGTTATGGACGGATTTGATGTTGTAGAGATAAGTCAAAGAATCGTAACTTGTATATGTTCATTCTACGATTCATAGACCAACCACATTATCTTCGTACACAAAACGTCACTCTCAAATTGGAGAAAGAGGAAGGTATTAATTCTTTATCTCCATTAAAAGAAACTATCTCAAGCTGCAGTGACAAAGCAATGGCTTCGATACATATTAGCAAATTTAAAATGGGAACTTTTCGAAAAAAAAGATAGTTCATGTCAGATGCACCACTGCGTTCCTATCAGAAAAAGTAAAGACCACTTTATGTTCGACTGTCATTTCGAAATAAATGCACATTGTTCAGACAAGCATTAGTAACAGTATGTAACATATTAAGCGTTCTTTCATTTAAACAACACAGAAAATTATTATGTTCCTTGCACAGTATCCTGAAGAGAAAAACAAACCTAAAAGGAATAATACGCCACAGGTCCTATTGTACATCCTATCGCAGACACTGATCAAGAGCATAATAAAGCGAACGTTACTGACCGAAAAACTGAATTTATATTTCGCCGTAAAAAGATTGTTGAATGGTCAGTTAATTGTAGTCTATACTTAGAAGTTTAGCATGGACCATCAATGTATTGGCGATATGAATGAGCGTGTGATGTACTGGGTATAAGCCAAAGTGTACAGTCTATTTGTGCTGCAATGTGTGTTTATGCTACGTTGGGTTGAATCGTTCTTCTTGAAGCTTGCTGTCATAAACTGGGTTGTATCCCTTGACCTAAGGGCCGTAACAGGTTTTGTCAATAAAATGTCAGTGTCTTTATCTGTCTTTCTATAGACGTGTGTGTGTATGTGTGTGTGTGTGTGTGTGTGTGTGTGTGTGTGTGCGTGCGTGCGTGCATGCGTGTGCGTGCGTGCGTGTGCGTGGCGCGCGCGCGCGCGCGTGTGTGTGTGTGTGTGTGTGTGTGTGTGTGTTGTGTGTAAAACAAATCAACTTTTCTCCAGCTTTTTAACCATGGAAATCATCATGCCAAAAGTTTGGGTCAGAAACAGTGGAGATGGGAAGAGATCAACTGGTAAAGTAAAAGCAACAGAAGAACGTGATCGTGAATACTGCTTTTTTTTCTTAAGATAGGCAAAAAGTACATTAAACATCTAAGCTGTTTTCCAAAACACATTCATTATGATTTAAAAATGCTAATCTCAGTATTCTATAGACCAATAGTTAAAACACTGATGTGTGGATATCCTTTTGTCTTACATGCAACGCACTTCCAATGCTGTCCCTATGTACGTGTGGTATGAGTGATGGACACTTTTTCAGGTCAAGGACTAAAGTGAAATTCATCTTGTGGGTAGTTTCTCTCTCTCTCTCTCTCTCTCTCTCTCTCTCTCTCTCTCTCTCTCTCTCTCTCTCTCTCTCTCTCTCTCTCTCTCTCTCTCCCCTCTGTTTTTCCAGAGACATCATCTGGGTCACGCGGTACAGTAACATATGATTTAACCTAATAAATGAATATGTTCATATTCTCTGTCTGTCGGTTTCTTTGTCATGTAATCTATGTATGTCATTGTCTTTACCCGTATTGCCACTCCCATTTCATAGTCTTTCCTTTGATGTTGTTGTTCTTTTTTGTTTTTTGTTTCTTTGTTCATTTGTTTGTTTGTTTGTTTGTTTATAACCTATTTTTTCAATTGGTTTTTCATTCTGTTTCGTTTTGCGAAATGCATTTCACCTTGATGTCTTTATGCTTTTCTTATATGTGTACAGCACAATAGGATCAGTTGTTAGACAGCCCCAGTGGGACCTATTGCAGCTGTCTTTGAGTAGTAAAGCGTTTTGAAGTTAAGTCAGTAGCCTCCTGCGTGTGTGTTTGTATGCACGTGTCTATATTTGACAATTGTAACAGTGCACATGAAAAAAGTCAAGGTCATGATTCATGCCTTGTATGATTTTGATATTGCATTCTGCACTACCTTGGATGTGTAAGAAGAGAACTCAACCTTCTTTCAAAACAAAACAAAAATCCATGTGGAGAAAGAATGCCAACAAAGCACTTCTTGCACCGACGTCCAGCTTCACGTTCTTGAAGATTTGACAAGTTCTGTTTACATCAAAACTGAGCCTGAAAGCACTGTCGCTGGTTGGTCTTTCCTTTTATTGATCACAATATCTCTGAGTCAAGTTTTTTTTTATATCATTGTCATAACATTTTTTCGGTTTAAGAAGTTTTATAAAATTGTAAATTTTAGATAGTATCACGTGGAGGGGGGAAAGGACTTGTTACCAAGCACTTACGTTAGTTTGTTTGAATAATAATGATGCTGAATTATCCTAGAATAGTCTGAAATAATAACAGTGAGCACATGTAAGGAAAACAAAAAGAAACAGTTATTCATCAAACATAACTATGTGCACTTTGAACTGTCCTCTAACTCCCTTCTATGCAAATGAGCATTGGCTGTTTTTTCGTTTAGTGTTGGAATGAAGAATGAGGTAACCCACATTACTGAATTACTTGGGATCTGAATAAACACTGTGGGAAAGTACTTTGTGCCTCCTTGAGTTTGAACCCATAATTTAATAATATGCTGGATTTGTTTTACTCATTTCATTAAACTAATGTATCAATCTATTGAAAAACAGTCTTTAAAATACACAAAAAAGACAAATATGAAATAATCTTTCTAAGCTGAAAAATCTAAACAACAACAGTAAAGAGTTCCTGTGAATGAGCAAGCACAGTGGGAGCAATCAAAATGCCTGAGACAAGAAATCAGCGTACACGTATGGACAGTTCTTTCTCAAATAGGTCATAAGGCAAATGCGACGAAGAACCATGCCGTATAGAACACATCAATGACCATGACCCACTTTCACGATCATATTAATATCAAAAAGGGTGGAACAGCATAAAAGCAAACAAGCAAGTGAACGATATAAAAAAAACAACGGATAGTACTATTTGGAGAAGTCTGTTTCCTTTAAACAAATCTCGAAATATTAAAATACTACACAATGGGGAAGCCACGAAGAAGACAGAATGTTGAGTCATTGCGTATGTGGGCAGCAATTGGGTCACAAAATAATTGCCTAACATCAGGTGTCCATCACTCTCCATATAACGAGACGGGAAGGAAACTCCATTCACGAAACAGTTTTCAACAGTGGACAAGTATTCACATTTTAAGGTCTGAGAATGTACAAAAAACAACAACAACAACAAAAACCAAAAAACGTCTTTCCCTTTCTCAGCATTCACGAAATCAGTCAAGTATTGATGTTTGAAGCTGTACAAAAATATGTGTAAAACGTCCAAACATGAAGCAAGTTCAGTTGAAAGATGGGGGTCTGAGGGCTATATGATATGTTTATAAAGGATCAATAAGGTTGAATCAACGCTGAATGAGTACGTGATGCTTGATTATCTAACTGCTTCTAAAAGGAGTCATGAAATTTTATGAAAAACAGGAAAACGAAAAAAATGTGAAGAGAATATTAAACAAAAGCCTATGTCTACAGACAGCACAGATATAACACATAGATACATACGTAGAACTGTAAATAGGATGAAGAAAAAGAAGAACAACTGGAGATGAGATGAGAAATTGGTATGAAAAGAAAGTGTACTGTGCTCAGCTTAGGATCTGAATACACAGACGTAGACAAAATACCTGTCGGTTCAGAATTTGAGTCTTCAGCTGGGTACAAAAACACATATACAAAACACACACAAAATGTAGGTATACTTAAAAGGCACGACAATTTTACAATTGACAATGTTAGTGTAAACAATATTGAAGTCGTGAGGTGAGTACCGTACATTTCGAGCTGTGAAAAAGGACGATACAATTTTTGTGAAAATACGCCATATAAATGACTTCAGGGCTTGAAAAAAAGAGGTCTGTAAATGATTAACAAATGGCATTATCGCCATAAATCCAGTAAAAAGAAATAGAGCATACTTGTGAATTATTAGTATCATTGATAAAAATCTGAATGCTGCTGAAAAGAATGATGTTACAGTGAAGAACAGAAAACTAGTGTAAAGTGTGCATTTTTCTCAACAATTTAGGTGGAGGGTGAGGTGGAGACTGGAACGTGTTCTAATATATGTGAATGATAAAAAAAAGACGAAAAATAAAGAAGAATACAACAAACACAACACAAGTAATACAGAAAGACTAGGAAGGATAAAAAACTATTGAAACTCATGAAACGATCGCAGTAACAATGCTCATTAGCAACAGAGAAGAATAGAGACGTAAAAGGGGGATGGGAAGGGAGAGAGAGAGGAGAGAGGAGAGAGAGAGAGAGAGAGAGAGAGAGAGAGAGAGAAAGACAGAAAGAGAGAGAGAGAGAGAGAGAGAGAAAAAAAAAAGAGAGAGAGAGAGAGAGAGAGAGAAAGAGAGAGAAAAGAGAGAGAGAGAGAGAGAGAGAGAGAGAGAGAGAGAGAGAGAGAGAGGGGAGGAAGACGGGGGCATACAGAAAGTCAGACAGACATACATTCTGCTTTTTGCTGCACTCACAAGTAAATGGCGAAAGAGGACATGACATTCTACATACCAACCCATGTCATCCCTGTCCCATTCAGCAACGGGCGATAAACCACAACCATGCAACTAGTCAGCTAGACCCAGGGATGAATTAGCTCTTGTCCGCTTCTCCCTTCTTCAACCTATGCCAGACATAGCGAGCAGACACTCTCAGACATTGGACTCGATAATTACCTTCCTTAGGTCTGCTATGTCACTAAGCATTCCATCAAATGACCGTCTTTCTGCTAGATATTGTCTTATTTGGCTAATTTGTTTGTATAACAAAAGTCTTTTTTTTCTTTGCGTTAGGCATTTTTCATTTTTTTCCAATTCAAAAAGTTTAGTATAGGCCTACAACGTAAATGAAAAGATTGGTAACTGTATGTATTGTGTAAAGATGTTAGTAGCATACAATTCGTTCAAGAAAAAAAAGTATTAGCCGTTGAGGTGCTACAGGTCGTCAAGCCATGTAAATGACTTATTTTTAGTTTCCCATTGAATGATTATGATTGCATGACCCACTGAAATGAAAATTATTGCCGGTTATATTAAATCACAGACATGTTTTTAAGAAAAATGCATCACCAATATGACAAATATATGTCTGATGCAAAAACAAAAATCAAGATAAAATATTTCAACACGATAATAACCTCATCATGCAATAATGAACAAAAACTGTTACAGAGAGAAATTCACACCACACACACACACACACACACACACACACACACACACACACACACACACACACACACACACACACACACACACACACACACACACACACACACGTACACACACACACACACACACACGTGCGTGCATGCTACAACTCATCTTTTTTTTTGGGGGGGGGGGGGCACAATGTTGTCTTTAAGAAATCGATTTACAAAGTCAAACAGACAGAGACAGAGGGAGACAGATAGACAGAGACAGACAGGCAGACAGGGAGACAGATATGCTCAACTTCTGAGTGAAGCAAAGGTGATTAAATGAATGATTCCTACTACCTCAGTTACAATTATAATGCAAAACACACAAACAAAAACACCAACAACAACAACGACTAACAAAAGAAATCCAGAAACAACCCTGAAGACAAGCGAACAGTCGTGGTCCTGAATGACAGCTCCCGAAATACAACAGGTATCGTATCTCCTGCCGTAACACCAACAGTGGTAGGACAAATCACAGATAAAACGATAGAGTTATAGGTTTCATGGAAAAGACAGACGAGAATGCAGAGGGCGAAGATGTCAGCAAGAAGACGTTTTGAGGACAGTAGCAAGGAACCATAGGGAGGATTAGACAGCACGAAGTCTTCAGAGGACAGGCCTCGCCTCTCCATCTCCCTCGAAAGCAAATGTTTACACTCTAAAAGGACCGTGTCACATCGAGATCTTAACACCTGGACATGCTGTTGCAGACGGTGCAGATGTGAGCAAGAAGCCATTCTGTGGACGCCTTACATTACACTCCAAAATATTGCGTCATATCATATGATTTTATGTTGATAATAGCCCATAAAACATATCATGGCCACGTAAGGGGTGGAGATATGTACTATAACTAGCATTGAAATGGGCAAACTCAATCATCATAATGAAAACAAAGTAAACAGAAGAAAATAATACAAATAAACCTAAAACCTACAAAAAGAGTCAAGCAGAAAAGCCAAGAAAAAAAAATAGAGAGAGAGAGACAGAGAAGAGAAGAGAGAGAGAGAGAGAGAGAAGAAAGACAGAGAGGGAGAGAGAGAGACAGAGAAGAGAGAGAGAACATCTCTGTCTGTCTGTCTGTCTGTCTCTCTATCTCTCTCTCTCTCTCTCTCTATATATATATATATATATATAATTATATATATATCATACATGTGTGTTTGTGTGTGTGAAAAGATCACAAACGAGAGAGAGGAAAGATGGATGGATGGATGGATGGATGGATGGATGGATGGATGGATGGATGGATGGATGGATGGATGGATGGATGGATGGATGGATGGATGGATAGATAGATCCCCAATCACCAAATCTTTCTTACTATATAACTTTTCAAACTCTACTTTCTAAACATCTTTTTGTTTCATCACAGATGAAATACGCTGATTTCAAGTTTGTACAATACATAAAATTCATTTCTGCAACAGCTAATCAGATAACATTACATAGAAATAAACCGTGTGCTAATTATTTACATTGACCTTTTCAGACAATTCACAAACAAGCAAACTTTACCCTCAACTCTGCAGTTTGAGAAACAAAATTTTTTGATTAGTTAGAATCAGAAGAAATGGAAAAAGCTGAAGAAGAAGAAAAAAAAACATTTGTCACAAGGAAATTAGCCAAGAAAAACAATATCGACCATCAAGACAGTCACTGATTGAATGCTAACTTGATGTGGCATACCTAAGGGAGGTAATTACTGATGGAAGTGTCCTCGTTATGTCTGAGATGGGTTGAAGAAGGGAGAGAAGCACGGACGAGCTAATTTTTTTCGTGGGTCTAGCTGATCATATGCATGGCTGTGGTTTATTGCTTTGATGCTGGATGGGAAAGAGACACACTCTGTTTGGTTGGTTTTCTAACTGTATGTCTGCGTGTACCGTTTATCTCTTGTTGTTGTTGTTGTTGTTTTTTCATAAGCCCCATTACTGTTTCTTTTATCTGATGTTGCATAATACTTTCCTCTCATCACTCATGATTTCATTATGGTAAACTCAAAATTCCCTTTGTGTAGTCTCCCTTTCTTAAATCGTTATATTTTTTTCCTTAGCAGCTGGCATATTTTTTTGTTAGTTGAGTTTTTAAAGCTTTAGTTGTGTGTGTGTATGCGTGTGTGTGTGTGTGTGTGTGTGTGTGTGTGTGTGTGTGTGTGTGTGTGTGTGTGTGTGTGTGTGTGTGTGTGTGTGTGTGGTGTGCGTGCGTGAATGTGTGAATGCGTGCGTGCGTGCGTGCCGGCGTGCTTGCGTGCGTGTGTGTGTTGGTGTTTATAACCTCTGCATTATTTTCGCAGCCATCATATTTCTCTCTGTCTGTCTGTCTCCGTCTGTCTGTCTGTATGTCTGTCTCACTCTGTCTCTCTTTGCATGTGTGTGTGTGTATGGTGTGTGTGTGTGTGTGTGTGTGTGTGTGTGTGTGTGTGTGTGGTGTGTGTGTGTGTGTGTGTGTGTGTGTGTGTGTGTGTGTGTGTGTGTGTGTATGTATGTGTGTTTTCATATACATTTTCCATACAGTTTTCAATTTCCCTTATTTACCTTTTCTGATTATGTGTGTTTTCAAGAATACAGTTCTATGGATTTCAG
This sequence comes from Monoplex corrugatus, assembly GCA_030674185.1. Lineage (NCBI taxonomy): Eukaryota > Metazoa > Mollusca > Gastropoda > Littorinimorpha > Ranellidae > Monoplex > Monoplex corrugatus. The sequence continues at coordinate 41,402,284 of JAPXFY010000016.1, forward strand.
TGTCTTTTCTAAAGCCTTTATGTCTACCTTTATTTTATTATCTGGTGTTTGTTTGTAATCTTACGCTTGGCAAAGGCCAGTTGGCCGACAATTTGCGCCGGTCTTGTCTTGTTGTATTAAATACGCGTTCTAATTCTTCTTTCATGTTTTGTTGTTGTTTTGTTTTGGTTCCTTTATGTCTATGTTAAGGCTTTTTCTATACATCAAAGATATATTGTCTGTTGTTGTCTTTTTTAAAAAAATTACATATGGTGTTTTAATAGTTTACACTTTCCACCACTGTACTTTTCATAGACTTTATACCCCCTATTGACTTAGTATGTATCTGTGTATATACTAGCATGTGTTTAGTACTCACACACTTGTGTGCACCTCATGTATAACTCATGTGTATGTTTCTGGTTCTGTGGGCTCTTTGTACAGATCTTCTTTCATTACGTTATAACCACTGCAGTTCATATCAAATCTTTCCATGCATCATACGTGTGTCTTTTATGTGGGATTAACGCCTTTTTTTCAGAGCTATCATCAGGTTGTTTTGCAGCCAGTAGTCATCCTTCTCGAGCCTTAAAACCCGTTTCTTGTAAGCTTCATATTACTCTCTTATAGTTTTCTTGGAGCCTGGTAGTCATCATTCTCGACCCTTAAAATCCGTTTCTTGTAAGCTTCATATTACTGTCTTATAATGTTCTTGGAGCCTGGTAGTCATCATTCTTGACCCCTAAAATCTGTTTCTTGAAACCATCGTATTATTGTCTTATACTCTTCACGTGTTCCTTCTCTCTCAACAACCAATCGATTTTGTGAAGGTCACAAAGGAATGAGAGAGGTTTACCCAGTCATCTTGAAACCTTTGTGAATGTGACTTTACTCTGTGAAAAGTTGAGTTTTGTGATGGAAAGCTTTTCCTTCCTGTTTCCTTTCACTTGCAGAATGAAGAACACCTGATGTTGCCTTATTACTGTGTGACCCAGGTGCTGCACCATCCCACAATGACTCAACATCCACCTCTTTTCTTGCCACCTCCTGCCTTCTGTTCTGTTATCTGAAGCATTGATAAATTCAAACATATGATGGCCAAGCAGTGTCAATGCCTTCATTTTCGAGAGAGAGAGAGAGTGTGTGTGTATGTGAGTGTGTGTGTGTGTCTGTGTGTGTGTGAGTATGTGTGCGTGCGTGTGTGTATGTGCGTTGTGTGTGTGTGTGTGTGTGTGTAAGTATGTGTGTAAGTGTGTGTGTGTGTGTGTGTGTGTGTGTGTGTTTAAATTTTCCCTTTTTTGTAATCGTGACCTTGAAAACAGCTCTTATTCTTTGAAAAAACAGATTAGACGTTGCAAATCACTTTTTTTCATAAAGATCCATCCACAAATATGAAAAATCATGTCATGGCACAGTTTCCCCTTTGCAGTCCAGTAACTGGGCCTTGTTTCTTTTGATGAGATCTTCGTGATGTAATCGTTTTTAAATCAGATGGGATTTTAGTCATATCGTCCAAACAAAATGTTGTTTGAATTTGTAATTGTTTTTTGAAAAAAATTAAAGAAAGAAGGTCAACAAAGTTAAAATGAAAAAGAGACAGATATATTAAGCAATAAGCAACTGCTATTCCAATATGACTGGAAATTTGTTATGGAAGGATAAGACTTCCAAAAATAAAAGAAATATCAATAAAATTGAATTAAAAAGAGACGGGTATATTGAGCTGCAAGCAACTACCACTCCAATATGACTGAAGATTTGGCACAGAAAGCTACGACATTCAGAAACCTCTATAACAAAGGTGTCATTCTCCATATCATTACGCAGGAAATGTATATCAAACCCGTCAGCAATGTGTCCAGAAATCTGATCAACTAGAAGATAAACAAGTCAAGCCACACAGATATCTTAATAACAAAAGAAAGATGATTCCCTATCTGAGCTTGGCTAAAGGTTAAAGCATTTGAAGTACAACAAAACACTCTTACGTGTGAAGATGAAGCTGCTTTTCAAAACAGTCTCAGATAAGTTATGAATACATTTGTTATAGTCAAAAACAGAGCAAATAGCAAACATTTAATCATCAGACGAGAATAACAAGAGCAGAATCAAACACACACACACACACACACACACGCACACACCACACACACACACACACACACAACACACACACACACACACACAACACACACGCAGCACACACACATACATACACACACGACACACACACATGCACGCACGCAAGCACACACACACACACACAATATATATATATATATATATATACACATATATATATGTATATATACATATATACATATTCATATAGACATACATACATACATACACACATACATACATATACATACACACACACATACATGTATATATACACATACATACATACACACATACATACATACATACATACACACACACACACACATATATATATATATATATATATATATATATATATATATATATATATATACATAGAGAGAGAGAGAGAGAGAGAGAGAGAGAGAGATACATCACATTACATTACATTTATTACATTACATAGAGAGTAAACTTCAAAACTTTGTTATCAATGTTTCCAGCATAAATAACTGTGAGAACGTCCCATCTGGTAGACATGCAGGAGCTGGGCCTATGATCCGGTCGGATCCTTAACGTGCCACAGCGCCAGAGAAACGGATTTCTGTTTCGTCGTTCTGTGTGGGGATACACATAAAACTCTCGTTATCTCTACTCTCAGGCCGATTTAGACAATGCGTTGTTTGTTTGAGGATGTTGTACTTTGTGGGCGTTCAACTAAATTCGCTCAGCTGACAGAGCAGGTCGATGTTCCCAACTGTTGGCTATCGATATCTTAGAGGTAGTGTCTGTGTACGTGCTCAATCAGAAACAACTTAGTTTCAGGTTCAGCTTTCACACATAGCGTCTCCGCGCTTGAACTCAATTCCATATGCACTGATGTCATAGATGCCATGTGATGGAGGAGATCCAAAATGATCAAGGCATAACCCTAACCCTGCGCTTAACTCCTATGCGTCCCACCAACCGCAGAGGAAGTAGAGACCAATTTAGTCCTTGGCATAAAGAACTTTCAGAGACCGTCTCCTTTTCCCTCTTTTCACTGGTCAACATGATTTTCAATTTTTTCCGTGTTGTCGCCTAAATCACGTTTGGGCGATATACCTCCTAATGCTGAGCTGTTTCGTCACTCCAGTTCTTGTAGTTGTGGCTGCTTCATATATTTGTTTATCGTAACTCTAAAGATAAAACTGTCAGCACATACTGGCAAGTCGCGGAAATGACTAAATTTTTAAGATTTCATTCATCTTTTAGACATGTTTGGAGTGTAAACGATCCATATAGTAGGTGATACAAAATAACAATAGTAGTTTTTGCTATCATTTTATCAAAAACACTTAACTACACTTTTATTAAAATAAGCCTCCGATAGTGTGTTTTATATAATTTCAGAGGAAAAAAAACTTTCATCTAATGATAAAAACACATCTACGTCGTGTGAAATTCCACTCAAGCTCGGTAATTCCACTCTTTTTTTTTTTAATGAAGATACTTTTGAAAACGATACATAGTTTCTTTGTTAAAAACGTTTGACGAAAATTGTTAAATAAAGCATGAAGAAACAGCCATTGTTTTCTCTTTAGACAAAGACTTTTTTCATGAAAATTGTGTCCTTTTGTATATATTGCAACACTCTGTAGACAGAAGGAAGCACAAACACCCAAAAGAGGAAATATGTATACAGTCCTCTGTCTGTTAGGTATTGATGGTCTCTTTGTATAACGATGAACGAAAATAACATATCATCATACACATCTGCCTAAGTCAATTATCCAGCTTACTGCCGTTAAACGATAAAGCGCACCACATCCACCCACACACACCCACACAGAGAGACAGTGAGAGAGAGAGAGAGACAGACAGACAGACAGACAGATAGACAGACAGACAGAGAGGGAGATAGAGACAGACAGACAGAGAGAGGCAGAGAGAGAGAGAGAGGGGCAGACACAGAGAGAAAGACAGACAGTGCGATAGACAAGAAACAAAGAGATAGAGGGAGGGAGACAGTCAAAGAGACAATGACAATGACAATGACAATGACAATGATGCTTTATTTTTCAACGGTAAAAGCTATTGGCTAGAAGCCATTTTTCAAACTTGCCGTTGCTATTCTATACACATGACATTTGTTTACAGTAACAAATACAGCTTAAGGAAAATACATGTTGAATACTAAAATTAAGATACAATGAAATCAAGAAACGTACAGTCACCACTTACAGATAGGTAGATAGATAGATAGATAGATAGATAGATAGATAGATAGATAGATAGATAGATAGATAGATAGAGAGAGAGAGGTAGATAGTATAGACAGATAGATAGACAGATGAGCAGGTAGATAATGATAAGTAAATAAAGAAAGAAAGATAATGTTGATAGTGATATTAATAAAAATAAGACGAAGAAGAGGAAGAAGAAGAAGGAAGAGGAGGAGGAGAGGAAAACACAGTAAACAAAATAGTAATAAGATAAAACAAAATAAAATGAAATAGAGGGAGAAGAAACATTACATGTGACAAATTTATAGAAGATAAATCAAGCGTCAAATAGACTAATGTTCTTACAATTAAATCAAAGAAGATGAAATCAATTTTCTGATTACACACAAAAAATATTAACACTGTTACAAACAACAATTACCACTACTACCACTACTACTACTACTACTACTACTGCTACTAAACCCAAAGATAATAAATGGAGGTAGAAAAAAGAGCAGTTCAGAAGGATGATTAGAGGGGGGAAAAAAAAAAAAAAAAAAAAAAAGGGGGGGGGGGGGTAGCAAACATTGGGTCGATTGAAGGCATAAACACATAAAATTCTACAGGAGACAGAAAATCAACAGATGATATGAAGTCAAATAGACAAATGTATAGATAGATAAATAAAGTAAATGTTACTTTCGACAATAGGAAATTACAGTAATGATAAACGCATATGTAGGCTATAATAGAAATATCATACATGTGTAAACAAATCAATAATTCATGTAATAAGACATAAATAAATCAAGAATAGTAACCATAATCAAGCGCCGTTTTTCTTGATAGGAGAAGAGAGATACAAGCATGATACGGATAACAGTTGGAGAAAAGTGACAAATACAGACAGCAGATAAGAGCCAACCAAACAAACAGACAATATGGCTAACAGATAAGATGGGCAAGCAAGCAAAGCAAAAAACAAACAAACAAACAAAATGAACAAAGGCAATGAGAAATAAAGAAGAAGCAAGACAGAATCAAACACGTCATAGAGTCATCAACAAATCATCGCATATAATACAGAAATAAATACTGGTTGGCAGTTTGAACTGTTAAAATATCAATAATGTTAAAGAGAGAAAAAAAGAAAAAAAGAAAAAAAAAAAAAAAAAAAAAAAAAAAGAACACGAATTATCATTGTGCATACACACACACACACACACACACACACACACACACACACACACACACACACACACACACACACACACACACACACACACACACACATTGACTAGATTAGATGTCATAGGTTGAAAGGCAGCTGACGTTATTGTTGCTAACTGAGGTAATCTACGACACTGACGTAAGGTATTTAAATAAAGTAACTTTGAAGGAGGAGAGTGATTGAGTGTTTGTGATATTTGGGGGGAGGGTGTTCCATAGTTGTGCACCAGAAAACGATAAACTATTTTTATATATGTCAATTCTTGGACGGATAATTTTGAATTGATTTTGTCTTGAGTTTGAGTATGATCGCACATTCTGATTAAACAAATTGAGAAGATATTGCGGAACATTCCTTTTTGATACTTTAAACATTGTGATACCTTTATTGAACATTAAGTGTGACTTTAGAGGGAGGATTCCTAACTGTTTAAGTTTTTCATCTGTTGTTAAAGTGGAATCTGGCATGATAAGTTTTGCTGCCCTCCTATGTAAGGTGTTCAATTTTTTTAGATGAACTTCACATGAGCTATCCCACAGTGTAGAGGCATAATCTATGTGCGATTTAATATGAGCATTATAAAATAATTGGCGTGTGTTTGTATCTGTTAGATATCTTAATTTGGACAGAATAAATAAGTTCTTGGAGATAATCCTGCATAAATAATCAATGTGGTTTTGCCAGGTAAGATTATGATCAATGAGAACTCCCAGTAGACGGTGTTCAGGTATTTGTGCAATAGAATTACCTCTCAAAGACAGATTGAGTGACAGAGGGCCAAGCTGCCGTTTTTGGCGCGTGCATATAACCATACATTCAGTTTTCGTAGGGTTCAAAGCCATGGCGTTTTTAGCACACCAATCAGAAATTTCATTTAGGCTCTTTTGTAAACGTGTGTTTACAGTCGCTATGCTTGTGTCTTGTGTATGGATTGTTCCGTCATCAGCGAACATATCACAGTGAACTGTGGGATCAGATATATGAAGTGGTAAGTCATTTATGAATACAGAAAACAGAATGGGTCCTAAGATTGATCCTTGAGGAACGCCACATTTCACATGACCCTCGGATGAATATGATCCATTAAGATGTACTTTTTGTTTGCGTTCATGAAAGTAGGAATTGAAAAATGAAACTGTTGAGTCGTTGGCAAGGTACGTTCGTAATTTAGCTAGTAAGATATCATGATCAACGAGATCAAAAGCCTTTTTAAAGTCTAGAAATACTGCTCCAGTTAATTTGCAGTCATTCATGGCTAATAACCAGGTGTCAGCAAGCCGTGTTAGGGCTGTATGACAAGAGTGGTTCTGACGGAAACCAGATTGCAGTGGGTGAAGAATACTTTTGGTTTCCAGGTAGTCTGAAAGATGTTTATGGATATGTTTTTCTAAAGGCTTTGACAGGACAGAGAGAAGAGAAATTGGCCTGTAATTATTTATTTGTGAAAGATCTTTTGTTTTGGTAAGGGTACAACTTTGGCCTGTTTTAGAGCTCTGGGGAATACGTTGTTTTTTATGCTGATGTTGTAAATATATGTAAGTGGTTCCGTGATGTAGGGCAGAGACAGTTTTAGTATTTTGGGACTGATTTCATCTGGTCCTGATGATTTTTTATTATTCATTTTATTTATATACATTCCAGTTTCATGGACTGCTATACTGGGAATACTAAATGAACTTGTATTATTGGTCCTCTCTTTGCAAAAGTTAATCAGATTTTCAGAGGGGACATATTGATCACAGTTAGAAATAGGACGGGTTAGTAGTTCTGATACTGACAGAAAATGATCATTGAATTTGTTTGCTGTGAAACTGAGAGGCGTGCCTGGGAGCTTTTTCCCACTTCCCTTAATAACTAAGTTCATTGCTCTCCATAGTGATGATACATCTTTATTGTTTTTTACCAGTCGATCAAAGAGAGACTTCTTGGCTTGACGGACCATTGATTTTACCTTATTACGCATCGTTTTGTATTCAATGAAGCGTTTTTCTTTCTTGAGTTTATCTCGTAATGACATCGCATTGATAATGTCTGTTGACAGCCATGGGGGCATTGTTGGATGCTTTACTCTTTTCCGTCGTAGTGGGGCATGTTTATTTAGGACAGTCGTGAACAAGTTGTACCAAATGTCTAGGGCTTCGTTAGGATTACTAGTACTAAAC
>JAPXFY010000016.1:41412465-41427465 GCA_030674185.1 Monoplex corrugatus
GACGACGACGACGACGATGATGATGATCGTAAAGATAATAATAACGATGATAATGAAGAGAAGAAGAAGAAGAAGAAGAAAAAGAAGAAGAAATGTACTGCACACAGCACTTTAAAACTGTTCACACTAATGCAGTCGAAGACAAAAGTACGGCCTTTGGTTTTCAACTGGCTACAAAAACACAGAGAGGACGAAAACAATAGTTAGACACATTTCCATGACAGAACACTAGGCAGTAAACCCATCGTACATTAAGAAAAGATGGGCTGGGAAGGGCAAGGTAATATGCGTCGCAAAAGGGAGGTAATACACGAAAAGATAGCTTGTTCTAGGTTTCAGTGGACTGTGTGCTCTATGTGATTTTGTTTTGTGTGAGACAGAAGGAGGTATAATGACGGCAGTAATAGTAATTCCGTTTAATATAGCTGAATGTAATGTGGTAAAGTAATCAATGACTGTGGGAACCGTCTTGCTACATCACACCCATGTTGTTGCTCTTGTATAAGCTGTAGTTATTTCATCCGTTTCTAAGTCAAAACAAATGTGATGAACGTGCAGTACTGTTTCTTTTCTTCTCTCTTTTGGTCATGTTATCAGTAATTGTGACCTTGAAAAGGGCTGTTATCGTTTAAATGTATGATGTAACCATCAGTCCTTCTTGGACTGGCTTGAATACAGTACAAACACAATAAAAATCCACCAGTTACTTTACTATGAATTTTTGTCGACAAAGCTTTATCACTGATCTCTCTCACCGTGATCAGATTACTGGATCACAGCCTATCAGATCGTTCTTCATGATTTCTTCGTCTTCTTACAGAAAGTAAAATTACTTTGACAAGAGGTAACCGTTCTTTGGGTAGATTTACAATCGCTTTTAACAGATGGGGAAAACATTTAAATTTTCTATCTTGAGCAGCAAGAGATAACCACTGAGTACCCCAACATATAGTATCAAACGGTAGTTTTGAATTGATACGATATAGACTCAAAAGCTAAGTGTGGCAAATGTATTGATGTCCATCCCTTTATGCAGGGACAAAATCCGAATGTCAATACAGTGACTATCAATTTCATTACACAGTAAATGCAAACGAAATCAGATCACCAAGAGTTTTTAGGAACAAAGAAATGAGATGGCTCTGCATAAACTTGGATATATCACTGCATGTAAAGCACAGAAGCTTCACGTTGTTTAAGAACCTGGTGAACATTTCAAACTGTTTGAAGTCAGTGCAGAATCTACAAGCAACAGTTAGGAAACAGATGATACGACAAACATCCTGCCTTTAGAAAACTACGAACATGCCCATAACCAGAAGTTACCTTGTTTGCGCGCGCACGCACACTCAGAGAGAGAGAGAGAGAGAGAGAGAGAGAGAGAGAGCTTCAAAACTTTGTTATCGATGTTTCTAATAGAGCTAACTGTAAGAACATCCCCATTTGCCAGACATGTACAAGCTGGGCCTGTGATCCAGTGAGACCCCTAACGTGCCACAGTGCTAGACAAGTGGATTTCTGCTTCATCGTTCAGTGTAGGGATACACATATAACCCTCGTTATCTCTACCCCCTAGGCCATGCTGAAGATGAGCCATTTGTTTGGGAAGGTCGTTCTTTGTGTTTATTAACTTTTGTTCGGCGTTCTAAAACGCAACCCTAGTTATTTCTTACCCCCTGGCCATGCTTAAGACAAGCCATTTGTTTATGAATGTTGTGCTTTATGTATGTTAACTTTTATTGAGCGTTGTAAACCTCTGTCAGCTGAAAGGCTTTGTAAGTTTTTGCCAATGCTGCTTGTTCGTCATGTTTTGACGGATACTGTAAATATGTTCAATATTTTAGGAACAATTTGAGCTGTAGGAGTGAACCGACAGTTGTGAATCTCTAGACATATTCAGTGATTCTGTATGTATAATTTTCTCTCTTGTTATTGTTGTTATTATTAAGGGTTGACATGTATATATTTACATGTATCTCCCATGCTTTTGTCAAGCGTGTGAATCATTGGCATATATATGAAAGTCATTATTCTATCACAACCCATTTGCATAACTGGGTTCAAATTTTATGTTATGGCTCATTTTTATGCTTACATTTTGTGCTCAGAGTGGCAAGAATTAGCTGTAAGATAAGTCTAATGATAACTAATGCCACTATCCTTGAGTGATAAAGTGTTCTGAACTCTCTCTCTCTCTCTCTCTCTCTCTCTCTCTCTCTCTCTCTCTCTCTCTCTCTAACAAAAACGTATGCATTACTGCTAGTGCTGCTATCATTGCTTTGTTGTTATTGTTGCTTTTGCTGTTGTTGTTAGGATTTGACATGTATATGCTTTACAGGTGACTGTCTTTGTCTGCTATACTTTTGTAAAGCGCTTGACCAACTGACATAAAATCACTCTTTCGTTATATGCTTTGACACCTTCTTTCACCTTGTATGTTTTATCGTTAATCTGTTTTTAGTATGTCTATATGTGAAGAGCAGAAAGGACTACCTGTAACGTGATGGGACCTAAAATTGCTAGCCTTAAGTTATTTTGATATTGGAAATTAGGGCATTAAATGTTGCGTGACTGTGACACTTCCTCTCTTCACTTTTTCGTTTCAGGATTTCAAATTGTCCAAGTTTACGTTCTCCTTTGAGATCTCTTCAGAGATGGAAGAGTTTATACGCTGATAATCAAATAGTCGTTTTCGAAGACAAATATACGTTGGAGTGTATCAGTACATGCTTTATTTGTCAGAAAGCAATGAAAGTTCATACAGAGACTTTAAACTGGTAATTACAGACATTTGTCCTTCTGTCTAGCATATCTATCTGACTGATTGAGATCCTTCCCAATCGTCTAACAGATCAAGTTCATTAGAAATGGAGCATGAGCATCAATCGTTCCATGACCGAAGCACTCTAGGTCTTCATTTTCTTTCTGTTTGGATATTGTCCAATTTCAATATTCATTAAGATTTCATCTGCATGTGACACCTGTTGTATGGGTGAGAGAAATGCTAAGAAATGAAAGGGATTATTGTTCACGAAACAAAAACCTGTGTACATGTAAAAGTGATACTCTGTCAGTCACTGACAAGCTGTTTATAAAGACGAAAAGGAAATAAATCGTGTGAGCACAACCCTGCATTATAACACGTAAAATAATGTATTTTCCCAATCAATTTCATTGTTCCATAAACGATAAACAGCACTAAAACAACTACATTGGCATGGAAACACACACGCACGCACACACGCATTCAAGCACATATATACACTCCTAAACACACAACTAAACGTACACGACACGCACACGCGCTCGCACGCACGCACAGAAATACAGCGCGCACACTTACAGCTAGTTTATGGTTTATGTAGCCAGAATAATCACACACGCACGCACGCACGCACGCACTACGCAAACACACACACACACACACACACCTCTCTCTCTCTCGCCCCACACAACGCGCGCGCGCGCACACACACACACACAAAAAACACGCACACACCGCCACACACACACACACACACACACACACACACACACACACACACACACACACACACACACACACACACACACACACACACACCACGCACGCACGTAACCACACACACACGGATTTTAGTTAGCCAGTTTATGATTCCTCTATCCCATAATGATCACAGAACCCCTCCACAATAAAACATTGTGCACGTTACTGGATCCATGATCTGTATCACTCCACCCAAACACACTCACACCACCATCACACCACTACACCATCACCACACCACCACCACCATACCACCACTACCACCACCACTACCACCACTACCACCACCACTACCACCACCAACCACCACCACCACCACCACTACCACCACCACTACCACCACTACCACCACCACCACCACCACTACCACCACCACTACCACCACCACTACCACCACCACCACTACCACCACTACCACCACCACTCACCACCACTACCACACCACTACCACACTACCACCACCACTACCACCACCACCACCACATACCACACACACCACCACTACCACCACTACCACCACCACCACCACTACCACCACCACCACACTACCACCACTACCACCACTACCACCACCACTACCACCACTACCATCACCACTACCACCACTACCACCACCACTACCACCACCACACCACCCCCATACACAAAACCACCACCACACTACACCACCACTACCACCAACCACCACTACCACCACCACCACCACTACCACCACCACTACTACCACCACTACCACCACCACCACCACCACTACACCACCACCACCACCACCACCACCACATCACCACCACCACCACCACTACACCACCACTACACCACCACCACCACCACCACTACTACCACCACCACCACCACTACCACCACCACCACCACCAATATCACCACCACCACCACCACTACCACCACCATCATCACCACCACTACCACCACCACCACCGTCACCATTATCATCGTCATCACCACCTCCACTACCTGAACCAACACCGCCACTACCATCAGCACTATTACCATCACTGCCACCACCATCACCATCCATAATGTAATCTCTGACCCATAAGAACAGCGCTTAATTTGAGGACAAGGCAGGCATCATGAAGGGGCGTAACTCCATCGAAAGACGCAGTCAGAATCTACATATATATATATAAGTTCTTATTTCATACCCCTCTCCGCATCGCCATCTGTAATCCACCACACACACACACACACCGCGCGCGCGCGCGCGCGCATACATACGCACACACACACACACACACACACACACGCCGCGCGCGCGCGCGCGCCATACACACCACATCAAACACACACACCACACACACCACATCACACACACTCACCACACCACACACACTCACCACACCACACACACTCACCACACCACACACACACACACAGACACACACACATACACACACACACACACACACACACACACACACACACACACACACACAACACACACACACACACACACACAGCATCAGTCTGGCTATCTCGTTATAAAATGAATGAATAAAAGTGATTCAAGCGGAAACGAAAGTCAGACCAGGGCCATCACCAGGGGAGACTATGTGGCCAATTAACTACAGAACCAATGGTCAACAAGGGACTGTAACCACTTAGAAACACGACTTGGTTCAAATCCCATTTGCTCTGAAGCTAACGTTCGCTTCAGCGTAGTAAGCAGCACTACAGTCTACTTTATCTTCTTTTTTTCTCGTTCGCTGTGCACATGGCCACGTGTGCTGATCAATGTGACCGTTTTCGTATTGTTATTGTTAATATCGTTTAAGCCCAGCAGACATCAGGGCAATAACTTGTTTCAAAACGTAAACAAAACTTCAACATGATAAAAAAAGCAAATGAAAATTAAGTACACATATCAATGCATTCGCGCACATAATCTAATGAGATGCCCCAGGCGTTGACCAATCCGTTCAAATTTTCGCACAGGGCATTTCGAAAAACATACTTGAATACAAATTTAGACATAACTAAGGACAATAAAACATATATAAAAACAGGCCTAAATTACCTAAAACGTCCTCCGCGTACCTCATTTCCCTAGAGCTAAAAATTGCACTTAATATTAGTACCCAATTATAAATAAAGATAAAGCACGTAAGACTTTATCGAACACATACAGGTGCATGGACCAGTAAGGCAGAAAGATGACAGGAAGAAATAACCGAAAGCAAAGGAACAAGGCAGAAACAAAGAGAATGACAGAGAAGAGGAAAGTTCTAGCACAAAATTTGCAGAGGGTAGGGATACTGTTTACACTGAAGGAGCCCCCGGCATCCCCACCGGGAGGAAGGGGGGCAGTTTTCTTCAATTTCCTGCTGACTGCTATGGCGTTTGGTTTCACAGTAGTTGTGGTTGGCCAGGTCTTGGTCACTCACTAAATACAGACTACATCGTTGCAATATGCGTTCAGCTGTTTGGTCCTTCTGACTGCCAGGGCAGGTTGGTGATGATGTCAGTTTGCACTTATGGTTCATATTTACTTAACCCTTTGACTCCTGCACCGTATCCACCAACTGCATACATTTAACCCTTCGACTCCCTCACCCTAACCATCAGCGTCCATCAGGAAGCTTGTGGATGAGGTGAGGGAGTCAAAGAGTTAAGGTTTCGCTTTGCTAGCATGGTTGACAATGCAGGGTGCTGGTGGACAGGGTGCGGTAGTCAAAGGGTTAAGCCAGTTGTACCAGAGCGGAGTCTCATCAGGACCACTTGCTGCGCTCTGGACAGAAGGTGGTAGTCGTCTCTTTTAGTTCGTGGTTTAAGAATTGATCTGATGGTGTTCCTCTTCCGCTGTAGTTGATATTATTGTCTGGTCGATCTTCCTGGGCTTCGCTTTCTGTTAGCTTATCTACAACCTCGTCTCCTAGTATTCTACAGTGAGCGAGGATCCACTGGAGAACTACTTTTCTGTCACCCCCGCCCCACCCCCGTTTTTGCTGGAAACCTTTAGGGGAAACTTATCACTCTCCAGGGCCCGAAGAACAGAGAGCACACTTGACAGGAAGACTACCTGATGGCATTACATCTAGCTTTGTTCTGAACCACCGCAGCTGCTTCAATGAGTGCTTCTGATTCTGCTCGTTCGAGTACGGAATGTTTTTTCTTAAAGAAACACTGGCAGTTGTGGCCTGAGCCCCTGGAAAGTTGATGAGGATACCATCTCACAGCCAAATTGACAATCCGGTGTGCTGTGCCATCTTAAACTTCTGCTGAGGTGATATGGGAGACATTAGTGCTGATTTCAGTCCAATTATTCCAGTGTCCACTGTTCTGGCAGTCGCAAAGGAAACGGTGAAGGTCTCCTTTGTCAAGGTTAGCTGATGTTGGCGCGATAGCCTTTTGCTCTCAGGGACAAATTTTTTTCTCTTTGTCAGTGAGTTCATCCAATTTCTTCTTCGTGGTATAATCTATCAAACACCCGAATTTCTCAGTCTGCATCATGTTCTTGGCTTTCCTTCTCTGGCTGAGAGGCTGAATTGTTATGTCTCTATGATTTGAAAAGGTGTAACATTGCGCCAGTGATGAGTCTGAGAATCTGGTTTTGTACTTGGTCAAAGGCTTTCAGGTCGTTTTTGGCGGTGGCCGATCAAACAGTGGAAGCATTTTCGAAGTAGACCTGAGTGATCCCTGGTACAATATTTTCAGTATGTTTTCATTTGGCTGTAAAATATATTACTTCTTTATGACTGTAATGTATATTACTTCTTCACTATTCCTAAGAAAGGTTTCTCCAAGCTTGATGTCAGCCTTCTGTTAGTCAACAAAGCGAGTAGTGTTTAAAGACATTTCACTTTTAATGGAGACACACCATTTTTTCTGCCCATACCATCTACGGTTTTTGTTGTTGCTGTTAATCATTTTATTCGTTATTAGTATTAATTTGTTAGTGTTGTTTGCTCTTCAGTCTAGCGAATGTTATGCAGTCTGTTCGTTATCGCTGCTTGCCCTCCTCACAGAAAAAAGACAACAAAGCGATATGAAACGATATCGCAAGTAAGCCTGCTGCTGATTTCACAACAACCTTAGACAATTGTAAGCACTGTTCCTATTCAAAAGCCCAGCTTTGTATAATTCAAAAGATCATCTGTCACAGACATATGCAAACAACCAGAGGTCGTTGAAAGTGAAGCAATATCATATGTCTGTTTTGTTTTCTTCTGACTGTTAGCTTTCTATTTTTCTCCTTGTTGTGCAAGTTCTTTACTTTAATTCTCTTTTTATTAGTGTTGTATCAGACTGGATTAAATTCATTTTCAGTCACAATGGAACTGTTCCACTAAAATGTAGGTATGTTTTCCTGTCGCCATTGCATATTGCCAGCCATTTATCTTTTTATTTTGTTATTGTGTATATATGTGTTTCTGTCAGTTTTCACAGTGGTTTTTCTGTTTAGTTACGCTGGGAAGATACTCTGCTATAATCGTTTCCTTGGCTTTCTTCTTTTTCTTTCTTCTTTGGTTTGTGATTTGATGTTTCTGCAATTCATTTTTGTATCATGTGTTAAGTTCTAATCAAACATTTTACTGTTACATCTTTATGTGTGCCTTAAATGTGTAGAGTGACAAAAACTAATTGTGAGAAAGATCCTTTCATTTTTTTTTTCTTTTGAAATGTTGGTTGGTTTGATTCAGTTATACGTAAACATCAACATCAAATGATATGACTGATGGGGATAATCGCCGCAGGAAAGAAAGGGAAGGGGACTGGATCATTTTCACAATATGTGACCAACGTGTTGATCTTATGCTCATGCGTGTTAGGCCATAATAGATGTTTAAACATCATACTCAAAGAATGAAAGAAAAATGCAATACTCTTTCCCAATCTACACCTTTATCTCATGCTTTGTTTTGTATATGTTTTAGTTGTTTACTGTGGATGTGATCAATTAAAAGTAAGGACGCATGCAATAAGCATTATCAAGTCTATCATCTTTATAGAGTTCAGCGGTAGTTCTCTCATTGCTTATCTGTTCAGTGTTTTATGTTTGTGCTGTGTTAGAGACAAAAATGAGTAAGAAGAGGGTCGTGTTTGTCATCTTCAAGTTTCTGAAATAGTCTATAACCTTGAAAATAGCCTTCTGTAATGTAATATAATGTAATGTAACGTAGCGTAACATACGTAACGTAACGTAAAGTCATGTCATGTCATGTAATGTAATGTAACTACGTCGGTAAGCCCAAAACTCTGTATTAGTAAGGAAATACTTACTGAATGTCTAACTGGCAAGTCTGTATATAACTGTGTTAGTAGGGAACTGCTTATACAATATCTAACTGTTCAATCTAAGTACAGATAAAACACTGTGTTAGACAGTTATTGAAAATAAAACATTTATGAAGGACACGACATGATAAACAAACAAACAATGAGATAAATGCATGAATAAATAAAAGAATGAATAAAAGATTACATGACTAATAAACAAATAGAACTAGGACGGTCAATGATCTCTATGCAACAAGTGTTAAAACAGAAACAAAAACATGTAATGTTATGAATAAAATCATAGTAAACTAATGTAAAGTCTCCAAAAATGACTTCATTCTCACAGCTACGCTATCACCTTTTATTTCTATTTCTAGAAAGTCTGTCCGATATTGTCTTGTTTAATCCTATCGCTTTGGGGATGTGGAAGAGAATTCAATGCTCCTATTTTTGGAGCTGTCACTGAAGACCCCAATCATTCTCTTGCCAGAAGTCGTGTTTCTACGTATCTTTGTTCTTTCTCATGACAAATCGTTTGTCGTCTGTACAACTGATATTGTGTTTGTTGATCATAGCAATACAACTTTCCATTTTCCAGTCTTTGCTTCAGTCGGAAGATTGCTCTCTCTCTCTCTCTCTCTCTCTCTCTCTCTCTCTCTCTCTCTCTCTCTCTCTCCTCCCCCACTCTTTTCAACCTTTCTTTCTCTCTCTCATAAATTCTCACGTGTTTAGTTCTATATATGCTTTGACTTAGATACTAATTTACAAAAGTGACGACAAAACCTAGACTTACGATATTGACTTCCAAAATCCATCAGTTGGAATACGAGCAAAAGAGAAATTCGTATCTAATTCATCCCTTATACATACAGGTTATAGAAGAGGAGATACATATTGTCCTCTGATGTCCAGCGTTTGATGATTATTAAAGTTTATCATTATAACAATAATAATCATGATAAGAACAATAACACTAATGCTGGTGGTGGTGAGGAGGAGGAGAAAGATTATAGTGATAACAGATTATTCCTACATATATTATATATTCTCCAGCTCATTATGAGTTGGACACACCACACATGATATGCCACACATGTACACGTGCATCAGAATGAACAGATTAATACAAAATTGCACAGATGAATGTATACTAACACTATCAAACCATACATACACATATGCCAGTGATCATGAAGGTGTCCATTCATGAATCATTGCATTCTGCCACATGAACTGTTGTCAGAAGTTATGTGCCCAGTATTTCTACAGAGGTTTTATATAATTCTTGTACATTACGTCACCCTGCTATCATAATTTCCACAGTATCCTGAATGACTTAATTAAACTTAAATACAATGTTGAAATACTGAACAGATAATAAAACAAACGATTCATCATGTTTAACAAAATAACAACGAATACATCCACTAACTATGTTAAAACAGTACATTTATCAAGGCTTGTCTGTGTTTTACTTTAAACACAGCTATATTTCTAGGACATTTAGTAGGATGTTTTGAACGAATCACGTGCTAATCATGCGCTGGCATTACATAAAAGACGTAAAAAAGCAAGCAGACGTTATACTGCGTACAGTTCTTGACAAAAATTGTTTGTTGGTTTGTTTTTCGTTACTTTGAAGCAGATGAATGGAGACAGTCAAAGCTTAAAAAAAAAACGTTTTGTCGTGGGAACTTCAGCCAAGACAATACCAAACAGGAAGACAGTCATTTGATTGAATGCTCAGTAACATGGCAGACCTAAGGGAGGCAATTACTGATGCTAGTGTCTGGGAGTGCCTGCTCGTTATGTCTGGCGCGGGTAGACGAAGGGAGAAGCGTAGACAAGCTGCCAATTTATTCGTGACTCCAGCTGACTGGGTGCAGGCTGTGTTTTAATGCCTGTTACTAGATGGGACAGGGATGACATGGGTTGGTCAGATTGGACGATCCCTTCTTCTTCACCACTGCTTTTATCATTTGCGAACACATTTTTTTCCTTTTATTCTTTCGCTTTGATCTTTGCCAGCCTCTTGTCCTCTTGTTCCTATTTCTATCAAGTCCCTTTATTGCTAACATTTTGTGAGTTAAATCATTCATTTTCTCCATCATACTTATTGCAGTACGTGTTACTTACTGTTTATTGCGAAAGCGTTCAATTTTTCCTTCTGAAGTATTCATCTTTGAACTCTTCGCTTTCTTGTCTTTAACCTTCATTAGTCCTGCAGCTGGCACATTGTCCAACACACTTTAAATCGTTAAAGCGTGATTACTCTCTCTCTCTCTCTCTCACTGACGAACACACACGCGTGCGTGAGAGAGAGAGAGAGAGAGAAAAGAGAGAGACAGAGACAGAGAGAGACAGAGAGAGAGAGACAGAGAGAGAGAGAGAGAGAGAGAGAGAGAGAAGCCACATCCCTGTTTACTGACATAAGAGTTTTCTTACTATACACGTTTTACATATTTTCGTCCAAATCTCCACTTCACGTTTATCTGAAGGTTTCTCATATTCTAGATGTTAGAGCCATTGCTTTGTATTTAAATGTCGATTTCAGTGTCCTTTTTCTGCCTTCAAGTTTTTCATTGTCACATTAATTTTGTATCTTTCTACGGGTCTCAATAAAACAAATGTGAACATGTTGGTACAGCCCCAAAAGAGTAAAAGAAAGATTGTCATCCTTGCAATGGTACAAATAGATAAAATGACAAAAAGAAGCAAAAAAAACAACAACAACAAAACAAAACAAAACAAAAAACAAAAAAACAACCAACAAACAAAACTTTTATCCAACAGAAACTACTTAAATCACAAAACGAAACAAAAACCTTTCAGGAAGTTAACACTTCTCAGCCCCAAGCATTTTTTTTTGTTCAATGACTTTGTCGTTCTCAAAGAGTTTTGCTTCGTGGTCTGTTTATCAAAACTGGGTGGAATTTCCACACTGTTAGAGAAATATCTACCCCTAATATCAGATGAAGTTTAATATGACTCCTTGTTTGTTTATGACATAAAGACGTTTGCTCTATGACCATCCTGTGTACGTTACCATATGCACTGTTGACATCCACTGTACTCTGTGCATCTACACCATTTCTTTGAGACGTTGATGTCTCACGTGTGTTTTAAACTTTCAGTGTATGATACGAATGATTTTGCTTAATCAACATTGTTTGTCTTTGTATATTGTTATTAATTAATACAAAGATTATTGGAAAAAAAACGAGCAAGCGAGAGAGAGAGAGACAGGGAGACAGAGACAGAGAGATAGAGAGAGAGAGAGAGAGACACACAGAGAGAGAGAGAGAGAGAAAGAGATATAAAACATAACACGTGGTAGTAGCCACAAGGGTGTAATGAAGATTGATTGATGATCAGTTTTGCCTTA
Source organism: Monoplex corrugatus (assembly GCA_030674185.1). Classification (NCBI taxonomy): domain Eukaryota; kingdom Metazoa; phylum Mollusca; class Gastropoda; order Littorinimorpha; family Ranellidae; genus Monoplex; species Monoplex corrugatus. Next base: position 41,424,612 of record JAPXFY010000016.1, read on the forward strand.
TACCAATAATTATGATAGCAGTTTTTAGTGGCGTTGGTACGTGATAGATGACAGTCACTATGCATACATATTCTCTCTACCATTTGTCACAGTACTAATGTACTCATATGAAAACTCCTCTTGGATTATTTGTAACATTCATACAACCAGAAAGACATGAAAATAGAAAGAGACGTGAATTCACTCGTAAGATAAGACAGGCTCAAGGTTTCAGCCAAATGGCCTTCGTCAGCCGTAAACACGAGACAACTAAGAACACACAGTTTCCTCCTTGACATCGGAACGTCAGGGAAGTCTTGCTTTCCCCCCTGAGTTTTGTGCATTGGTTCTATGTGGTTTTTATGTATACGCTTGACAAAAGCCACCGGGCCAAAATGTTAATTTGTCTTGTTTTGTGTACTAAAAACATGTCCCAATCTATTTTTCATGTGTCTGGTTCCTATTCATTTTAACGCTGGCAATCACTTTGACTTAGGCATAATTCAGGGTTGGGATTTGAGTTGTGCTTAGAGCCTAACAAGTGTGAACACCTGCCCCTATTGTAGCCCATAACTCTGATACCATAGGAGCATGACATAGTAGATAACTTATCATCATCATCATCATCAGGTGCCCTGCCGCATGGCGTTGGCGACCATGGACTTCCAACCATCTCTATCTCTTGTTGCCCCCAGCATCTCCCCCACCTTCCTTATCCCCAGCCACTCTGCAAATCCGTCCAGCACTCTCTCCCTGGGTCTACCTGGTGCTCTCTTTCCCTCCGGCTTTCCTGTTGTGACCAGGTACTCCAAATCCCCCTTCCTCATAAAATGGCCAAAAAATGTTGCTGTTTTTTCCTAATCTTCCTTATGAGTGATCTACTTGTGTCTGCCTCCATCAAGAATGTCTCGTTTGTTTTCTTTGCTGTCCATGGAACTCTCAACATTCTTCTGAGAAACCACATCTCGGCTGCCTCGATCCTGCTCTGGCTTTGCTTGCTGACTGTCCACGCCTCGCATCCGCACAACAGTATTGGTTCTATATAACATTCAAGGACTCTCTTTGTGATGTTAATTGATAGGCATTTGTTGGTAAGAATGCTAGTCATCTTCTTGAATGCTGTTTTGGCTTGGCCGATTCTGCCGGCTATTTCCGATGTGCATCTGCCGTCTGATGAAATGACCGTTCCCAGGTATTTGAACTTATTAACATGTGTCAAGGTTGCGCCATTTGCTGTTATTTTGCGTGAGGGGATTTCATGTTTTTTACTGATCACCATGACTTCAGTCTTCCTGCTGTTCAGTTCCAACCCCTTACCTTTGCTTTCTATTTCTATTATAATCACAAGGTTTTGTAGGTCCCTTTCATTTTCTGCAATTAGCACGGTGTCGTCTGCGTACCGAATGTTGTTTATCATTTTCCCTCCAACCTTTAATCCAGGGTCTTCTTCTAGGTTTCTCATGATGTTTTCGCTATATAGTGAAAACATATCTGGTGACAAAACACAGCCTTGTCTGACTCCTCTTTTGATATTTTGAAAAGAGCTTATATTGTTTTCTATTCTCATTGCAGCTGTTTTAATCCCAGTACATATTCCTGACTATTATTATTCGTAGATCTTTTCCATCAACATTGAGTCTCTCCAGTTGGTTGATCAATTCTTCAAGTCGTACCCGATCGAAAGCCTTGGTATAGTCAACAAAGCATAAATACAAATCCTCATTCATCTCAATTGACCTCTCTATGATAGTTCTTAAGATGTATACGGCATTAATAGTTCCTTTCCCTTCCACAAATCCACACTGTTCCTCTGCTATTTCTCTTTTGATTCTATTCCTTGTCCTCGTCATGATTATTCCTGACAGGATTTTTGTTACAAGACTCAACGAACTGATTGTGCGATGGAGTTCGCATTCTATAGCCCCTGTCTTCTTTGGAAGTGCAATGAAAATGATTTTGACATATCTTTGGAGATTTTTCCAGTGTCATAAATTTCATTTAGTAGATAACTTAACGTTTCTCAAAATCAGACTCGTGAGGGTAGTGCCCATCTCCCTTGTTGCTTTATTTTTCAGAACCCCTGTGGAGTCAGAAACCCATTCACAGCTGTGTGTGTTGACCGGAGGCACCAACAGTTATTCCTGAGCATGACTGAGATCCGTGCAAACTCACGTAGCGAGGCTGGCGAGATGGGTACTCTCCCTCTACACTAACCTGAAAGCCTATACCTGTTTGATACAACAAGATGATACAAACAAGCGTGTCACTCCATAGCACTGCGTAAGACTTGGCCACCATAAGTTGCTTTGGGAAAATGGAGTCTATTTTGGTACTTCTCTCCTTTTCTATTTTGGGAGCTGTCATTTTAGTCTTCGGTCATTCTCTTGGCTCCTGTTTCTTTCTATGTACCAGTTTTCTTTCCCTTTACCACACTGTTATCTATCTATAATTGTTGTTTTCTTTCTCCACCGCGGTAAAAAGAATCTGTCATTTCAGTCACTTTGATTCAGTCACAAAATTCCTCTCTCTCTCTCTCTCTCTCTCTCTCTCTCTCTCTCTCTCTCTCTCTGTATGTGTGTGCGTGCGTGTGTGTATACATAAATACATACACATCCAAACACACACACACACACACATACGCACACGCACACACACACACACACACACACACACACACACACACACACACACACACACATATATATATATATATATTATATATATATATACACATATCTATATATATATACACATATAGATAGATAGATATGTAGACAGATATACAGATGTATAGATATATACACACATATACAGACAGATTAGATTAGATTTGGTAGGTAGGTAGGTAGGTAGAAGGCAGGTATGTAGATAGATA